>CM076569.1:196842987-197522987 GCA_034641835.2 Pinus albicaulis
AAGGGACTCTTGACACCGGAGAGGCTCCTGGCAGCAATTCAATGGTAAAGTCAATATCCCTCTTGGGTGGCAAACCAAGAATGTTTTCTGGAAATGCATCTAGAAATTCCTGTACTACAGGAATATCTTCCATTATTGGAGCCTTTTCCTTGGATTCTGCATATCCTACTTGTATTGCATACAGTTGACATCCCTTTTTGATACACTTACCCATTTGGGATGCTGTTATTGGTCGTAATTGCACAGGATTTTTAATTCCTTGAATTTCTTTTCGCGTGCCATCTTGCATTCTGAAGTAGATAATATTTTCTTTGCAGTCCACTAGGGTCCAGTTTCTTTCCAACCAGTCCATACCAAATAATACATCATAAGACCCCAGTCGTAAGATATTTAGATCTACTTGTAGCTGTTGTTCTGCCACTTCCAGCACACAATTAGGAACTTTCGTTGTTACCTTTCGTTTTGCCCCAGTAGCTAGTTGTACTAGCCAAGAATTCTTAAATTTATGTTCCTTCAATTTACACATTTCCACTAACTTGGGACTTACATAACTCAAGCTTGCTCCAGGATCTACCAAAATTGAAACAGGTTTAGTTAGTAAAGTACCTTCTAGTTCGATCATTGTGGGCTGAAAATCAGCATGCCGATCTTCCAAGGCTGCATTGATGTGGGATATGTTATGCACCACGTCCCCTACCGTAGATGCCTCCTGCAGATTTGCTACAGTTTCACTTTTATTCTGTTGGGGACAATTTTTATAGTAATGAGCTTCCCCATAGCCCCAGCACTGTAGGGGAGGTTTAGAAATCTGCCCCTGATCTGGCTTGCTTGATGCTTCTGTGGGTTTCTCCTCCGCTGGCCACTTGGTTCTTTGATGATTTTTACCAAAATTCTTGCTGATAGAGTTCCGTGCTAAGCCTTTAAAGTTTCTATTTTTACTTCTTTTAAAAGTGGAGTTATTTTTCTGATTTTTCTTTGGCTGCCATCTTTTTCCTCCTTCACCCTTTGCCTTGTTCTGCTGATAGCACATTCGTGCTTTACGGAAAAATTCTATCCACTCTCTCATATGAGCAGGTAAACTGCTTAAGAACCTCTGCACCTTGGCTTTTTCTTCTCGGAGATAAGGAACGTAACGTAACAAGGAAGTAAATTTTGTAACATAATCGTCCATGGTCATTTGTCCCAACCGAAGATCATGGAATTCCTTAGCTTTTTCATCGTAAAATATTTCTTTCAAGTACTTGTCCTTAAAGTACTGCTAAAACAGTTCCCATGTGATATCTCGTTCATCAATGCTGTGTACATTTTTCACCTCTTCCCACCACAGGGTGGCTTTTTCTCATAACTGGTATATAGCCAATCTGGCCTTCAGATTGCTGCTATATTCATATACCTGGAAGTACTTATTTATATTGATTAACCAGGCTTCAGCCACCTCCTCTACCTCACCATCAAATGTTGGTGGCTTAATTTTACGAAATTCCCCCTGCAGTTCCACTTTCTGTCTCTTAAGATCTTGTTGGTCGGAAAAATTGCCCGACTCCGCCTCATTGTAATTTTTGTTTTTTCTCTTCTGAGAGGGACTCTTTTCAGTTCTACCTGTAGTGTTGTTTCTAGTTTGCTGATCTTCTTATTTTGTTGATAATTCTTTTTCATCACTGGGATGTCCCATCTCCTGATTTTGTTTGTCTAATAAACTTTTTAAAATTTTCTCCTAGTCTTGCAGCAATCGCTCATTGTCATTTCTGAGTCTTAACATTTCCTCTTGTAATTGCTGCACTGTGTTCAACAAAAAACCAGTTTGGTGCTACTGTTCTTCGAGCAATCGACTAGTCTTTTGATGTTGTTCTACACTTAACTGAACCCACATCTCTGGATTCATGACTGTTGGTGCTTGAGTTTCCTTTGGTTGCGATTGTGATGCTATCGTTCTTCTCATTGTCACTGGTTCTCCCTCTCTGTGTGCACTAAACACATACACAACTTCACTGTTAGTAGACCCTTAGGATCCCAGTGTAGCAACCAGCTCTGATACCACTTGTCACTTTCACTCAAACATTATTTACCATCATAAATTTTTTTTTCCATTTCACTAAACATATAACAATAGTATCATAAACAATTACAATTTTCACATTACTCCATTTATCAGACCCTAGCCATGATGCAAGGAAATCTATTTGATTGTAAACATTATTCAGACCATAGCAACCATTGGCATTATAATATACTCCTATTGCAATCTATCATATACTTTGAAAACTTGCGTGGGTATGATACGATACCCAAACCATACAATAATCATTTAAAACTCTATATAAATCAATACATATGACAGTCCGCACATTAAAGTAGACATTGCATAGACCGATCATTGGATCCTTTGCCATGGATAATTTATAACCTGAAGATTTTGAAATTCGTTTTAAGCCACTTGGCCTTATAAACTTGCAATCGTGATATAGTTTTCAACTCCCATGAAACTTGGTTGTACTGGCTTGTTAAATGCTGAAACAGCTGTTAAATTGGTCTCAGATTTCTCGCGATTCACGAGGGAAAATCTAGTGACTTCGGCCAGTTGGCTAGTCGAACCTCAGTTTCTCATTCCTCCATGGCGTGCTCGCAAGGTTGGCTCCTCTTGGCATCTCCATCGCAGATTTCATTTAAGGTATGTAATGATCAGTTTCTCTTAACCTTTACTGAGATTATCATCCTGTTCCAGCTCTAAATCACATATACTGGTAAGGTTTTTGCGCAATGCCATAGGTTAGTTTTCCAGCTTCCATCTCTGACAGATGGGTATTGCTCACAGAGAGGAAATGGTTCTTTTATTAGCGCTGGAAGCTGAGATTTAAGCTAGGAATGGCGCATGAAGCTTTTATCAGGTAATCCCCTCTGAATTTTTCTTATTCTGGGTTAAGTTTTCATTGTTTGAAAACGAGCTAGATACAAGCTCGACATTCAACTTCAAATTTTCTCATGACACCCTTTTTTAATTTTCAGGGTCGACGAGGATGAATTTCTTCAACAGGTATTGCTTCCATTTTTAACAAGTCGATAATAGTTTTACTAGAAAAACCCTTTCCCTTAGCTATTTTTCTGCTTACGGATTGATTTCTCACCAGGGTTTGTTCTTGTATCTCACAGGTTAGTGGACTTCTCCCAACACCCTACCGGTGTAACTCGCCAGGACTTATCCTTCCACAGCTAATGTTCATTCCCCTTTTAACAAGTACTTTGCTTATGCACAAAGAATTTGCCGAAGTAGATTACATGGCACATGAGTTGGAAGGCTCAGGGTTTGAATCCCGACCTAAGGTTTATACATTTCTTGAAGCGTTTCTCATTTTAATGGGGAAGGGTTTTATTTTTGGGTTTCCGACCTAGATTTGTATTTGAGTACAATTAATAGCAATATATGGTTTTATTATGAATATGGGTAACTGTTTACTGCTTTTAATTTGAAGCCGAGGCCGAGACTGGCCGTTCGACCATTTGCATGGAACTCTGAACATTGTGCTATTTTCTATTTCTATATATATAAACATACAGCTTTCTTGAAGCTTCCTTCTTGCAATATTGTTATGCGTAGAAGCATACATCCTGTTGTCAACTACAGTTGATAATGAATTTCTTATGAATCGTTTATTGCTATATGATATTCTTGTCTTGGCAAAAAACTGAAAGATTTGTTGTGTTTTCGTTCTCTGCTAATAATTCTTACATGTAGCCAGGGTTTCATGTTACATTTCTTTATCGTTCTAAGGGTTTCACTCTTGTTTATGTCTCAAAGCATGATCAATATTCATATGGTACTCGTGAGCAATGTACCATGTACCAGATTATTGCTTACTCGTTGCATGTCATAGCGACGAGGGTTTTCTATGGATTCCTTTGTATAGGCTCTGGTTCTTGCCTCTAAAATAGAGCGTTGCAGTTAACTTACATACCGCCAGTTTTATTTGCTTATTCGTTGCTTAACATAGGTCTCACGGTACCGATCCACCAATTTTAAGGACTGTGTACAGAGTTTATTTATAAAGAACAATGGGCAAGGGTAGGGTTTCGGACCAAACCCA
This sequence comes from Pinus albicaulis, assembly GCA_034641835.2. Taxonomy (NCBI): domain Eukaryota; kingdom Viridiplantae; phylum Streptophyta; class Pinopsida; order Pinales; family Pinaceae; genus Pinus; species Pinus albicaulis. The sequence goes on from CM076569.1 coordinate 196,847,067, forward strand.
GACCCTCAAGTTCTATGTTTTTTTTTTTTCTTGACTTACTGGTTTCAAAAATTACAGTCTTCAAGAAGTTTAAGTCTATGAGTTCTTTGTATATTACAGCATGCATACCTTTTTTTATCTATTTGAACATTATGCTTATGGTTGTATTACCATAATACTTTTTATTTCCTATTGAAGCATTGAAACCCTATACATTTTTAACAAGTAAACATGAAGTTTCATGCCGCTGGCCACATAAAGTATAAATGTAAATTTAGTAGCAGAATATTTCTTTATTCTACACAGAAAATTATTCTACTAACATTTATCTGAACTTAATTTATTCATATAACGCATGCCAATCTCTTAGCAGAACTTCGATACTCAGTTTCTTTACAAACGCATTATAAAACCAGTAAAACCATAACAGTCTAAACCTTTCGTATTAAAACTGTAGCTCAACATAATCAGGTTCTGCGTACTTATCTGGAAATTAATCTTTCAAAATGTGGTCCTCCCAATCATCAAGGGAGGCTATGACGTCCTCCTCTTGCCCCCTAGCTCCAGAATCTGGACGGTGCCATGGGTTAACAGTGGAAATTTCTGATGTGACCTCTGGAAGGCCAATCCAGTCACATTCATATATTCTGGTTTTACAAGGGTTACAGAAAGCTATTTTCAACTAGTCCCAACCAAATCTATAAAATACTTCCCCTTTACCAATTTCACAAAACCCCTACTCCTCTCCTGGGATTCAACATTATCCTCAGGGAAGTAGGTAAATGTTTCTCCAACTGTCCCCAACCACCTCCTATTCTTAGAAACTTTTACCAACAGCTTAAAATAATTTCCTTCCATTCATTAGTTCCTCCTATTAACTCAATAACCAAAAATAAAATAATAATTTTGTTTCATAAACAATAACAATTAAGTCTTTTTATTCAGAAAATAAAAATAAGCAAATTGTCTTTAATATATATATATATATATATATATATATATATTAAATGAATTTAAATTGCTTAATCTGTATAATTCGAGTGCCCATAGGTTTTACACGGTGTTCAATCCATTTATGCATTCAAAAATGCATTTCAAATAACAAAAAATCACATTTTTACTTGAAATCGTATCACTTGATTATGGTAAATTCAAGTGAAATTTGTTATTTCATTTATAAGTTTTTAAAATTAAACTCAATTCTTTAAAAATCTTTGGATTTTCATTAAAATTTACCAGAGAAATGCTTTGAGAAAAAGTTATTAAACTCAAGTTTTAAAAATCTCTCCTCTATTTTTATTAAAATTTACCCTAAAATGCTTTGAGAAAAAATCATTGCGTCTATAAATTGAAAAACACACAAACATATATATATTATATTACATCAATTAAAAAATAGTAAAAGTAAAGTTATCATAACATTAACTTAAAAATAGTAAAATAATGAAATACTAATAAAAAGGTTAAAAAACAATTGAGAAGATTTATATTCATACAATGCTAATGGAATACATTAATATGACATAAATATAAAATATTAAAAATTAGATGAGAGAGGAGTTGTATTCCTAGAATGTTATCCTATATATAGAATAGGTGGCTGAATGACATCCATCACTACATGTAAATTGGTCAGTTCCAAAATTCTTCCATCTTACTGTTTTTGTGAAAAATAGTGGTCCAGCATATTAGTAATATTGGTGCATATTGCTCAAGGGGAGTTGTGAATTCTAACAACGAAGCATTTTTTCAGCTTGTTAGTTGTGATTTTCAATGTTTCTTTTGTCTTTCCAAGTGTGAGTTCAATGAGTGTCAATTTAGAAAATAGAATGGATTCCAGTGTTATGTATAATGTTCAACAATATGGTGCAAAAGTTGATGGCAACAATGATAATAGCAAGGTGAGAAAAACTTAAATCAATGAAAGAAATAGGGATAAATATGCAGGTTTCAACAATTAAATTTGTTGTTTGTTTGTTATGTGTAGGCATTTTTGGCAGCCTGGAATGAAGCCTGTTCTTCTACTAAACCATGTACTGTTTATATACTAAAAAGGAAATTTTTGGTTTCTCCTGTTAACTTTACGGGACCATGTAAAAATGATAATATTATGGTGCAAGTAAAATGATAAAATTCCTTCCTTAGTCATTTCAGGTTTTATATATTTCCTTGTTTTGAGCATCGAGCTTTATTGAATTTGTGTTTTGACAAATAACTGGGGATCTCATTGCACCAACGGAAATGCCCACAAATCAACTCTACTGTTTCCAGTTTTCCAAAGTGACTGGTCTAACAGTGAATGGTGGGGGATCCTTGGATGGACAAGGAGCCTCCTGGTGGAGCAAGTGTCAAAATAATCAACAAGTATGTATAAAATTATCAAGAGTTGCTTCTTAATAATGGAGGTCAAGAGTTGTTTAGTAGTGATTTGGAAAGCATATATAGTTGTTTCTTAGTGATTTGCATAACATATATTGATTGAATGCATTGTGTGTTTTGCAGTGTTTCGGGCCTGTGCTGATTTTGATATTGTTTATTGGATGATTAGGAGAGTGTGATTTTGATATTTTTTAATGGTAATGATAGTCTTTGATTATGAGAGTTTTTTTTTTATATTGTTTAATGGTAATGATAGTCTTTACGATTGTCTGAGAGAGTGTGATTTTGATATTGTTTAATGGTAATGACAGTCTTTACAGTTGGCAGGCACTGTGAATACAGTTTTGAAAGATATTACTTCCATTAATAGAAAGCATTTCCATATTAGTATGGATGGATGTAACAATGTTATAGTAGAGGGATTAACTATTAAGGCCCCTGGTGATAGCCCCAACACAGATGGAATTCACATAGATTCTTCCAGTGTCCATCTTCGAAATATCAACATAGGAACAGGTATCATATTTCCCATCAACATTTTTTGATTGTTGGAACTATTGTATCAAATATAGAAGCTATAAATTTGTTTGTGTAGGAGAAGATTGTATCGATGTCTTATAAGGAACTTCCAATCTTTACATTGAACAGATTACTTCTAGACCTGGTCATGGAATCAGGTGAAATAATTTGATAAAATTTTAATGGGGTAGAGGATAGGATCATTCAAAATAATTTGATAAACTCTTAATAGGATAATATCATTCAATGCATGGAACTTCACTAAAAAAGGCTTGTATTTTGTTATTAGTATTGGAAGGCTTGGCAGATATCCTTCTCTTAACGGAGTCAACAACGTGACTGTAAATGCTTCTCTCACTGGCACTCAAAATGGAGTTAGAATCAAAACAATATCAGGAGGGATAGGTGTTGCTAAGGAAATAACATTTGAGAACATACAGATGAACAATGTAGGGAATCCAATCATCATTGACCAATACTATTGCCCAAGGTGTACAGCCAAGGTAGTCGTCATTTTACTCATATCTCAACACCTTCCCTTTATTTTATTACTATAATTTGTTTAATAACTTTTTTTTTGCTTACTTACTTTCTATACGGAACTTAAACATCATATAAAAAATATTGTTAAGATTTGTAACTTACTTCATTATTGAGATTGACTTTCCATTTTTGTGTTTTATTTTTTGGTAATATTGGCTGTAAATTTTGTCATTTATTTTGTTATTGATAATGATTGTATTTGTGCAAAAATCTAATAGGAATGTGCAGATTAGTAATTTCTTGTACAAAAATATAACTGGAACTTCAACAACAAAGGATACCATTAATTTAGCATGCAGTAAAAGCTTTCCATGTCAGAGTATCCAAATGGAAAATGTGGATTTAAGTTACGAAAATAATGGAGCTCAATCTCTCTGTAAAATGTCAAGACACTTGGAGTTAATTTTGTCAAGCCCTCTTTGGTTTGTTAAAAATTGAATGCTTGTTCTAAATGCCAACTTTAATATGTTGGTTTTTGTATTAGCTATTTTGTATTGATTTCAATGTGACTTCGAGTTAATGGAATAACAAAGCTTTAATTTTGGGTTAAATTTTTTAACTTATCTTAATTTTTTGTATGTAAAATTGCCAAAATGTTTAAACCTAGTCCCTTCATATTTGTTAAAGCGTGAATGTTTTTTATATGCTAACTTGAATATGTTAGAAGTCTCATTAGAAACCTATGTTGGTTAAAGCGTGAATGTTTAAACCTAGTCCCTTCATATTTGTTAAAGCGTGAATGTTTTTTATATGCTAACTTGAATATGTTAGAAGTCTCATTAGAAACCTATGTTGGTTTTTGCATTATCTATCTAGTAATTTGAAGTCAATGTGAATTTAAATTCCATAATATATCTATGGCTTTTCCATATGTTATCTAGTAACCTAAATTTAATGTGAACCTCCCTTATGGAAATAAAAAATCATTTTGTGTAAAATGATTAAAGTAGATTTTATTTGTTAAGGTGAATATATTGGAAGTTGCATTAGCTATCATGCAATCTAAAGTTTGTATAGGAAATATTTAAACCTAGCCCCATTTGATTTGTTAAAGGTTAAATAACAAGTCTCATTAGAAATGTGTGTTGGTTTTTACATTAGTTATCTAGTAATCTAAAGTCAATGTCAATTTGAATTCAATTAGCAATCTATGGATTTTGCATATGTTATCTAGTAACCTCAATTTAATGTGAGACAGAGTTATGGAAATAAGAAAAAATGTTTTTTGTAAAATGATTAAACTGGCTTTGATTTGTTAAGGTGAAAATGTTGGAAGTTGCATTAGCTATATAGCAATCTAAATTTTGCATAGGATTTTTATGATTTAAGCTTATCCTGTAATCTAAAATATGGATAAAAACTATTGTAGTAAATTAAAGTATGAGAATAACTATTCTCCCCCTCTTCTCTATCAAAAGTTTTATATACAAAAAGTGTTTTTTGTTATATCCATGAAAAGATAGAATGAAACAAAACCTTTCCCATCCCTAAAAATATATCATTATATGGAGCCAATTCCTTTGGAATTGTGAATATTAGTTATTAAACCAACTATGTTGTGCTAATTAAATACTTACTATAGTCATATAACGTTGTGTGTTTTATGGCTTGCCTGAATTCATTTCACAAGTTACATTATGTAAAGATGATGAAATAATTTGTAGGTACAAACTTCAAAAATACCAAGAATTATTAAGATAACTAAATTGTTGAAAAGAAACTTTATCTTGGCACTATGGTAAAATTTCTAATTTGTTTTTGAAACAATAATATTATTTCCAAACATCAATAATTATTTTCTCCCCAATGTGATTCCACATAGAATGGAAATTGAAATAAACAAATTAGAACTAGGATGAGGCTTTCCATTGTTGAATGAAAATACATTTGTTACATACTTATCCATATGAAAATCAAATAATTTGTAACAAATTAAAATTGCACAAACCAAAGAACAACTCAAGAATTCACTCACTTATTTATGTAAAAAAGTTGAATTTTATTTGCAATCTATCAACTCATTTCATCATACAAATATTTTCTTAGAATAAGAATATTTAACTTTTTATTTATTTTTTAATCATTCAATTCAAAAAGTTGTTTTTTAAGATAATTATACTTTTTTTTTGTAAATTCAAAACATTATATTATGTAAATATATATGTATAAATATTCCCTAAGGGGAAGCTCAATTAGAGATAGTTGTGAAAATGAAGTCTTGCTTGTAAGCAGGTTTCAGGTTCAAATCCCCTTGATTCACCTATGGTTGTGGAAGGGGCATATGTAGAAACCTAGAGGATAGACTGGTAATGATTGGAATCAATCCCATGTCATGTAAGTATGAGACCAACTCGGATGTCGATTTATTTAGATACTATATGTTTGTCTATGAAGAGAGAGAGAGAGAGAGGGAGAGAGAGAGAGAGAGAATTGAGAAGCAATACCATGACCAACTCTAGCCTTCCTAAGTGGAAGCTATCCTTAGAAAATCAGCTAGGAATTAGTATATTAGGTATAAAAAAGTAAAAAGATGAATTATTGTTTTACATGTGAATTACATAGAAAATTAAATTAATTTTAAAAGTGTTGGTATCCATTAAAGAAGTGGACAAAAACATATACTAAAACTATCAGAAGCATTAGTACTTAACCATACTAATAGGGGATTTGAAGACATAAAGAGATCATATTATCATCTAGTTGGTACAAGTCATGTGGGACATGGTTGTTCGATGATCCCTAAGCAGAGCCACCTCTAAACATTATATTTGGACTTCCATGATTCCTGTCAGTAAGAGAATCAACGATCGAATAAAAATTTTCCCAACAAGTTCCTAAGGTTCTAGTATAATGGCATTGTGTGGAAATATTGATTGCATCTGGATATTGGTGTTCCTAAGTCAGCGATCCAATGCTCCACCTCTACCAAAATGTTTGAATCGAATAATGTAGATTGTTCCCTAGCCAACTCCTCCTCAATGTCAGACAAGTCATGTTGCACAACAATGAGTGCATTTTCATGAAATCAATTTGTAAAGGTACATGCTTGGGCCCAAGTATTCATGTGGTCTTGTGAGCCTCATTCCACTCCTCTCCATGAATGGGAACTCTCCCCTGATAGTGGAGAGGGAGCACAGAGAGAAACAAAGTTGAGGCTAAGATGTGAGGAGAGGAGAGTCAGGAGGAACCTACCACTAACTTTTCCTCTGGCCTTGGGACCCCTTCCCAAGCATTGTTCCTGATAATGGAACCATATTAGTATACCATGCCATCAACCCATACTAGTTGTTGCAATGCTTCAACGACTAAGGATGGCCTAGTCTCTACACTCTCTCTCGTCAAAGCCATGTACCTAGTGGACCGATCTAGTGACATCCTATTCCTTCACTCTGATGTGGGTGCTCCCACATTCTCTCTAGCATCATGCATCAATTTATCAACTTCACTAGTGCACTTCCTTCTATCTCTGGATGTCTCTGAATGAGTGGGTTCTTCCACTCTCTGATCCTCTACTTGTGGCTACTCCATAACATCCTGAGGTTCTTCCTTTGTAGCTAAAATATCCTCATACGCATGCAACTGAAGCTCCCTCTTGAGGGAACATCCAATGTCCTTCTCTTCATCGAAATTTACATATCTACGAGCCACTATCATCATGTGATATGGAAGGTATACTCGATAGTTATGAGGTGTATCAATGTACCCCAAAAATATGCCCAACTCTGTATTTGGTTCTATATTTTTTCGTGTATCCTTGGACACATGAAAATAAAATGATGAACCAAAGATTCTGAAGTGTGCCACATTTGGTTTCTTTACCTGAAAAAACTTCTTCTAGTGTAATCATCCTGAGAATCAGATGAGCACTCTTGTTCTTCAAATATATCATTTTGTGCATGCTTCAGCCCACAAGTGGCATGGTAGGCCCTGATCATGCCACATCACCTGTGCATTTTACAATTGTCTGAGAGAGAGTGATTTTGATATTTTTTAATGGTAATGATAGTCTTTACAGTTGGCAAGCATTGTGAATACAATGTTGAAACATATTACTTCCATTAACAACAAGAATTTCCATGTTAGCATGGATGGATTTAATAATTTTCTCCCAAAGGGATTGTCTATTAAGGCCCTTGGTGATAGCCCCAACACAAATGGAATTCACATGGATTCTTCCAATGTCCATCTTCGAAATATCAACATAGGAACAGGTATCATATTTCCCATCAACATTTTATGATTTTTGGAACTATTGTATCAAATATAGAAGCTATAACTTTGTTTGTGCAAGAGATCTATTCGATTCATTTATATAGTTTTGACATTTAAATTATATAGATGTGACCTTTAATTTAATTTATTTAAATAGTTTTGATGTTTAAATTAATACATTTGAATTATTTTAAATTTTATGATTGGCTTTTGCATTGATTTTCAATATTTAAATTATATGATTGTAAATTTAATTCAATTTATTTAAATAGTTTTGATATTTAAATTATATAGTTGAAACTTTTAATTTAATTCATTTAAATAGTTTTGATGTTTAAATTAATATATTTAAATTATTTTAAATTATATTATTGTGAAACTCTGAGCTACACATTTAAATAGTTTTGATATTTAAATTATATGGTTGCGACACTCTAAGTTATTAGTCATTTAAATGAATGGTAACTTAATTTAATTCGTTTAAATAGTTTCAACTTATCTATCGATGTTTACTAGCCATATAAATTATATCGTTGCATTGTTACAACAACCAATTGGCTATAGCATCATAGTTGGTTTGTTTAACAACTTTACATATCATTTCATTAATTGAATATAGAGACCCAATTGGTTTATTTCACAACTTTATAAACAAGCTAAAGTAGTTAAATTTAAGAAAACGTGGCTATGTCACTCATAATGTCAATAGAATTCATCCTTGATCTTAACTCGCTTGTGGATTCTCAAAATCATTCATAATGTTAACAGAATTCATGTCTAATCTTGAATCACTTGTGAATTCTCAGAATATTTGAGATCCTATGGACATGGGCGAGGTCAAATAATTAATATGCTGAAATTCGTAAAACTAATTAAAATTCATAAGAGAATTCATAATGTCAATACAAAATTTGTAGCCTTCTACCATTTTAGATGATACAATTCAAAAAGGTACATTACTAGATGATATTCCTTATAAAAATATTAAATATTGCACACCCTGCTTTATTTCCCTGCAAATTGTTTCATCAAATTAGTGTAGGGCATAAGAGAGGTATTCAAATTTGCATAGGACACTCAAAATTCAATTCACATCAAAATAATAATACAATATAAATACAAGGATTTGTGTCCTAAGGTAGCTAATCTATCTTAGACATACAATCTCTTGGTTGAGTGAATATCTCAACCACACACCAATCTAGGAAGATAGCTAGTTGGATAGGATCTCTCAAACAACTAGAGCTCAACAAACTCGTAAACACTAGGAACATATTATTGTACATAGAAAGCATCACAACTAAGACAAGTAGGAATTATATTTTTCAAGTCCCCCCCTTAATGACTACTTGTCTCTATATCAATCAGCAAATTCTATTTTTGGTATTGGTTTTTACAAACATGATAAAAAATAATACGTCGACGTCCATATAAAGAAACAACCATCTACGAGAATGCATGGGTACCAACCACTGCAACCGCTAGTCTACTAGGATGTCCTTTGTGTACATGGTTCAGTCAACTATTATATTTAAATTCGTGTACTTGTACATGTACCTACAAGTCGCCCTCCATCATTATCAACTTGGTTTTTCTCAGATTACCCCTAATCATGCATTGGGTTTTACTAGCTTACCCTAAACCATGCTTAGAGTTTTTCCCAATGATCCTAAATCATGCCTAGAGCTTTCTCGGATAACCCTAAACCATGCTATAGAGATGCATGTCCACTTCCCTATCAATGTTGCGCTTTCTGACTTATGACATACCTACAATACAAAGTGGTTTCTAGCTTACCACAAATCTGCACTTACACTCTCACAAGTGGTTATTAACTTACCACAAACCTGCATTTCCAAAATGGTTTTTTGGGCGACCACAAACTTTGCACTTACAAAGTGGCTTTAATATTACCTCAAACATCATGGGGGTAGACACAACTCCAACTAAAAAAATATTACAAAATTCTGAATAACCAGCACCAAAACATCATAAACTTTCTTACTAATACATGCATTAATGTATTTTGTAAGGATTTATTGATTTTTCTATATATAGTATTGTAGGCCACTATCCTTGTTTGAAAATTCATACATACATAATCTAGGTGAATGCTCAATATAAAAAATGTAATTTACTATTACAATTGGTCAATTTTTGGTGAATATCATCCATTTAATCATAGATATGTAAAAAAATAGGTGAATTTTAACAAAATTGAGTGAATTTTTTTTCAAAAAATGTCCAAAAAAAATAGCTCATTTGCGAAATTTCTCACGAAAATTTCCATTCATGTATGTGACACATAATATACCATCATTGTGAGCCTATTCCACAAATTCACACAAAATTTACACTGCTTGTCCATCATCATTTAATCTGCGAAGATGCTCCAATCACTATCTTCTCATGTCATCTTCACTATTTTTCTATCCTTGTCATGCAAATAAAATTCTATATTATTTAAATGGCCAATTCCAACACAAACTAATTCTTAACAATAGTTAGCTAGACTAATTTCACTTCAATGACAAAGACTTACCATCACATAACATCCTCATACCCACAAAAAATGCACAACTTGCAAGTTTGCAACATCTAAGAAAATTTTGACATAAATGGTTGTAAAACCAATGAATCAAGTTCATTTTAGATCTAGTCATTTTCTTCACACATATCATCGAATTTGGTGGCTCCACCAAATTGGCACGATATCTCTACGTTGTATTCTATAGCATCGCGATAGCGTAAAACCCCACGATGTGGCTATAATCACGAAGTTTTTTGTTGATAATATGAACATTGCCTCTTACCATGAGAAACGCCACATGCAAATGGTGTTTCCTAATTTCCCCTCATTTGGAGAAGGATGTCCTACAACATTAGGAACCATATATTTTCCCAAAGCTCGAGTTATTTCTAAAAAAAATTAGATCTCCAAGTCCATTAACAATGAAGTGCTTGAGAAAAAATGTGACTTGGGCACTTCTACTTAGACAAATAAGGCACATTCTCTTGGTAAGAGTCCAACAACTCTGATTTTCTTGTTGTTTCACTACTATTATATAGAAAGGATCATCACTTCTCCTCAAGAGAAACGACTTAATCTGCCACCCATCCTGCTGGTACTTGAATCTCAACTCCTTATCTTCCTCTTCGGTTTTTGTTTTACCTATCATATTCATCATTATTATGGAGAATCCTCCGGAAAACAATATGATGTCATTGGAGAACCCTCTAGATAATTATATTATTCTTGAGAATGATCCATTCTCACGTACCAAAGCGATGAACCCGATCGACCCAATTATGTGGTTGGATTCACACATCTCCACTCGATGATCCAATGCATCTCATTCTTCACAATGGCACTAAGTAGCAATAACCATCAATAACAGTCGATACCAATCTAAATTTTCATAAGACACTCAAAATTCAATTCACGTCAAAATAATAATACAATATAATTATAGGGATCAACTATGTATTGAGATAGCTAATCTATCTTGGATGTACAATCTCTAGGTTGAGTGAATATCTCAACCACATACCAATCTAGGAGGCTAACTAGTTGGAGAGAATATCTTAACCAACTAGACCTCAACAAACTCCTAAACACTAGGAACATATTTTTGTACATAGAAAACATCACAACCAAGACAAGTAGGAATTATATTTTCCAAGTGACGTAAATTATGTACATGCGGCTATTTCTTTGAGAAACTCTGAGAACTAGTTAAATCTCTTGATTTTCCTCCTATTGTGATTCACGACATCAACCAACCATGGTGAATGTGATTTTAGAGAGGCGAATTATGGATTTCTTAATTATTTTTCATAAATTAATGTTGGAATTAATCACACCTACCAAACTTAACATCTAACAATTCAAGCCATTCCTCGAATACATGACAAATCGAATTGCAAATTTAGTTTTATGGTAGAAGGAATGTGAAGTAAATATTGTATTTAATTGGCGTACAAGATCTCCCATCCATCCATCGGATCAAGTATTCAAGTGTTTGTAAAAATCTACACGGAAATTGGTAAGCTTGTAAATACCATGTTTTATTGTGTAGGCTGGAGTATGTACTATTCAAATATGATAGTTAAGAAAAATATTTTTTGTATGTGTGCCCATCCTATGTTTTAATATTTGTCCTATGATGAATTAATACATAAAATTTGTATGTTTGAAATATCTGACAATGACCTTTATTTTTTTTATGAGGTATGTGTGTGTTTGGAGTTAAAATAGTGGAGAGAAAATAGGTAGGCACATGAAAAACTTGTGTCGTTGTATAAAAAACCAATTTTCACAAAGAGTTAAAAAATATCTATAAAAATAAAGCGGCTTTTAAGTCTCCATTTTATACGGGTGAGACGTATTTTTTACCTCATGAAAATATAAATCAAAGTATTTTTGTTGTGTGCCACATTCTAGAATTTATTTTTCATGTTTTACGAATAAAACATTATGCTTTTGTAACACCCTCTTCCCACATCTACCCGGGTAATTGTACAACGAGGTAAACATGTGATGAGAAGCTACTAATATGAGATTCAACCTCCCATAGGATCTCATAGTTACTATGTGATTTTCCTGTACCCGCCTTCTAAGAGCATCTACAACTCGTTCTCATTTCCCTTGATGTACACGATCTCGAATTCAAACTCACTAATCGTGGCCAACCATATAGCCTACCTAGCGTTCGATTCGTCTAGTCAAACAAGCACCTCAACTCGATGTGATCACTCATCGGTGAAAACCTCCTGCCAAGAATATAGTGCTTCCACATCTTCGATTGCATGTATGATAACTTCTAAAGCTCAATATCATGTGTCGGGTAGTTTTTCTCGTCCCCATTTAGTTTTCACGACTCATAGCATACCACATGTCCATCATGCACAAGGACTCAACCAAGTTCTATCTTCTATGCATCTGTACACACTACAAACTCCTTGTACGCATCTACAATATTTCACATTGGAGCATGTGTCAACAACTACTTAAGTTTCTCAAAACTAGCCTCACACTCCTCTGTCCAATCAAACTTCTTACCTTTCCTCTACAATGATGTAATTGTATAAGAAATCTATGAGAAGTTCTTTGATGAACCTCCTGTAATAACTTTGCCAATCCCATGAATTATTTCACCTCATCTACACTCTTAGGAGTTACCCACTCGATGATGACTCTTATATTTTATGGATCTATTGCGGTTCCCTCTATGTAGACAACATTTCCCAAGTAGTGAACATCGATCTGGAAGAAAGCTGCATTTGTTGAGCTTAGCATACAATTGATGCTCTCTCAAAAAACCTCGGTCTTGTTAGAAAATGCTTGGCATGTTCTTCACGATTTTTAGAATACACTAATATGTCATCAATAAACATAATCACAAAATTTTCCAAATAAGGATGCAACACACTATTCATCAAACACATAAATTTATTTGGGGCATTATTCAAAGCTCGAATGGAACTACAAGAAACTCATAATGCCCAGTACTTGGTCTGAATGTGGTCTTGTAGATGTCATGCTCTTTGATGCATACTTGATGATAGCTCGAACTCAAGTAGGTCTTAGAGAACACTCTTGCTCCCTTCGGCTGATCGATCAAATCTTCAATGCTACTCGGTAATGGGTGTACTGCTCTTTATGGTCACTTTTTTCAGCTTGTTTGTAGACAATGCACAATCTAAGAATGCAATATTTCTTCTTCACAAAGCAACAATGGTGTACCCCATGTCGATATACTTGTCCTAATGTACCCTTTGCCAAGCATCTCCTTCAACTTACAATTTAATTCCATCAACTCGGGTGTGCTCATCCTGTAAGGTGCCTTTGATGTTGGAGTTTCCCACGGAATCAACTCAATAGAAAAAGTCTACTTCACTGTGTGGTGGCACTCTCAAATATCTGCTGAAACAAATCACAAGCGTTGTAAAGGCGGGAGACACTGTTCAACATGTCTGCATCTTTGGCTTCCTTACTTTTGTCACTAGAGATATGAATTGAAAATAGTACACACCCTTTCACGACATGCATCCAACATTCCATACAAGCATGATAGCATTTAGTATGGTTTATGGACAAGGGATGAATTCCATCTAGTAATACTAGTTTCACTCAAGGAGTGAGAAGGGTTAATTACAAGAGAGATAAATGCTCCAACAATCATGAAAACCCAATTTAGAAACTAGCTACACTTTTACAATAGATAATTTTTAATAGCCATATATCTTGGAATTCAAAAGGAAATGAATGATCGACATTATAGAGCTATTAAAAAAAGGAATCAATGAGTAGGAAATGTCATTGAGTCATTTAAAATAACAAACGCTACGATACCACTAAAAAAAACTTGATAAATTATAGGCTTAAATTAATTTTATTATTGTGATCCACATATTAATATATTGAGATATGACCTTTTTTTCATTTTCGAAGATGCCTAATGACTATTCATATTCACACATGCTTCTCCATATTTATCCTAAATGAAGATTAATAATAATATTTTTTAATATGCCACAATCCATCAAATTATATATTTAGTAGTATATGTTTTGACTACGAAAGAACAAAATTCATCAAAATAGTAAAGAACATTGTCCATTGGATGTATGTTAGGGATTGAGACTAAATATCAAGAATGATGTTGTTTCGATTAGCCCATTCGACTAGACATGGAACAAGAAACCCAATGAAACAAAGGTTTAGATAAATAGACACATCATTTAAGGAATAGAATGGACTTTAACAAATACCTAGGATGTGGGCATCCCACATGATACACTTGTCTTAAGAAGAAAAACTAGAGTGAAGAAGAAATACATAAGGGCAGTGCATAAGTGCAAACATATAAGAAATTAATATATTAATTAAACATATATACATCTTCAAAACATGTAACAATATTCTTAGGCATAAAGATTCACCACAACTTTATTGTAAAAAATTTTTAACTTGTAAATAATTTTTTTACAATACCATGTCTTGTTAATAAAACATGTCCAATGGGACATGTATTGATATGAAATTTTATTTCAATAAATAATTTGAAATAAATTAATTAAAAAGAGTATAACTAACTTGGAGATAAATGCTGAATCATTGATCTCTCAATACTACTAGAAATATTCAGACATATTCCATGGAGATTAAATCTATATCATCCACCTAATAATTTTTTTATACTTAAATTAAAATTTTGGAAGACCTAATCTGAAATAGACATGTGTGTATGCATAATTAGTGGAGCGATGTTAATTGCATATATTTTTTACCCCTCACTAAACTAGTGGAGACATGATATTATGAATGTTATATTTTAAAGGGAATTACTTAACAAGTAGTCTATAGTGCCAATTTTTTGAAGGCTTTTACGGTAGATTTTTTCGGTTTAATTTCTCTAAATTCCGGTAGGAATTTATTGAAAATAGAAGTTTGATGGGGTAACCTTGCACAATCGACCTAAAACTCCAAAAAGTTCCACTAAAGACAACTCCATTACTTAATGATACTATAGAAATCATATATACATATTATTATAATGTGATATATGTGTGTGTGTGTGTGAGAGAGAGAGAGAGGGAGACTACTTGGACTAGCCTTTAAAATAATGATAATAATAATAATTTAATTTAAAGGTTATTATTTAGGTAAATGATTATTTCAAAAGAAAAATAATAATCATTAACAATTATTCACTAAATATACTAGTAAGTGGGAAGGGTCGACATTAAATTATATTTACAAGTTATAGTGAGGATTAATTCAAAAACAAATTTAAAAAAATAAATGATTTTGATATTGTTTAATGGTAATGACGAGTCTTTAAAGTTGGCAAAGAATTGCGAATACAATGTTGAAAGATATTACTTCCATTAACAACAAGCATTTCCATATTAGCATGGATGGATGTAACAATGTTCTCCCAAAGGGATTGGCTATTAAGGACCTTGGTGATAGCCCCAACACGGATGGAATTCACATAGATTCTTCCAATGTCCATCTTCTAAATATCAACATAGGAACAGGGTATCATATTATCCATCAACATTTTATGATTGTTGGAACTATTGTATCAAATATAGAAGCTATAACTTTGTTTGTGCGGGGAGATCTATTCGATTCATTTATATAGTTTTGACATTTAAATTATATAGATGTGACCTTTAATTTAATTTATTTAAATAGTTTTGATGTTTAAATTAATACATTTGAATTATTTTAAATTGTATGATTGGATTTTGCATTGAGTTTCAATATTTAAATTATATGATTGTAAATTTAATTCAATTTATTTAAATAGTTTTGATATTTAAATTATATAGTTGAAACTTTTAATTTAATTCATTTAAATATTTTTTTATGTTTAAATTAATATATTTAAATTATTTTAAATTATATTATTGTGAAACTCTGAGCTATTAGCTCACATTTAAATAGTTTTGATATTTAAATTATATGGTTGCAACACTCTAAGTTATTATTCATTTAAATGAAGGACAACTTGATTTAATTCGTTTAAATATTTTCAACTTATTTATCTATGTTTACTAGCCATATAAATTATATCGTTGCATTGTCACAACAACCAATTGGATATAGCATCATAGTTGGTTTGTTTAACAACTTTACATATCATTGCATTAATTGAATATAGAGACCCAATTGGTTTATTTCACAACTTTATAAACAAGCTAAAGAAGTTAAATTTAAGAAAACGTGGCTATGTCACTCATAATGTCAATAGAATTCATCCTTGATCTTAACTCGCTTGTGGATTCTCATAATCATTCATAATGTTAACGAAATTCATGTCGATCTTGAATCACTTTTGAATTCTCGAGATAGGCTGAGATGCTATGGACATGGGCGAGGTCAAATAATTCATATGTTGAAATTCATTAAACTACCTAAAATTCATAAGAGCATTCATAATGTTAATATAAAATTCATAGGCTTCTGCCATTTTGGAAAAAAATGGATACATCATTTACACAATTCAGAAAGGTACATTGATAGATGATATTCCTCATAAAAATATTAAATACTGCACACACTGCTTTATTTCCCTGCAAATTGTTTCATCAATGTAGTGTAGGGCATAAGAGAGGTATTCAAATTTGCATATGACACTCAAAATTCAATTCACATCAAAATAATAATACAATATAAATTCAAGGAGTTGTGTCCTGAGATAGATAATCTATCTTAGATGTACAATCTCTTGTTTGAGTGAATATCTCAACCACACACCAATCTAGGAAGCTAGCTAGTTAGATAGGATCTCTCAACCAACTAGAGCTCAACAAGCTCAGTAAACACTAGGAACATATTATTGTACATAGAAAGCATCACAACTAAGACAAGTAGGAATTATATTTTTCCAAGTCCCCCCCCTTAATGACTACTTGTCTCTATATCAATCAACAAAGTCTATTTGTGGTATTGGTATTCACAAACATGATCAAAAAACAATACGCCCAACATCCATATAAAGGAAAAACCATCTACAGAATGCATGGGTACCAACCCACTATGCAGTTGCTAGTCTACTAGGATGTCCCTCGTGTACATGGTTCAATCAACTATTATATTTAAGTTAGTGTACTTGTACTAATGCCTACTAAAGTCGCCCTCCATCATTATCAACTTGGTTTTTCTCATATTACCCCTAATCATGCATTTGGTTTTACCATCTTACCCTAAACCATGCTCAAATTTTTTCCCTATGATGCGTAAATCATGCCTAGGGCTTTCTCGAATAACCCTAAACCATGCTAAAATATTACAAAATTTTGAATAACCACTGCAAAACATCATAAACTTTCTTACTAATACATGTATTAATGTACTTTGTAAGGATTTATTGATTTTTCTATATATAGTATTGTATGCCACTATCCTTGTTTGAAAATTCATACATACATAACATAGGTCAATGCTCGATATAAAAATGTAATTTACTATTACAATTGGTCAATTTTTGGTGAATATCATCCATTTAATCATAGATATGCAAAAAATAGGTGAATTTTCAACAAAATTGGTGAATTGTTTTTTCAAAAAATGTCCAAAAAATATCTCATTTGCGAAAATTTCTCCCCGAAAATTTCCCTTCATGTATGTGACACATAATATACCATCATTTTGAGCCTATTCCACAAATTCACACAAGCTTTCACACTGCTTGTGCATCATCATTAATCTCTGAAGATGCTCCAATCACTATCTTCTCATGTCATCTTCACTATTTTTCTATCCTTGTCATGCAAATAAAATTCTATATTATTTAAATGGCCAATTCCAACACAAACTAATTCTTAACAATAGTTAGCTAGACTAATTTCACTTCAATGACAAAGACTTACCATGACATAACATCCTCATACCCACAAAAAATTCACAACTTACAAAGGTTTGTAACATCTAAGAAAATCTTGACATAAATGGTTGTAAAACCAATGAATCAAATTCATTTAGATCTAGTCATTTTCTTCACACATATCATCAAATTTGGTGGCTCCACCAAATTGTACACGTATCTCACGTTGTATTGTATAGCGTCGCGATAGCGTAAAAACCCCACGATGTGGCTATAATGTGAAGTTTTTTGTTGATAATATGAACATTTCCTCTTACCATGAGAAACGCCACACTGCAAATGGTGTTTCCTAATTTCCCTCATTTGGAGAAGGATGTCCTACAACATTAGGAACCATATATTTTCCCAAAGCTCGGATTTATTTCTAAAAAAAATTAGATCGCTAAGTCCATTAACAATGAAGTGCTTGAGAAAAATGTGACTTGGGCACTTCTACTTAGACAAATAAGGCACGTTCTCTTGGTAGAGTCCAACAACTTTGATTGTCTTGTTGTTTCACTATTGTTATATAGAAAGGATCATCACTTCCCCTCAAGAGAAACGACTTAATGCTGCCACCCATCCTTTGGTACTTGAATCTCAACTCCTTATCTTCCTCTTCGGGTTTTGTTTCACCTATCATATTCATCATTATGATGGAGAATCCTCGGAGAAACGATATGATGTCATTGGAGAACCCTCTAGATAATTATATTATTCTTGAGAATGATCCATTCTCACCGTACCCAAAGCTATGAGAACCCGATCGACCCAATTATGTGGTTGGATTCACACCATCTCCACTCGATGATCCAATGCATCTCATTCTTCACAATGGCACTAAGTAGCAATAACCATCAATAACGACTGATACCAATCTAAATTTTCATAAGACACTCAAAATTCAATTCACGTCAAAATAATAATACAATATAATTATAGGGAACTATGTATTGAGATAGCTAATCTATCTTGGATGTACAATCTCTAGGTTGAGTGAATATCTCAACCACATACCAATCTAGGAGGCTAACTGGTTGGAGAGAATATCTTAACCAACTAGAACTCAACAAACTCCTAAACACTAGGAACATATTTTTGTACATATAAAACATCACAACCAAGACAAGTAGGAATTATATTTTCCAAGTGAGGTAAATTATGTACATGCAGTTATTTCTTTGAGAAAATACACGAACTAGTTAAATCTCTTGATTTTCCTCCTATTGTGATTCAGACATCAACCAACTTCATGGTGAATGTGATTTTAGAGAGCGAATTATGGATTTCTTAATTATTTTCATAAATTAATGTTGGAATTAATCACACCTAACAAACTTAATATCTAACAATTCAAGCCATTCCTCGAATATATAACAAATCGAATTGCAAATTTAGTTTTATGGTAGAAGGAATGTGAAGTAAATATTTTATTTAATTGGCGTACAAGATCTCCCATCCATGCATCGGATCAAGTATTCAAGTGTTTGTAAAAATCTACGTGAGAATTGATAAGTTAGTAAATACCATGTTTTATTGTGTAGCTGGAGTATGTACTATGCAAATATGATAGTTCAGAAAAACATTTTTTTTGTATGTGTGCCCATCCTATGTTTTAATATTTTTCCTATGATGAATTAATACATAAAACTTGTATGTTTGAAATATGCAATGACCTTTAGTTTTGTATGAGGTATGTGTGTGTTTGGAGTTAAAATCGTGGAGAGAAAATAGGTAGGCACATGAAAAAACTTGTGTTCTTTGTATAAAAAAACCGGTTTTTCACAAAGAGTTAAAAATATCTATAAAAATAAAGCTGACTTTTAAGTCTCCATTTTATACGGTGAATGTATTTTTTACCTCATGAAAATATAAATAAAAGTATTTTTGTTGTGTGCCACATTCTAGAATTTACTTTTCATGTTTTACGAATAAAACATTATGCTTTTGTAACACCCTCTTCCCACATCTACCCAAGTAATTGTACAACCGGGGTAAACATGTGATGAGAAGCTACTAATATGAGATTCAACCTCCTAGATGACCTTAAGGAAGTGGAACCAATAAAAACAAGAATAACACACCCTACACAACATCAACAACATACCGGGAGGTAACCCAACCTTCCCGACTCCTAACCCACGAGGGAGACGGAATTTTTAACCCTTTTAAACCTTAGGTGTAGGCATGCCAAGGAAAGGTAGAGGTTGGGAGCCTATAGCTGCAAACACAACACAAAAATCATGCAAGCGAGGGCCCCATTTGGTCGAGTTATGTTCCTACAACTCAGTGATTTGTGCCACCATTTTTGGCCCCAGAGCCAGGTCACTGCCGAACTTCATGAAAACTTAGTGGATGATAAATAACATTAAAAAAAATGTACGAAATAAATCACATCAATAGGAACTCATCTAGACCCCTCCTATCCATGATGGGCATTTAGTTAAACATGTCACAAACATTGCATCTACAGGTATAAACAAAAGATTTAAGTGACGGGGATCTCTTACTTATCTGCGACTCGCTAAGAAGAATTGCTCCCCTACATCATAAGACGCAATAAAATTTATTTGACCATAAGTACATTGTGTATTAATTTATAGGTAAAAACATGGAGATATCCATACATCATCACTGATAAAATACATGTTTTTATAACCAACACAATAACCACGAGAAAGACAATGGATACAACATCAATAAAATCCATATATAAACCATTGCATTTTCATACCAAATACCAAGGTAATGAGCTCTTCATTGCTGAATGTAAAAAACCAAGCTGGAGATAGGACTTCCATGTTTCACCCGACCATTGATTAGTGATCCAAGTATCACTATAGCCAATAACTCTTGTGCCATATTGCAAGCATGAAAGTGGGATCTCATGAAACACATCAATCAAAATAAATCCAGGGAATTCTAGAGGTCAAACAACCTCAACCCTAAACTATTGATTCCACCTCACGATCGAGACATCACAACCATAACAGATTGGTCTCTATCCAAGCTGCTTCAAGGCTCCGAGTGTTTGTTCCAACCAAGGTCCTAGGACTACTAACTCAACCGCATTTGTTTTCGGGCTCTAGAGAATTTTTCCAACCAAGGATTCAAGACTAGTAACTCAACCCACCTAGGGCTACAAAGCGTTTTTCCAAACAAGGCTCCATGACTAGTAACTCAACCCAACGAGATATCAGTCGAGCTCCAGATAATTTGTCCAACCAAGGATCCAATAACTAATAACTCAACCCAATATCTAAGGGAATCATGAGAAACAACCAAAAAAAATTAATGGAAATAAAACCACAACACCATGGCGATCCAAGAAATGGCAAGGCTAGGCAAATCCACATGCACAGACCATGTATGCTAAAACTAGTGAGGAAAACATACATGAAACTTGGTACACTGCAATAAAATCTTGTTGTAGTTGCTTATCCCGATCTCAGCTTGCACTTTCCTCCTCTTCCTTTTCCTTCTTTCTCCAAATAACCAAGTATCCACAGTCTCCAAGAGTGCTCCAAGAAAACTCCAAGTATCCAAGAGTATGAGCGAGAGAGAGAGAGAGAGAGAGAAATGAGAGAGCTCCAACAATTCACTAAAAAAAAGGTACCAGCTCGATCTTGGGAATAATTTTTATAGATGATGCCTCTATTTTCTTAATTTTCCATTATTTTGCCTTCGAGTTTCCTCCTCACATTCAACATGTGACCTTTCATCTCCCTTTTCTCCTAATTTCCATTATTTTCATAAATAAATGTGCCAAAAATAAATTTTTCCTCTTTAATGCCTTAGCCATTTCCCTTGCCAATTTCCTTAGCCATAATAAACCATATGAACACCCACACTAGGATGTTACTGCCCAACATTCAACTTCGAATATGTGTCCCATCAACTTTGTGGTTATTATTTTAGCTCTATTATATGGAATTTTCACTAGGGTTGTTACAAAATCCTCTCCCTTGGGGGGACACCATCCTCGGTATTCAATCACACATATACCTCAACAACAACATTTGAAAAAAAACATAATTCCCATGGAGCTTTATAACATATCTTGATGCAATATTTACAATGATAACCCTTCTAAAAATCAAACCGTCATGACATCATAACAACATAAATACTATAATAACATCACACCATACCTCTTATTGGATATTTATAACATATCTCATGGCGGTATTTACATCCATATACATATAAGTACATATACCTAAACATCACATCAAAACATACATCCAAACATCATCAAAACATATACCAACATCACACCAAAGCTTATTTTCCTCAACTAGAAAAAAAAAGAAGGATACATAGCCCAAATCTAATCTTCCATCTATCATGTAGCTTCATCAAGCCCGAAGTACTTCCATTGCACTTTAACTTGCTCAGCTTACGTGATTCAGAGCATGAGCTTATTGTTCTACAAAAGGCACTACGGTTTCGACTGGAACTCTCCTTCTAGATCCACCTACGATATAGACCAATAAATAACATGATCAAAGTCTTTAACATATTTCTTAAGCAATGATATATGAAAATAATGACGGACTTTCATTATGGAAGGCGAGTGCAAGTCAATAGGTGGTCGGTACGATACACTCAATGATCTTGAAGGGTCCACAAAACCTTGGTGCCAACTTGGCACATGATCCAATCCACGAGGAGCTCTTCTTGCACTTGATACACAAGTACACCTAATCCCCAACCTAAAACTCCTTGAACAACATCTTCTTTTACGCGTAACTCTTCTTCCTATCCTGCATTTCTTTCAAGTTCTTCTTGATCGATTTGCATTTCTGTTCTATTTCTACCAACATATCTGGTCCAATCAATACCATGTTAACTAGATCACTCCAAGCTGAAAGGAGTGTTGCAACTCCAACCATACAATGAATTAAATGGATTCATCCTCAATGACTCTTGATACTCATTTTTGCGGGAGAACTCTACCAGTGGAAGATACTCTTCCCACTTGTATACCGGATGCATCACATACATCCTCAATACATCCTCCAATATCTTGTTGACCCTCTCAGGGTATGTCCATCCGCATGCAAATGATAATTTGTCTTTGAAGGAAAACTCGGTGCCCAAACCTAAAAAAAAATCCTTACAAAACTTGGAAGTGAACTTTACATCCTTGTCGGGCACAATATTCCTTGTAACACCATGCAACCTAACTATGTCTCACGATAAACACACTGTACTACATCACTAATCGAGTTTTTAGTCTTCTACTGGAATGAAATGTATAACCTTTGTCAACATGTACACAACAACCATGATGGAATAATTTTTTTCTAATCGTCCTCGGCAACCACAGTAATGAAATCCATGGAAATGAACTCCCATTTCCACTTTGGAATCGCAATTGGTTGTAGTAGTCCACCTATATGTTTACACTCTGCCTTAACCTTCGAAAATCCAAACATCCGACTACAAACTCTACTACATCCTTCTCTATATTCAACGAATAATAGAATATATTCACTACAATCAAAGTCTTATGGTAGCTCGGGTGACACTGAATATGGTTTCTCATGAAACTCCCTCAAGGTCACCTTCTTGAGCTCATCGATGTACGGTATATATATCTTGTCTCTAAATCTAACCAATCCATTTACTTGTGAGATGGTATTCCAAATCCTATACACCCGCACCTCTACCACTACCTGTACTGTACTACCACATGTACTGTACCCATACATGTACTTGTAACAACATATATAATTGTACATGTATACGTAACAAAAAATTGTACATGTACTCTCACTGCAACTCGTGCATAATCTCCATATACCTATGATCCAACTGACACCGCCTACAAGATCCTATCCCTGTAAGTTTGTCCCATAGGATCTCATAGTTACTATGTGATTTTCCTGTACCCGCCTTCTAAGAGAATCTACAACCCGTTCTCCTTTCCCTTGATGTACCTAATCTCAAATTATAACTCACTAATCGTGGCCAACCATATAGCCTACCTAGCGTTCGGATTCGTCTAGTCAAACAAGCACCTCAACTCGATGTGATCACTCATTAGTGAAAACCTCCTGCCAAGAATATAGTGCTTCCACATCTTCGATGCATGTATGATCGCTTCTAGCTCAATATCATGTGTCGAGTAGTTTTTTCTCGTCCTCATTTAGTATTCACGACTCATAGCATACCACATGTCCATCCCGCATAAGGACTCAACCAAGTTCTATCTTCTATGCATCTGTACACACTACAAACTCCTACTTTGCATCTGCATTATTTCACACTGGAGCATGTGTCAACAACTACTTAAGTTTCTCAAAACTAGCCTCACACTCCTCTCGTCCAATCAAACTTCTTACCTTTCCTCTACAATGATGTAATTGGATAAGAAATCTATGAGAAGTTCTACGATGAACCTCACAGTAATAACACCGCCAATCCCATGAATTATTTCACCTCATCTACACTCTTAGGAGTTACCCACTCGATGATGACTCTTATCTTTTATGGATCTATTGCGGTTCCCTCTATGTAGACAACATTTCCCAAGTAGTGAACATCGGTCTGGAAGAAAGCGCATTTGTTGAGCTTAGCATACAATTGATGCTCTCTCAAAAAACCTCAATACTTGTTGGAAAATGCTTGGCATGTTCTTCCTCATTTTTAGAATACACTAATATGCCATCAATAAACACAATCACAAAATTGTCCAAATAAGGATGCAACACACTATTCATCAAACACATAAATTTAGTTGGGGCATTATTCAAAACTGAATGGAACTACAAGAAACTCATAATGCCCGTACTTGGTCCCGAATGTGGTCTTGTAGATGTCATTCTCTTTGATGCATACCGATGATAGCCCGAACTCAAGTAGGTCTTAGAGAACACTCTTGCTCCCTTCGACTGATTGAGAAAATCTTCAATCCTCGGTAATGGGTACACTGCTCTTTATGGTCACTTTTTTTCAACTTGTTTGTAGACAATGCACAATCTAAGAATGCAATCTTTCTTCTTCACAAACAACAACTGGTGCACCCCATGTTGATATACTTGTCCTAATTTACCCTTTGCCAAGCATCTCCTTCAACTTAAATTTTAATTCCATCAACTCATGTGTGCTCATTACGTAAGGTGCCTTTGATGCTTGGAGTTTCCCCCTCGCATCGACTCAATAGAAAAGTCTACTTCCCCTGTGTGGTGGCACTCTCAAATATCTGTTGGAAACAAATCCCGAAAGCTGTTGTCAAACTGGAGACCTATTCAACATATCTGCATCTTTGTCTTCCTTACTTTTGTCACTAGAGATAATGACAGTCTTTACAGTTGGCAAGCATTGCGAATACAATCTTGAAAGATATTACTTCCATTAACAACAAGCATTTCCATATTAGCATGGATGGATGTAACAATGTTATCCCAAAGGGATTGGCTATTAAGGACCTTGGTGATAGCCCCAACACAGATGGAATTCACATAGATTCTTCCAATGTCTATCTTCTAAATATCAACATAGGAACAAAGTATCATATTTCCCATCAACATTTTATGATTGTTGGAACTATTGTATCAAATATAGAAGCTATAACTTTGTTTGTGCGAGAGATCTATTCGATTCATTTCTATAGTTTTGACATTTAAATTATAGAGATGTGACCTTTAATTTAATTTATTTAAATAGTTTTGATGTTTAAATTAATACATTTGAATTATTTTAAATTGTATGATTGGATTTTGCATTGAGTTTCAATATTTAAATTATATGATTGTAAATTTAATTCAATTTATTTAAATAGTTTTGATATTTAAATTATATAGTTGAAACTTTTAATTTAATTCATTTAAATATTTTTTTATGTTTAAATTAATATATTTAAATTATTTTAAATTATATTATTGTGAAACTACGAGCTATTAGCTCACATTTAAATAGTTTTGATATTTAAATTATATGGTTGCGACACTCTAAGTTATTATTCATTTAAATGAATGCCAACTTGATTTAATTCATTTAAATAGTTTCAACTTATCTATCTATGTTTACTAGCCATATAAATTATATCGTTGCATTGTCACAACAACCAATTGGAAGTGGGCTATTGATGATTAATGCGCGCGCGTCTTCAGCTCCTGCGTTTAGGTCTGAGGCTGCTGGGATCTGCGCGCAGTCATGGATACGCACGGGGAGGGGCGGAGAGCCCTCTCCCCCCCCTCCTATCACTTATGCTGAAGCCTTTCGTAACCTCTTGTCTCTGAAAGGGAAGAAACGCCCTCTTCCGGAAGTCCCTACGTTCATTAAAAAATTGGATGAAATACCAGAGATTGCGTTGCCTGAAGAGCAGACGATCAAAATAGCACTCGCCTTAGCTGACAGAGGCTTGGTCGGGCAGTTCATGGGCCGCTGGCCATCAACCAAAGTGACTGATGAATGGGTCCAACGGAACTGGAGGCCTCTGCTACAAAACAACGTGATCTGTTACGCTGTTGGTCGTGGATTCTTTATTTTCGAATTCACTTCCAAGGAAGACCGGGACCTGGTGTTTAGAAATGGTCCTTATTTCATGGGAAACCAGGGCCTTTTCCTCAACAAATGGACCCCCGACTTCGACCCTTCGGTCGATGTCCCGAAGGAGGTTCCTGTTTGGGTCCGGCTCCCCAATCTGCCGATCCATTGCTGGAGCTTCCAAGCCCTGCAGAAGATCGGTAACAAGCTGGGTCGCTTCATAGACAAAGCTGACAATAGGGGCCAATACACCTGCGCCAGAATATGCGTGGAAGTTGACCTAGAAGCTGGACTGCCGGAAGCCATAAAACTCATAGTCGGAGATTGGCAGCACTTTCAGAAACTGGATTACGAGCAACTGCCCTTCAAGTGCAGAATCTGTCACGAACATGGTCATTTCCAACGAAACTGTCCTAAAGCCCCTGCAAGGGACAAGGGGGAAGAAGAAGGATGGAAAGAGATTAAGAAGGGCAAGGCAGTCTCAAAGCCCTCTGATCAGGCCAAATCTGGAACTATAGGGAGACCCAAGCCCACCCCCCAGGCCAATCCAATCAGAAAAGAAGGGCCCTCTGTGAGATCTTCCTCCGGTTGGAACGCAGAAACCATTGGGGCCCAAAAAGAACCGGAAGACTTGACGAAGGAAGTTAAAGAAACCGGTGCTGAAACAATCACCCCACCAGCATCAGGAGGCAATGAAGGAAATATAGAGAAGGAAGACCATATCAGCCTGGCTTCCGAATCTGATGAAGACTCAGAAGGAAGAACCTATGAATCAGACAGCTCACACGCTACCCCTATCAAATCAGCCAGGGGTCGAAAATCCAAGAAGAAACAGAGAGAGGAGAAAACCTATCTGGATGTTCTCCAAGGCTCTCAAAAAACTCTCAAGGGAATGATGAATACGAGATCAGGGCGCAAGCACGGCTCGGCTCCAAAAGGAGCCACAAGCTCCCAAGCCATTAAATAATGAAGTACGTCTCCTGGAATTGCAGAGGATTAGGCAGCAGGCTAAAAGAAGATGCCCTGAAAGATATAGTTAGAATGTATTCGCCTGAAATCCTCCTCATCCAGGAGACGAAGTTGGAGGAAACTCCCCTCCTCCATGCTAGCAAAACCTTCTGGCGCAAAGGCTTTGGTTGTGCTGTCAGTGCAAGAGGCGCATCCGGTGGATTAGCCACCTTCTGGGATAGCTCAATCTATGATCTGATTCAAAAAGATAGCTCCCCCCATTGGCTGCTCACGAAGCTCCTCCATAAAAATTCCGGACAACAAGTAAGTATGTTCAATATATATGCTCCTGTTCTTCCTTCTGAGAAAAAATTCTGTTGGGATTCGATCTTGTCCTATCTTTCGCTGCATAATCCTGAAAACATTATCATAGCTGGTGATATGAATGTCACTCTCGCTGTAAATGAGAAAAAGGGAGGCTCCCTGGTCAGGGACCCAGCTAGAGAATGGGTTGAAGATCTCATGCTGGGATGGGAATTGGAGGATATCAAGCCCACAGTAGGGAAGTTCACCTGGTCTAACAAAAGGGTGGGGCCAAATCATATTGCAGCTCGGTTGGACAGATTTCTGGTCCAATCCTCTTTTCTAACTTGCGGTCTAACAACCTCGTCCAAAATTCTGCCAAACAGCACCTTTGATCACAAACCAATTATGCTTGAGCTGTCCACGGAAGAAAATCTTGGCCCTATCCCCTTCCGATTCAGCGCTCTATGGCTTCAGCATGAGGGGTTCCAAGAGATGGTTTCAGATGCCTGGAAAAGACCCGTTAATGGTTCCCCTTTCTACGTGTGGGAAGAAAAAATGAGGGGGCTCAAAAAAAGGCTCAAGGAGTGGGCTAGAACGCTGAAAACTCCCTCCTCCAAACGTAAGATGGCCTTGGACAGTCTTGCTGCCCACCAAATATCATTGGAAAACTCAGTTGTTTCCCAAGATCTTCTTCAGAGAGAAGTTGAGCTGCAAAAAGAGTTCCATAAAGCAAGTAGGGAAGAAGAAGAACTCTGGAGGCAGAAATCCAGAGCTCTCTGGCTACAAGCAGGGGACAAAAACACTAGCTTCTTCCACAAACATGCTGAAGCTCGCAAGCAATTCAAAGCTGTCAAAGAAATACATCATCAAAATGCAGTAGTAAATGATTTTGAAGACATCAAGCGGGCAGCTCATTCTCACTTCAAAGATCTCTACTCTGCCCCCGATGATCCACCACTGGATCCCCATGCCTATCCGATGAATTTTATTCCTCAATGTGTTCAAGATGCTGACAATTCTATGCTGACCGCTCCAATCAGTATGAATGAACTTAAAAATACTCTGGACAGTATGGAACCAGACAAAGCTCCTGGTCCAGATGGGTTCCCTGTTAGATTTTATCTTTCCTGTTGGGAAATTATCAAAAATGACCTCTTAAGAATGATCAGAAAATCTCAATCCTGTACAAAGATCGGAGGCGGCATCAACTCAGCTTTTCTGGCATTGATTCCGAAAGAGAAAGGTGCTGCTGATTACAGCAGATTTAGGCCAATCTCGTTGTGTAACTCCAGTTACAAGCTGATCACTAAAATTATAGCCAATCGCCTCAAGAAAATCTTACCGGCCATCATCCCTGAAAATCAAGGAGGATTCATCAAAGGGAGAAAGATTCTTGACAATATTGTGCTGGTTCAAGAAGCTGTTCACTCAAGCTATCACCGAAAGGAGAAAGGTATGGTGATTAAGCTCGACTTGGCAAATGCATTTGACAGAGTAAAGCATGAATTTCTGTTTATGGTTATGAAGAAAATGGGTTTCACTTCAGCCATCATTAACTGGATAAAAGCCTGCATTGCCTCTCCTTGGATAGCGCCTTTGGTTAATGGTCGACCTTCAAATTTTTTCCAAGCCTCTCGGGGCCTAAGACAAGGCTGCCCTTTGTCCCCGCTTCTATATGCCATTCAAGCCTCTGTTCTAAGCTTTCAACTGGACCATAATCAACAGACTCAAACCCTGCCTGGACTTCGTATGGTTCATCAGGTCAAAGATATTAATCATGCCCAATTTGCTGACGACACTCTATTGCTGGGGGGAGCAAGCTTAAATTCTGCTAAATCCTTCAAGAAGGAGTTGGACATTTATAGAGAGGTATCGGGCAGCAAGATCAACTTTCTTAAAAGCACCATCTACAGCTGGAACTGCTCGGTTAAGGAATTATCTGATATAGCAAGAATTCTTGAAATGGAAGGATCCTAGGCCTGGGACTCTTTTAAATACCTTGGGGTGCCAATCTTCAAGTCCACTCCTAAAGCTGTCCACTGGCTGCCTCTTCTGGACAAGATTAAAGGCAGAATTCATGCCTGGGGTGCTTCATGGCTGAACAATGCTGGGAAGATCATTCTGATGAAAGTTGTTCTCTCAAGTCTTCCGTTATATCAGCACTCTATCCTCCTTGCCCCAAAAACCTTCATCAACAAGATGGAAGCTCTCCTAAGGCGTTTCCTGTGGGAAGGAGGGAAAAACAACGAAAGAAGGTTGCATCTTGTTAAATGGGATATTATTAAAAAGCCTTTTATGGAAGGAGGTCTACAAATTAGAGATCTGGCCGCCCAAAATCAGGCTATGGGAACCAAGCTGCTATGGGACATAGTCTCTGGGAAATTAAGTTGGAGCAAGAAAGTCCTGTGGAGAAAATATTTTCATGGGAAGCGCCTTAGATGCTTGGACCAGCCTCCTAGAACCTCTAAAGGTTCTCCTGTGTTTAATCTCTGCATCAAAGCGCTGGATCATTTCAGTCATAAACTGTATTGGATCCCAGGCAATGGGCAAAAAATAAGAATATGGGATGACTCTATTCTGGGTGATCAACCTTTAAATCAGCTGGAAAATCTTACCAACATCAAAGACTGGCTCCAAGCTCGCAATTTAAATACCCTCTGGGACATCTCCTCTTGGAAGGAGGATAGACTTTGGGAAGGCTGGCACCTAGGGGAGGTCCCTCAGAGGCTGGAAGGTGAAGCCTCAGTTCTCTTGGATAAGCTTCAAGGAAAAGCTCCCTTAAAAGCTTCAGCAAAGGACAAAAGGGGCTGGGGTACTGTCTCAGGTTCGTATACAGCTGCTGAAGGCTACAAGAGCATTATGACCACTCCGAATGTGCCCCCCAATCCTGCCCGATGGAAATTTATTTGGAATTCCCCCTCTCTGCCCAAAATCGATTTTTTCTGCTGGACATTAGCTCACAATAGCATTCTCACTTGTGACAATCTCCGCAAGCGCGGTATGGAGGGTCCATCCTGGTGCAATCTTTGCATGTTGGATGAAGAGACAGCGGATCATCTGTTCTTATCTTGCCCCTTTGCGCTTGAAGTCTGGAAGGGGGTCCTTATGCTAAATTCGGATAATTTCGAGCTCCCAAGGAACATATCAAATCTCTTCCAATCCTGGAGCAACTTATCTCCCTTTGGTCCTTCCAAGAATCTCCTTCTCAAAAATTGCTGGCTGTGGATCCCCAAGATCATTTGCTGGAAGTTGTGGCTAGAAAGAAACAACAGACTTTTCAGAAATGAACGATGCAATTCAACCAGAGTCATCATCAAAGTCAAAGCTCTTTTGGGTGAAATTCTAGAAGTCATTTCTGCCAATAAGTCTGGGAAAGCTCTTAATAGAGAAGAAGATCTCTGGTTGAATGGGCTGGTCCCTAATCATAAGGCCTGTCCCTCCATTCCTGCAAGTGTCTATTCCACCTGGGAAATTAGACTGGAGGAGCATGAGTTTATCAAGTGGAGGTCGGCACTGAATGAGCACTGCCTTTTTTTTGACGGGGCCTCAAAAGGCAACCCTGGCATTGCAGGAGGCGGTGGGGTTCTCTTGGGCCCTGACGATTCTGAAGTGATCCGGTATGCTTGGGGTCTGGGCAGGGATACAAATAATAGAGCGGAGGCTCTGGCTCTATGGCAAGGTCTTCATCAAGCAATCAACGGTAACTACCTTTCCATATCAGTCTTCGGGGACTCCAGGATCATTATCCAGGCGCTGAATACCAGAAAGTACCCCTCTCAGATCCATTTATCAGTGGTTCTCAGAAAAATTAGACTTATCTTGCCCAATTTCCACAAGATCTCCTTTTATCATATCCGCAGGAATTTAAATGCCCAGGCAGATTTGGAAGCCAATCTTGGCGTTCTCCGATGTAAAACCTCTCTTTCAGTCAACAATGTCGACTCCTACTGCAACATACCTTAAGATAAGTATTTTCTGGGCCAATTTTCTGCTGGGCTCTACTCTGTTTCAAAGCCCCTTTCATTTCACCGGCTATCTGAACCGGAACATCTTGAATGAAGATCTGGAAACAATCCTGGATCACCTTCTAATGAAGCAGTCTAGTCTTCACGGACTCTGCTACTACCCTGTTCACTCTGCTGAAAGCATCCGGTTCAGAGGCAGCTGTGTGAACCATTGCTGCACTTCCTACAGAAGACAAAATGGCCCATTCTCCAGCCATAGCGCTCTCAAAGGTATTCGAAAGCAGGGCTGCCAATCGAAGATCCTGAATGATGACCAGGGGAGTTTTCAAGCCACCAGATCCACTCTGCCAGCGCACAGTTGCAAACTTGACGGTATACTCAGAGCTTATCACCTTGACGCCTTCTCCATTGCTCCATCAGACCATAACAACACTGAGAGAAGATTTCTACTGCTGGGTTTTAGCAACCACTGCCATATAGACTATAGCCTTGAGAAGAAAATCAAGCTCTGCGCTATCATACAGAGCAGCAATGTAAAGTCAAAAGGCCACTGGTTTGGCGCTCTCTAATAAATTTTAACCGTTCTTGTCTAAAAAAAAAAAAATAAAAATAGTATCTCATGGTTAAGAATATAAACTTTACTGAAATACACTGAATTCTTAAAATATTTTAAATTTAATTGAAATTCAATTATCTGATTTCTTGAAATTCAATTAAAATTTACATAATATAGTATAATATCTCATGATTAAAAACATAAAGTATATTAATTTGGAAATATCATAAAAAAATAAATTTTCCATAATATAATATAATATCTCATGGTTAAAAACATAAAATATATTAATCTTGAAATATCATAAAAAAATAAATTTTTATTTAAGCGATGTGTTCTTGGTTTGATACTCTAAACAAGGAAAAAATGCACTTTCTGGATACACTTTTAGAATTCACGTCAAAAAATTTATTAAAAAAATTAAAATTAAATTCAAAAATCTTATTCAAAAAATATAAGAATAAATATAACAGAACAGAAATAAGTAATAATTCAGAAATAAAAAAATTATGAATTTAAAAAAAAAAAAAAAACTTTGAATTGGCTTGTTTTATTTTGCATGCAAGCCACCTGGCCCTCGACCTTGCCCAATATCTTGACTTTTCATTGATACACAGGTGCATTTTGCATTGATATATACAGATGCGTTAGGAGATGCATTTTGGCGAAATAGGCAATGTAAACTAAATATGCTATGTAAAAAGTTGACTTCATTTGTTTTTACATAATTATGTGTATGTGCAGGCTGCAACTACAAATCTTCCTATAGACAAAGCTGTGACGAGAAAGCTGAGAGAAAATCATGGAGACAGAGGCGGCTGCCCTTATAGGCATCCCTAGTCTGAAATAATTGGAGACGCTATGAAAATTTAATATTATTTGCTGCGCAGTATGGAATCCAAGGGTACTTACCCATGCACAAGAATTTTACGGCAAGTGATTAACTCAAGCAATACATAAATCAATTTTTGACCATAAACAGTAGCTAAGGGAAAAAATTAAATACTTTGAAATCCAAGTTTCTCTCCACTCTTATGATGTATTTTACCATTTTACACTATTTTACATATTCCAAATTGATTGTAAAGATACATATATATGGGAAATTTCCCCTCAATAACCTATTACTAGTTAGTGTTGATACTACACAACATAAAACGGGCCACTCACAAATAAATATGTTAAGTAAACCTATGATTTCTTGGACTTAAGTGTTTTATCCTATTTTTCTTAATATTTTCCTGTCAATATTTTCCTTGTCTTGTTTGTCAATATTTTCCTTGGTTTATCCTCGAAAATTATTCAAATAAAAAGAAATTCAATTGAAATTCAATTATAACAGAATCAGTTGAATGAGTTGAAAGACTGATTTTCTTAGTAAAATTTTTAGTAAAATTTCTACCATCCACAAGAACTTGTAGTTGTAGGAACCAAACATAACTTCATTGTTTATTGATATTTATCTGAAATTCTAGTTGCATGCATCAAACATAACTTCATTGTTTATTGATATTTACCTGATATAGATTCAACCATCTGCTATTGCATTTTATCCCCTAGGGAAATACTAGACTTCACTTCTCTCGGGTATGTGAACAAGAAGGCTATGAAAAGGAGCATTTGGCATGATAAACTGGGAACATGAAGGCTATGAAAGGGAGCACTGGAATGATCAACTGCCAACGACATGCTCTGTTTTTCTTTGTTCGCATTCCCTCGTTGAGGTCAAAGTCACGCTCATAAAAACGACCATCAGAAAATACTCACCCCAGGAAGAGACAATCTTGATATGCTAGAGGTAAAGTAGAAGCCCAAACGACATAGATATAGAGATGCCCTATTCTGTCCAGCAAACATATGCATAGAAACTATGCGTAGAATAGAGATCCACTGGAGCGATGGGAGTATCCAATTTTTATTTTTGAAGTGGATTATTTTTAAAACTATTTTGTTTTTTTATGTAACTGATTAATAATAATAGTTTTTAATCTAAAGGTAGAGAATGTTTCAATCGTCTAACATCTAGATTAATGTTGCATAATGGAACACCTGGCAGTTAGGAAAGTTGTTTTCAAATAAGAACTCTTTACAACGTAAAAATAATTTCAAGCCCTTCAAATCACTAAAATCTCTCTAATATGCTTTCTTTTCTGTAATTTTCATGAATGATATGGAAATTTTATTGAAAAAAAATGCAAGGGATTGCTTATTTTGTGTTTTTTTTTTCTTTTAGTTATCACCTACTTGGAAACACAACAAGGAAGCAAGATTTGTTTAATTTTTTATTTGATTGTCTCTATTAAGTTGAGTGGGTGGGTTGAGTTTTCTTTTTTGAGAAATTCTCAATTTGATTTCCTTTGGTCATTACTGATAAGTTTGTCTCAGTTTCTTAACAATTTTTATTTCTTTTTCCTTTCGTCTTTGCAAAATTATCTCTGAGTGTTAATTGCCTTTGAGTGTTATTATTTTTTACATTTGGAATTCTCACCCAATTTTGTTTTCTCACACTTGATTGGTTCCTTAGATTACATTAGTGAAGGAAAATAGTCTTCTTATTCTTTCACTGATTTGGAATCATCTTGTGTTTGAGAATTCTCTTTCATAGATTACATTTGCATAGGTAGAATTCTTATTTTCAGAATATGAATGAAAAATGTGCATAAATTGCTTTTGCATATTTTTCAAGTGAATTGTGCATATTACGCTGCATAGTTTACATTATGAAAAAGTCAACTGTAGATTTAGATTAGTTTCTTTGGTTATATTTTTGATACAAATCACTTATCTTTACATTTTTTGGTTTTTGAGTTTGTGATGGTTTGCTGATCTATTGAAAAAGGGTCTTTCACTTATGGAATTGGTTGTGTTGATCTCTTTTATTTTAGTGAATCTCACCATACATTCATTTATGCTTGTTGTAAATATTTATTTTATCAACTAAAAGACAATGTCTCTTATTCAAAGATAGCCCCCATTTGAATTTACATGTTTTTATGCTTGTTTTAAAACATAAAAATAAAAAATTGTTTTGAATTGATTAGCATTAAAAATTTTCTTGTTGAAATTAGTGCATTAGAGAATTTGTTATATTTTCTCTTATTTATCAACTTTTTCATTGGAAGTGAATGGAACCACTCTCCTTACTTTAGTTAGGATTCATCGAAGTGAAAAAATTACATTATCATATTTGATTGCATTCCGTTTTTCTTTAGGTCATAACACCATTGGTTTCATATCCATTTACCCTTTAAGTAAAAAATAACCAGAATAATACAACACTAAATAAAATTCATCTAGAAATATCTACATTTTCTATTACTCTTTCAACCAATATAGTTCAGGATTAATGCTTTGGAGTAGGTTGTAATTAGCTTTCCAAAGAAGATAAAACAAACAAGTAACATCTTGCAGTAGGGAAAAACCCAATTGTTGCAATTGTGCTCTAGGAAGCTCTTCTTTAAAGAGTCAAGCACGAGGTCGTGTCGGACCCAGTGAGGTAATCTTACATACTTTATTAGTGAAGATAGAAGATGTGCACATAATAAAAACGGTAAACCTCAGGTTAACCATTGTCGAGGAGCCCGGGGTCTCTTGTTAGTAAACCTCAGACTTACCATGATGAGGATCTTTCAAGGAAATTGAGCTTTGATACACTTCCCTTGCGTGTATATCAGATCATAGACTATTCCCCCAAGTACAATTGTCTCAGTTTGTGACCTTAGTGGCCATAATATTTAGGATTTTTCCCAAGGTGATGACGGAGGGAAGGTCCCACTATACCTGGAGTAGACATTTACTAGACTCACTTGGACTATTCAGAGGGTAGTCTTCACTTCGATATGGCATAGTGAAGTTACTTGCACCAAACTGTTTCATTAAGCAGGTTGTCACGGTAACTAATGCAACATCTAATTTTCCACATTAATTTCCGCGACGTTGGATTTCATCACCAACTGGTGGTTTTATTGTGGAAACATACTCTTTGTGTCTAGTTTGACTCCTATATTTGATAGTACATGTTCATTTGTTTTTTTAATTTTTTAGATACCTTAGGAGTGGATTGTGAATTTAAATTGTTAATATTTTTATATTATTAATAAAATTCACTGAAGTTGAATCTAATGGAAACAGTTCCAGAATTTACCGACCAAGGAACCCCTCCCAATGAGAATACTAGTATTTTTCCTTCCTTTGGAAATGGTGGTCCTCCTTATATGGCTACATTTTCATTACCTCGATTCACCATAGGTTTACCGGTATGGTTGTTTTTAACTTCGTTAGCCTCGAGTATTGAATTTTTTCCACCTCAACTCGATGCTTCACCTAAATAGAGTTCACCATCTCAACATAACCAACCTCATTTTGACTCTTTACCTTCTTCGCCCAACATGTATTCCTCCCTTTGTTGTTCCCCGCTTGGTAAAAGCCTTGATGCTAGTAACCATGTGCCTAAGAAGAAGAAGAAATGTAAGAAGGAAGTCAAAATACCAACCATGTTTGTAAGTGTTGGTAGTGTTGAGGATACCTCCAAGATACATCCTAAACACAAATACCCTTGCAATATTTGTAAGGGTGACCACTTACTTATCAATTTTCCTAGTATTCCTAAGGTCTTGGAAGTATGGTTAGAAAAATCCTATCAACTTCTTTTTGATCCATCAACTAGCTAGGAAAAAGGGTAAAGCTAGGTTTCGTTGTAGGTTATGAAAACAAAGTCATCAAAATCACATTTTCCCTAACATGGATGAAGCCTCAAAATTGTTGGAAAACCTTACTTTTCCACAGAAAAAATTTCCAACTAGTGACCATAACATTTCTCCCAACCTACCGTGAATCGATGAAGTGATTAATATAATTCAAATTACATTAAATCCCACTTTTCCATTGGAGAGTGAGACTCCTATCACTAAGATTGATGATCCATTAGTTAATGAAGTGGTTAACTTGATTTCACATATGGTCGATCCCACTCTCCTTGTAGAGAGTGAGGTTCATACCACTCAGGTTCTTCTTGTTACATCAGACTCTTCTACGCCAAGGGGCATTTCTCCTATTTCTATAGAACCCCCTCCAAGTAATGAGGTCTTTTCCTTTGATTGGAATAGACTAACATAAATGCGTCT
This sequence comes from Pinus albicaulis, assembly GCA_034641835.2. Classification (NCBI taxonomy): domain Eukaryota; kingdom Viridiplantae; phylum Streptophyta; class Pinopsida; order Pinales; family Pinaceae; genus Pinus; species Pinus albicaulis. Next base: position 196,884,472 of record CM076569.1, read on the forward strand.
TCCTTCTTCCATCCCTTTCCAAATCATTTTGAAGTTTTATGGTAAGAATGTGCATCACACGAATGTAGATGAAGGTGCTTCTGTTTGTATTTTATCCTCAACTACTTCGCAAACTTTGGGTTCCCCTTAGCTTGCACCTGTTACACAGAATATGTCGGCTTTTAACATAACCATTAGTGAGGCTTTATGGATCCTTCCTAAGTATCGTATTACCATGGAAGTTAAAACTGTCTATATTGATCTTATGGTTTTTTGAGGCCCCTTGGATTTCAATTTTTCGAGACTATGTCTATGCAATGAATTTTTTCGTATCGACACTCTTTTGCGTGATGGCTTTCCCTCACAATGGAAACATTATGGCTGTTGACCATATTTAATTCTTTATTCTTAACTAAAATACCAAACATCCGACACCCCTACATTTTCCTTATACGGAAGTGCTATCTACCCCACCACAGGTTAATTATGTGGAAACTAGTCCCATGTTTTTAGTTACGGATGTAAGTGAGCCTCTCTCTATTTGATCGACTTGCTTTGAGTTATATCCAGTAATTGATATGGTGAACCCTGTGGGGGTATTTGAACACAATGTAATTATCCTTATTGAGTCTCTTGACATGGATTCCTTCGAGAGAACTATTCTTCCATCTGATGAATTCCTCTTGGAAACCATGATCGAGGTGTGTCCCTTAGCATTTGTTTCTTCCAGTTGGAAGCCATGGTCAAGGTCCTTATGATAATATTTCCTTTAATTGTTTCAACCTTGTTAAGAAATGAATCAGTTCATCATGCAGATGGTTCTTTTACTATGCCAACCTCTCTAAAAAGTGAAACAAGGATCCATGAGGATATTTTCTTTTACTGTATCAACCTCATTAAAAGATGATCAATTCATTATGAGGATAGTTATTTTACTGTGTAAACCTCGTTAAAAAATGAATCAGGTCATGAGGAGAGTTCCTTTAATTCGGTTAAACTCATTAAAAAATGAAACATGGCTTCTTGAGGCTAGTTCTTTTACTGTGTTAGCCTCGTTAAAAAATTAAACAAGTTTCCATGAGCATAGTTCCTTTTACTATGTCAACCTCGTTAAAAATTTAAACAAGTTCCTATTAGGATAGTTCCTTTGTGTGAGTCCTCTCGATATCTTGGGAGCAAGCAGTATGCGATATTCTCAAGAAATTTCACAAAGGAACTTTACAATTAGTTGTTAAGTCTACAAATAAAAGACAATGCTAGCATCTAGATTTGATCTTCTCATACCTACACCACGAATGATCTTGTTGAATTACGTCGGATTAATATAGACCTAATGCGAGGTGTTGAATTTTTGGTTCAAACCAATCTATAGGGGTATACCATTGAGTTTTCTATAGAGGGCCATCAGTCCTTTTATAAGGTTGAGGCCGTATTCAAGTTAGGGCTATGATGAAAATCGTTGAAGGATATTCCGTTGTGGATTAAATTTTTAATGGTAGAAGAGAACTTTATGGTGTTCCATGCGCCACCAATGGTACCTGAAAGCCATTTTATAGGGGGAATGACCTCAAGGGAGGAATTATACGTGGTTGGGAGCTATGAAAATATTAAATAGATGGATGTGGATGAATTTGGGAGGCTAGAGATCTAGGAGTGCAAAGGAGAGTGCGGATAGATGATGAATTGGAGAAAGAAGCTTTGGAGGACATCCATATACGACAAACAGAGCTACACCAAGAAGGAGAAATTTTAAGTAGTCTTGAATTCTAGGAAGGAGAAAAAGGTTAGTTGAAGTCACAGATGGATGGGGATTAAACTAAAGTGAAACCAAGTCCAATATGAAATGTCGTGACTACCACATTAATAGAGGTTGAGATAAGAAATAGAGGTTTTAATCCACCACCACATATGGGAAAGACACATCTATTGTGCCCTACAGGTCTCGAGGAGGTCCTAGTTGATGACATGCACTTCACGGTGATAATATGGTTTTCTGAGATGTTTCTCCCGTGAGTAGTAATTCATTGCCCAAATGTTTTGGTAGTACCTCCCCCAACCTTCCCTTGCTAATATATCACAACCTTGGTTAGGTTTTATCTATCCTAATTAATGTTATAGGGGTCCTATAGTGGTATAAATAGTAATTGTAGTTTGGGTCTCCAAGAATCATCTCGACCAATTTCACAATGATTCATAGTCATTCAACCACGTAAACTGTGGATTGTCGGCAACATGGTAGGATCCTACACTTGATATTATGAATTATTTGGTAAAATGTATGAGGATGTCGAACAACATTAGTATATGTGTGAGAATATATGGAGTGATTGCTAAAATCTAATTGATACAAACCTTATTAAATTTTAGACTATTGTTTGAGATAGATCACTGAGATGGTTCATAAAGTTGTGTGTATTGTAGCAAAATTCAATGTAGACAAAGTCTGGTGGGAGTTTGTTCAAGATTTTAAACCACGTAAGACTGATTAGTAGGGGCTATGTGAACTATGGGAAATCAAGTAGAGGAAAGTGCAACCTTCCTGCAAGATGATGCAAGGATTTAAGGATGGTGTTTTTAAGCTGAGCTACCCTATCGACCCCAATCATAAGCAAGATTGGTTCATCAAAGTGTTATTTCAACTTACATGGATGACACCCATTAAAAAAAAGTGTGATACTCTACAAGAAACCCTAGAATAGGAAACTCAAATCGAGGCTATGGAAGGATGCTGAGATGAACATTGAAGAGGAAAAATTGCTGATGACCCCACTCTCATAGTATTGTAGCATTAAATCATTGATTTGACAAATAATATAAGGGATATGTACTTGGGACGACATTATCTCCACACATAAGGTGTACCAACTACCAGATTGAGGGGCATCATGCCATGGAGTTCCCAGGGCTACAACGCCCAAGCACTCTCTCCATACTTACGGGGCCTCCCACTTGTTTTCCTATCATTTGGGATATGTAGGTTGGTACACAAGATATATATATATGGTGCTTATAATTTTATTCCTTTTCTAATCAACAAATTAAAAACCCAAAATGTATAATGTGAAATATGCAGGACTTACGAACATCTCCCTTGTATTTTTCTAATTTAAAAAAAGTATTCAAATGTTCCAAGCAATGTTTTTTATTATTTTTGTTGTTCCCCGGCTCACCATACCAATCAGTGTAGAGAATTAGACATTATATTTTATCAATTGGATCATTATTCATATGTAAGGACTAATTAAGCTCCTCGAGGGTGAGGAGGTGGAGGAATAATGGCTGCTATCAGACGAGCAACTACTCTGATCTGTTGCTACAATTGCGATCAAAAGGAGCATGTCGCATAGGGTGTGCTTTGATCTTACCAAGGTCTTTGTAGTCTTGAATATGCCTTCAGTGATGATTTTTAAGCACCCGAGGCCAACTATTAGCCACACACGATATTACCACAGGTTCATTCACAACTATTCCACTATCATTACAGCACGAGAAAATTTTATGAATAAATTTGAAGGGTTTACCTAGTGTGTAAAATGTGAATTTGCCTTCACTGTGCTAAAGGAAAAGGTGTAAAATACACCAATCTTGGTTTATCCAAATTGGAACAAGAAATTTCATGTTTGTACCGAAGCACCAAGAATTGATTTTGGATTTGTTTTGACTCATGCCAAAGACGGTAGCCTTGATCACCCAATCTACTTTTCCAACATAAAACTTCCATGATAGAAAAGAAATATATCAAGACTAAGAGTGAAGCCCTCACAATGGTGTACTCATAAAATAAGTTTTGCCGCTACTTCTCGATGGCCCATTCAAATTTTTTTACTGATCATTCTGTCCTAAAGTACCTAGTTAACAAAAATTTTCTTCTAAGGAAGAATTTGTAGATGAATATTTTTGTTCCACGAGGTCAAATTTAAAGTAATTGTCAAGTCAAGAAAGTTGAATGTGGGTCCTAATCATCTTTCTCAGGTAGAATAGGGTGAAGTTGGGGGGTCAATAAATGATAAAAACGTCACTCTCATGCTAGGTACATTATCATTGCCACAAATTTCCTTACCACACAGAAAATAAATGAGGAAATGAATTATTTTTGACTGGGAGAACTTGTGTTATAGTGTGTGGATCAAGGATAATTTGTATTAAGTTCAAAATTTTAATAATACACACAAAATCTCAAAATTTCAACTATTACTTAGAAATTAATATCTAATTTATTTTGAAAAAATATGCACATATGATTAAAGAACAACCCCAAAATACTTATATTTAAATTAATTTAAAGAACTTTTTTACTTAAGTTGTGTTTTCCCACTTTTAAATCCACACTAAATTCAGAAATATTTAATTCGTAAAAAAATCAAGTGATTTTCTTTGGTTATATATATATCTGTGTGTGTGTGTTAAGATCATAATAATTAATCCATATCATAAATCTTATCAACTTTTTAAGTGTTATCAACCTTTTAAGGTTTAAAAATATCATAAATAAACCATTTAAAAAAAAAATCTATTAATATTGTTAATACTCAAAAAAGGTATTTTCTTGTGTACATAGGAAAAATAAGTTTTCCTACATACATAGGAAAATATTAACAATATTGGACTATGCTTCTATTTAACATTTAACGCAGTATGGGGTAAAAAATTTAAACTTAAACATGTAACTTAAACATATAAACCAGTAAACATGTAAACCTAAACATCTAACTTGTATGTGGTAGATCTCATGTAAACCCATAGACATGTAAAAGTAAACTTGTAAACATTTAACATGTATTAGGGTAGATCTCACGTAAACCCAAACCCGTAAACATGTAAACATAAACATGTAACCATAAACATGTAATAGTAAACATGTAAACCCGTAAACATTTAACATGTATGGGGGTAGATCTCAAGTAAAGAGGTAAACATGTAAACTTAAACATAAACCCTTAAACATGAAAACCTAAAAATTTAACATGTATGGGAAATATATCTCATGTAAACCCATAAACACATGTAAACATAAACATGTAAAATTAGACATGTAAACCTGTAAACATTTAACATGTTTTAGATAGATCTCACATAAACCATAAACATGTAAACCAGTAAATATTTAACATGTATGGAGGTATATCTCAAGTAAAAAAGTAAACATGAATGTAAACACTGATGTAAACATTTAACATATATGGGGTAACTGTAAATGTAAATGGAAATGGAAATGGAAATTTAAATGTAGATTTAAGCTTAAACATGTAATATTTATGGGGGTAGATCTCAAGTAAAAGCTGAAACGTAAACATAAACATGTAATGTTTAACATTTAGCATATTTAACATTTTAAAAAAAGTTAACCTATTTAATTTAACCTAACATTTACAAAAACTTTAATCTAAGTTTTTCTAATGTCCCTAATGAAAAATCACTTCTCTTTCTATTTATATAAATAATACAGAAAAGATAGTGTGGAATTCTATTTGTGAGGAAGCATTTTGGCACAATGGTAAGTGTGAAATAATATTTATGATGAAAGATTTTTGTTTGAAGTGGGAAATAATATTTGTGAGAAAGGATTTTAGCATTTATGTTTTGCTACCATTCCTCTAATTCAGTTCACTTAAAATGTAATATTTAATTGGATGAAACATCGAGTGATTTAGTTTGGTTGAAATAAAATATTTAATGAGAATACAAAAATGTCACCATTCACAATTTTTCACTTGTAATTTTTTTAGACGTCTTTTCAAAAGGGTACACTTTTTTTGTGCACTAATTTAAAAAAACGTTGTTATCCTATATCTATATATATAAAAGAAAATTAATTATTTCTGGCTAAGAGAACTTGTGCAAAAGTGGGTAGATGAAATATGATTGGTATTAAGATTAAAATTTTAATAAAAAACACAAAATTTGAAAATCTAAACTATCACGTCAAAAATAATATCTAATTTATTTTGCAAAAAATTACACATAATATTAAAGAACTAAATTTTTGTGGTTCACCAACTCACCATACCGATAAATGTAGAGCATTAGACACCATCATTGAATGATTGGATCATTATTTATATAGGATCAATTAAGCTCCTCGAGGACAAGGAGGTGGAGGAACAATGGGTGGTAGAAGACGAGGCATTACTATGATGTGTTGCTACAATTACGATCAAGAGGGGCATTTTGCAAAGTGTGTACTTTGATCCTGCCAAGGTCATTCTAACCTTGAATATTCCTTCACTGACGAGTGTTAAGAAGTTAAGTTCAACCCTTATCCACACATGATATTACCACAGGTTCATCTGTAACTATTCCATGATCATTACACCACTAGATAAGTTTCCGAATAAATTTGGAGGGTTTACGTGGTGTGAAGAATGTGAAGTTCCCTTCAATTTTCTAAAGGAAAATTTAGCAAGCACACCAATCTTGGTTTATCCAAATTAGAACAAGAAATTTCATGTTTGCATCAAAGCATCAAGAATTTGTTTTGGATTTGTTTTGGCTCATCCTGGAGACGGTAACCTTATCACCCAATCTCCTTTTCCAACATAAAACATTCCATGACAAAAAATAACTATACTACAACTTACCGTAGAGCCCTCCCAATGTTGTACTCAAAACATAAGTTTTGTAGCTATATTCTCGATGGTTCATTCATGTTTTTTACCTCCCCTTAAGTACCTTGTAAAAAACATTTCGTTTCTAAGGAAAAATTTGTAGATGGCTTATGTTGTTGGAAAATTCTCAAGCCAGGAATGTTGAATGTGGTTCTTGATCATATTTTCCGGTAGGTGAAGTTGGCTGGTAAATAGATGATAAACAAGTCACTCCCATGCTAGGTACATGTAACATGCAACACAGTAAATATAAAAACAAAATTACATTTAACCTTTGTTACCTAAGTTTAGACCAGATTGTGGACACAAAATGAATTTAATCTTATTTATGCCTATACCATATATTACGGGTATTCATGTGGTCCCACAACTTGGTTTTCTCCTCAGCAAATGAGTTATATAGAGTCATTGTAATTAGTTGGATTACATTTGATTGAGGCTGCTCGTTTTTATTGCATGAGATACCGATGATTAATGTGTTAGAATTTGGTACCAACATGGCATAATTAAGAACTGGTTTATCGATCCTATCCATGCTTATTAAATCTCATTTGGAGTTAAAAATTTGTTAGTCAGATTCGATGTATTGTACTTGGGCGGAAACATGAAGCTCGGTTACACTTTTGTGAGAATCGGGGGTCAAAAACTTTTTTCGGCAATAGTTCGGCCGAACTTTCTTAGAAAGTTCGGCCGAACTGTTGATTTCGTTAAGATTGACCACACACAGACGTTGAAGGCCAACAGAATTTTTGCCGGAGATTGGAAAACCAGCAACAAAAGTTCAGCCAAACTCATACCAAAAGTTCGGCCGAACTCGTACCAAAATTTCGGCCGAACTAATTCCAAAATTTCGACCGAACTAATTCCTATAAATAAATCGCCCGTGAATAAGTTTCTTTTACCTATTTCATTATTACCGGGAATTTTCACTTCTCTCTTAGCGCTGCTGTTGTTCGCGCGTTCCGGCTGCTCCGTTCAGCGCTGCTGCTCCCCTCGTCGGCCGAACAATTCAACGGGTATGTTATAATTGTACACTCATAGGCTTAAGATCTTTTACTTTGGAAGTGAAAAAGTGTTGGTGAGAGTATTGATAATTTACTGGATTTACAGTGACAGTTCTTCAATTTCCGCCTTAAGCTGTTCATTGAATTCCTTATGCTGTTGTGCCTTAAAATTTTTTGTCTCATCTAGCTACCTCCAGAGTATAGATGCTTGAATGTGTCATAGCTACCTGCATATGCCTTTAGGGATCCCTGGTCTATCACCATTTCAAAGTGTTATCCGCCCTTTCTGCGTCCAGTGACAGTTCTTGAATTTCCCATCCCTCTTTAGCATCTTAAGTTATTGCATTATTACATATCAATGCATTGTGATTTGAAAGGAACATTATGGTGATTTGTTGCTTGGTTAAGGTTAGGTTCTTTTCTTTTTGGAAATTTTGTATTTCACCCCTAGATTCAGTAACATTATGCTAATTATAACAGGTTAAGAATGAGCCAAAAATATCATACATATGTTCTCGCTATTATCCTGCTCCAGAACTTATTTTTGGAGCAACAAAGTATACGACAACATAGCATCAGAGTCTCTACGTGCTCATGTTACATAAGGTCATATATGTGTATTTTCCATTATGCCTGCCTATTTTTTTCGCTTAAGTGTGGATTACTTAGGAAAAAATGGTTTGTATCTCCCACTTTATCTTTGATATCATATAGCTAGTACATAATGAAGTTGAGTCTGTATAACACCCTGCTGTATACAACACATGCTAGTCTGTCTTAAGGTACGTATTCTCCATAATATACATAACCCTATCAATGCTATGAACTAGTCTTAACTTACAGATTTGTTCTAGACCTCCAGTAAGTGTCCAGACCTATTTAGTAAAGACCTCTATGCGCGAGTTGTCTAGGTCTATTAAATAGGCCTATATTTTGGTCCAGCAAAAACCAAATGTTTATGTGGCTCGATAACATGACCAGCGTGATAGTCCTGGGAGGATCCTTCGGTGGTAACTTGCAGCATGCATTAGTTATCATGGGAGATCGAAAAAATGGTTTATATCTCCCAATTTATCTTTGATTCCCTTTCCTTAGATATACCCTCATTTTTCAATTCTGGATTCCACTTTGAAGATACACCAACTAATGGGTTTAGCTAGCTTAGCTCTAGGCAGTCCTAGTTGCCAGTTTAATAAACTTTGAAGATTAGCCTCTAAACATTCTACTCGGTTGTTTTTGTCCCACATAGTTTGGAATTTCTTTATTGATATTAAGAAGTATGTATTTTTTTGGTCTTTTCTTCTAGGTAGCTGCCTTCTTGTTCAACACTTGATTTGATACTATCACAGGCCAAGTTATCCTTAACTTTACAAAAAAATTTCTTTTGCACCTATGCAAAGTTAGTCTCCAAATGGGCCTCAACCTATGTGGTCAAATTTTTCCTCATTGTGTAAACCCATGATTATTTTTTGGCAACAAATTTCACTAGTGTTAATTGAATTTTTTAAGAGGTTTATAGTTTTCTGAGATGATTGGCCTTAGGTATATTATCTTCCCATTTAAATTTTCATTTCTTTCTCTCTTTCTACATTCATTCTACTTATGCCACCTATATACTTGCATATTTTTAATGTTTTAATTGGATATATGGAAATTTTTGTCCCATATATGAAGTAGATTATAATAAATTTATGAAAGCTAAACTGAGATATAATATTCTAATGCTTGAATCTATAGTTTAATTGTTGTTTTAATGCACTTAAGGGCAGTAGTTTTTGAGATTTAATTTAAACGAATTTTTCCTTGTTGAATTTTGTTTAAAGTTTAAAATTGCGCAAAAAGGAAAAGGATTTTTCTTTGGTGAATTTTGTTTAAAGTTTAAAATTGGTGAAATCTGTTTAAATTTTAAAATTTAGTAGATTTTATCAAAATTTAGTAGAGATTTATAATAATCATAAATTAAAGTCTAAATAGTTTAATTTGTTAAGTTTAAGTATTTAAAAGGTTTTCTAGATCTATTTATGTATTTGAAAATTCATTTAAATCATTAAAAAAAACAAAATTTAGGAGAGACAAAATGGAGAAAATGAAGAAACTAAAATTTAGGAGAGACAAAATGGAGAAAAAAACTAAAATTTAGAACAGTACAGAAAATGGAGAAAAAACTAAAAATTTAGGATAGACAAAATGGAGAAAAAAAACTAAAATTTAGGACAGACAAAAAATGGAGAAAAAACTAAAATTTAGGAGAGACACAAAATGGAGAGAAAAACTAAATTTTAGGAGACAAAAAATGGAGAAAATGAAAAACCTAAAATTTAGGAGAGACAAAAAATGTAGAAAATGAACATTTATTAGCAAGAAAGCGCATACATTTAAGGTATTACAAATCTATTTAGGAGAACTGGAACAACTTCCTCATAAATAAGATTTGCATCTTAAATAAATCTCACAACTTGAGTGAGACACCATAATCTCAAAAAACGTCTAATAATACATTCTACAATACTCTATATTTCTTCATTAATTCCAAGTTCAAGTTCCTCTCTTAAAGGAGAAATGAATCAAAGCACAACATGAATAAGATACCCCTATTGGAGAAATGAATCAAAGCACAACATGAATAAGATACCTCTGTTGGTCTCGATCTTAGCTACACTTATAATGGTATATAAAATAACTTGATAACTAAGCTTTCATTTTTTCTTCTTGCTAAAGGGTCCATGCTTGTTCATTTGTTAGTGAAGCTTCATCTCCACCTTTCTTGTCCAGACACTTCAACTCTTAATCTCCTTTTTCTTGATCTCGATTGCATGCAAATATTCTTTGTATTCAACATTTCTCTAGGTTCTTGGAACTTATACTTGTCCTTGATGTTTGCAATTATTCAAGTTTTATTGCTTATTTCTAGCCGTAAATATCTCCACACTAAAAAAAAATGTTAGATTCCTAAAGAGAACCATATTAATTCTTGTCATCATGCTCATTCATGGAATTCACATGTTATTTTATGTGATGTTTGATTGAAACTTCTCAAAGTTTAGATATCTTATTTTTTGTAAATTTCTACATGAATTCATGTGTTATGTGTATTGTTAATTCTTGGAAATATGGTAATTTACATACCATTTAATTACATACTATATTTTTTTGAAACTAATGCTCACTATAATGCCATTTTTTTACTATATTGTCTCCCATAATTAGGTATAATGTCATTTTCTTTGCCAAATGACTTGTGCCATGGGCCTAGTAGTTTTGTGGATTATGTCATATCTGAAACCCCTATTTCTAACCAAATAGTATCTTTTTACCTCTTAAATGGCCATGGCCTAACTTTGATCATATATCATCAACCTTAACTCTAAAATTTGTTATGCAAAAAAACCCCATGCAAGAGAATTGTGTGAATGGAAGGCACCTACTTTTTCGATAAAATTAAAATTGATATTTTCTAAAAGGATTTAAATAGAGATTTACATCTCCTAACCTATAAGGATAATAGAAAAAAACTTTTATCATAAATTTACTGTACAACCATATCTACTTTCATGAACAAGTTCTCTATTGAAGTCTCATGTAAATGAAAAATGAAGCAATGAACCTTGCTATGATAATGATTGTAAAATTGCTAGAAAATAAATAAGGGATGCTATTAACAAAATTTAAATATTGATAAAATAAATACATACAAAGCTTGTATTAAAAAGAAGAAAATGTACTATATAAATAAAAAGCAAGAGAAATTGTTGCACCTATCTAAGCCAAATCCCGAGGAACTTTGGAGGAAAGTTCTAATTTGTAATACTAAAGGAAATAATTTGATTTCCTTCAAGCATTTAAATTCCTAATTAAAAAAATTGTATGAATATCCAAACACCATGGACACTATGTTTAGAATGCTCCAATAGAAGTCAAAATCTTTCATCTGGAAGACATTAGGTTTGGGATTAAGTGATTTGTAAATGGGAAATATAAATACACTAAATGCTATCAACTTGAATTTTGTTAAAGAGGATCTATTTTCATCCCTCACATACATAAACTCTTCAATTTGGTAGTGAAGCAAGGCTTTCTTAACCCTAGACACAAAGCTTCATTACACCTATATTTAAAAGTGGGGATAAAACAATTCCTTCTAATTGTGTGAACATTATGATTAGCCACATTTTAGCTAAGTTGTAAGAATTTATTTTGGAAAAAAATATTAGTCTATGGTTATAAAGTCATGATAAAAAAATTAAATGCCAAGCCAAATTTAAGATATGTCATTCCACTATGAACCACTGTTACACAACATTTTGTCACTGTCCCTGCAATCGCCACCTCGCCCATTGGAGGGTCATTTCTGTGATCAATAAGTAGTGGCATGCCTTTCAAATACCATCATTGTATCCCTTTACATGAAAGCAATATGCCTTTTGTGTTTGGCCTTATGGGTTTTTGTACTAACCTGTTTTGGTTTATATACATTTATTCACCCTAGCTGAACCCAGTAACTGTCAGTCATGTCGAATTTGATTTCCTCTTGAGCAAGGGTGGAATTTTATCTCTTGCTTTCCCGGATAGATCCCTATCACTGCAAGACTTAGACAAAAATATAATTATGGATTTATACTTAGTCCTCCTTGTAGTGATTTGGTTTCCATCGAAGATTGGTAGACAGTTATGGCTCTCTTGTAAATCCACCTTTGGCCAGTCTATTAGACTATAGTTACTTGTGGCTAAACCTAGACAATACTACACCTACTTACACTTACATTCATATTTTACCAATGAAGGATGTTAGTTCCTCTTTTCCCTCTGCATCTGAAGTTCCTGTTGATATGTCATCATTGCCACCATTAAACGTGGTAGGAGCTACACCTCAATTGACACCTCTCACATATTCTTGGGACATTTGAATGATATCTTATATGGATATTACAAATTTTCGTAGTGTTACTATGCCTACTTCTTTATCTTCACCATCTATGGTAGTTAACTCTAGTTATCCAATAGGATCAATTATTTTTACTCCAAGTTTTTCCTAACCTACTATTCCTAATCCTTAGAATTAGTATATGGGGGGACCTCACTGTGGTTCAAGGTGATCATCCTCCTATATCATATTTAGTCAAATTCATAATCCTTTCTTATCCTCCATTTTTGTTTCAAATTTGGAGAAGTTAACTAATGACCCCATTCATCATGATCCTTGGTGGCCACCCATACCTTCCAAGTTGCCTTCCAATCTCCCCAAATTTGAAGGGAATTCTAGAGAAAATCCATTAATGTGCATTACCACCTATCATCTTTATTGGTGGTCATAGAAGTCTTTATTGGATGATTCCATTAAACTACGTCTGTTCTAATGCACCTTAACTGGAGATGATGCTAAATGTATATTGAATTAGACAAAAAATAGTACATTAATTTTTCATCGTTAGCTCAAACTCCTTTAACTCATTTTTAGTTACCGATGAGGTATGGCATTTATTTTGATCTCTTTTCTAATTTAAAACAATATGATGCCATACTGATTTGTAATCACATCCATGACTGGTGATGTCGCAAGGGGTTAATACAAACCAAACTCCCTGATGATACCTTATGTAAATGGTTCATTCGATCATTATGTCCTTAGATAGTCAAGGATGTGTCCATGTTCAGGGATGTTGTTGAGAATTAAGCCATATTTGCTTCTCAAAAACTTTATTTGATATATTCTTAAAAAATAAACAATTTTAAATTGTAATAATCCTAGAATCATGCTTTACATAAGGTAAAAATGGGGAACTCATGACTTGTACTATAGATAAAAAAAAACATTTACCCTTACCAAAAAATATATGATAAAAATTGACAAACGACATAAGTTTAAGCTTAAGGGGATATAATCCTTCTTACCTTCCATATAAATAATGAAAATGATTGTTCCAAGTCTCATGTTGCTTCTCATGTTACTTTATAAACCTTGATTGGAAAGAAAAATAGGAGGGCAGAAATGTAAGAAATATAAACATACGGATTTAACAGCCCCAAAGCTGGATTTACTCTCAAGTACTGGAACCTCTACAAAGGTTCGACCTGGAAAGATAGTTTTTCCTTAGGTTTCTCCACTGGTTCTATGTCCGACTTGGATAACCTACAACAACATCCTTCTTTTCATTTTTTATATGCCCTCTTGGATAACCATAATATCTTGAAATGGAGCTAGCTAACTCAAATATAGTATTGCAAATCCCTGGCTAAGTTAGACGAAGATTACATATGGTGTTGAATGAGCATATGGACTCTTTAGATATATATCTAAAGAGTCCAAAAGCTCATTCAAGACCATATGTAATACATAGCCTCCTCATCTAATATATAAGACTTTAATCCATGTGCTTAACCTTAACATTGAGACAAATGGAATACAATTTTACTCACTGCTTTATGATAGAAAAATATGTAGATGAATATTGCCCACATATCTGAAGTCAAAAGGGATAGATAAAAAAGGGATGCTCCATTCATCTATAAAAGATAAATTAAAGAAGCATGACATATTAAAGTAATGTAAATTAGATATGCATACCAATTATGTTCATATAACACATCAAATAGATGATTCAATACAAATGTCACATAGAAGTAATATTTATCTCATGGGCCTTCAACTTAAATTATATGCTCTAGCATAATACATTAAGCTATAGGAGATAAATCAAAGAAGCATTTGAATGTAAATTAAAAATGTGTAATAATTATGTCCTCGTTTAATATGTACAATATGTTTGGTTGAATCCACATGAAAACAAGACTCCCAATCATGAGAAGAGGAAATTGCATCCTATTTCTCCCCCTAGCACAGTTACCAATACAATTAGAATTTAACAGCCCCAAATTGGATTTTACTCTCAGGTACTCGAACCTCTACAAAGGTTCGACCTGGAAACATAGGTTTTCCTTAGGTTTCTCCACTAGTTCTATGTTTGACTTGGAAAACCTACAACAACATCCTTCTTTTTATTTTTTATATCCCCTCTTGGATAGCCATAATATCTTGAAATGGAGCTAGCCAACTCAAATATAGTATTGCAAATCCCTTGCTAAGTTAGATAGGGATTACATATGGTCTTGAATGAGCATTTGGACTCTTTAGATATATATCTAAAAGGGTCAAAAACATTCAGAACCATATGTAATACATAGCCTCCTCATCTAATAAATAAAACTTTAATCCATGTGCTTAACCTTAACATTGACACAAATGGAATACAATTTTACTCACTGCTTTATGATAGAAAAATATGCAGATGAATATTGCCCACATATCCAAAGTCAAAAGGGATAGATTAAAAAGGGATGCTCTGATCATCTATAAAAGATAAATTAAAGAAGCATGACATATTAAAGTAATGTAAATTAGATATGCGTACCAATTATGTTCATATCACACAAAAAATAGATGATTCAATACAAATGTCGCATAGAATTCATATTTATCTCATGGGCCTTCAACTTAAATTATATATCTAGCATAATACGTTAAGCTATAGGAGATAAATCAAAGAAGCATTTGTTCATGTAAATTAAACATGTGTAATAATTATGTCCTCATTTAATATGTACAATATGTTTGGTTGAATCCACATGAAAAACAAGACTCCCAACCGTGAGAAGAGGAAATTACATCCTATTTCTCCCCCCTGGCACAATTACCAATACAGTTAGAATTTAATAGCCCCAAACTGGATTTTACTCTCAGGTACTGGAATCTCTACAAACGTTCGACCTGGAAGCATATTTTTTCCTTGGGTTTCTCCATTGGTTCTATTTCCAACTTGGATAACCTACAGTTCAATATCCTTCTTTTCATTTTTTATATCCCCTCTTGGATAACCATAATATCTTGAAATGGAGCTAGCCAACTCAAATATAGTATTGCAAATCCCTTGCTAAGTTAGATGAGGATTACATATGGTCTTGAATGAGAATTTGGACTCTTTAGATATATATCTAAAGAGTCCAAAAGCTCATTCAAGACCATATGTAATACATAGCCTCCTCATCTAATATATAAAACTTTAATCCATGTGCTTAACCTTAACATTGACACAAATGGAATACAATTTTACTCACTTCTTTATGATAGAAAAATATTTAGATGAATATTGCCCACATATCCGAAGTCAAAAAAGATAGATTAAAAAGGGATGCTCCGTTCATCTATAAAAGATAAATTAAAGAAGCATGACATATTAGTAATGTAAATTAAATATGCGTACAATTATGTTCATATAACACAACAAATAGATGATTCAATACAAATGTCACATAGAAGTCATATTTATCTCATGGGCCTTCAACTTAAATTATATATCTAGCATTACATTAAGCTATAGGAGATAAATCAAAGAAGCATTTGAATGTAAATTAAACATGTGTAATAATTATATGTCCTTTCTAGTTCAATAAATAGATAATAATTTGGCTCAACTATGCCTTGTACATGTTTTCATTTAAACCTTTACTTTCAAAGCACATTTTCATCAAAAAATTTATTTGTCAATTTTTTATTATATATTATGTTTTTTAATTAATTAATAATGGCCATGATTACCAAAAGGGATTTTACAAATTTATCTTTTATAAAATGAATTATGGGGGGCATATTGAGATGGTTATCTCACTTTTTACTGATTCTTCTAATATTCCTAGAGTTTTATGAAAGAAAATATGAATTTGAAATGTTTGTATAAATTTAATGAGGATACATGAGTTGATTTGGAGAAGACCATCATCACTTATGTCTAGATTGAGACAGGGCATCATCACAATAAAAAACGAGGTACAAATTGTAGTAATCCTAGAATCATGCTTTACATATAAGGTAAAATTGGGGAACTCATGACTTGTACTATAGATAAAAAACATTTACCCTTACCAAAAAATATATGAAAAAAATTGACAAACTACATAAGTTTAAGCTTAAGGGTATATAATCCTTCTTACCTTCCATATAGTTATTGAAAATGATTGTTCCAAGTCTCATGTTACTTCTCATGTTATTTTATAAACCTTGATTGGAAAGAAAAATAGGAGGGGAGAAATGTAAGAAATATAAAACATAATGAAACACAACATAAGAAATAGAGAAAATAATGAAAAAAACACATACATATATCTCTAGACAATCAAGACAATTATTTTCCTATGAATCCTTATGGGAGACAAGCAACCCTAAAAAGTAATGATGCTCTAGACTCCTTTTTCCCTAGGAAATCCTTATGGGAGAAAAACAACACTAAAATGTAAACATGCTCTAGAGTTAGCAACTGAATTTTAGCGTGTAAGGTTGCTATAAAAACTTAACTTCATACATTTTTCTCTCTAACTTCACACTCCTAGTTGTATTTTCAACTATGGAACAAAATACAATAACAAAAAATGAAACTCTTATTCCTCCTAGTGGCCAAGTATTTAACATAGCGTGACAACCAATTAGGTGTAAGATTTGACTCTGTCAACCATTAACGAGGTTTGTGATTTTAGACCTTTTAGAGTCTTGTTAAAATTCCACATGTAGATAGCTTGCCATGCATGAGTAATGGGGCTAAAATTTCATTCTCTCGTACCATGACCTGGTAAACATGATAGGGCAACTTACTAAAGGCATAAATTTTGAATGAACTTCATTTGATGTTTTTCTTGCACCATTGGATATGTCTTTAAGTGTAGAATAATGGTCAAGATTTCGGCACAAGGGATAATCGTTTGACCCCCAGAAATGTCATTTAATACCTCAGAATGACTCCAAAAGGTTTTAGACCCCAATTCTCCACCCACCATTAAAATGACCCTACAAGTTGATTATTTCATCTTTTTCACTCTATAAGCATCAAAATATAATACATGAAAAATAATATAATTATCCAATCTTATAATATTATACAATCTTATAATATTTGAAACCTAATGTCTTTCCCATACCAAAGTATGTTCTTTTAAAACATGTTTTCTTAGTGATATGGGTGATTTAGAAATGATTGGGAGAGCGAAATTCCTCATTTAATATGTACAATATGTTTGGTTCATGCCACTAAGCCAAGAATTTTAAATTCAACTGACTTTTAATATAACCAACTAAATCCTGCAAAAAAAGAATAAAAAAATTTATGTTAGGGTTGTGGATTCGGGGATTGAAACAACACACCATGATATTTCAAATTTAAAAATGATGGTTTGAGTCCTAGGTAGCTTAGAATCCTATTTGTTTTCAAAATAAGGATGCACTCCAATTTGATTCTCATGATTAGGTTGTAATCATGAGGCTCTCGCTCAAGAGTGGACCTTCCCAAAATCTTGTGACGTCTTGTCACAAACAAAACCATCAAACTGAAAACACATCATGCAAGAAACATAGCTCGATGACATATCATTTTTCTCCTTCAAAGAAAAAAAATTCACATCATGTGAATATCTCCATGTAGTCTTACATATTGGTGTACAAAACCATCAACCAAACACAAGTGGACAAAACATGCCTCTTCAAACAACTGACTCTCAAGTCAAATAATAGAGCTCATGTACAAATTTCTTTCCTATATTATTTATCAACCTCTTCTAGTGATTCTTGAAAGGTGTGAGAAGAGAGTCATGTTCACTAAGTTGAGCAAGAGAAATAGTTTGGTATGACAACATTACTTGTGATAGGTCTAGCTAACAGGCTACCAAATTACATGGTAATGGCATTCAAAATGTGAAAATTCCCATTTCACTTGGAAATAAGATGGTAGAGAAAGGTATAGATGAAAGGAGATATCTATTTATGGTAAAGAAATCAAATAGTTCTATCAATTCCACCTTGCAACTCTAAGAGACATTGAATTAAATTTCATCTCAAGACAGGGCTTTGAGAGGACACTCTCAAAGCCAACCTTCGTTATGGCTTTGAAACACATGGTAAGTAGATCAAGACTTAGCAACTTTATTTGCATAATTTTTTCTAGCATGGACCTTAATTTCATAGCCTTCTTTTGCCTAAATGAATGCAAATTTCCTTGCCATTTGGCTTGCGACATTCATAATTCATGCTCATGGAACATGATTGTGTTGCAATTGTGATAACATTTGCTGTATGCAGAAGCTAATAAAAAATGATCGAAAATGACATTTTTGCTCTGTTTTTTTGAATATTTAAGGAAAATTACACTAAGTAGCTTCCAACCTCATATGACCATCATGTCAAACTAATCTTAGGATATTGTCCAAGTAAGAACCACTTAAGCAAGCAATCTAGTATACATGACCCCAATTTCAATTAGCAGCAATGACAGTTCTAAGTATGGTGCCAACATTGCTCTAGATCCTCAATGGGGCATGTTTGATGACAATAATTTGGGGAGTGAGAGAGGGAGATGGTAGGAGAAAAAAATCAAGGAATCCTTGGGAAATTGAAAAATATATAACTAATAAGGTGGAAGACGTTTGTAACCTAAGAGAGAAACCTGTGAGGAAATGTGTGAATTTGGTATTACACACCCAATTGGACAACCTCAAGGAGAAAAAATTTCTCCCGCTTTATTTGTTGGCATAACCTAGTAAGTGTTATTCACTAGCATGTATTTTGTAAAGGCCTTTCAACCTAGTTCCCATTCAACTCTATCCACCAGGTTGTAGAGGATTCCAAGCCTAATTTCATAAAAAGTAAGTTGGGGATGATCACATTGACTTTCTTGATGACATGTCTATGAAGATTAACTACCTTGAACTATTTTTTTGCGTAGGGAAAGAGACACATTCCCATGTGTGAGCATGAAAACGTTCTTTGATATTGTTAATGCCTCTAGTGTTTACTTCTACAAGTTCTATAGGCAGAGTCTGTGAAGGGCCAGGTAGCCTCTGGATCTCATCTTTTATGAAAGGTGACATATCTAGTAAATGCCCCTACAGTCAATCTCTGGAATGGATCTAAATAGAAGTTCTTCATTTTAATATCCGTAAAACACAACAAATTTAAGGTAAACTATGTACATGTGTCATTTCTTCCACAAAATAAAGTGTATAAGTAGTAAATTTTATACCAAGTGTGCTCCCACCATGTAAAGCGCAATTTGGTGAACTTATCATTTTTATAATATCTTTTTAGATTAAATTTAGTTTCACACATGATCAATTATTGCTTTGAAAGTTGTGTTCTACATAATTTGTGTACACTAAATTAAAAATTGATTTTTTGAAATCTATTTTGTGAATGTCGACCAATAGATATATATCATGGAGGATGAAAGACGAAGATCAGCCGAATCCCATATGGAGGTTCAGGGATCGGAGGATGTTCACGGTATTTAAATATAATATTAAATCTCCATACATGTGTGTACATATGGAATTGATTTTTTTATTAACTTTGTGAGTGAAATTAGTTGTTAATAAGTTTCATATTTTAATTTTTAGGAGGAAAGAGGAGAAGGGTTTCTACTCCATCCATGGAGCGTGGCCAAGGTTCAACGGGTCGAGGTATGAGTGGTAGCAGGTTGCAGGAAGGGGGTGATATTTATTCCCCCGAAGGCCAATCAATGGCTGCTAGCTCTCAACAGGGTCACAGTGAGTCTAGTTCTCAACAGCGTCATTCTGGGGTTGGTTCTCAGCAAGGTCATGTTGGAGATGATGTTAACCAACAACATCAAGGTTGCCATCAATTTCAATATTTTTTCATTAAATTTGTACAACTTTTTTACACGTGTTTTTTCTAATATACGAAATTATATATATATTGATGCAGAGGTTGAAAATGTTCGAGCCAGTGGTCAAAATAGACGCAGGGCAGCGCGCTACATTCAAGAAGAATTTTTTCAACCCAGCACAACTTATCCGGTTGAGATTACTGATATACCATGGGAAACGAACATGGCGGAATGCACCTTACAAAGGTGTCAAAGCCTTCATGCAAAATTGCAAAGAGATCTCGAGGCTTTGTCTCTACCTGCTGAGAGTAGACAAAGCCTCAAAATAGTTACACATTCATTGGGTGAAATGGTAAATGTGTAAAAAAATTTGGGGCCAACAACTAATTAATTTGTAGAACTGATGAGAAAGAGAAAAGAAACAGTGATAGGTCCCGATAAATGGTAGGACATAAAACAAAGAGTTACAAGAGCAGAGGCCAAGTCAATGTTTAATTATAAGGAAGGGCCAAAAAGAAAAATTTTGAAGGTGCAGTATTTCAAGCACCCAGACAAAGCTTCTTATTTATATGATCGACATCTTGCGGCCTTTGGAAGGCTTCCATGGAACGATGAGGTTCCTATTTATTTTGCACAGATGTTTTATGCAGAATTTTTTTTGGGTATGAAACCCGACTACAATGACCTTCCTTCAGAAGTTTTTGGCCCGGGGAGAGGTCGATTATATCAACGTAAGGGCACTAAGCGAGATGTGGAGTTGCCTCGCCCTGAGCCGCCATTGGTGAGTCGACAGTTTCGAGTCGAAACCCTGTGATCAGAGATGGATGCGACTTCTCAAATAAGTCGAGAATCAAGAGATGTTATGATCGACAATGTTCATAGCGGATTGAGTGGAGTCGATCTTTGTTTAAATCGACAAAGAGCACGTGAAAATGCACGTGCCAATTTTGTTTATCGTACAGATGAGGAGATTTACAACATGGATGTTGAAGATCTCCGAACATATGCAATAAATTGTCGCAATGGTCTACAAGACCTAATTTTTCATGAGGAAGAGGGCACTGGAACGGTATGTGTTAGTGACCTTAGGGTTTGAAATTATTTTTACATATACATGTGTACAATTTGTAATAAATGCATGTGTATGTACATGTATACATTTATTTGTATGTGTACATTAATCTAAAAAAAATGTATGATTATATGTTAAAACACCATTTGCAGTTCTCAGGCATGATGTGTGATGAAAATGTTAATATTACGTTCAGGACCTCCGGTTCAAACGATGCAGATGGGTCTGACCATCATGATATGTTGGCACATGTATGTTAGTGTTTTTTAAGTGACTCTAAAATAAATAATTGTTGCCACACATGTACATGTATGTATATATATAATTTGATAAAATGTTTTAATAGGTACCAATTCTGTCTTATGTTTTTGGGATGGCGTTACCTTCTTCTTCCTTAGGAGATATACCTTCTACTTCATTGGGAGACGTGCCACAAGTATGGACAATTTTTCACAAGTTCAAAATTTATGTTTAAAAGTTATATATATATATATATATATATATATATATATATATATATATATATATATATATATTCTACCTCAAAAAGTTCCATTAAAGTGAGATATATAAAAGAGATGTATATTTTGATTATTTCAAATTTTTTGAATTTAGGTTCTATAAATTTTTTAATACGGGGACTCTAGTGACGGGAGATAGGAACATCCACGGCATTTGAAAAAGTTGTCTTGAGTTCCTTTTTTAATATTATTGAAAATAAGTTTATATATGTACACGTGCATTTTCAGTTTGAAAGTTTTAATTTATATATATATATATATATATATATATATATATATATGTATATATATATATATATATATATATATATATATATATATATATATATATATATATATATATATATATATATATAAGTATACATGTATATTATGTGATTTACCACTATGAAGATGTTTCTATGGCAGAACCTGTTCATCAAATGGAGAGGGAACCTTACGAGGTATTGCATGATTTTTTTGTTATATTTTGTTTTTTACATGAAGTTCTAGATATATATATTCTCATTCATTTTTGAAACTTCAAATTTTAATGTTCAAGTACATGTGCATTGTGTATGTAGGTTTCCTATTCATAGGATAAGGCACGGACTGAGACCCAGATGCTAGATCCTCCATTTTATGGACATCATTTACAGTAGATTTGATTTTAAAATTTAGATGGTTTTAAAATTTGTTAAACTTGATATAGTTTGATACTCAAGTGAGATTTACAATTTTTGGACATATTTTATTACATTGTTATTATATAATTTGTTTTATTTAATTTTTGGATGGTTTTAGTACTTTTGGCATGTGAATGTGAAGTAATGTTGTCATCTGAACTACATATGGCATGTGATATTTAATGTTAAATGTTTTTTTTGGATAGTTGAATTATAATTGGCATGGCATGTGAAGTTTTTAAAACTCAAGTTTTGGATGGTTTCAATCTACATTTTGCATGTGATATTTAATGAAATTTAAATGTTTAATTTTTTAATGTTGCACAATATATAATCAAAAGGGTTTTAAAACTTAAAGTTTTGGATGGTTTCAATCTACAACTTAAAGTTTTGGATAGTTTCAACCTACATTTGCACATGTGGTAAATTGAAATGTTACTTGTAACAATACAATCCCTGTTGATTTCATTGTATATGTTGATTTCTGATTTGATATAATTGCATGTATGATGGTACATTACTTGTAAAGTCATTGGATTAATAGTGTTCATTGATTTCAGTGTAAGCGCAAAAATTTATTGACAATGTAGAATGATTTTTGTGTTATAATAATTAAACCTAATAATATTGGAGAGCAAGAGAGACTTGAGGTATGGTGTTTACTACAAGAGTTCAAGCTAAATATTTAAATGTTTTATGATTTATGATTTATAATTTCTTTTTAATATAATCAATACGGAAAGATGACAAAACTAATAAGGGTGACAATAAGAATAGAAGAAGAAAATAGTTTAAGATTGATCACAATAAATGCTATTTGTAATTGATTACATTCTAATTATTCACATTCTATCATTCAATATTATTACATTGTGACTTTTCATTCAAAAATTTTATTTGATCATTTTCCATTATTAAAGTTATTCTACAATATTTATCATCTCAACAAATTGAGGTAACTAAGAAAATTTAAAATTAAAATGACTTGATAAATCTCAAACATATTTAGCATATTTAAAATGGTTATACTAATATTAGATGTATTTACATATTATTGATAAAATTAATCATATGTTTCTCATATTATCGATAGTTTTTCCTTGGTTGCACACAACTGAAACCAACTTAGATCCATCTTAACTATGGATCTATCAAGCACCGAGAGGGATCAAATCTCTCGAGGTGCAAACCTTTCCTCAAGTTTTGCACTCAAAAAAGAGGTTTGCACCTCTAGATATTTGATCCCTCTCGGCACTTGATAGATCCATAGTTATGATGGATCTAGGAAAATAACTTTCTAAAAATAAGTAAGGGAAAAGCAGCATAGGGAACAATTAGGAGTAGATCTAGGGCATAGGGAACACTTAGGAGTAAATTTAGGAACATGTGATAGTTGGGTGAGATAAAATCATATATTTTAATAAAATAATGGGAATTTGTAGGAGAGACAAATAGTGGATATGACATGTATTTTGGTGAATAATCAAATTTATGGAATTAAACAATTAATTATTTTTGTATGTGAAAACAAGATTCACACCTAATCCTCACCTAAAAGACTAAATTAAACACATTATTATTAAGGGGACGAGGAGCTTTCTAGGTTTTGAGCTCCCCATTGTTAGATGAGTGTCTTAATGGCATTCCATGTATTTTTGTGAGAACTTATGATATTGTGATATTCTAATTACGAAATAGTGATCTTGAGTACACGCTGGATAATGTAGTAGATAGGAACTTTTTGATAAGGGGAGATAAGGGATGTGACCAAATTCCTATTAGTGAAAAAAAATTTCTTCACCTTCCTATAACTCCATTGTAGCTTTGGGGGCCAAAGGTAAGAAGAGTACCTTGGAATTTCTTGGGTGAAAAACCAAGTGGGTCACCAACTTTGGTCTAGTGCATTGGAATTCATTAAAGAATTGGTCATTTGAGCTGCTTCAAGCTAGGAGTGAGCATCGTCAGCAACCTACATTGAATATTTTACACTCCCTAGGGTGAATGATAGTTTAAATTGATTGACAGTCCAAGACTTTTGAATTTTTCTAAATTCCAAATGATCTTACAAAGCTAGTATTTATAATATCCTAGTAGGTCATTCGGTGACAACTTTTACCGGAAACTTGAAACAAAGAGAATCTATCCTTGGCTAGGAAATCATGTAAGATGTCCGCCATAAACAGTAAAATTGTACTTAAACGCTGAGATTCGGGAAAGTGGGGACAACCACTTGTTATCTCGTCCCTTGGAGGCTAGGCCATATGGGGACCGAATCTGACCTTACAAAATAAAGTGAAATAATTTTTACCATACGGTCGGAAAACATATACAAGAACAATTAACATACAAGAACAATTAATTTCATTCTAGAATATATATATCCAATACATATAACATTTTTCATCAATGCACATGTATAGAAAAACTACTTTCAGTTGATACTAGAGCACATGCTTGTACCCAAACAATTTGTAACATGTGAAAACCACAAATAACATAAGCAGCTCAATTTTTAGTTGAGTATTGGAAGTTCTAAAACATATTTAATCCAAAGATAATAAATTGTTGGACACTTCACTCAAAAAAATTCTAATGGAATTCCATCTTCAATAATTCGTTCATGATCAGATTTTGACATTTTCCATTTCTTAATTTTCGATTTTTTCTTTGATTGAACTTCTATCAACTTTATGCGTGCTGCACACACCAAGTGACTATATTGACAACTTATGGAACCAGGTTCATAGTCTTCAAAGTAAACAAAGTCTCCACTTTGATGAGTTTGTCTGAAAAAATAACCTTTCAGTATAATAGACCCTCTGTCATACTGAAATCCGTGATCTTCATAGTTCTGTAATAATTTCATTTTTCGTTCAGTGCAACGCATCAAATAATACTTCACATTTTCATCGTTGTCAATAGGTGCAATTACAGTAAAAACATCTCCTGCACAATAAAATAGAAATTTAACATTTAATTATGCATATTTAAATTTATTTCTAGATCTTTAAATCATTAGAAAGTAATTCAAATGTTACCTTCTCTAACAAGATCAGAAACTCGATCACCATCGGATGATATTGTAGTTTCCTCTGATTGCATTTCTTCAAACATTGCAACAGACATTTTTCCCTGTGTATTTAGCTCTGTATGTTTCCAATCGTTCACATACATTTTGTTTTCACAAACGTCATTGGATTTTGTGTTGTCTATGCAAACATCACAAAAACAAGAATATTTTCTTTTATCCAATGCAAACACATTTTTGGACAACTTTGTTTGAATTGAATGCAATTTTCGAGTCCCTTTTATTGTTTCAACATCATTTCCAATTGATCTATCTACGTCTTCGATTCCAATATGCCAGAAAAACCTTTATATGGAAAATTATAAAAAGAATTTGTAAATATGATATCAAAATACAATTAAAAATAATCATTGCATGATAAATGTACAATGTTTAAAATTAGATTTCCAATATAAATTAAATTGAATGTACCTTCACACTTTTCTTGATGGGTTTTTCTCATGGCTTAGAGCAGTGATGCACCATTGAACAACTTCTTCAGCATTCACAAATCGACGTGCAGCGTGGTTCATTTGATATCTTCGAAGTACTCGTTTTATGCATGCTCCCGCACCGTCATGTTCTCCTTTTCCATGGCCAATCTCGAAGAAATTCCAAAAATGTTTAATGCAGGTTTTCTTATGAAGACAACACAACCAAAAGAATGATCGTGTAGATTTGAATTGACCTGCGCATCCGTCTGACCATATCTAATGTTCAGTGAATTTTATTCCACGATTTTTCAATGAATCATAAATTCTTCCAAAACAATGTTGTACAAAACATGTATCATGTGTATGATCGTCACTGATATAAAAGTGATATTCTTTAATGATATGTCTATTTTCACTCGTGCTTTCTATATGATCGACATTTTGTTCAGCGTGTCTATATAGAATATGGACGAGCATGGAGACTTCGTCAGAATGATAGTATTCACTCTGAATTTCTTTTTGTGGAACAAATGAGTAGTTTTCTGCAAAATCAATCACTAACAAAATGGTCCCTGGTGGAAAAACTTCAGGAGATTTTTTGGATTGCAAGTCTTGCCATCGAGCTCTATGGGAATGTTTGGTGTATTTCTAAATTTCTGCCTCAAGCTTTCTCAAAAAGTCTATCAGAAAAATTTTGTCTTCTCGTAATTCGATTCTTTTAACACTATTTGCACCTTGAATTGATGAACCGATATATTCATATCTCTTCCATTTCACTTTCATGTTGGACAATGATTGATCATTTATATCAATACGATATTTGTTTTGAAATTTAGTCAAATTTCCACAATCATCGCATTTTTACCACCAACACATTTCTTTTTGTAAAATAGTTCATCGCTTTCTCTTTCACATAGAATTTGAGATATGAATTCACGGATAGTGGAAGGAGGAGGTGAATCCTTCCATAATGTTCTACCGAAATCAAGGAATGTGTCATAATATAACTCAAATTCCACATGATAACGGCAACAACAAGTGTCGCGTACATTGATAGGTTTTACATACCATGGTTTTTGTTGAACAAAAACACTGAGTGAAACTTGAATTTGATGATTCTCTTTGAACTTGTTGAATAACTCTATCTGAGTGGTTTCCAAGAGATTTTTTTCATGTTCTTCATACTTATTTCGAGCTATTCTTCTTCGCATCACATATCTTGCAGTTGGTGAAACACGCAAATTGTTCTTCCAATATTCATATATTATTTTTTTAACATTTTCTCCAAGTATATCTTTGTATGGTTGCCTACAAATAGCTCTCCAACAAGCGATTTCATCATTTACATCTATTTGCAGTCGAAATTTTCGATGTTTGTGCAGAGTTTTTCACGAGGTTCCCAGTGCTCGTGCCATAGATGTTATCAAATGATTCTCTTGAGTACTTGGTGAAACCATTTCCATCTGTATTCCTCTATGTACATTTGAAACATATTTATCTCTATATCTCTTAATTGACTTTATAGCACTACTCATATTTTTTATCACCTCTTCCTTCATTTTTTTATCTTTGGTTGATTTTCGAATACCCAATAGTGTCATTACTTCTTTTAATTTTCTTTATGATAGGAGACCTTTCAACATTTGAGCCTGAACTGTCACTCGCTCATTTAAGAAATGCTTTTCAAAAATGCGGTCGACACGATATCGTATAACATGGTCAGGTTTTTTATCGCCATATGTGTGAGTGTCAACATTTTCTAACATCTCATTATCGATAGTGATTTCATCTGTACATATTCGAAAAAATAGTACATATTTAATAAATCACTAAATTAATAAATATGTCAATAAATATTAGGAAAATTTTAAATATATCAATAGATCATAATATATACATTTACATACCCGCTTCAATTTCTGCTTGAGGTTGATTTTCTTCTTCAATATTTTGAGGAGTATCTCTTTCTGTTTACATTAAACAAAATATTTTTCAAACTAGTTCATCAAATAAAAATTAAGCTTCACATTTTACATTTGGAAAATTTTCAAAATATATCGATAGATCATAATATTTACATTTACATACCTGCTTCAATTTCTACTTGAGGTTGATTTTCTTCTTCAATATTTTGAGGAATATCTCTGTCTGTTTAGATTCAACAAAATATTTTTCAAACTAGTTCATCAAATATAAATTAAGCTTCACATTTTACATTAGCAAAATTTTAAATATATATCAATAGATCATAATATTTACATTTACATACCTGCTTCAATTTCTGCTTGAGGTTGATTTTCCTCTTCAATATTTGAGAGGGCTTCCAACTTTCTTTTGCGAGATTGTCTAGTCTCTTCTCTACGTGTCTCGGGGTCTCTTTTTCGATCATATTTTCTCGCACAAGTTCTTCGATTTCCCATGATAATAGGGTATGAAGTTCAAAAAATTTCCTTCAAAAAATTGGATAATAACTCAATTACAAAAAATATCACAAAAGATTTAATTTAAAAAAATTCATTGTAAATTTTTTGCAAAAAATACATATTCCAATTCAAAACATTTACTTTAAAAAATTTGAGAGAAAAATGTCTTATAAAAATGAAACGAAGCTCAAAAGATTTACTTCAACTCAAAACACATACATACCTCCAAGAAATGTCTTTTGAATGTACGTCCAAGAAATTTTTTACAATTTTTGCCAAAATCACGCCGCCTCTAAGAAATGTCCTCCAAAAAAATTCTTTAGACCCAAAATTGTAAAATCAACCAAGAAATGCTCTTAAATCCAAATTTTGAAGAAAATTTTTTGAACCCAAACCAAGATCTTTGTAAAATGAGAAGAAGTGTGCGAAATGTGCGAAAATTGTGAATCATTTTGCGCCAATTTATATTGACGCAAAATGTGTTTTAGTAGGGGGCTCCGCAAAACTCTCCGGCCGACGAAGAGTTACACAATAGTTCGGCCGAACTTTTGATCAAAATTTCGGCCGAACTATTAAGACGTTAGATTTAACGGGTCTTAAGCGGAAAACATAGTTCGACCGAACTTTATTAAAATTTCGGCCGAACTAACGCGTCATCAATTACGCAAAAATCGGGTTCTGAATACGGTTCTGCAACTTTGGACTGGTTAAACTCCATGAAAGGTTGTTTATTAACTGTCGGAACCAAGACAAGAATTTTCAGAATTGAATCTACTTTCAGGAAATATAACTTTTATGGAATTTCATAAACGTTTAATAATTTTAATTAGTTTTCTAATAAAATGGGTGCAAACAATTTCTGAGGGTCATTGTGATTCAGTGAAATCAAAATTTTGTATCTCCCAAAATACATTGTAAAAAAAATTGAAAAAATTATGGGGCATTAAATTGGTCCGTCGTCTCTAATGGGTAGCTTTTAGATTTTTAGTTTATAACTTATATGTTAAGAAATTTCTTGCGACGAAAAACATATCCAAAATACGCAGTTTTTCGTATTGGACCAGTTCAAAAAATTCTAGTAATTATGATATGCATCCATTGGCTTTGTAAATATGACGAAAACAAAGTAGACTCTGTCTAGATTCTTGTAACACATTTTTTTTTTCAAAAACACAATAAAATGGGTGCAAACAATTTCTGAGGGTCATTGTGATTCAGTGAAATCAAAATTTTGTATCTCCCAAAATACATTGTAAAAAAAATTAAAAAAATTATGGGGCATTACATTGGTCCGTCGTCTCTAATGGGTAGCTTTTAGATTTTTAGTTTATAACTTATATGTTAAGAAATTTCTTGCGACGCAAAACATATCCAAAATACGCAGTTTTTCGTATTGGACTAGTTCAAAAAATTCTAGTAATTATGATATGCATCCATTGGCTTTGTAAATATGACGAAAACAAAGTAGACTCTGTCTAGATTGTTGTAACACATTTTTTTTTCAAAAACACAAATTTTCAATGAATACAACATTGCGTCATAACATGACTTCTTATGAATCCTTTGATTGTTAAGAAACACACACTCAAAGAAACATTAAGTTGACATATCAAATCTGCATAAAAAAATTTCAAAAAATAAGTAATAGAAAGCTAACAAAATTTCTCACAACTTTTATTTTTATCGCAAAATGAAATTCTACACAGAAAAATTGTTATAGTTTGCAGAAAGTTGAAGAACAAAAAAAAATGAAATTTTTTTCTCAAAAAAGGGCAAAAAATGTAACCCAGCTTCACATTTTCACCCCTCTACTATGACTCATGAGGAGGAAGAAGTGGAACATGATATATAAAAATTACAAGAGCAAGTGCAACAACTTTAGCTCTCGCAAAAAGAAAAAAAAAAGAAATGGAAGTTTTGAGGAAAGGCATGGAAGCTAAGATGGATGGTTTGAATAATGGCATGGAAGACATGGAAGAAAAAATGGAAGACTGAAGAATGACCTAAAAGATGACATTGAAGGTTTGAAGGAAGGTTTGACAAAGTTCATACAAGAAATGATTCCTAATGGTGAAAAGATAGTAGAGGAAACTCATGATAAGAACAAATAAATGTTAATCATGATTTCATAGACTCTAATGTTGGGTTGAAGACCCACCATATTCTAAGGAACAATATGAGGATGTTTTATGGCAAGGATCCTGTAACATGGATACATGGAGAAATATTTTGATCCCAATAAGGTGAAAAACATACAAAAGGTATGCATTCAAACTTTATATTTAGAAAAAAATACATTTGTATGGTATCGATGGCTTTGATCCCGTAAAAAAAATTGTCACTTGGTCAATTTTTATGGAGGAAATGATAGCACATTATGAGGATACAAATGGAAACAAATTCTTTGTCCAATTGCTAAATCTCAAACAAAGGGGTTCAGTGATGGAAAACATTGAGGACTTCGAAAAATTGAATATAAGGGTAAATGATATTCTAGAGGAACACATGATCGATTTCT
This sequence comes from Pinus albicaulis, assembly GCA_034641835.2. Classification (NCBI taxonomy): domain Eukaryota; kingdom Viridiplantae; phylum Streptophyta; class Pinopsida; order Pinales; family Pinaceae; genus Pinus; species Pinus albicaulis. The sequence continues at coordinate 196,915,416 of CM076569.1, forward strand.
TCATAGGTACTTTAAAGGGTAACATCCAACATTAGGTTTTCCTTTGAGAACCTAATTCATTGGAGAAGGCATTCAGGTTGGCAAGAAAAATTGAATGTAAAATTAAGGCAACAAGGAAGCCGATGACTCACATATATAAATATGGAAGTTTTGCTACTCCTAGACTTCAACAACCTACAAGGTTGACACCAGAATAATTGGAAGAAAAAAGAGAAAAAGGGTTTTGCTACAGTTTTCATACAAAATACACTAAACGTCATAAGTGTACTGAGAAGAAATTATTTTACATAGATTATGAAGAGGAGGAAGAAAATTAATAAGAAAATTAGAAATAAGAGGATATACACGAGGAATGAACCCTAGAGAAAGAAGAAATGAGTCCAAAATCTGAAGATAGAAGGACATATCAAGAAGAAAAAGGTAATAGTGTTGACTGATTCAGGTAGTACCCATAATTTTATTCATTGTAAGGTAGCCAAGGAATTGAATTTCTTCCTATACCTAGCACCAGAGTGTCAAGTGATGGTTGCAAATAGAGGAACTATAAATTTCTTTGGAAAATTCCATACTGTCAAGCTAACCATGGGGGAATATGTATTGAATATCCCAATTCTTTCCATTCCAATGGGAGGTGTTAATGTTGTACTAGGAGTACAATGGTTACAATATTTGGCGACGGTAGCATTTAATCTTCAAGAACTTTTCTTGAATTTTTTTTTGGAAGGAACGGAAGTTGAATTACAGGGTATCACAATGAAGTCGGGAAATTTAATAAGGTCCAATATCATGAAAAAGCTTCTGAAGAAATAACAATGAGACGTAATTGCACAATTATTCTCACTTGAAGTTCCAACATAAAAATCATCTATTTCTCTAGATCTCAAAAAAGTATTGTACAATCATTCCAAGGTGTTTGAAACTCCCCAAGGACTCCCACCTATTCGTGATCATGATCATGCTATTCATTTCATTCTCGTAAATTTTCCTCTAAACATCAGGCCTTACAGATATCCTTATGTTTAAAAGAGCGAAATTGAACCTATGATTGCATAAATTTTAGAGGATTGTATAATTCAACCTACTCAAAGTTATTTCTCTGCTCTAGTAGTATTGGTGCATAAGAAGGATGGATCATGTTGCATATGTCTAGATTATAGGGAGCTCAAAAAGCTCAGTATTAAAGATAAATTTCCCACTCCTATGACTGATGAGTTATTGGATGAATTACATGGAGAAATTGGTTTTACCAAGTTGTATATTCATTCATGATATCATTAAATTATAAAGAATACTGAAGATATTCTAAAAATAACATTTCGAACTCATGAGGGTCATTCTCAATTTTTGGTAATGCCTTTTGGTCTTACCAATGCACCTTCTACATTTCAGGGGTTGATGAATTCCATATTCAAACCCTTCCTTAGAAAATTTTTGTTAGTATTTTTTTATGATATACTAATCTACACCACATCTTTGTAAGGATCATGTTCAACATGATAAAATGGTGCTCAAATTATTAGATGAGAAACAATTATATGCAAAAACATCCAATTGATATTTTGGAGTACAAGAGGTGGAATATCTCGGTCATATCGTATCTCATGAGGGTGTTAAGGTAGACTCTAACAAAATTAAATCAATTAAGGAATGGAAAGTCACCCCAACCATAAAGCATTTGCGAGGATTTCTCGGGTTAACAGGGTATTATCGCAAGTTTGTTAAGAACTATGGGGAAATAACAACACCCCTGACAACATTATTGAATAAATATGCATTTTCATGGACTCCTGAAGAAACTAAGGCCTTTAAACATGTTAGGTCCCTATAATACTAGTGTATCCCCTTATTTTTTTTAGTGTAGCTCCCTTATTTTTATTGTTCTACCCCTGTAACCCCCATATTGTTATTATTGTTCCCTTACATTAGTATTGTCAGGACTGCTAGGATTATATTGTGGCCCCATGGACTCCTATATAGATAGAGGAGGTTTTTTCATTTGTATCATCCAAGAATTGTTCATTTATGTAATGTAAAGGAGGTTTCCCCCTTGAAGTGGCTTATTTATAAGGCATTGATCTCTCTTTTCTTCTATTTTTGGAGTTGGTTCATAACATTTGGTATCAGAGCCTTTGGATTATAGGGTTTCGCTGCTCCAAACATGTCATCATGAAATTTTCTCTATAGCTTTTTTTATATGAAGTTTCAAAGCTGAACTGTCTACAGAACGAAACTGAAATCCTGTGGAAAACAATGTAGAACTTTCTAATCTCTTTTCACAATATTTTTGGAGTTATGATCTGTGGAAGTTAGAGTTTTTTCAGGCTCCCGAATTTCACCTAAAATAGGTCATCGTGGAATTTTCGATATAAATTCATTTCTACAGAGGTTTATAAGGTTAAATTTCTATAGAGAAAAGTAAAAATCCTTAGAAATGTTCTGTAAAAATTTCAGATCTTGTTTCGCAATATTTTCAGAGAGAGGATCGATGGAAGTTAAGGTTGTTTCAGGTTCCTAAATTTCATCTCAAAGAGGTGACCGTGGGAAAATTTTCATACCTCTTTCTCTGAGCATCAAATTGGACTTCATTAAAAATTGGTCACAAGTAAACGGACTGTATTTTCCTGTGTATAAATTTTAGAGCCGAAGGAGGAAACGGTGACATTTGGCACATTGTACAATTTCGTTGTACTGAACTAGTCCATAATTAGGTCATTGTGGGAGATTGTTCATAACATTGCCCTGAAAATTCCAAATCAGGTAAGACCTGTGGAATTTTAAAAAAGACTTAGACGGCTACTATAGAACTGAATTTCAAGTATTGAAAATCTGAAAGAACATAGATAATTCAGTTTCAATATCGAGCTCCTCAAAAGAAAAAAAATGTGTTTATTTTTCTAACAATTTTGCATAACATTTGTTAGAAAAATCAGTTTGAAGTGATGCCAAGGGAATATTTAATGTAGAAAATAAGTGAATACGTTAAAAATGGATGTAGTGAATAAATGAGTACTACACAAAGCAGAGAATTGTATGCAAAGGTAGAGTTCCATCCAACCACTACAGTAAGCAATGAATTCCTCATATGAGGATCCAACTCAATACTGATTGGACGCCATCAGACACTCAGACCTGTAGAAAATAATTTGCATCCTCCATGTTTGTTCTTAACTCTACCACTAATTCTCATACTATGCAATTTTTTTGAAGTGCCATTATCACACGGGTTTCATTAATTCGCATCCACAATACCCACATTCTAGTGTAGAAACGATTATCAGCACTTGCATTCAAATTTCAACCTGCATAATCCACTTTCCATATTTCGCTGACTCTACCTCTGTCCTTCACATAACATTCCAGAAATTCAATTGTGCAATACGTAGAGTAATACTGAACCCGTGATATCAATCTGGACATGGAAGCAGCTTCCTCCGTGATCTTTCTGGGATCTACTTTTCCGATCGGAATTGGGTCCAATCGCTCATCTAGTACCTGAAATTCATTTGCACATGAATACTACATGGTATAATACGTATGAGGGATAACAAAGGTAAGTAAATAAAAATTGAACAAAATAAGAAATGAACCAAACGATTTCATAAACTATAGCAATAACGACTATATCAAACCCTTATTGGAAAAACATTATATTTGTTTTCCTTCTCTCAACTATCGCCCTTTACCTACACTGTCACCCCATTTCTCTCTACGCTCCTTTTTTTCCCTCTGTCATGTTCCATTCTCTATATCTCCTCCATCCTCATACGAAGCTTATTTTTATACATAGTTGTGGATTAATTTGAATCCATAATTTCCCCCACAAATGACTTAACCAAATCCTAAAATAGCTTATCCCTCCTTTGACTCAACTAATTTCTATTTAAGGAGTTCATAATCCCTAAAATATCTATACAATCCAACTCCTCTCATATTCTCAATTATAAGAGAATATTTACAATAAACCTCACACTCAGATTTTTCTCTTAATTTATTTAAAATATACATAATTTATACAATAACTAAAAAAAACATCACCCCCTAAATCACCCAAATAAATAATGACAATTTAAGCAGGATGCTCCTGCTTTAGACTCCCCATGTAGAAAATTTTCCATAGACTCTTATCTATGAGGTATTTCAATTTTCTGTAATAATGCAATAACCACAAGTCTCAATGACTTTCTACCTCAAGGATTCCAAACTCTGTTTTGTTGCCGGTCTTTTAAAGTATTAACTCCATTTTGTAATTTTTCACATAATTCCCAGAATAGTATTTTCAAAACACTATTGAATGTAACTCTCAGTTTTCCATTCCACGCCATATTTATTTATGGAAATATAGACTTGCATAGAAACTTTGATACCCATTCTTCCAGTCTCTAGGCTTTCAAATAATATCAAACTCGTTTTACATCAGTATTCATAGGTTTATCAGCTGACTCGATATTCTTGAATTTAATAAGAGCTAAATCAGAAAGCTCACCATCACCAACATCACTCACTCTATCAACCGGACTCCATCGACCTTTACAACAATTACTTCTACCAATTCCTCAAGAGTAATTCCTCTTTGTCAATTACATCAATACAATTGATGTTTTCTGTAGTGTCTTCTCCACTTTTTGTTACAATTTCTCGAGTGTTATCTTCTTTGGCCTCTGGCTCTTTATTTGCTACTTCCTTCTCCAATTGCACTAAACACTCTTCTTTCTGCAATGAAGAATAATTAATAACTTCTCATTGATCACAACTATAGTCATTTAATATCCATATATTAACAAATTTCTCATCTGGTGTCGTACCTACATTCATCAACAAATTATTAGCTTTAAAAATATAAGACCTTTCAACCTCTTTTGATGCTTCAAGCACCAATATCCCATCATAGACTTTCTAGATTTCAGTAAATCCTCTTTGTTGTGACTCCATTCCTTTGAGTCTCTCCTTCTTTAAAAAATCAATATGAATTTTTTCAAGTTCTCTGAACTCATTCATCAGCTTGCCATTCAAATTATGTTGCAATAGCTTCCATTTGACCCGCTTCTTCATTCTCCATCTGTATCTTCGGTATTCATTTGTCTTTATTTGTTGCCCTTCTATTAATATATCCATTTATACTCTCATTACCGCCAGAATAATCTCACGCTCTTCATTCTTCTGCCAATTTATATACTCCCACAACCTAATGCCTTCTTCAGATTTACTTTCCTATTTCTCATAATCTCTTTTAAATTGTTGGTTTCTTTCATATTTATCCTACTGGATTAATACTTTTGTTTTCTTTATGTATCTAACGACATAAATTTCTTGTTGCTCCTGATCTTTCATCTTATCTTCAAATAATTACTATTAAATTCCTCTCATTTTAGCATCATATTTATTAATGTTGCCTTCTGTAACTAGAGCCACATTATTAATTGAAGAGTCAAAAAATTCATTTAACTCTATAAAAGCTAGAGACATTTCATCCTTATCATGCACGATAACTATAATCTCTTCTTTATCAGGTTCTTCAAGCTTCATTTCTTCTTCAAGGTCCTTGATCCATCTTTCCAAGAACTCTATTTCCATTTGAAATCTTTCCATCATTCCATCACAACCTTCATTCTCAGTTTCATTCTTCTTCTGGCAATCCTTCTAAGTTATCCTACTTTCTCTATCATCAAATTGAAAAATTCATTCATCAATTTCATTAAAGAAATTCATTTGTTTACCTCCTTGGAATATCACTACGACATTTTCATTATTCTTCATCTCCATAACAACTTCAACTTGCTTTCTTACACCAAATAGAAATTCATCTATGAATTCTTTCTGCTACAACAAATTGATACCTTCCTACTCTAAAAGGAATTCTCCATCATACTTCACCTCAAGATCTTTATTCATCTTTTTGAGAGTTGTACGCACATCCTGCAAACACACACAAACTATGAGATTGAAAAATACAAGACTTCATAGCCTTATCTTCTTCCCTTGTCAACATATCCTCAAATTGTTCTGAACTATTCCAATAGTACATGAGATATTTCTCATTATCCTCTTCACCCAGAATTTCACCCTATTCTGGTCCAAAAATGGAAACTTCCATTTTCAATTCAGACTCTTTGAGTTCTTCACATCTCAATTGCTCACTCATCATCTGCTCAAGTTTTCTCAGCTCTTCTATTAACTGCATATTTACCAGTTGATTCCCCTTTTCTTCTAGTCTCTACCATTTCACTTTCTTCCTCATGGTCTAGGCATGTCTCTGGTCTTTCTTATTTCTCTGCAAGAATTCCATCAATAACTCAAGATGAACTACCATCTTAGCCTTCTCCCTCTCATATTCTTCATCGGCCAACTACTTCCATATTTCATTTTCCTTAGCCTATTCCTTCTTCTTTCTTCTGTTGTGGTCTTTCTCAGAACCTCTGAAATGACTATCAACGGTCATTTTTTCCTCCCTTTTGAACTTCATCTATTCACTTGTGGATTGCATTCAATCCTCTTTTTAGCAAGCCTTCACAAATCTCAAACCACTCCTTACAAAAAATCCCAAAATAATATAAACTCATTTTCACACTTTATAAATCCTTCTTCTCATAACTCGAGCGTACTTAAAAAGGTAAGATTAGCTTATAAAACTATGCATTCTAAAACCCACACATGGTTTTATGAAACCATATATTACCCACTCAAAACCTTGTGCAACAATTCACCATTTATCCTCCACCATGTTTTACAATTTATTTTCACCTTTAATAACTCCCTCACACTTTATCTTTCCATAAATTTAAACTTTTCAGGAAAAAAATACCTTATTACTCCACAAAACTTCTTATCTCTCCATTAAATTTACGAATTTCAAAAATAAATAAATAAAACACCTTTTTTTTTACCTACTTGTACATGAATCTTAAAAAGCTTTATGAAATAACTTAAAAGTGATTTAATATTTCCTTGAACTTGCACGCATGGAAAAGCATAAACTATTCGCCATAAAGTAATTCTTTGGAGAAAAATTCAACCACTTCTCCAAATCCAAAATTTTTAACACAATACCCCATTTAATGCAGCTTTAGTCCGTTTTCACCCAATAATAAAAAAAATTGATGCTTCAATCTAGTCCTCCAGGTTGAACATTTTTATCACAACAAATAATAAATTTACCGTAAAATAAAATCCAACCTGTGAACTCGATGGTAGCATGCTCGAATATTTTGAGAGCGATAGCATGCTCAAAATGTATTTGTGATGATCTGGATGTTTCTTTATTGTAATCACACTGCTCCTTTCGAACTTCTTTGAGCATACAACAATGCTCTCCTTTGAAATTATTTAACTTTTGACTTTATCTCAAGCTATATACTCAGCTCCGCACAAGTAAGGGTCAGCTCCACGTATACTGCATATCAGCCACAATTCCACATTAATCTTCTGCAAGTAAAACTTCATGCTAATCTCTACAACACGGTCTTGATGCTGCTCTTTTGAATAAGAAGTTTCCACATTCTTACTCTTTCAATTGGAAAATCCCATAAAAATTATTATGCTTTACAAATAACTCAATTAGTTCATACAACATTCAACACACACTACTTCTATGGCTAGTAGCTCGATATGCTCAGAGAAATGTAAAGGTGAGTGCCTCGATTATATACATCTCACCATATACAAGATTTTTCCGGCTCTTATACCAAAAATTGATGCAGTGAATATGTGAATACATTAAAAATGGATGAAATGAGTAAATGAGTACTGCATAAAGCAAATAATTGTGCACAAAGGTAGAGTTCCATCTGACCACTACAGTAAGCAAAGAATTCCTCATATGAGGATCCAACTCAATACTGATTGGAGGAAATCATACACTCACACCTATAGCAAATAATTTGCATTCTCCAGGTTTGTTCTCAACGCTACCACTAATTCTCATACCTTGCAATTTCGTTGAAGTGCCATGATCAAATGGGTTCCATTAATTCACATCCAAAATACCCACATTCTAGTGCAGAAACCCTTCTCAGCTCTCGCATTTTGATTTCGACCTACACAATCCACTTCCCTTCTCATGTTGACTCCACCTCCGTCCTTTACATAACATTCTAGAAATTCAACTCTGAACTACATAGAGTAATACCAAACCAGCGATATCAATCCAGAAGTGGAAGGAGCTTCCTCCATGGTCTTTCTGGGATCTCCCTTTCTGATTGGAATTGGGTCCAATCTCTTATTTGGTACCTGCAATTCAATGGCACTTGACTAATGCATGGTATAATATGTATGATTGGTAACAAAGGTAAGTAAATAAAAATTGAACATAATAGTAAATGAACTAAAGTATTTCATAAAATACAACAATAACGACTGTATCGAACTCTTATTGGAAAAATATTACATTTGTTTGCCTTATCTCAGCTATCGCCCTTTACCTACACTATCACACCATTTCTCTCTATGCTCCTTTTTTTCCCTTTGTCCTATTCCACTGTCTATATCTCCTACATCCTCATACGAAGATTTTTTTTACATAGTTGTGGATTAATTTGAATCCATATTTTCTTCCACAAATGACTCAACCAAATCCTAAAATAGCTTATCCCTCCTTTGACTCAACTAATTTATATTTAAAGAGTTCATAATCCCTAAAATATCTATACAATCCCACTCCTCTCATATTCTCAATTATAAGAGAATATTTACAAGAAACCTCACACTCAGATTTTGCTATTAATTTATTTAAAATGTACATAATTTATAAAATAATTAAAAAAAACATCACCCCCTAAATCACCCAAATAAATAATGACAATTTGAGTGGGATAGTCCTGCATCAATATTGAAGAATAGATATAAGTATTTAGTTATATAATTCCTCCAAAAAATAATTCCACACCTATTAAGCCCTCATAAAGCTATATTATGATGCATGAAGAGGAATAATTTTAGTGTGATATATCAAAACTACGGTACCAAGTGCAACAAATTTCGATCTTACAAAGAGCAATCAAAGATGACATAGATGGTTTAAAAGCAAAAATGGAGGGTAAGTTGGACGGTTTGAAGGATCAAATGAAAAATAATATGGATGATAAAATAGAGGAAGATCACATCAAGCATCAACAACAAGTTCTCCAACTCTGAAAGGATAACCTAACTTTGGTGCAGAATGAAATGAAACAATAAGAAGATCAACATTGTAGCAAAAGAATTTTTGAAGCTGTCATAGAAGAAAAAAATCAAAAGCTACCAAATCAATCAATTCCAAAGTATCTCAGCAAGTGGAAGAACTTACTCGTTGAAGATTCCGCATGGGAGGATGAGAATTTTATACATAAGTATCTAGAAATAATGAAGCATTGAGGGAAACCCTTGTTTGAAGGGGAGGGGTATGTTAGGTCCCTATAATACTTGTGTATCCCCTTATTTTTGTTAGTGTAGCCCCGTTATTTTTATTTTTGTAACCTTGTAACACCCATATTGTTATTATTGTGCCCTTACATTATTGTTGTTAGGTCAGCTAGGATTATATTGTGGCCCCATGGACTCTTATATATAGAGACGAGGTTTTGTCATTTGTAGCATTGAATAATTGTTCATTTATGTAATGTAAAGGAGATTGTCCCCTCGAAGTGGCTTATTTATAAGGCGTTGATCTCTCTTTTCTTCTATTTTTTGAGTTGGTTCATAACAAAACATCTTAAAGAGGCAATGTTCCTAGCACCGGTCTTAGCTACGCCAGACTTCACAAAAACCTTTATTTTGTAATGTGATGCCTTAGAAAATGGAATTGGTGTTGTTGTAATCCAAGAAGGAAGACCCATTGCTTTTGAATTTCATCCAATCAAAGGAAAGTATTTACATTAAGCTATTTATGAGAAGGAATTGTTGACAATAATACATGCACTAAGGAAATGGCGACCTTACCTAACGGAAAGACACTTCAAGGTAAAAATTGATCATGATAGTCTTAAGTAAATTTAGGAACAAATATTATCTTCAAGAGAGAAGAAAAAATGGGTCACAAATATCTTGGGTTATGACTTTGAAATCATCTACAAAAGAGGGAATCTAAATTTTGTTGTAGATGCACTCTGAAGAAAGGATGAAGAGGTGAAAGCATTTTTTTGTGACATTTATATTATCCAACTATATTAGATAACCGAAGCAATGAATGAATGGAAGAATGATGAAGAAGTGTGGATACTCATTCAAAATGTGGGGCAACATCCTAGTACATCTAATACATTTAGTTGGAAAAATGATTCCTTATGGTACAAAGATCTCTTATATATTTGTAACAATTCCCAATTAAAACAAAATATTATTTTGGAATTGCACAACTCTCCCTTAGGAGGACACTCGGGATTTCTAAAAAATATCCACAGGGTGAAGAAAGAAACCTTTTTTTATGGCCTTAAATTTGATATTCAAAAATTTATGGTGGAATGTTTTTTTTTCCAACAAAATAAAGTTTAGGCAGTTAAGACCCCTAGTCTTCTACAACCTTTATCCATTGGAATTCAACATTGGTAGGTGGTTTTGATGGATTTTATCACAGGTTTACCTAATTCCACAGGAAAGAGTTTCATCATGGTGGTAGTTGATAGACTTACCAAGTATGCACACTTTTGTGCATTATCTCAACCATTTAAAGAAAGTACATTTGCTACTATATTTATGGAAACAATTCAAAAGTTATATGGAAAACCAAAGATTATTGTAAGTGAAAGAGATCCCACTTTTACTGGAAAGTTTTGGACTGAATTATTTTCTCGTTTAGGTACTCAACTAGCTCATAGATCATCTTATCATCCTCAATCTGATGGCCAAAATGAGATAGTGAACAATTTCTTGTAAGGATATCTTCATTTTTTTGTATTGATAAATAAACACAATGGGTCAAGCAGTTACCTCTGGCTGAATGCTGGTATAACACTTCCTTCCATACTGCAGCAAAAATGACCCCATTTATGGCACTTTATGGATATCATCCACCATCCATCGCATCATGTTTAAGAGAAAATTCTAAGGTTCAAGCAGTGGAAGATCACATTTAGCATCAACAACAAGTTCTCTAACTCTTAAAGGATAACCTAAATTTGGCAGAAACTCGAATGAAACAACAGGCAGATCAACATCACAGTGAGACAATTTTTGATGAAGGAGACTGGGTATTTTTACGCCTACAACCATAGAAGAAAATGAACCTCAAGCAAGCTAAGAAGGTTAATAAATTATCACCAAAGTAGTATGGTCCTTACAAGGTGTTGCAAAATGTTGGTGCTATGGCACACAAATTGGAGTTTCATGCTTATTCTCGAGTGCACCCACTTTTCCATGTTTCATGCTTAAAGAAGGTTATAGGCAATAAAATTCCAATTCAAACAATATTGCCAGAACTTGATGAGGAAGGAAAAATCAAATTCGAACCTGAAGCAATAACGGAAACAATAACTTGGCAGCTACAAAATCAATCAATTTCAGAGTATCTCATCAAGTGAAGAACTTACCCACTAAAGATTCCACATGAGAGGATGATAATTTTACACAGAAGCATCCAGAGCTACTCAAACGTTGAGGACAACACTTTTTGGAAGGAGAGGGGCATGTTAGGTCCCTATATTACTAGTGTAGTCCCTTATTGTTGTTAGTGTAGCCCCCTTATTGTTATGTTTGTACCCCTCTAGCCCCCATATTGTTATTATTGTGACCCCATGGACTCCTATATATATCGAAAGGAGGTTTTTTTCATTTGAATGATCCAAGAATTATTTATTTATTTAATGTAAAGGAGGTTTCCTCATCGAAGTGGTTGATTTCTAAAGCATTGATCTCTCTTTTCTTCTATTTTGGGAGTTGGTTCCACAACATGGAGACTATGTAATTAAAACACTTGTTAAAACAACTCCTCTACAACATTTAATTGTTCCCTTATGTCATCTATTGAATGTATTGTGTTTGAATGTAGATTTATTCTATACACAACTACTAAATTTGATTGATTAAGTATTCAATATGAATACTTAATTATCTTATTTCTATTTTATTCATCTACCAAACTCCTTTAAGTTATATGTTATTGTCTCAGAGTTGGATGTTGGCACTTTGATAAAACCTCAGAAAGGGAGGAATTTATTTTGGGTATAAATTGCGTACTCATTAGGAACCACTTATACAAATCATAGACTTGGCCATTGTACCTAATAGGTTTTCGTCCAGTGAGAGTGAAAAATATTAAAAAAAACCGTTTAATACTTGAGGGCGCCCCCTCTAGTTCGATTACCATCTTGAACCTAAATCTTGGTTTAGTTGGTTTCTTGGTGTAGTTTTGCAGTGTAGAACGCCCTTCGATATATAGATACAATATTTGGCACCGTAGTTGGGGAAAAAAACAATGAAGAGATATTTCCCCAGAGAACATTCAAGACTGGGTCTATTCCTTGCTAGTGAACAAGTAATGAGAATTTTATATTGGTTGCAATTCCTTCATTTGGCAGCCACAGTTTGTTTATATGGTGATTCCGCTCGATTATCAATTCCACTAGTTCAAGATTCCAGTTGCATCCACTGATGTGATATCTCAAGGTTCATTTATGGTTACATTAAAAAATATATTTTTCTTCATATTTATATTAATAGAAGAAATTATATTTCTAAAAAGGATGCCATCTTCAATTTTCAGTTGTAAGTATCAATTGCCTATGAATTTGGTGTTTCATATTTTACATATTTTTAAAGTTATCAACTGCATGCAAGGTGGTTTTCTAGTTAGTCCAATGCTCATATGGTTACACTTGAAGCATTATTACACCTAACATTGTGCAATTTTATTTCAATAAAATAGGTGTGTGTGTAAATAGACCAGTTGGATCTAGTCTGTAGTATATGGATTTTTGTTTTTTTATGAATGGAGTTATTCGACAGTGTTAGTACATAATAGATCAGTTAATTTAAAAAAAAAAAATCGGAAGCATATTTCATAATTAAATTAATAATGTGTATTTTCTAGAATGAATCAGTTTTTTTTTTCAGATTTGGGTGTGAGAAAATATCTGAAATAGTGTAGGAAATATGGTTTTAATTTTCAAATGCAGTTGCATTACAGGTTGATGAACTGAATCCATGTCGAACATATTCAAGGCACAAGTCTATAGGTTCTCTGCATCCCACAGGGGGAAGAAGTCCCCAATTGGAGCTGATGTTGTAACTTTTTTTTGTCCAAGAAAAGTTACAATTTTTTTCTAAATTTTGTTAAAAGGTTTCCTGGCCAGACCCTCAATTATATGTTAACCTCGCTTGCAAATTTTGTTTTTATACTAGTTTTTGGGGTTTTAATTATAATATCATCTATTTTAAATAAAACAAAATATTGTAAAATATGTATAATTATATATTTTTTAAAATGATTTATTTAAAATATTGAACTTATATTAAAATATTAATTCAACCCCAATATTCAAGCAGAAGAATCACATTGGTTACCATGTATTACGAGGGGTCGAAAGTCAAAATCAATAAGTTAATTTCAAACCTATGTTCCCACCCCACATTTCAAACATTAAAACACCATAATATTCAATACCCTAAGATATGTGAAATATTGTACATGTTCCATAAGTACATTTCTATACAAATCATGGAGTTTCCAATGTTATAAATAAATATCTCCTCCATGTGGAATAATTTTACAGAGGTGAAAATGAAATTTTACAGAGCTAACAAATGAATTATTTTCTCTCTGGTATAAGGAGGAAAATAATTATAAATAGGAAAAATGAACGTGAACCGAAAATTTTAGACAAAGGAGGATAGAAAATATATTTTCATAATTTACCAATTATGGTTGGAGACATAATTTTCAAAACCATGGGAAGGTAACCAATAAATGGTTTACACAAAAAAAATGAAAATTATTTTTGAAGTGTCATTTATTCACACATATACCAAAATTCGGAAAAACTAAATATGAAAATATTGGATGGTTTGGGTAAATTTTTGTAAAGTTCATTTATGAAATTCATAAAAAAATAAATGCTACAATGGAAAATTGTTACGACATGTGGTTTTCAAAACCATGGATAGTATTAAAATTAAATATTATTCAATGAAATATGTAGGGATTTGATTTATGAAATTTAGAAATAAAATAACCATTTTACAAGTCAAAACAAAAGATGGTTTTCTATTGAAGACATAGTTTTTCAAAACCGCGGGCAATAATTAATTTTATTGAAATATAATTTTATATATTTTTGGGAAATGTTTTTTCTTAAAATGTCTTATTCCCAAAGACTTAAAATTAACATTTTTTAAAACTAAAGAGTGACAAAAAAATCATTGATTTCTGAATCATCTCCTAAATTTAGGAAAATGATTAAGCACCTCAAAGATAATCAATTGAATTATCAAAGGAATTTATCAAAATACAAGGGATTAATCAATTATATAAAAAGGTTGTGTCAATTGGATTATGGAATTGATTTTACATCTAAAGAATGAGGAAGATAAACATTCATTCTTATTTATATTTAGAGGTAGATATATTAGGACTCAAAAAACACCTAACAACATAATATCAATAAACTGAGGACGAAAGTGCAGTTTTCTAGGAGTAAGTTTAAGCAACTCAAGATTTCAAGGCACAAGACCTGGAAACAACTCTAAATTTCCTTCAATTTTTCAGAGACGGTTTTTTTTATTATATTGTTCATATTTTTATTCTAGAAATATAGACACAACTAGCTTGATATAATCCTCTATATATTATTTGATTTTCATTGTAAAAGGGTTGGATTTTGAGGACAAAACCATGTCATTTTTGTAAAGATTTCCATTGAATAATTTCTAATTGAATTATCATGTCTTTAGTTTCATGATAGAATTTTTTACTCATGTATGTATTTCCATGTGATTTCATAATTTATTTTTTCATATTTTCAAGGTAACATGGGATCTAGGGCAAGGCTAGGTTTAACTATCAACCTGCCTGAGATCTCCTGCAAAGTTATCATCATTATGTAGAGTAGTTAATTAAACAATTTGTTTAAAACAACTCCTTTGCACCATTTAATTGTTTCATTCTCTCATCTCTTGAATGTATATGTGTTTGGTTATCGCAGTATTCTGCATGTAGGTGCTAAATATTATTGATTAAGTATTCAATATGAATACTAAATTATTTGATTTCTATTTTATTCATCTACCAATATATTTTAAGCTATGTTATTCTATTAGAGTTGGACATTGACACTTTGATAAAACCTGAGCAAGAGAGGACTTTATTTTGGGAAGAAATTGCATACTCATTAGCAAAAAATTATACAAATCATAGATTTGGTCATTTTTCTTCAGAGGTTTTTTTCCAGTGATAATGAAAAACATTACAAAAATCCTTGTAACACTTGAGGGAAGCCCCTCTAGTTTGAGGGTCGTATTGAGCCTAAATTTTGGTCATGTTGGTTTCTCGGTGCAATTTTGCAACCAAGAATTCTCTTCGAGAACCACATACAAAAAAAGTCCTGGATTTAATCTTTATTTTCATGCAGATAACATTTTTATTAGTTATCCAATCCCACCTTATTTATATATTTTTTTGTTTAAATTCATTATATTTTTGTTTTACCTATGAGGGCTTCGTGATTTTTCCAAATTTGATCGAATCCGATAATTCTTCTTCATGAGTCTACTCTATTTTATTTCATTTCTCTATTCAATTTTCAATACACATGCACTATAAATGTCTCTATGGATTCCATAAGATCTAAATTTTGTATTGTAAATGTGTCACACATTCCAGTCACTGGGTTATCAATCCATCTTTTATCTAGCCTAGTTATTCACACAAGCAAGAAAATGGTCTCCAAACAATAAACCTACAATTTCACATTGGCCTAGTCCCTTCAATTCAAGCCAAAGAGTAGAATTACCCATAATTCTAGGTCATATAGAACAAGGGTTGGTCATTCCCTCCAAGGATGAATTTCATTTCTTCCTTAACAACAACAATAGTTCAGATTCTCTAATCACCCGCTATATTTTATCTTCAAATGACATGATGTCAATCATTTGATCAAATCCTAGAATTATTCCATATCATTATTCTCTGTTCTAATTCATTTCTCTACTAGATTTTTAATACACTTGAATTGTAACTATCTTTGCAGATTACAAAAGATATAAATTTTGTATTGTGGATGTGTCACACATTCTAGTCACTGGGTTATCAATACAGATTTTATCTAGCCCACCTATTCACCCAAGAAAAAAATGGGTCTCCAAATAATAAATTTGAAATTTCCCCTCAACCTCCTCCCTTCAATTTGAGTCCAAGGGAAACATTACCCACAGTTCTAGGTCCTAGAAAGAAAGGGTTCACCATTCCTTCCAAGGATGAATCCCATTTGTTTCTTAACAACAACAATAGTTTGGATTCCCTAATCACCCATAAAATTTTATCTTCAAACAAGATGATGTGGAATCATCAACCTAAAAATGCATTGATAAAATGGCCCAATGGGATCACATATTTGACTTCCATCACAACCAAGGCCAATGTTAAACATCTATTCTTCAGCCCCAAAAACTATTTAGAACCATGATTTCCATGAATGATTCTAGCAAACAACACAAAATATTCCACCACCAACATTCCAACTTGTGAGGAAGGCATCATCATCATTGTTTTCCATGCCTACAGTAATGGATATACATATCAATATGAGTGTCAATATTAACATTGATGTGAGTAAAAGAAGCAAAAAATTTGATAACAACTTGAACGATAATGAGGGTAGAAGTGCCTCATATTACTTGTGCTTGAAATGCCCACCTATTTCTCATGAACACTTCAGTCTTACTCACAAGATGTATAATTCTTCTCATCTAGATAACTTCAAGAGAAGTTTGGCATCGCTTTCAAGGATTCATCCGCCTTGTTAAGGTCCTATAATAATAGGGTTCATAATTTTTTAATTGACTTTGATTAGTCTTGTAATATGTACATACATTTCTTTATGCAGGTTTTTTTCTCATATTTGAAAAAGAAGAAATGAAAAGAGGGTAAAAGTCCTAAAAGAAAAATCAAAGGACTTAAAAAATATATATATAAAACGAATAGAAAAAAATGAACCCCAAACACAAAAAAGAGATAAGAATAATACATGAAAGTGATGCAAGTCAAAATTCCACTACTAGTTACTTTTCACAGCAAATAAATGATTATGTGCATCTTGTTCAAAATGTCATAATCCATGTTGAGTTAAATATTTTAATCTTAACTTTTTCATGCTTTAAATTTCATGTTTATAGATAGAGAATAAATATTTTTTCAAACAGTTTAAACTTGAAAAATCAGTAGATAGTTAGAGAATAAATGAGGAGCTCAACAGTATAATTTGAGCCCTTAGATGAAATAAGGTTAGAATTAGATAGTTCTTTGTTTTAAAAAAAATGGAATAGGGTTTGCAAGCTCAAATGCACCCATGAAAATAAAGGGAAAAATGGTAGCATAAATTATGGGTAGGTAGAAAACAGTTACACAAAGCATGTATAAATATCATCTCGCAATTTACTAATTTCCATCCCTACAATCTACTCCAGTACTAAAAACCTCTAGTTATAAAGGCACAGAGCATTTCTCTGACTTTTGTTGGGACCAGACCCAAGGCTTAGTGACTGATTGGCACTAAGTATTGTATTCCCTTCATTAAAACCCTTTTCCTCAACATCACCCCTTCTTTTAAGTTAAAACACCTCTTTTGCTTAGGAAAAGTAAATACCCCTTTAAATAATTTCCATTTCATTCAAAGACCCACAAAATTGCGTTATCCTAAGTAGTAAGTGTGAAATGTTTAAAATGGGGCCGCCACTATGAAAATTGTGCCCAAACACTTAACTTGCACTTTACTTAGTGCATTTATGTATTTCCGCTTATTCATTTCATATTAATACTAACCTAATGTATTAATTCCATTATAAACCTTCCCCTAGTATTTATATTAATTCATTTATATACATATCCCAACCCACATTTTTATGTTTAAACTATGGTTTAATTTCCCCATGTGATATATTTCCCACCCCCATAGGTCTAAACTATCATTTTATATATAAACCCTCCCCAGGGTTTACTTTACACCTGTATATAGCCTATTTTTCGTGTAAAGTGCCTATTCCACCTATCCCTTTATACATTGAAACTTTATGTTAAAACTATGTTTTAACATATAAAATCGAAACTCACCGCATAAAGAACCCTGGGCCCCATGCCCATATACCCCGTAAATCCATCGATCAATCTGGAACATTCGCATCCGCCCAACAAATCCAATGGCCCATCATCCATATCGCAATTTCAATAGCGTGATGGTTAATCAATTTTGGATTTGCGATATGAGTAGTTTTTCCCCACTCTCTCCCTTCCACACATCCATTTTAGATTGGATCTCATCCATTTTTGAAATACCATAAACCACCCTCCGACGTTGCGATAACCACTTAGCAGTAAATAAACCTCCTCGCGCCAAAATACTTCCCATTTGAATTGATTGGCATTTAATGTAAACACTGTTTCAATCAAATCTCTATAAAACAGTAGAATGAACGCGTTTAAACCTTTTTTTTGCGTTTTCTACTCACAAATTACTTTCGATTGAAGAAAAGACGTTGCCGCCCTATTTTCATGTAAAAAACAACCAAATTTAGTCAGAATTCAGTGCTACAACCACTCATAGCCTCCAAATTACATCCAAAAGACTTCAACAAGCTTTTGAAAGCTTCCAGACTCCCAGAAAACCCTTTTTTGAGTCAAATTCCTAAAAATACAGGTATTTTTCATGAAAAATACCCATCCTTCATCTGAAAAGAAGCATACTCGTGAATTTAAACCTTCTTGAAGCCTGTTTTCCTAAAGAAATACCCTTATTTCCTCATAAATTCATATTTGTTGCAAAAACCCTGAGAATTTCATAGTTTCTAAAGACTGTAACCTGTTTTTTAAGCAAATTGAAGAGATTTAGTCATTTGCAGACCTTTAGAAACCCTTTGAATGATTCAAACTCTTTTGCAAATACTCAGAAACCTTTTGTGCATGAATTTGATTGTTTTAGGGTTATTTTATCAAAGAAGTCTGCAGTAAACCCTTGTCAAGATTTTCATGAGTCTGTAAAAGGTTTAATGATTGATTTTAGAGCATAATTGACAATTTGAGGCAGAGAAACCATAATTTTACCTATTAAAGTCCAACAGAAACCTCTTTCATACCAAAATACCTTTTGTAAACAATCTAATCCTACAGAAGTGTATTAAAAACCTAAAAAATAGAGTTTTAAGATCAAAAGAGTTAAAGTGTCAAAAACAAACTCATAAATGGCCTATAAAAGCACAATTGTCATCAATCCACTACAACCTCCTGTTGTAGATGTTGAACATACCCCTTTGGCTGATATAGACTATAAAATCATTGATCCAGTCACTGAATATAACCTTCTTGAGCTCCACTGCTGGAGCCAAGAAAAATCTTTGGACCAAGTAGATGAAGTGCAAATTTGGGAGTATAATTTGCCCAAATATGTAGTTCCCCATACCCATCAGTGCCCTGAGGTCATCAAACTGTGTCAAGCTCACTATTCCCCAGATCAAAGAGCAATTGTTAATACTGAGAAAGAAGTTTTATTTACTATCACTGTTGAATCCATAAACCAAATGCTTCATTTACAACCAGAGCCAAATGTAGTCCCTTTATCTATAGAATCTCTTACAAAGTTTTATCTGGATTTAGATTTCCCCATAAGATTTTAGATCTTTCAAAAATTCATGCCCTCATATGTTAAAATCCCCAAGCTAAATCCTCCATATTCATCCTCCAAATTCCCAGAAGGATCAAGACATGTTATCTCAATGTTGTCTTTTATCCTTGGTTACTTCACTGATAAACACACTCATGAATCTATACTTGGTTTTTTGTCTATCTTTATGCCTGGTCAGCCCCCTGCAATCATTTATAACTTTGCTGAGTATATAGCTGATAGTATTCATGATCAGCTTGTAAAACTTCCTACTGAAGGTGTTTTCGGATATACTTCATTCCTATTCCATATGTTTCTTTACTTCCAGTCAGATAACTTTCCGATAAATCTTCAAAATTTGGATATAGAAGGAAATCCACTGTCAGTTATTTTCTGGACTTCCTTAATCAGAAAGGAGTCAAATGAGTTCACATATGCAGGCTTCACAGATTATTTCATTCACCCATTGGTAAATCTTCTCAAGAACAGTGTGCAACCAAGAATAAGTGATGAGCTTAAGAAGATTTTACAGCTATCAGAGCACAGCAGAACAGGTGATTGGTATTTATACCAAAACCACACTGAGGTTAGTGTTTATGGGTCAAACCTCTTTCCCTATAAATTACCAAAGTACATACCAATGAGATTGTTTGCCCTAGAATATCTAAGACAAATTCTAAAAATCAGATTCTGTAAACTTTTTGGCTGCTAAAAATAAAACTCAGTTCAAATTGAAAAATCAAGTGGGTCCTTTCATATGCAACAACAGGGAATTAGGTGCAGAGGCAGCAAAACAGTTGCTAGAGTATAAGTTTGATGAAAGTTTCATGTGGAACTATGACCCTTATGGAATAATCAGTAAGATGAGGGTGAAATGTAAATTAACCCCTTATATTCATGACAAGAAGCCTGAAATTGAAAGGTTTTCAAACCAAACTGAATGGTTGGAAAATACATTGATGGAATCTTTCAAGCAAGGTGATACTAGTCACACTTTGCAGACTCCTATTCAGGAGGACAGAACCATAAACAGAAATAGAGAAGAAAGCTCATATACTGCTGAAACAACCACAAGAACCAGATTTAAGCTCACGTACAATAAGAAGCCAAAAATTAATCTAGCAGACAAAGAAAAGGAAACAGTGGAGATTTTAGATGAAGAAAATCCAGAGAAAGACACTATGACTCACACAATAATTTAAAATAAGCAGCAACCTACTACTTCCAACACACAGATGATTCAGAAACAACAAAGTATGGAAGCATCTTCATCACAGCAGGCAGAAGATAAAGACATGGATATCAAAGAAAAGTATAAACAGATCAAGGCCAAAAATGAGGAGATCAAAAATGAAATCTATTCACAATACTTGAAGCAGACTCCAGGGATTCAAAATATTCTGCTTTCAGCCTTTGATTATACAGTAAAAATTTCTAATGACAGTGCTACAGCCAACAGTGCCTAAAACTACAACAACATCGGATTACAAGAGAGTTGATATTGAAATTCCAATAGAGGACATTCATCCCTTGGATCAGATTGTGTTCCACAATCAAAGCTCGGAAATGCTTTATTTTACCATGACCACAAAATAAATGAGTGTTCAAAAGCTCCATAACATTTTGACAAATATAAGAGATAAAATTAAGGTTGAAAAAGCTTCTTCATATGCTAAAGACACCAGAATCAAGTCTTTAGAGGAATTGGTGATTGAAGTAGGGTATGACCCTTCTAATGTGAAAGATGCAAAACAATTGGTAAAGAAGAAAAATGTTGATATTGCAACACTCAAAGCAACTGAATTTACCCCCAACAGAGCATCCACGGGCTAAAGAAATTGTACAGGAAGAAAACCAAAAGGATGAGATGATGAGTCTCATATTACAAATGATAGCACAAATCAAGGAAATAGAAATTGAGATGGACAAGCTAGTCCAAGAAAAAGAAGCTGCAAAGACACAAAATGTCCCTCCCATTGTTATTCCTATGGTGACAACAGCAGTACCTTCAACTCTAGTAGAAGAGTTATCTCCTAAGGTCAAGGTCCCATTAGCCATAGCAGTGCCAGTTACCTCTTCTACTACTTCTTCCACTGAATCTTCTACCTCAACAATTCAATAGTCATATGAGGCTAGAAAACTCATTAAATCCATGGAAGACATGTCAATACAGAATAATGATATAAACAGATTGAAAGAGAAAATCAAGAACCTTGAAGATGCCAAGAAATTATCACAGATAAATGCTAAGACAGAGGAACAAAAGGCTAAAAGGTTAAGTGAACAGTTAAAAAAGGTAGAAACAGATTTGACCTTAAAAGAGCCCATGGCATACATTAAAAATCAACTATGGTCCAAAATCATTGAGTCGATCAATGATACTTGGCCATCAATCCAAGTGATATATGAACAGAAAGACTTGCTTAAAGCAGCTAGAGAAGAAATACAGAAGACTAAAGATGAATTGGGCACCAAGCCTGAAGAATCCTTAGAAATAATCAAGTTTCTTAATACTAAAAACAAGCAAGAATTAGATGAAATAGGAATAACTTACAGAACAGAAACAATTCTTGAGGTAAGAAAAGTACTTTCAAAGAAAAACTTGATGAAACAGTTGGAAGAAAAGTGTCAAAATATGGACATGGCCATAACTAGATTCATGGTTAAGTTTGACACTTTAAGACAAAAAGGTCTTCCAAATATTCTTTTTATCAATGATAAACTGATGAAATAAGAAGATTACAATAAAAAGATAAGGGACTTTGCCAAAGAACATGTGAGTAAATCAGATTGGCAAGGAATTCCAACAAGTAAAGTGTTGCATAAAAGCATTGAAAACTTGTTTTATTTACAACATGAGATAAAACACCTCTTTCTGGTCAAGCCAACTTTTGTAAGGTACACTGAAGGAGATGAGAATTTCAGAAAACTCACAAAGATCAAATTACCAGAGGCATAGTTCTGGCAGAAGCTCACAGATTTGTTGTAAAAGACAGTTTGCAGTAAAAAGGATGAAAACATAGTGTTGTTTTTTACATAGTAAAAACAGATTTTTTGGCAGTAAAGCGGTCAAAATCAACATGGTTAAAGTGTATCAGGATAAAGAGTATCAGTTGATAAATAGTATCAGGTGAAAGACAAAGTTTTAAAACAGATTGAAGATCAATTTTCAGTGCGAGGGACACCTCTACTAGCCAGCTGCACCCAAATCCAAACAACATTACTATTTAATTTGAATAAATAGGACAGCCTGCAATTTGTTAAGTAGCTGCCACTATCTTTTTGTAATAAGATATTTTATTTTCCAAAAAGCATTCCTAAGACTATTCTAGGATATTTTGTATTACTTTTTGTATAAATACTACATCATTTGAAGTATTGGTGTGGATTAATTGTTGAAGATTTCTATTGCTGGAACATTCTAAACCTAAGGATTTTTGTAATCAAGCTCAAGTTAGAAGACTGGATTTCAAGGAATAAAGCATCATATTACTAGATTCATGCGTTGGGCCACTGAAGTGAAGTACTTTCTACTGTTATCTGTCAAATTTTTATGTTTTTCATCCATTCATAAATGTGTTCTAAATTTTAATGTGAAATCAAGAATTGTTATATTAGAATTTGTTAAAATCACTCTGTTATTGATTGGATTTCATCTAAATGTTTTCTGCTGATATCCAGACTAGGGAACCCTTAATTTCTCTCTAATTTCGATTGACCTATCCCATTTCACTCCTTATCTGGATCAAATAATTCTTAATTGCTCTTTATCCCGATTAAAGCCACTTCACCAATCAGTCTTTGAAGATCTTTAGTGACTTAGCTATCTTGCCCTGTGAAAATTTGACTTTAGGAACCGTTTGCATGTGTTATATTATTTCCACGACTACAATACCTGGGTAAGAGGGGGGGCGATAGCCCCCCCTTTGCGCTGGGCGCAACAAGGGGGTCACAGGGGGGGCGGTAGCCCCCCTGTCGGGGTCTAGGGCAGCACCCCAGCGAAAATTTTTGGTCCTTAATTTCCGACGGGTAGTCCGCGTCCATGGTTTTGTGCATGGTTTTGCACATGGTATTGGGGTGCGATGGTTTTCGGCCCCTGGTATTTTTTGTAGATCCAGTCAAGGGAACTACGGTTATGATCTAATCCAGGGTTTATGGATTGGGGTTTATGTATGCTTCAGCATGTATATATATGTCTGTTGTAACACTAAAAGGAATATAATGAAAAATCAAGCTGGTCGTCCCGATTTGGGATCCAGGGGAAAATCTCTGTGTTTATCTGTTTTATGTTTTATGCTCTCGCTATTGTTTTTTTTTTTTTATAAGATTCGTGTGTAGATAATTTATGTTCAGGGTTAAAACCTACATTTGGTATTAGAGCTATTTCAGCTTCAAGGGGATGCCTTTGCTGCTGAGGTTTTTTTGCTTGGGCCTGAGGTAGACCCTGTTCAATGGGAGATCTGTGGGATCGATTCTTGCTGTGAAAGAAGATGGCGAGCAACGGAAAGATAGAGATAGAGAAATTTAATGGTCAGAGTTTTGAGTTGTGGAAGCTCAAGATGGAGGATCTGCTGGTGGATAAAGACGTGATCGCGTATCCAGTACTAAACCAATGGCAATGTCGTATGAAGATCCAAAGAAACTTTGGATCGAAGGCGAAGAGCACAATACGGTTGTGTGTCTCGCATTCAGTATTTTTGAATGTATCTGGAGAAGCTACGACAAAGAATTTGTGGGAAAAACTTGGGACTTTGTACCAATCTAATTCTCTGGTGAATAAGTTGTTCTTGTGGAAAAAGCTGTATAACCTGAGGATGAAGGATGGAGACTCGGTGACAGAGCATATGAACGCCTTCAATACCGTGGTAAGTCAGCTGTCATTTTTTGATATTAAAATCTCAGATGAATATAAGTGCATCAGTTTATTGTGTTCTCTACTAGACTAGTGGGACATTCTGGTTATTGCAATAGGTAGCAATACAAATACCTTGAATTTTGATGACATTGTCTCAGCCTTGCTGTCGGATGAAATGAGATAGAGAAATATGGAGGTTCAAAATGGAGATGCCTTATCTGTACGAGGAAGGTCCCACAACAGAAACAAGAATAAGGTTTCAAGTGGGAGATCTAAATCCAGAGGGAGATCTAAATCTCCTGGAAAGTTTGTAAAGGGGTGGCCGGAACAGAAAAGAATGATACTACAAAAAAGAAATTATTTGCTTTTGAGAAAGGAAAGGGATCTTTTGAAGCCTTCATGGCGGAAAAATAAAAAACCACCCCGTATGAAGGGTGGGGATGTGTATTTGGCTTCTTCTTCAACACATGCAGATTTAGATCATGGTTAATCGACTCGGTGTGCATTTCACTTCACTCCCCATAGGGAGTGGTTCTGTGAGTATGAGAAGTATGATGGCAGTGATGTCTTCCTATGGGATGATAAGAAGGCCAGAATCATCGGACGTGGAAAATTAAAGTTGAAACTGCAAGGTGGAAGCCTTAAAACACTTCCTGGTGTTCTAAAAATTCCCGCATTGGCCAAAAATATGATTTCTATTAGCAAGATGGATGATGCAGGTGTAAAAATAGTGTTCGAGAAAGATGCCTGCAAGATGTTTCGGGGAGCACTAGTATTAATGTGGGGAGTTCAGACTGGAACTCTGTACAAGATACAAGGTAGCACTGTTATTGATGGGTGTAACAGTTCTGTGGTTCCTGAAAGTGGGACGGAAAGCCTAGCTGTCTCTGGAGAAAAGACCATGCTATGGCATTAAAGGCTTGGACATATTGGAGAGAAGGGCCTTCAGATACTGCATGGAAATGGTATGGTAGAAGGTATGTCTAATAGCTCTCTGGATTTTTATTTCTGTGAACATTGTGTATATGGGAAGCAGAATCGGGTGAGTTTTCCTTCTAGTGCTAAGAGGGTGAACAAGATATTAGAGCTTGTGCACAGTGATGTGTTTGGACCTGTGTCGGTTCCATCACTGGGTAAGTCTGTGTACTATGTTTCATTCATAGGTGACTTCTCAAGGAATACATGGATATATTTCTTGAGGAAGAAATATGAAGTCTTTGACAAATTTAAAGAATTTAAGGCTTTGGTGGAAAACCAGACGGAGAAGAAGATAAAGGTGTCGAGGACAGATAATGGTGGGGAGTTCTGCAAGAAGGAATTTGAAGAGTTCTATAAGAAGTGTGGTATAGCACGACAGAAGACTACTCCATACACACCACAGCAAAATGGAAAGAATGAACATAACGCTGATGGAAAAGGCAAGAAGCATGCTCAGTGGTACCAGGTTAGGACAAGAATTCTAGGTAGGGGCAGTGGAGACTGCATGTTACTTGGTTAACATATCACCTTCATCAGCATTGGAGGATAAGACTCCACATGAGGTATGGACTGGTAAGAAACCCTCTCTTTCACATCTAGGGGTATTTGGATGTGATGCATATGTACATGTTCCAAATAAGAAAAGGACCAAGTTGGATAATAAATCTGAAAGGTGAATCTTTATTGGGTATAAGGATGGATTAAAGGGTTACAAGATTTGTAACCCAGAAACAAGAAAGGTTGTGTACAACCGAGATGTGGTGTTTAGAGAAGTGAAAGATGTTGTTAAAAAATAAGTCCTACCAAAGGAACTTGAGAATATAGAGTTTGAGCTAAAGGAGGATGAATGAGAGTCTACAACAGAAGAAGACTCAGAAGATTAAGAGCCACAAACTCTAGCTATTAGAAGATCAATTCGGGAAAGGAGGCAACCAGAAAGGTATAGTCCATCTGCTTTCTGTTCATTTTTTGCCTTAACTATAACTGATGATGAACCCAGAACTGTCGTATGCGTAGATTCAGAGGATGGAAAACTATGGAAGGAGGTCATGGTTGATGAAATGGCATCCTTGCATAAAAATGAGGCATGGGATCTGGTGGAGTTGCCGGCTGGAAGGAAGCCCATCAGGAGAAAATGGGTGTTTAAGAAGAAGATGAATGTAGAAGGCAAGGTGGAGAAATACAAAGCTTGGTTGGTATCAAAAGGTTATTCCCAGGTGCTGGGAATTGATTTTGGTGATAATTTTTCTCTTGTTGCCAAAGTTACTTCTATTAGATTACTTTTATCTGTTGCTGCTGCATTTGATTTTGAGATAGAACAGACGGATGTGAAGACAGCATTTCTTCACGGGGATCTAGAAAAGGAGATCTACATGAAGCAACCCGAAGGCTTTATGGTGAAGGGTAAGAAAGAACTGGTATGTGGGTTGAAGAAGTCTCTCTATGGGTTAAAACAGTCACCAAGGATGTGGTATCAGAAATTTGATGCCTATATACGGGGACTTGGCTTCACCAGAAGCAAGGAGGATCACTGTGTTTATTTTAAATTAATTGGTGACCGTGTTATTTATTTGGTCTTGTATGTGGCTGATATGTTGTTGATTGGAAATGACAAAGAAATTATCCAAGATTTGAAGACCCAACTGTTCTCCAAATTCGACATGAAGGATCTGGGTGCTACAAATTATATTTTGGGCATGGAAATTAAGAGAGATCGGGCAAAGAGGAAGCTCTGGTTAAACCAGAGGAAGTATGTTGAGACTATATTGCAGAGGGTCAATATGCAGGATAGTAAACCTATGGAATGTTCCTTTGATCAAGCGGGTGTAAAGTTGTTCCAAGGAATGTTGTCCCAAGACACAAGAAGAAGAGGAGTATATGCCCCGTGTTCCATATGCAAGTGCAGTGGGTAGCCTGATGTATGCAATGGTCTGTACTAGACTAGACATTGCACATGCAGTGGGAGTATTGAGCAGGTTTATGTCAAACCCATGGAAGGAGCATTGGACAACAGTGAAGCGGGTTTTCAGATATTTACGTGGCACTAGTGATTATGGCTTGTGCTACCAGGGAAGACCAAGATTGGAAAGAATGTTGGACATTCGTGGTTTTGTTGATGCAGACTGGGCTGGAGATCTGGACCAAAGAAGATCTACAAGTGGGTATGTGTTTAGCCTATTTGGAGGCGCAATCAGTTGGATGAGTAAAAGACAGTTTGTAGTGGCTCTTTCAACTACAGAGGTAGAATACATAGCAGCCACTCATGCAAGCAAGGAAGAAGTTTGGTTGCAGAGATTGTGTTCAAGTATGGGGTTGGTACAACAAGCTATAAGGATAGACTGTGATAGCCAAAGTGCAATTTTCTTGGCTAAGAACCCTGCTTATCATTCAAAGACAAAGCACATTGATGTTCAATATCATTTTGTTAGAGATATGGTTGAGGCTAAAAGGGTGTTGCTGGTAAAGGTGGACACTTTGAAGAATGTTGCAGATGCATTGACAAAGTCTGTGAGCACTCAGAAGTTCTCTTAGTGTAGAGAAACAATGGGTGTTGAAGAATTGGGCCAATGACTAAGCCCTCCTGTGGCCCCCCGTGGAAAGAAAACAACAAGTGGGAGAATGTTGGGTATGTGTTATATTCTTTCCACAACGGGCCATCGCCAGGGGCATCACGAGGGGCAACAGCTCCCCCCGCGCGTCTGGTGGCAGCGTTTCTGTGGCACTTGGTCTCACCTCCGTGGCAGTCTCGCTGGCCTGGCGAGCCGGAGTTGCTTGGCACATGGTATTGGTGGCAAGTTTGCGGGCCTTTTGCCCTGCTGCAGATCCGAGGAATTAGTCGTGTTACAGGTTTCAACCGTCATGGATTAGCCACGTTTTAAGATGTATATATATGTGTTGCATTACTAAATAATATAATTAAAAATCTTCAATCGGGTTGTCCCGACGGCATCCGTAGTGAAAATCTTTGGCGTAATCGTTTATGGTTTATGATCTCGTTATTGTTTATTTTTTGTTATAAGATTCGTGTGTAGATAATTTCTGTTTAGGGTTAAAACCTACAAGATCTTGATCATAATCTATCTATTTGACACATTGAATCCATATACCCAATGGATTACAGATTCAAAACTATCCATCTCATTAAGTGGTTTTCCCACCAAAACAAAACAAAACCCCAAAACCAATTTTCCCCATATAACTAGCCTAAAATCATATATAAAAAAAAAGGTTAAATCTTATAGATGGAGCCCTCTCTGAGCCTTAGGAAGGGTAGATACGAAAGCTTAAAAATGGGTTTATGGTTACCTCTAATATTCTTTAAACTATAAATTAAAATCTCACAACTTTGGGAATTATTAGAGTGTTAACACTCCTAATTCCCCTTCATCCACACAATATCAGCAAGAACACCATCCACCCTGCACTGTGGATTACATTATCAATATTAATAGCTCTGTCAACAACACCACATGGGATTATGAGGTGGTTAATATTTACTCAGAGTTCATGGATACTTTCCTTGAATGAATTATCATTCCAATTTATTATACCTACATTTACAAGTTTTTTTCGGTACAAAAAGGTGTATATAGCATTATAGAGATGGAGTTTTTTTCTTACACATTGTGATCAATGGAGATAGTCAAGAGGCCGATAAAATATATAATAAGAAGAGGGTTAATGTTAATCGTAAATTTAGTGGAGATTTGAATGTTTTATTTCTTCAATTTGAATTGATTGATTCAAATATTTCTTATTCTTTTGTTAAAGAGTTATATTGCAATAAAAGGTAGATGTTTTTGTTAAAATAAATTTGAACAAAAGCGTATGTCAGACACATCCTATGCAGGTTGTGAATATTCAGAGTGGGTTTGAAAATAAAATAATGGTTTGTGTTTGTAAAATTTGATTTCAAAAATGGTCTATGATATAATACAAAAGGGGGTTTATTTGATATTTTTATAGAAGCCCAAGTGTGGATAATCCTAATAGAATTGGAGCTAAAAAATATTTCTACAAGGTTCAACCAAGTCAACACTAAAGACTATTTTTTATTTGAAAATTATTATAGATTCTTAGTTTGGGATGATCCTTCTAGAATTCTAGCTAAACAATATTTTTTAAGGTTCGACCAAGTGAACACTAAGAGAGTGGTGAATTGGATCAATTCTTTTAAAGAAAGATATTAAGAAGTGTTGTAATTTGAAACGTTTCCTTTTGGTGTCATTTTTATAGTTGGGTAAACCTAATATAAGATATTTTGACTTACTTATGTTTCCATAGAATTATCCTTGCTAATTCTCCAAAGCCATTTTACAATCACTCAAATTTTTATGAGACAAAAAGAGAAGGATGCAGGGAATTTTGTGGGATCACTAATCATCCTTATTGAAAACCAATAATGCCTTTCATATTTATGGATTTTGTCTACATATTATTAAACAGCAATGTATCCCATCCCAATGGGTTTTTACTTCCTGGTGCCATTCTAAAATATACATCACGAAATTTGAGAGAATACTACATTTGAGAGTTCTCTAATAGTCATTACTACATTTGAGAGAAAAAATATGATATTTTGGTTGAAATTCCAATTTTATAATAGATATAATAGTTTTTATTCCATTTCAATATTACATGGATATTATTTTTTCATGACATTTCAATATTACATGTGTATGATGTTTTCATTTCAAGATGAAAAAACATCACTTTCATACATTTTTATAATGCCAAAAACCTACGTTTTGTTTTTCTTGTTTCAACATTTTATACACCAAATTTAGAAAATAATCTATGATTTTAAAATTTGAAAGTTTGGATTTTTATTTGATTGTTTCAACATTATAGATTTGAGGCTTCTGTGATGAGTATTTTGTGTAGAGAAGTTTTCTGGTTTAATTGCATCCATTCTTGTTGATTTCGACGTTTCGAACCCAACCAACGAGGTTTCAACATTGTATATGCCAAATTCATAAAATAAGCTATCATTTTAAAATTTGACAGGTAATATTTAACATCATATTTGTTCCAACATTTTATACCCCAACTTCATAAAATAAGCTATCATTTTCAAATATGATAGGTTGTCTTTAACATTATCTGATTGTTAAGTATTTATGATTATTGATATGTTAAGGATTAAAACTCAAAGTCATGTGTTTAAAGTTATGGGTTTAATATAAAAAGATAAAGTTTGTAGCCTAGGGTTTGATATTAGAATAATAAAGGCTGAATAAGGTTGATTGTTGGTGTTGGTGAACAAGTTTCAAAGGGTAAATTCTAAGAGTTAAACATGGTTAAAATCTTAAGGTGTGGGGGTTTAAGGAGTATAGGGTTTAAATATTAAGATTATGAATTTAATTTTAAACTCGGCAATTACGACTTAAGGATTTAAGAGTTTAAGGTATGGGTTAAGCCTTGGGACTTAGGAACAGTAAAAGTCAAATGCTAAATGTAAGTTATAATTTGTGGGTGATGCTTAACAATGTTTTTTTTTTTTCAAAATAAATGTCACAATATCCATTATATTCCCTAGAAAATTTGGATGGAGCACAATTTAACCACCAACTAAAATAGCAATCAATAACATAGTGAAACTTAGTGGGACATTAACATTAGATGGAATATACCTATAGCCATAAAGAAAAACTCCACATTGAAACAATTCATTAGAACTAATTGAGCTAACTCACTCAGACTCAAGTTTTGCTAGGTAAACTTGACTGGGGATAGAGTCAATGTTGACAAGGGTAAATAGTAGTGGTTTTGGGGCACATGATATTGTGCACACACAGTTTCAACCCATGGTATTGCATGTAATGGTGCCTATAAAAGGTTGGGAAGACTTCATTGTAATGTAGGCCTGGAGGTGAGCGGTGAAGGGTCAATTGGCCGAATTTGCCAAGGTTTTGGCCAATGGTTAATGAAATTTTGATTGGTTGGGTTTTGCCCCAGATTTGGGGTTTTCCCCAATAAACATCAGTTCTTATGTTAATGATTTTTTGTTGGCTCTTTATGTTTATTCCTCTCGGTAATTTATTTATTATTTTTGCAGTAAATTCCTAACAACTGGTATCAGAGCCGATGATCTATCTGGCTAATAATCTCGCCAGAAATAAGGGTTCCCGGTTCGAGTGGGAGAAATGGAGGAAGATGGTAAGTTTAGGATCAAGAAATTTTACGGCCAAAAATTCCCACTGTGGAAGATGGAGATGGAAGATTATATGTGTGAAAAAGATCTGTACCTACCATTGAGCGAAAAAAGAAGAAGCCGATGGCTATGGCAGACACAGAATGGGAGATTCTAGATAGAAAGTCACTCAGAAAAGTACGGTTGTTCCTCATGGCATCGGTAGCCTTCAATATATCGAAGGAAACAAAAACAGAGGGTTTGATTAAGCCGTTGGTGAAACTATATGAAAAACCATCGACCTTAAACAAGGTATTTCTTATGAAACATTTTTTTAATATGAGGATGTCAGAAGGTGGATCTGTTGCAAACCATTTAAATGATTTTAATATAGTTACCAGTTAGCTAAGTTTTGTAGGGGTAAACTTTGATGATGAAGTTAGAGCTCTATTATTTTTGTGCTCATTGCTAGAAAGCTGTAATGGTTTATTTATGGCCATTAGTAACTATGTCTTTGGATCTATTACTTTTAAGTTTGATGACATTGTCGGCGTTATCCTTAGGGAGGAAATGTGATGGAAAAGGACAAGCTCTGGTGAGACTTTGGTTAATTCTTTGAGTGCAGAGTCTAGGGGAAGAAATATGAAAGAGCTCAGGATATTGTAGTAAATAAAGGAAAGGCATATCCAAGTATAGATCGGGGATAGTGTGCTGGAAATGTGGAAAGAAATAACACCTAAAGAGAGACTGTAAATCTCGAAAGGGAAAAGAAGGAGATTCACAGCAAGAAAACAATCATGAAGCAAATCTGACAGGTGATGTGTTACAAGATGTTTTCATTCTTTCTTTCTAAAATGTTACTAATTCCTAGGTGGTAGATTCAGGGGCCTCATTCCATGCCACACTTGATAAGAAATATTTTCATGACTATGTTCAAGGAGTTTTTGGACAAATTCGTTTGGGTGATAATAAACCCTATTAAATTGTTGGAATGGATAATGTTCTTGTAAAACAAAAAAATGGAAACCAATGGCTATTAAAGGATGTAAGGCATATTCTATATCTGAAGAAAAATATGATTTCAATAGGGAAGTTAGGCAGTGAAGGTTGTGTGACAACTTTCACAGATAAAACTTGGAAGGTCACCAAAGGAGCCCTGGTAATAGAAAAAGGAGAAAAAGTTGGTACATTTTATTTATGAAATGGTATTTATAAATTTATTAATGCTTTAATATCCAAAGGAGCATATGCAACATTATGGCATCCTAGGCTCGGACACATGAGTGAGAAGCGGATGAAGATTCTTCACTCAAGAAATTTGTTGCTGGGTTTGAAGAATGTTGATTTGGATTTTGTGAGAATTGCAATTATGGAAAATAGAAGAGAGTCAGATTTCTCAAAGTTGGGAAAGAAATGAAGAGAAAAAAATTAGAGCTTGTGCATACATATGTATGGGGACCTGCTCAGGTATCATCTCCTAGTGGCTCTCATTATTATGTTACTTTTATGGATGATGCAGCTATAAATACTTGGATTTATTTTATTCAGAATAAATATGATGTATTTTATACTTTCAATAAATGGAAAGATTTGGTTGAGATTGAGATAGGGAAGAAGTTGAAGTGTCTCAGATCAGAAAATGGAGGTGAATATTGCAGCAAAGAGTTTGATAGGTATTGTTCAGAGCATGGAATTCGCAGAGAGAAGACAGTTCCAAGAACACTACAAGAAAATGTTGTGTCAGAATGGATGAATAGAAAAATCATGGAGCGTGCAAGGTGCATGAGATTGCATGCAGGATTGCCTTTACAATATTGGGCAGATGTTGTAGATACTGCTATTTAATTAATAAACAGAGGGCCTTCAAGTTCCTTGGATGGTGGTATTACAGAGGAAGCATGGATAGGTAAAAACATAAACTACTCTTTTTTAGGTCCTTTTGGTTGTGAGGCCTTTGTCCATATTAATAAATAAAATAGAACAAATCTTGAGGAAAAATCAAACAAATGTACCTTTATTGGATATGGTGTTAATTATTTTGGTTATCTCTTATATGATTATGAAAATCACAAAATCATTAGGACAAGAGATGTAATATTCAATGAAAAGGTCTTGTATAAGAATCGGTTGTAGGAAAAGAAACAGGAAAAAGAAAACATAGAATACACAGTTCTTGTTGATATCATGGAAAAGGTAAAGGTGCCTGAAAATACTAATAATCAACAGCCACGACAACAACCACCACAACAGAAACAAGCACCTCAAACACCTAAAAGTGGTGTAAGAAGAACTACCAGGATAATTAAACCCCTCGAACGATACTCTCCTTCATTATATTATTTATTGTTGGTTGATTCTGGTGAACCCGAATGTTATGAAGAAGCAATGCAGGTTGAAACCAGGAAGAAGTGGGAGCCATCCATGGAAGAAGAGATGGACTCCTTAATGCATAACCAGACTTGGGACTTGGTCAGGTTGCCTGCAGGTAAAACTACATTGCAGAATAAATGGGTTTACAGGGTGAAGGAAGAACACAGAGGAAAACAAAGGTACAAAGCTAGAATTGTGGTGAAGGGGTTTGCACAAAATAAATGGATTGATTTTGATGAAATATTTTCTCCTGTTGTTAAGATGACTTCAATCATAACTATTTTAAGTCTTGTAGCAGCGGAAGATTTTCATATTGAACAGTTATATGTAAAGACAACATTTCTCCATGGAGATTTATAGGAAGAGATCTATATGCAGCAACCAAAAGGATATGAGGTCAAAGGGAAGGAAACATTAGTGTGTAGGATAAAGAAGAGCTTGTATGGATTAAAATAGGCTCCAAGGCAGTGGTATCTAAAATTTGACAGGTTTATGTCTGAACAAGGTTATACTAGATGTCACTCTGATCATTATGTTTATCTAAAAAAGAAAAATTATGGCAGCTATATTATATTGTTATTGTATGTAGATGACATGCTTGTTGCAGGGTCCAACATGTATGAAAGAAATGTGCTCAAAAGAAAATTGGAAAATTCAATTGTAATGAAGGATTTGGGAGCTGCAAAACAAATCCTTGGTATGAGAATAACTAGAGATAGGAAAAATCGCAAATTAACACTGTCTCGGAATGAGTACATACAAAAGGTGTTGAAAATGTTTAACATGAAAAATGAAAAACCAGTTAGTACACCTTTTGCTAGCCATTTCAAACTTAGTAAGCATATGTGCCCCAAAATAAAAATATATATTCTAGAGCAATGCAATTCATAAAATATGCGTGAAACAAAAGCACACAAGACACATCAAACCAAAGTGACACAGATATACGTGGTTCACCTAGTTTGGGCTATGTCCACCCCGAACAGACAATACTTCCTTTATATTATCCATCAAAATGAAGAGACACAACCTAGCAGATCTGATGTAATATCCTCTATTCTCTCTCACAGTCTCCCGATCTGTTTCTTGCTCTGAGAATACACATACAATACACAGCTACAATAGAATGCCCTCATACAAACAAGGGGTTTCCTTCTAGGGAAAAAACCCTAAACTAAACATAACTTCTACCATCAGATCATCCTCCTAATGAACAACCCAGATTGAATAGAAATTACTATACTTTTACAAGGAAATTTTACATGAGTTTTTAGCCCCCCCCCCGGCCCCCGGGGGACCCCCCAGGAAGCGTTTAATTATGGGCAGCGTTGCCACTCCATTAAGGTACAGGGGTCCAATGCTGTGATACAAAATAAACAATATAATCAGGCTCCACACCCAACAATTTTAATACATTTGTATTTAACAGATTATAGTCAATCATTAAGGATTAAGATTCGTTTATTTTATTACTCATTGCAATCAATATTGTTTCCTTGGGAGTATTTTTAAGATTTAATTGAATCTTATCCATCTTAACCATAATTGATTCTTCACTTTTTCCCAAACAAGAAAACTCTATACATATTTCCTACATTATGCCACTCTCTCCAATATCTCTCTTTGACATAAAATATTACAAATACTATGGTTCACTAAAAAAAAGTAGTATTTCACTGCCACAACACCTTCAAAACATGATGGTAAGCCCATACATATGCACTTAAATATTCACACATGATCATAATCCACCATATTGTCAAATCATGTTGCTATCACAAATAACACAAATATAGGCCACTGCCTATACTTATGAAGAACACGGATTTCAACAATTTTCCTTAAATTAAAACTAATATTGTCTATTTTGTGAGAAAATGTTGGTGTCAAAGTGTTGTATGACTCACATTAAATATATTTAATTATTTTCAAAAATACTCAAACAAAAATATCGTTCATTCTCTTCTTCTCAGCACATTTCCTGTATATATAGATATTGAGTGTTGGTTAAATTATATTCTCAAATCCTTTCTTTTAGTTGTTGCGAAATCCATTGGGATATTCTTCCTTTCCATCTTTATAAGCTTTTAGATTTTGTTGTTGTTGGAAGAGGTATGGGGAAAAAATTAGCGAAGGCACACCATTCGTTGATTCATTGTCTTACAAAGAAAATAATTAATTTTTAATTTTTTTTGATTCAGAGAAGATGCATCGAATATTGAAGAAGACTTTAGCGCTAAATACGATGAGGGTGCACATATATTGCAAAAATATCTAGCTGATGGTTGCTGATGAACCATGTCATTTCAATCAATCATCTGCACCTCAATTGTATCTTCCTCCATGCGAGTAAATGCAAAATATGTGCCTTGCTTAAATGATGATGAAATTTCATCTCTTTTAATTTTTTTATTGCACAAAAATTATCTCTATATACATTGTACTCAATTTTAGAATACAAGTAATTAAAAAACTAGCATTCCCTCTAATAGAGGGAAGGAAAACCAAAGAGGAAAATGTTAAATAATTATTATGGCTAAATTTTGATTATATATAAATGTATTGAATGAAAAATTAATATTTCACTTAAAAAAAACATTGCAAGGAAGGAAGAGGTTCATCACAAACAAAAAAATGATTTACAAGTTCTAATGGATTAATTAAATGTGATTAAAACATCCATTTGTCATACACACATATATGTGTATATATTGTTTGTGTAACACACAAACTTGTATCAATGATTTTAGTTTCGAAAGTACTTCCATTGTGCTCACCCAAGTCCTATCATAGTGTTCATGAATAAGGATGTAGGTGCAAGGAAGTAGATTCATTACTTTTATATACTATTTTATTGATCTGAAAATTCTATATAATGCAATTTTTGACCCTTCATATGGAGGTTAAAATATGATTTTTATGAATCTTCCCATGAAATTGTATGTCACCCATGAAAATCTCATGATAGATAATGATGATATATTTCCTTGTACACCAATAGTCATTGTAATATTCTCTTTACATCTCAACATTTTATTTTTCTTGATACACCCATTACAAACTATTCGGCGTTTCTTTCCCCCGATTCGCAGGTATGCTAGAAATTATGAAATATGAATAATTTTTGGTGGACTTCTATTTTTCCTATCCAGCGTGACCCTTCAACCCATAATCCATAAATAGATGCAAAATTCCCACATTTTATGGCTCTCATTGATTCGGGTGTGGACATTCTAATGAATTAAACTAATCCTATGCACCTAAAGCAATGGCATGGCTACTATGCATTTGATCCTATGACCCTTGGTATTCTTGGGTGTATATTTGTAGTGACTTTAATGTCTCTTCACCACTTGAAAACGATCCAGTGATCAAACTCCATTTATCTAACAATTATGAAATCCTTTGGAATTCCACATTTCTGTGCAATTTTTTTCCCATTCGTATTCTCACAATATGTTCAGTGCTAGCTGCAATATTCATTGTATTCATGCACTCCCACTTCATTAATGGTCTAGTAGGTGGTGTGCATTCCATTTAATTTAATAACAAACTTGATTTTAAATGCATAGCCCATTTTTATATTTTTCACACCAGTTCACATTAATTTTAGTTTAAACCCCTGTTCAAACCTGTCAACTAACAAGGAGAGTGTTATGGTTTCAGGTGAGTACTCACGCCTGCCTCTTGAAATATTTCAAGATCATAGCTAAAATATTTAAAATATCGAGTGTTAAATGGTTGATGTTTTAGCTCAGGACATTTTTCTCAACCAATGGTCTCATGTAAGGGACACAGTCTCACACAAATATTTATGCCTTTAGGAGAGAACTAGAGAGTGGGATGAAATTCAGCTAGACCCATGTTTAGTTCAAATAGGAATTATACAGTTTTCCATACATTTAATCCATTATGACCCTATTTTCCATCATGATACTATTAAAATGTTCCCAATGAAATACCTGAAGAATTTTCTACCTGAGAACTCATGGCATTTTCATTGAGGTGTATCAAGGCTATTTAGCTAAAATTATTAATTTACCTACTTCAAGTGAGTTATTCTTCGATATATGCTTAAATTATAAATTCAATAGCTGGGATGAGGAAGGAAACTAACTTTATTAAAAAATTTAGTAAAAAATAACGAATATTTTATAACCTTCTCCCTTCCTATCATAACTCATTTTCTAAACTGCCTTTATCAAACCCTAGCCTCACTTTCGGTTATCATTCAAGGGTACCTTGATGAACTAAAATTGGATGAGGCAACGTTTACTTTCATGAAATAGGTTCTCGTGAAACCCAACAAGGCTTCCATTATTTTCCTGCTTATCTAGCTAGATCCATTTTTATGGACCTTAGAAAAATATCCCAATAGCTTATTTCCAGGGACTGTACTTATCTATTCCACTTGGTATAATTTAATTATCCAATTTTATTTCCCTTCACCAACTTAATTAAAGGTTATAAATATAGTTCATGAGAGTATGCAATGATTGATTCTTGGTCTTTAGCCTTGTATCTAGTAAGGGTACCAAGAGGTTATGACAAGTTTATTGAGAAGATATTAAAGTCACTAACTCCCGAGTTCAATAAAAGAGTTTCAAAAATTGAAGAAATGTAGGACTTGAACCAGCCATACCTAGAAAGGCTCTATGGCATCCTGAAAGCAAAGGCAAACAACAAACAACAATTTGAAAAAAACATCTTATATGAAGAGGATGAAACTTTTGTGACAAAGCTACAAATTGGAACCACAAAATTTAAATGTAATCTATCATTTAAGTGTTTTAACTATGGAAGGGTTGGATAGTTTGCTACTAAATGTCAATACAAAGAAAATTTTGAAAAGGGAATGAACATTTCTATGAAAAAATCCAAAAGTGATTTCAATAAAATGAAGATTTTTTATTCTCGTGAAGAGAGTGAATATTCATTTGATGATGAATATAATGAATCTAGCTCTAATGTTCAATACAAAATCCTCATGAATTTCAATGATCAATTATTAAGTGTATTATATAATTGTGATTCAAATGATTTAAAGATTGGAAATAATTGAGAAGCTCATAAATATACACAAATACCAAGAAAAGGAAATCAAAATCTATAAATAGAAAGAGAATAGTTTTATTGAATAAATTACCTAGTTAAAGGTTTCTCTGGA
This sequence comes from Pinus albicaulis, assembly GCA_034641835.2. NCBI lineage: Eukaryota > Viridiplantae > Streptophyta > Pinopsida > Pinales > Pinaceae > Pinus > Pinus albicaulis. Next base: position 196,954,688 of record CM076569.1, read on the forward strand.
AAAAGAGTGAAGGAAGTACAAACGAAATAGACACAAGTGAAAGAAATACACTATGAGAAATTGGAATTATAAACTGTAGGACTAAGGAAATAAATTGGGAAAGAAAATTCATAGCTAAACCTGAATCTCAGTTTTTCAAAGGGGTCTAAAAAATTGGAGAAAATTATTAATGATCAATGTTCTCTGTTAATTAAGACTGGTCTTGGATGCAATGCAGCTTAGAATCAAAACAACAAAGAATCATACCCTATGATTTGGAGAAGATCAAAAACTTATGTCAATGTCGTAACAACAATCATTGGTCAAAGCAACAAGGCTCAACAAAAGTAGGACCATGTAAACTTAAAACAAAGGAGGCATCCAAGATTGGAAATGCAACCTTTCTACAATAAAGAGAAAGTCATCGAAGGAAATTTGTTCACTCCCATGTACTTATATTTATTTTATTTCAACTTCTTTGCTTGTCATAATTTTGGTCACAAATCTTTTCACTATTTATTATATGAAACTATCAAGAATACAACAAAAAAATATAATCTAAATAACTCAATAGAGGCTAGGAATTCCTTTAATAATCATTTTTTTCCTCTTATGGATGATATTGAATCCTGTATATGAAATAATTTTGGACATGAGAAAAGTGAATGCAGAAGAAGATTGGCACCTTCTTGTCAGCATGACGGAAAGAAAAACCCTCCTAAAGTTTCAAAAAGGAAGACTCCCTCTTCAGAAAAGCGTGGTTTCACTCTATATGCTAGGGATCAAGAGAAATTGTTGCATGTTGACAGCAATTTCTTGAGACACGTGATAAGTGATAGAAATAATTTTTTTTCCTTTAATGAAGTTAATGAAAATTTTCTTTTGGTAATAATTATCCTAATACTATAAATGGAACAATATCTATGTTCTTAAAAGGTAAACCGAAGGCCCAAAATGTCTTATCTGTAGATAGCTTAAAAAATATTTTTTTGAGTATCAGTTAGATGTGCAACTAGGTACATGAAGATGTCTTCATGTCAAAGGGATGTTTGGTCAACAAATTGTACACATGGAAAACAATAATCAAAGAAATAAAAAATTTGTTGGAAATGTTTTCGTTGATGGAAAAGGAGATGACAAAGGGGGAGCACCTAAAACAGCAACAAGGCAAAGAGAAAAGAAAATTAGCAAGGACGCAGCAGTAAGAAAGCATAAAAGGAGCATAAAGGAGAAGACAGGTAGAGAGGTAGCCGAGAGGCAGCAGAGAAAGCATCAGACAAGGAAAGGAGGCAGCCTAGGTAGCAGATGAAACAAAAGGATTTGTTTCAATATTATATGGATAGTATTCTATGTGAAAGAGGTGTGTTGAAATTATCTGTGCATTGATGATTTATTACAGATGTGAGTCTATCAGGGTTTATAAACAGTTGTGAATAAAATCAGTAACAATTGTGCAATTATCTGTGGCAAGGGTTTTATGGTGTTCTGCAGATAATTGAAGAAAATCCATAAACTCTTGAGACAGGATTGACAGTGTGATCGAGAAACAAAATTCAGTTGTGTAAAAGGAATTCTAATAATAAGTTTTACAAGAAATTTTGTAATTTGGGGAATTTGCAGAGAAGATTGAATCAAGAGATTTTGAACTCTGGTTAAATAAAAGTTTGAAATTGTGGTTCTCTGTGTGTTGTTGACAATTCTACCGAAGGATTCATTCCTTCAATTAGAATTTTTCTGTGTGTAACTTGAAAAGAACCATTCTTCCTGAAGTTCCTTATTCTGCTCTGTCTATCTATGAACTCTTACTCTTGGTGAATAAGTTGAGGTTGTTGTTCTGTTTTGGAGAGGGTTGGAAGTAGGCTCTATGGGAGGAAAAAATCATGACCAGGATTTCTTTATTCACCAATATCAAAATCTATCTATTAGTGTGAGCACCGTTGGTTTGTTGCTAGTGGAGCGATACTGTTGGGACTAACCACAGAGATATCATGAGGATTTAAGTTGGAGAAATGTGTTACAATACAGTGTGAACCCGAGTCAAGCACTGTTCAAAAACTGGTTGGTGGTTTTGAGAACCCATACCACCTATTTCACACCACCTTTGGGGATCGAAGCAGGTTTAGGAATAACAATATGATCCAATATAATTGTGCCACGTCGTCGTGGCAATACCACCCACATCGCGAAACTTTCAGGTGTTAAACCTCAGTTCTAGAAAAAACGCGATATCCAATTGAGGCATTCGATCTGGAGGGTGAGAGATCAAATGACAATCGCGCGATAAGTTCAATGAGGTTTAACTCACAGGTATGGCCCCACGCTCATAGACTTAAAATTTATTTTATAAGTGGAATTTGAATATTTATGGTGGGCTTGAAGCCATTGGTTTGTGTTCACTCCATTGGGTTAACTCTTAAATAATTGATTGAAAGAGTTGAATAGGTTCATGCCTTAGTTCAATATATATATATATATATATATATATATTAATGTCGCATTATGAGAGTTGAAGGGGTCAATGCTACAAACCCCAGGTTTGGTGTTGGTGTAAAAGGGTCGAACCCTTGGTTATAATATTATAACACTATGCCCGGAAGATTAAAAGACCGAAAAGGGTGTATGTCGGAACTTTAAATGTGTTTCACTATATTATGTTGGAAAATCTCAGGTATTGTTTAACAAAGGGTATGCGAGGCAGTTCATTTATTTTAAGACTGTGTTCCAAGCGAGGGTTCAATATATAGTTAAATGCCTCCAAAGGGAAATCTAGCTCTGAGTGCATTATAAAAGAGAGAACCATGGCCATATTATGTAATGGGGTTTATGATAAAGTTCATTCGAACATTAAATTGAAGACCCTCCGATGGTTTTTAAAATATGGTTTCATAACCATAGACTTAGGTGAAAATCAAAGCTTCCGCTTATAGAATTTTTATGCATAAAAGTTACACGTTTGGGGGTGCAGTTGGCCATGGTTTAAACCATAGAAGTAGTAATAGATATAAGAACTTCCGCATTGAATTGTTGAGTGCCCAGATTTAAAATTAACCATGGCTTAAAAATTGAATACAGCTTGTGTGGAAAGGAAATTAAAGGTTGTGGATGTTAAAATGGATTTGAATTTATATATATGGATTGAGAGTGTGAATGTGTGGTAGCCTGGGCATAAAGTGCCAAAACATATAAAGGTATTCCATAGATGGATTAATAAATCTGTGGAGACCATAAAAGAAAGAGTTTGACCAGAGTGCATAAAGTGAAGAGCTACTTCCACATTAGAGTTGCTCAGTTGAAATTGTGTTGATTAATTTTTCACAGTGTATTAAAGCTTCAGCATTAATTTAAACTACCGAATCTGAAGAAAAAGTAGGGGTACATGCATAGAAAGCTGGAGAATATGAAGAACTGAAAAAGACAATGAACAGATTATGCAGAACAATTACATGACAGCTGCAGATACACAATTGTAGTGAATAGCAGAGGTATGCAGAATAGTTACCTGATAGCAGTAGAAAAGACAAAACCAGCAAGCCAAGTGCTGGAAAGAAGACTGAGTGAAATTTATATATGGAACTGAAAAGGTGAATGTAAATGTTTTAATTGATTTTATATTGTTTGTGATGCATTGGCAAGTCTCTGGTAGGAAAACAAAACTCCACTGTAAAACTAAAATTTGTATAAATTGCTATATTCTTCTGAATGAGCTGGACAAAGAAATGAGAAGGTAGAAGTCAAAGAGTCCTGATTGATCATTTCGAATTCCCAATAGAATGAAAATAGCCGTGAAGTTATTTTGTATAAAAAAGGTAATATCCATGGGTAGAAGGTTACAAAGAGAGAGAGAGAGAGAAAAAGACAATGTGCAGCAAAATTGAAGTGAGTTGAAGATTGTGAGAAGGCTGTAGAATGAAAGAGAGCAGAAGAATATAAGAAAGCTGAAAGAGGTTAGAGAATGCAAAAATGAAGCAGTGAGGCAATGAAGAACGAGGAGCTGATAGATAATCTAAGAAGATGAACAAATGATACAGGGCAGATATGAGGACTGATGGACAACAGAAAAGAAGGAACAGAACAGAGCTGATATCCAAGGTAAATCAGTAAGTGTTTTCTTTTGAAAGAGTAAGGAAGTTGGAGCTTCCCTATCAAGTTGTAGCTTGATAGATGTCAGTTGTAGCTGATTGAGGTATGAGCCTCCTGTAGGTTTTAGCCTATAGAAAATAGAGGAAGTTGGTGCTTCCATATCAAGTTGTAGCTTGATAGAAGTCAATTGTAGCTGGCTGAGGTAGGAGCCTCATGTAGGTTGGTGCCTGCAGAAAATTGATAGGAGTTAGAGCTTCCTTGCAAGTTGTAGCTTGCAGAATTGAGGTAGGAGCTTCCTGTAGGTTGGAGCCTACAGAAAATCAGTGGTGAGAGGGATTTGGAGCTTGCCTTTGAATCAGAACAATAATAAGATGTGGCTTTCTCCCTTATGGGTTTCCACTTATATCTTTTGTCTATGTGCATGCTGTCTATGTGTTGATATGGTATATCTATTCTGCTTAATACTTGCTGCTCACATATTAAGACTGCTAGTACATTATCTAATCTACTTATTAATTGTTTCTCATAAATTAAGATTGCTCACATATTATGTTGATCATGAAATGAAGGTGTTAATAAAGTTTAATGAAAAGTTTTAAAAGTCCATGAACGTGTTAAACTGATTCACCCCCCACCCCACCCTCTCAGTTTAAGTAAGGGTTCAACAAAATTGGGATAATATATATATCTTAGAAGGTGATAGTGAGAATTACAATTTGAGAACTATTGAATAAAGTTTTCTATGCCACAAGATGTTGGGTCATCGCAGTTTCAATCAAATATTTAAACTAACTAAGAAGGGGGTTATTCGTGGCATGCCAAATATCATAGAACCTAAAGAAAGTATATGCATATCTTGTCAATTTGGTAAGAAGTAAAGGGTTCAATTCAAATACAAAAATTCTTCACAAAGACCCATTGAACTGATCTATATAGACTCATGTGGATCAATGAAGAAGAAATTGATGATTTTTGTGTACCTTGGGAGGTACTCCAAGCCTTAGTGTCTGCAAGTTGGAGGTAAAAGTGCCACAAATATGCTTGTGGGCTTAGAATACAAGCCTATGGTTTTGTACCCATCAATGTTTGGGCCAAAACCGTGACATGTTTTTGACATGTGATAGATGAGGATGATAGCTCTCGGCGAGAAAATTCTAACACAATGAGAATAATATGATTTTGAGTTTTTGTTGAGGATTTATGAACTTTTTAAGGTTACTAATGGGTTTTCACTTGAATTTCTAGGTCAACCTAAGGTGTTTTAGGTTTATCACAGGTTGAGAGCCCTTGTGTGACGTCCTAGAAAGGAGCCCCTCATTTGGGAATAGATAAAGGGTGAAGGAGAAGAATTTTATTATCCATTTGTCCAACACATTCCTTGAGAATATACCATGGATGAAGGGAGACTACTTATGTTTTGGGTCACAACTAGGAGAGGAAAAACTAGCGTGAACATGAGGGGTATTTCTACCCTAGATCAGGGAACCAAATTGCTTGTAGGAGGTTGTTTACCTTGCTTGAGAGACCGAAGAGAAAGGGGTTGGTTGTAGGATGTTTGAAGATTAAAAAAATCATTTTTTGACACATGTTTGGGCATTATTTGGGGGACTAAAGGCTACATGTTGTTGTGTACTAGTTCGTAGTCCATATCACCAAAACAAGGCTAGTGTAGGAGCCAGTAAAGCATTGATATACATCCTAGGCAACAACATAGCTAAGGAGGTGTCTACTAACAGTGTAACAAAATATTTAAGGAGATTGTTTGTGGACTGCTAGAGGAGTTTAGGGCTGCAACAAAGTGCCCTAACTAGAAAATTTACGAACAACATTGTGCAAATAGAATTGGAGCAGTGTTTTGGAGGAGCATCGGGTCAAAGAAGTTTAGCAGACTTGGATCGGTTGATGAGAAGTAATGGGATGCATTTCGAGTTGTTTGCAGTCCAAAATTTATGATAGGTATGTATTAATGGTGATTTTGATGCTAGGGATGTAGTGTTTACACGTGTTGTATGATTATGGAAGCTAGAATAAATGGTTTCTTAGTTGAAATATGTTACAGTAGGAAGCACACATGTTGGGTCTGTGTTGGAACAGGGTCTCCTAAAGCTACAAATTTTGTCCATTTTTGTATATTTTTTTGTATTATTTAGTCTAGTGCAGGATTTTTTGGGTGGGTCAAAGCCTTGAAGACATTGTAATGGTTTAAGGATAGACCAAGAGTTTGCAAACCATGGTTTGCAGACCATTAGATGCGTAGGTTAAATTAGTATAAATAGATGAACCTTTTTGAGTCTTAATGTAGGAAAGAATCGAGATTGATGTTAAGCACGAATTTTTAGATCTATTGTTGGGTTGTTTGGGTAAGGACTCCTGCTGGCTGTGTGCGCGAAGATCCTCAGTCCTGCTATGTGCAGACCTTGTTGGCTGTGTGTGCAGGCGATATCTTTGGACTGTAAGAGGATTTTGGTATTAATATATATGAAAAGTACTGTTGGATATCTAATGTTATCTAGATCTGTTTTGTTATGATTGATGTGAACTTGGGTTGTATGATTAAGTTGTGAAAGTATCTATTTGATAGTTGCGGAATTATCTGTGTTTCTATTATATGAATCTATGATCTATTAATTGCTGCGATTATAGTTGTTGTGATGATAGATTGGTATTATGCATGTGGATGCAAAGGCAATTACTAGATCTGTGCTCTGTTGTATAATCCTACAAATAGATCTATTAAATGCGAGCTCGATAGGTTGGAGACGCAGACCTGCTTGACTTACCTGCTCTCTCTTAGGGTGCAAAAACCTAGTTCCAACACCCTCCCATACTGCTTTGGGTGAGACTTTGCCCTGCAGAAGCAGGGCACTGCCGAAATGACCAGTAGTATATGGGTTTGATGGCAAACCTTAACCTCTAAACTTGGGTCAGGACACCTTGAGCCAACAAATGGTTCCATTGCTGGGACCGAGAGAATTCTCAGAGAGAGATAGGGTAATGCCAAGACCATATTGGAAGCCTCAGAAGAAAGAAATAGACGAGTGGTTTGAAAATAAATTTCAGGAATTCGTAGTAAAAGAAAATCGCAGTGTGAACTTGACCGCAGATAAGTGGAAGAATAAGTACATTTTCATAGATATGTACACAATTTTCTTTGTAACATTTGTGACCGAGCTACAAGATTGGCTCACAAGGCTTGCATATTTTCACAAGTGTTGGAAAGATGAGCAGATCACGCAGTGCACCCCAGAGCTGATCCAAAAGTTAGAGAAGATTGATAACACCGTCACTCGCATGGTAGATCACTAGGTGGACAGTGTGATTGGAGTATTTTTTAAGGAATTTGAAATCGACCAATTTGTGTCCTATTCATAGGCAGAAAGGAGGGTCTTCAAGGGTTTCCAGGGTAATTTTTCGAAAATTTTTCCATTACTCATTAAGATATAATTATGCGAAAAGGAAATTTTGTGTAGCCATACAGAGTGAATGAGCTCTGATCAAAGTAAGGGTACAACACATAGTGGTAAGTAATATAGAACTAATAAAGAAGGATATTGATATGTCTACAGTCTAGTAAGAAATTATACTGTGCATAGCCCTCTGTCTACGCCACCTTCGAACCCTCATGGGGGTAAGAACTCACCACCACCACCACCAGAAGAGGATATGGCCTCACACATGAAGATACCCACCTTCAAGGTCATAGGAGATAAAGATATGGATCAGTAATGGTTTGTCACAGGATTGGTATGGACTATGTAGAACGTAGCTAGTGATGCGGTGAAAAGGGCGCAGGTATCCCTTGCCTTTGAAGAAAGAGACTTGGACTGGTATATGGGATACATCGATGAGCATGCGAATGAAACCATTGAGGATATTAAGAATACCCTCACAAAACAGTTCAAGAAGCCTAAGTCCTACTTTGAGATAGTGAATGATCTAAAGGATTTCAAGAAAGGACCGTCTGAGTGTGTATGGGAAGCTGACGAATGGCTAAAAAAGGTAATTAGGGAAGGAGGATTTCTGTATGTTGATAGGCAGCACACTGAGTGGTTCATTTCTATGTTGTTTCCCCACCTACGCATTCCATTGAATCAGAGGAGAAGGCCTTGGAGATTGATATGAAGCTGGAGGTTGCACCAAGAGATTATACTCAATTAGGAGTACAACAAATACAAGGCTAGCTAGAAGAAATGCACATGGAGATCCAGAATCTGCTGAAGGAGCGAGGAACATAGGCTAACCCTGAAAGATGATGCATACGATGCAGGGTGAATGGACACACCAAGGATAACTATCCTCTGCTAGTAGACTACATACAGGCCGGGGGACCCAGTCCATTGCATCCTAGGGAAGTTGTAGGACCAAGTGGGTCGGTGTTGTGGTGCGATGATTGTCGCGTTGTTGGGTTGCATGATACCAACCACTACCCCTCCCTTGCCACATATCTCTCAGAAATAAAGCAAAAATGTTGTAGGTTCTGTAGATCTATAGGCCATTATGAATAGAACTATTGGATGTATGATCTGATGATAGATCGAGGAAATCTATATAGGGTAAAATCAGATAAGGCCTCACCAAGATCCCCCTTGGGCATAGGTGGCTCCCCAACTAGGGGCAGGGGAGGGGGACTAGGTGGAAGTGCAGGTAGGGGAAGGGGACAACTGATTTGATATAAATATGGAGAAATGAGGTAGTTTGCAAGGGACTGCACGAACCCTACGAGACAATCCTACAGATAATGTAGACAATTAGATCATGTGATTGAAGATTGCCCAATTCTAATAGCCAAGATGCAGGAGAAGCAACAGACACCTACGTAGAATGTACAAAGGGTAAAGATAGAACCTTGAGATGAAGGACCAAGTGTAAATGTTATAACATGTAGCAGCATGCCCATCAGAGGAGCCATGGAGAAAGCTGAGGTGGAGCCTCTTATCCATAAAGAAGCCATTAAACAAGAAGGTTTGGACTTATAGAATGAAAAGGAAACCTTTGTCATAGCTCGCCAAGATTTTGCTAAGGCTAATGCACCTACTCCTCAAGCCCCTGTGAACCTCAAAGCAGATGATGAGGTCAAACCATTCCTGCAGGCATGTAGGAAGTTGCTGCACAACCAAAGGGCCATAGAAAACCTCCAAGCCTTGATAGACATCTACGCAGAAAAAAAACCCCAGCTATGGAAATTAAGGATATGCACAAACTATATAAGCATAAGAGACGCATCGGTAGGGAGATGCGATTGACCGTGCAGATTGGTGATTATGAGATGGATCATGTTATTCTAGACTTAGGATCAGATGTGAATGTACTACCTAAAAAAACTTGGTAGCGAATGGGAGAACCTAATTTGGAATGGTCTGCGATCCAGCTATGCATGGCCAATCAACAGAAGATCATCCCGTTGGGAAGACTATCAAATATCGTGGTAGATATCACAGGAGTTAAGGTCCGGGCTGACTTTTAAGTCATTCAGATTGTAGAAGATGCGGACCCCTATTTGGCACTCCTAGTATTGTACTAGGCCGTCAATATGGGTGATATTATCAGTTTAAAGAAGAGAAGCATGGTGTTTGAAAGTGAAGGAACACAAGTGATCGTACCAATAGACCTCGCAGAAGGAGAAAGGTATATAGAGCCAATGCGTGAGGAAGAGGAGGTGGGTCACATCTATAGGTTAACTATGAGGGATGAAGATTAGATCAATCACATGGCCGATGGTGTGCCTTGCTGGGAAAAAGATACCGAATGCTCCTCAGACTCTGACGAAGAAATAGAAAACAGGAAAAACCGGTTGCATGATGTCTATACACTGCACTACACTTCGAATCACAAGGGACTTCCACTGCATATCTTCAGAGGTAACAAAACTACCCTAATTTGATTTTCCCAATAGTATAAAAGAGTTTTCATGAAAATTCAAAGCTGAGGTTCCCATAGAATGAAGGTTATGGGCCCTTAATCTTGACATGCGTGCAACACCTGTAATATGGTGGGACACACATAAGGAGGCATTCCAGGACTGGGAGGTATGTTGGGACATGATGTTGCAGCAATTTGAGCCTCCATTTGAGGTGTGCGTCAAGACGTTCCTTGGCCTAGGGGATCTACGTGAACACTTGTTCACTTGGATGGAGAAGTGGTACGACTAAACTACAAAGGAATGGGTTCAGTTTTTTATTAATGCATTGGGACCGATCCCTATTACATGGTACTTGGATGCAAAGCTACATCAGTGCACTCGCCATTGGGAAACTTTGAAGGATGAATTAATATGAACATTTGGACTAACAGGGGGCTCAGAAGTGCTTGAAAACTCTGCAAGATATAGATACATTTGTGTTTGGTGAATCCTTCTCCTGTGCAGCATTTGGGGCACTAGCGTGGGAAATGTAGATGCAAGATATTGTCAATTGTCACAATATAAGTATAGAAGAGTGCGATGAGGATCCACGCAATGTCTCTATCCCATAGTTAGAGGGGGATTGCATAGTTGCAGGACCTCCACTACAGATTGTGGATGTGACGAAGCCTCTAAAACTACAAGAAGTCAACATTGGCATGGAAGAGCTGCCTAAGTTGGCCAAAATTGGGGACTACTGTGATGACGACACTGTAAGCAAATTTGTTGAATTTCTCACATAATATCAAGACTTATTCCCAACCAAGTTTTCAGAGCTCAAGGAGATCACAGGGGACCTAGGAGTTATGCACATCATGCTAAAACTGGATGCACACCCTATAAAATAGCAGCTTTATCAGTTGAACCCTAAGTATAAGAAGAAGGTTAAGGAAGAAATCTATAAAATGCTTGTCGTAGGTATTATCGAGTCGGTCGAGTAGTTAGACTAGGTAAGTATGATGGTGGTTCGGGAAAAGAAAACGAAGGGGGAAATCTTAATCTGTTTGGACTTATGCAATTTGAATGACGCCTGCGTACATGACCCCTTTCTAACACGATTCTCAGATGACATCCTGGATAGCGTAGGAGGCCAGGAAGCGTGTAATATCCCTTTTTCAGAAATATCACAAGTTTGTGCCAGAGACAGACTGTTGAGGCATTTACTAGTTATGTCTCTTTCCAAAGAAGGGAGAGAACCAGAGGCTACCTGGCCTTTTGCAGTCTCTGTCTGCAGATATGTGATTCTTCCTACTTAGGAATTGCCGCAACAAGCTCCTTAGGGAAGCTATATAAGGAAGAGGATGTGAAAATAAGGCCAACCACTGCTATGATGCCTTAGAAAATATATAATTCGACCTCCTTGCAGAATTTAATCTTAAATAAATAACCTTAAGCATGTTTTTCATATCTCCCACATTGAACTAGCTGAAAATTGCAGCAACATGTAAGCACAAACAACTATCTTCAAAAAATAACACTTTCTAAGTGAGAAATAGGACTGATATCCCCTTGATGACCCAATATATGACTCACTTATATAATTAGAGGTAAAACAAATGAATCTAACTCATATAAATAGAACTCCCAAAACAATATGCCTCAATCTAGCTCAAAACCCCATAGTCTAGCTCATGCAGAAAATACTGAGAGAAGAAAAATGTTATTTCTTCTAGGGTTTCTATAGTAAATAATGTGACATATCAGATCTGAAATGAATAGGCATCCAATGGCTAAGAAAATGTGATTCCTTTCCTCTTTATACACAATAAAGATCACCCACAAGGGGGTTCATGAAAATACAGGGTGTACAAGTCCAGATCTGCAAATATATGTTGCTGGAAAATGCAGTCACTGCAAAAATGAATATAAATATGACTGATAATATGAAAATATAGAAGAGGAATGGAAAATAGAGCTTTCCGAGAGAATGGTTGGCCCTTCCTCCAAATAATGAGCTCTCAAGCAAGGGAACAAACCCTACAGTTGTTGCTCTCACAAACATAACGCAGTTTACCTAGTGAACTACGCTGTCATGGATGGAACATGAGTTGGCCACATGCCAGGATCTGAAATGAGCTCTGAAATCTCCAATACAACTCCCTCAATGCAAGAGATACCACCTCCACTGAATGGAAATGCATAAGAGTAGATGAAACAACCCTCCCACTGCACTGTGCAGCAACACAACATCCTCTGCTACAGAAATAATGTTGTAACTATGAGAAATGATTGGCCTTCAATCCAGATGTGGGAGAAATGAAGCACAACCCCCTTCAAGAGATCATTCAATGAAGGAGAAGGAATTCCTAAACAGGGATTCCTCCAAACTCTGCTGAGCAGCAAGAGTTTGCAGAAAATGTCTAAGTAGACATTAAATCGAAATACACAAGATAACTCACAAGGATGCCCTTATCCTCCTTATTTATTTGTGAGCTCCTTCACCTTGGGTCCCACCTCTTATGGTTTACATTTTAATTTTAATCTCTTCCCTCCAAAACTGCATTGTCTTCTTAGGAAAGCTACTCCTCCTTAGGCTGCGCTGCTTGACTTGGTCAACTTGACCTCGTCCTCATGCAATTGGCCCTTTTCACACCAGGAGGTGAAAAATAAGCTGATGAAAGGTTCCCTTTTCACATTAGGAAGGGTTTTATTCATATCAAGAGGTTTCCTCTTCCTTTTTAGTCATCTACTACACAATATGAGCAAAAATTAATGTTCCAATTTATTCATGAAAATTTTGGAACATTACATTCCTCCCCTCCCAAACGTTGCTTGTCCTCAAGCAACTGTAAGGATAGAACTAAGTGAATCTCCTTACCTCCTCCAGTAGAAATAGCATATGATGGAATCCTCCGAAGAATATGATGCCATCTCATCTATGAAACTCCATAGTGCCTCTCCCAAGCATATAGACTAGCATTTGGTGAAACTCCCCAAATGACTAAGATCATGAGAAGGAAAGTGCTCAAGGAGACAACCAGGTGTGGTCTAGAGGTCCTCTCAAGGCATGGAGTGCAAGGTGCATGGGAAATATTATTCCCTCAAGTGAAATATTCACCCCCAAGCTATCATCCATATAAAATGAGTCACCCTCCAGCATGGTAACTCATGAACAATCCCCTCCACCTTTGGCTCCTGAAGTGTAGGTGGGCTGAATGACTGAACATAATAGGAAAGAAGGGATATCCCATGCTATCCTCCTCTCCACATATTAATAGTGCAGATTTTGTGCTGTTCATGGGCTGCACAGGTATTTCCCTCAAGTGGCAACATGTAGAGCAATCCACCAAATATTTCTCCTCTAACATTGAAGAACAAGCTGCCCCAAAACATTTCTTCCATGATGAATAGGACATGGTCATCATAGAATCTCCAATTGAGATGTTTTATATAGACTCTAAATTCTAATATATGATACCAAAAAAGTATCAAAAGGACACAGCATAATCTCATCCATTTCTTCTTCAGAAAAAGGCATGGCAAGTAATATGTTGCTAAATGACTAGTGGTGAAAATTCCAACATTCAGTAGTAAAAGTAAATGGCGTAATGTGTCAGCTGAACCTACAAGTCATATTTTATCACTTGCACAAGATTATAAAATGAATGATCATCAAACCTATGGTCCACCTCAAAAGGAAACAAATACTTAGTTGTGGTAGCCATAGTTTTTCTCATGTTCCCGTTAGCACATGCAATGCAGAAAATGTGGGAATCCTTCCCCTTTAAGGACACTCCCCACTCATGTGTCATTATTCCAGTAATGCTCCCAATGTACATCTGATCCACATCAGAAAAGTAATTCATTATCAGGAACAAAATGAGGAAAATGGTGAAGGTTTCATGTGATGCAAGGAAGAACCAACAGTTTCCCCAATAGTGGCAGCGCAATTTTCCAAGTTATTGCTTCAGAAATTTACATGGAAAATGCTTTGTGACTCATGGCTGATAATGTAAATTAGCTTAACATGTATGAAATGGAAAAACATCTGCCAAAGGCCATTTTAAATATGGCTGCCTTCATCATATAGTTTGGCCCAATTTTTCCCATGGAGGAATCTTATAAGCTTGGCCTCTTGTAGAGCCATGCACTGCAAGATAATGGTAAGAGTATACAAATAAGCCAATGTAAAAACAGATTTCTTAGCATATTCTGGGAGTAAAATGATGTATGGATCCATGCATGAACCCTCCATAGTTTTTTGGCATGCTCCCATGAAGAGGAATGAATTAGGTGCTGCAAGAATATCCTTCTTCTCATGCTTGGGAATCCAAGTCAAGAAGAATGTAGCATAGTAATAGATGAAACCATCTACTACCTCATCCATCTCACCTCCTCTCCTTTCATCAAGTACAACCAATATGAAATGATCCTGGGACCTATGGGTTATGGATCCACCACACTTCCATTGGGCACACTTCATCCATCAGTTACTCCTCCAAAGAGATAACATTGTTGGCCTATACAAATAGGCTCTCATCCATATCAAGATCCATTCTTTAACATGTAGTTTGTCAAATATATTCTCCATAATGCTGCCATATATGATGGATATCCTCCATGATGAAAACACCTCTTGCACCATGATAGTGCCATAATTCACCCTTGCAACACTATGCCAAGTGGGAAAGCAATCATGCCCTTGCTCTCTACCGATCCTTTGAAGCAAAAAATATCCTTGTTGCCTCTTCATACGTCCATAAATCATCATATGTGGTGGAAGCAAGCTGACCCTAGCACCATAATTCATCCACACTCCTTTTTATGCCATGATGAAAGTATCATGCCAACCTCCTTCCATCTACATACCCTTGAGAAAAGGACATGTCTCATGATGGCTGAACTCTCTCCTTAGTAGCTAGCATAGCTTTGCCTCTTGCTACCCTGTGTCATAGATATGAAAGTGGCTCACAAGACTCTTGGTCTCCACCCACTCTCCTCTATCAAGGTATGTTTGTCCCCAATCCTTCTCTCCTTTGGAATCTTCCCAATGAAGACTTCCATTATCTCAAAGCAATTATTCCTCCTTACACCTCATGGGATGTTGAGATGTAACCCCTTGAAAAATTTCTAGGAAAGGCCTCTCACTAATCAAACCCTTGAATCCACAAGAATGCAAGAGTGTTAAGGACAAGACATCCTTAGGAGATGGCACATCATGATGCTCCCAAAAGCCTTGCACCATAACTCCTCTACTGCATGCAACTCAATAAGGGTGAAAAGGAATGAGTGTTGATCCCTTCTTGGATAAAACCCCTATTGTACAACGTTGTATAATCTTGCTTCTCTTTATCAGCATGAAGTTTCGATCCTGGGTCATGTGAATGCGAATTTCCCAAACCTCCTATGAAATTCTCTGAATTGTCACTACATGGAAATCTTTGCATATGTTTATGGGTCTTCGAGACATCTTGTATGGCTGCAATCGTCCCTCTCTCTAATTTTTTGGCTGATCCAACTGCTAATATGGTGGGCTTCTCCTTTATGAACTAGACAATGCTGGTAGAACCCTCCTCAAGTGGAGAAGAATGATCCTCCTCCTCTGGCCATCTATCCACTTCCTCGTATGGCCCTTCATACTCTTCACTTCCTCCATGAGAATAGGAAGTGATTTCCTGTTCTCCTTTCTCCTGAAACCCTCTATAGGTTTCACTACAGCTTTTCCCATCTTGAAACCCTCTTGGAGTTTCACTGCACCTTTCTTTCCCATTGGTTGAACCCCTTTGGAGAGGCTCTTTTCTGATATGAAAAATGGATGAGAGTAACCTCATCCTCTCCATATTTGTTCTCCTCTTCTTTGTATTCTTTGGGTGGATCTGAAATCCACAGGCTAAGCCAAGATAACTTCTCCTTGCTCTTCTCTTTAGTTTTCTGAAAGCTGGATCTCAAAGGCAATGCCAGAGATCATGCTCTGATACCACTGTGATATCCCTTTTTTAGAAATATCACAAGTCTGTGCCAGAGATGGACTATTGAGGCATTTACTGGTTATGTCTCCTTCCAAATAAGGGACAGAACTAGAGGCTACCTATCCTTTTCCAGTCTCTATCTACAGATATGTAATTCTTCCTATTTAGGAATTGCTGCAGCAAGCTCCTTAGGGACACTGTATAAGGATGAACATGTGAAAATAAGGCCAACCACTACTGTGATGCCTTAGAAAATATATAACTCGACCTCCTTGCAGAATGTAAGCTCAAATAAATAACCTTAAGCAGGTTATTCAGATCTCCCACATTGAACTAGCTAAAAATTGTAGCAACATGTAAGCACAAACAACTATCTTCAGAAAATAACACTGGCTAAGTGAGAAATGGGACTGAGATCCCCTTGATGACCCAATATATGACTCACTTAAATAATTAAAGGTAAAACAAATGAATCTAACTCATATAAATAGAACTCCCAAAACAATATGCCTCAATCTAGTTCAAAACCCCATAGTCTAGCTCATGTAGAAAAGACTGAGACAAGAAAAATGCTATTTATACTAGGGTTTTTGCAGTAAATAATGTGAAATATCAGATATGAAATGAACAAGCATCCAATGGCTAAGAAAATTTGATTCCTTTCATCTTTATACACAATAAATATCACCCACAAGGGGGTTCATGAAAATACAAGTTGTACAAGTGCAAATATGCAAATATATGTAGCTAGAAAACACAATCACTGCAACACTGAATATAAATATGACTGAGAATATGAAAATATAGAAGAGGAATGGAAGATAGAAATTTCTAGGAGAAGGGTTGGCCCTTCCTCCAAAGAATGAGCTCTTAAGCAAGGGAACAAACCTTGCAGCTACTTCTCTCACAAAAATAACATAGTTTACCCAGTGAACTACGCTGTCATGGATGGAACATGATTTGGCCACATTCCAGGATTTGAAATGAGCTTTGAAATCTCAAATATAGCTCCCTTAATGCAAGAGAGACCCTCTCCATTGAATGGAAATGCACAAGAGTAGATGAAACAACCCTCCCGCTGCACTACCTAGCAACACAACATCCTTTGCTGCAGAAATAACACTTTAACTGTGAGAAATTCTTGGCATTCAATCCAGATGTGTGGGAAATGAAGCACAACCCCCTTCAAGATATCACTCAATGAAGGAGAAGGAATTCATAAACAGGGATTCCTCCGAACTCTGCTGACCAGTAGGAGTTTGCAGAAAATGTCTTAGACTTGAAATCTAAATACATAAGCTAACTCACAAAGCTGCCCTTCTCCTCCTTATGTAGTTGTGAGATCCTTCACCTTGGGTCCCACCACTTAGGGTTTACATCTTCATTTGAATCTCTTCCCTCCAAAACTACGTTGTCTTCTTAGGAAAGCTACTCCTCCTTAGGCTGCACTAGTTGACTTGGTCAACTTGACCTTGTAATTATGCAATTGACCCTTTTCACACTAGGAGGTGAAAAATAAGCTACTCAAAGGCTCCCTGTTCACATTAGGAAGGATTTTATTCATATCAAAGGCCTCCTCTTCCTTTTTATTCATCTACTACACAATATGAGAAAAAATTAATGTTCAAATTTATTCATGAAATTTTTGGAACATTACAAAGCGTAATCATTCACTGATGGGTTCTCATGATACCATCAGATCAGAATCACACCAAAATATCATAGAAAAAATATGTTTTCCACTGAATGGGGATCCTTATAGTATACATTTATGCCATTTGGACTCAAGAATTCTCCTGCTATTTTCTCGTAAGTCGTTGTCGCAATGTTAAAATAATTCATCCACAAATTTCTCATGGTGTACTTCGATGATTGGACTGTCTTCGGCTTAGTAAAGATGCATGTGTCAAACCTGTGCATGATGTTGGACACCTCCAGAAAACACCAGATTTCCCTTAATATCAAGAAATGTATCTTCTGAATAACCTTTGAAATCTTGCTCGAACAAATATTTTGCTGAAAAGGGTTGATGTTGGACCCTGCGAAAGTTGCAGATATCATCAATATGGCAGTACCTACGACTAAGAAATAGCTGTGGTAGATCCTTGGACATACGGGCTACTACATAAAATTCATTCAAGGATATGCACTGATCACAGCACCTCTGGAAAAGCTGCTTAAGAAGGATGTTTCATTCTTTTGGGATGATGAGTGTCAGAAGAGCTTTAAGGTACCCAAGGAAAAGATGGTATCTGCACCTATCCTTATTTTTCCTGATTGGGTGAACGTATTTCATGTTCATGTTGATGCTTCAAGAATATCCTTGGGGCAGTCCTTATGCAGTTGGAGCCGGGGACATTAATCACCCAATCACATTTGCTAGTCGGAAAGTCTCGGGTGCAGAGCACAATCATGTCACCACGGAGAAGGAAGGGTTGACCATGGTTTATGCACTACAGAAGTATCGACACTATCTGGTAGGAGGGCACTTCAAAATTTTCACAGATCATTCAGCTTTGAAGTACCTGGTGAATAAGCCTATGTTGGGGGTAAAATATACCGATGAATTTTTCTCTTCCAGGAGTACAACTTTGAGATCATTGTCAAGCCAGGGAAGTTGAATGCTGGGCTAGATCACTTGTCTCGAATCTAAGTGGTGAGGAATCGACCAACCTTGAGGAAGGTTTTCCTTATGCGTAGCTATTTTCTATTAAGGTGGTTGATGTGCACTTCACTGACTTCATTTAGTTCCTGACTACATGCATGGCACTTATGGAGTATTTGGTGCAACAAAAGAAAGAGATGGTAGCTCAGGCTGTGGATTTTACGATCATCGCAGGACATCTATATAAGATGGGAGAAGATGAAGTGTTGTGTAGGTACGCCCTAGAGCATGAGTGACATGATATCTTGGCAGAAGCCCATGATGGGGTAGTAGAAGGTCACTAAGCAGGGAAAGAAACAGTGCAAAAGTTCTTAAGAGTTGGCCTATGGTGGCCTAACCTGCATACTGACTCTCACGACTACTGTAAAGCCTCCAATACATGCCAATGGATAGGAAGTCCATCGTGTAGAGATGTAATGTCCCTTTAACTGCAAATTGCCCTGCAAGCCTTTGAAAAATGGGCCATCGATTTTGTGGTAACTATCAACCCACACGGAAAGAAGACAGGTGTGCGTTACATTATAACTGCTACTGATTATGTAACTAGGTGGGTCGAGGCACAATCAGTGAAGGACTGCACCGCAGATACCATTGCGCACTTCATATTTGAGCATATTTTTACCAGTTTTGGATGTCCGAAAATCTGGATGAGTGATAGAGGTACGTACTTTTTCAATGAAGAAATACAGGCATTGACAGAAGAGTTTCAGATCCATCATGCGAAAATCACTCCGTATCATCCTCAGGCAAATGGCGTGGTCAAAGCTTTTAATAATGTCTTGAGCACGCACTGACCAAGGTCTGTAACACCAATCACAGTGCTAGGATGTGCATATTTCGTATGTTCTATGGGCTCACTGAACCACCTCTAAGAAGCTGATAGGGAAAAAACCATTTAGGATGGTCTATGGTAAGGAGGATGTTATGCCCATGGAATATATTTTTCCTAGCCTATGCATCGCAACCTTCACAAATATGGAAGAGTCTAATATCCTAGAGGACTGGTTAGCACAGCTTGTGGCTTTGGAGGAAGACTGTTTCATCACAAAATTCCATCAGCAGGATCAGAAAGCACGTGATAAGGCCTTGCATGATCGACATATTCGTCAAAAAACATTTTCGGAGGATGACTTAGTCCTGCTATATGATAGTCAATTTGCGAAACACCCAGGGAAATTTTGATGGCACTAGCTTGGGCCCTATACAGTTAAGGAAATCATGGATGGCAAAGTTGTTCAATTAGCTACCCTACGTGGCGATATGCTACCTGGCTATATCAATGGAAGTCAGCTCAAACCATATCGGATCAAATGACTATATGGCCAGAGTAGCTGTATGAAGTGGGATAGCCCCACCAAGGAAGGGAAGCACAACAGGTACCATGCTTCGCGTAGGAGGTAGCCGCGGGATTTGATGCCTGGGGAAGTGTGCCGGCAGCGCCAGAATAAACTCAGAATGTAGCAGATGTGCTAGGACTGTAGGAGGGTTGCTAAAAGCGCAAGGGTGCGCTAGGAGCATAGGGGTAGACTGAGTGCACCAAGGGTGCGAAAAATAGCCATTGGAACAGTCAAATCAGGTAAAAAGAAAAAGTAGCCAATGGAAGGAGCAGATGACCAACATTTAATGAGGTGATTTCTATAGATTTTTTATCGTTTACTTGATGGTAAGTTCCAAGTGAATTTTACCCTACCATTGGGTGATCACCAAAGCTATAAAACAGGTAGGATAGATCAAACACAGGTTCGGTATTGCTTGAATATCTTGTACTTGGCATGTTTGTCCTTGACGAATTTTTGCTGTAAGAATTTTTGTGCCTATAGCATCTCTTTCATGTCTGAGAAACCTACTCCCTCTAGCAGTAGAAATCCCATGTTTTTCTTTCGCGCTTGGATGACAGCCATGGATCCTGCTAAATCGTCAGAACCAGTGACCTCGACCGAACAAGGAACTGAGGAAGTGGTGGAGATTGAGTCCAAAGATGAAGAAGTTTTCTCCACACCAGTGACAAAGAAGGGAAAGGAAAATCCAAAAGGCTTGGGGAAACCCTCGAAACCCATGAAATACACTGGAGGGAAGCCGCGTACTTCCCCGAGAAACTTAAAATCCCCATGGGCGATGCCCCAGGTGCATGTTGCTCAGGAGGAGGCCCAACATGCTGACCCGATCAGTTGGTTACCTCCCTTCATCCGATCGTGCAGGCCCTCGACACACACGCTAAAGAACCTTGACGACCGCATCACTTATCTGCAGATGCCACTGACCTTGGGAGAGGTCCCCGTCATTGGTGAACCTTTTGGAAGGCTCCATGAGATCAATTTTTATGATCATGAATTGGCTAGTTTGGAGGCCTTCCCTGAGTTGGCACTTGAGTTATACCTTGACACGATTCAGGCAAACGATGGGATCAAAATTTTTCCCCAGTGCTGGGTGCATGGATTTGCTAGGTCTAGGCTCCTGAACTACACTTTGTTCACTACAACGTCACGGACTGGCTAACCTGATAGTTGCTTGCCCTAATTTATGATGGCTTCCTGTGGATCCAGGATAGGATACCCATCGATGTTGGGTTGGTTCATAGAATTATTGGCCTTCCCATGAATGGACTGAACCATCTGGAGCACATGGGAAAGAAGTATGAGGGGGAAACCACTGAGTATGTGCACAAAACCTACCATGTGGAGTGAAATACTCGAGGCTTTATAATCAAGTCCCTCAGTGACCAAGGCACGTAGTTGGGAACCATTTTGTTGGCACCCAAGATGATGAGAAAATGTCAGGTTACCTCTATCTCCGCATACGTAATTCAGTTAACAGGACAATGTGGGAAAGGGGTATGCTTCAACTGGGCCTAGTGTTTGTGCGATGTGTTTCTAGCTAATGTTTGAGAGTTCGAGGAGTAGGGTCAAGTTTTTTGTTATTCCTAGTTGCAACAACTATCAATTTTTGATCGCACTTGTCACCCACAATATATGATAGATACAAGAGCATTGTGGCCTTCTAGGTAACTATGCACAATGTCCAACTTCGAGGCCTCAAGGATAAATCCTGGACCTCGCTCACTTATATGGTAGTGGACAAAGAAATTGACAATGTAATTGTGATTTGGCATCCTAACTGGAAGATCAGGTTCAAAACCAATGCGAAGGGCACCGAAGGAACTAGCATGATGTAAGTAATCCCACCACCCATCATTAAGGATACTGGAGGACCAAGAAAGAGTACAAGGAAGGCCATGGGTGCAACAACACAAAATGATGTGCAGCAGAAACAGACCAGCAAGAAGGACCCCGAGGCAAAGACTCAGGTATATTCGCAGCTACATCTGGGTACAGAAGGATTGAATGTAAGAGGAGCTACCTCCCCCTGCGGCACAAAGCGAACAAGCGAGCCTGTGAAAGGGCCTTGAAAGATGTAGCGCTCTCAGTGGACAGAATGAGATGAGACAGTCACGCTGACCGAAGGAGACCTTGAAAAAATTGTTGATGCAATCACTTTGTCCATGGAGTACAAATGGGTAGCCTTAGAAGAATAGCACAAAGCTGCAGTCAACACAATCTAGGCTGAGCTCCACGTGCTATAGTTGAAGACAGACACATTAGAGACCAGTGTGACTCAGGTATGAGCACCCTCGGCAACTAGCAGTGTAGCGCTAGTTACAGATGAAAGCTGCCTCTGTTCTCTACTCGGTACAACCCTTGTGATCAGTCCACCCGGCCTGGGAATGAAAGTCTAGGCTAGTACAGAAGTTTAGAAAAATTTAGCCAGGCTACCACATGAGGCATTGCAGGGTCTCCACACCTCCTTGTTTCAAGAAATTCACCATTGGGACAAAAAAGTGCACCAACAACTCGGTGTGGCTGAATAGACACTCGATGCGAAGAACTTTGAAGTGTGCCTCACCACTGCGAAGCAAATGAAGCTTGAAAACTTGATTCACCGACTCTGCGCAGATGTTATAGTGGAAATTCTGGCCACAGCCACCCTTCAGGCTAAGATTGAAGGGCTGGACGCACCATTGAAGGTCTCCAGGATGGAAGTTTAGGTGGTCAGGACACAATTGGAGCAACATATCACAGATCTGCAGGCTAATTTTTAGCCCGAAACGCCTCCAAAGGTACAGGCCTAGTGATTTGCATTGGTTACTGCGGCCACAAACTTCATTACAGGGCATATCGTGCAGGGTGCCCAATTACTGGAAACAACCATGCAGATATGGACCAAGGTCCAACACGACTCGGTCCTGCAAGAAATAAACCAGGACCTGCGACAAAATCAGAAGAGTTTGAGAATATTGAAGCCACCTTACCCACTTTGGTTCCTGCTCAGCACTTGGCAGAGCTGCGAACCAGGCACACCCTCCAAAATGATATGGATGAACTTCAACATAAAAATAAGGTCCTTAGTGGCTGCCTAAATCCTTGGACTAATGAAGCCCTCAAGCTCTCACAAGATGTTGATGTTGCCGTTAAGTAGCTAAACCAAACTCTGGAGAGTGCAACCGCCGCAACAGAAGGTCTGATTTCACAGAAATTGGTCGATATTGTGAAAAATGTTGCAGCTCAAAGTGAAGGTATGTTTCCCCCATTGGTTGAAGCGATCAGAGTGTTGTATGCGTAGGTGGAGACCCCACCATTACAGTGACTCAGGAAGAGTCACAAGATTGTGATGGGGGAATGTTGGAACAGTGTCTCCTAAAGCTGCGAATTTTGTCCATTTTTGTATATTGTTTTGTATTATTTAGTCTAGTGTAGGGGTTTTGGGGTGGGTCAAAGCCCTGAAGGTATTGTAATGGGTCAAGAGTAGACCAAGAGTCTACAAACCATGGTTTTCGGAGAATTATATGTGCAGACTAAATCGATATAAATAGATGAACCTTTTTTAGTCTTAAGGTAGGAAAGAATTGAGATTGATGTTAAGCATAAATTGTTAGATCTGTTTTTGGGTTGTTTGGGTAAGGACTCCTGCTGGCTATGTGCATGGAGATCCTCACTCATATTGTGTGCGAACCCTACTGGTTGTGTGCGCAGATGGTATTTTGGGATTGTAAGAGGATTTTGGTATTAAAATATATGCGAAGTACTGTTGGATATCTGATGTTATCTGGATCTATTTTTTCATGATTGATGTGAACTTGGGTTGTATGATTAAGTTCTGAAAGTATCTATTTGATAGTTGCAGAAGTATCTTTGTTTCTGTTATATGAATCTATGATCTGTCAATTGCATCGATTATAGCCGTTGTGCTGATAGATTGGTATTACGCACGTGGATGCAAAGGTAATTACTAGATCTGTGCTCTGTTGTATAAGCCTGCGAATAGATCTGTTAAATGCGAGCTTGATAGGCTGGGAACACATACCTGCTTGACTTACCTGCTCTCTCCCAAGGTGCGGAAACCTGGTTCTACCACCCTCCCATATTGCTTCGAGTGAGACTTTGGCCTACATAAGCAGGTCACTCCCGAAAGGGCCAGTAGAATAGGGTTTTTTGGCAAACCTTAACCTCTGAACCTGGGTGAGGACCCCTCAAGCCAACAATATGGAGTTTGATTGTCTTCCTTATTTTGATGTATCACCACATTGGAACCCTATTCTTAAAGGGGTGGTAATGCTGCCAAGCATTTGATCATCATCAAGGAGCTCCAGCAGAGCAGAGACAACCTTTTGGAGCCCCCACCTAGCGGGGGTATTCGGAGGCAGTGACCCCGAAGCTAAAAAAAGATGTAAAATTGTCTTGTAGAATATTGTAATTTTTTATTCAATCTAGGCCATTCAATAGGTGAATGATCTGAAGGTAGAAGTTATGTTTAATTTATGGTTTTTTCCCTAGAAGGAAACCCCTCTATTGAATGAGGGTATTGTATTGTGGCTATGTATTGTTTGCATATTATGAGCGAGAACATAAATGGGGAATGTGCGAGAGAGAAGAAGATATCACAATGAATCTATTGTAGGTTTTGTCTCTTAATTTTGAGGGATAATATAAAGGAAGGATTGGTTGTTTTTGTGGATGTATCTCAAGTTGGATGAAGAAACCACACCTATCGTGTTGTGAAACCAGCTCCAAAAATAGAAGAAAAGAGATATCAATGCCTTAGAAAAAAGCCACTTCGAGGGTGAAACCTCCAGTACATTACATGAATGAAAAATTCTTTGATGATTCAAATGACAAAACCTCCTTTCTATATATAGGAGTCCATAGGGCCACAATGTAATCCTAGCCGACCTAACAATAACATTGTAAGGGCACAATAATAACAATATTGGGGTTATAGGGGGCTACAATAATAAAAATAATGGGGCTACACTAATAACAATAAGGGGCTAAACTAGTAATATAGGGACCTAACATGCCCCTCTCCTTGAAAAAAGTGTTTTCCTCAACGCTTGAGTAGCTCTGGGTGCTTCTGTGTAAATTTCTCATCCTCCCATCTAGAATCTTCAGTGGGTAAGTTCTTCCACTTGATGAGATACTCTGAAATTGATCGATTTCGTAGCTATCGAGTTCTTGTTTCCGTGACCGCTTCAGGTTCCAATATGATTTTTCCTTCCTCATTAAGTTCTGGCAAAATTGTTTGAACTGGAAGATTTTCACCTATAACCTTCTTTAAGCATGAAACATGTAAAATTCGATGCACTCGCAAAGAAGCAGGAAGCTCCAATTTGTATGCCATAGTACCAATCTTTTGCAACACCTTGTACGGACCATAGTACTTTGGCGATAATTTATTATCCTTCTTAGCTTGCTTGAGGGACATTTGTTTTTATGGTTGTAGCCGTAAAAATACCCAGTCTCCTACATCAAAAATTCTCTCGCTGCGATGTTGACATGCTTGTTGTTTCATTCGATTTTGTACCAAATTTAGGTTATCCTTTAAGAGTTGGAGAACTTCTTATTGATGCTCGATGTGATATTCCACTGCTTGAACCTGTTGTATGGTACAACAACCCTCCCCATTTAAAAATTTTAGAATAAAGTTTGTTTAGAAATAGGTCCCCTTTCTTTTGAGATAAAATAAAATACTTTGAGAAAATCCGATTATTTTATATAAAACAATAAAAAGATTCATTGTTTAAAAGTCATATATCGCATATCGCATATATCAAATACAAGCGAACAAATGTGACATTGAAACTTTTCTAATATGATGAACTATCAAATCTTATATCGCATCAGCACAAAGCATAGAAGTATTCATGTTAAAAAGTTCGATGTGATAAAGTAAATCGCAATCGCATTCCGAAGAAGGTACCCTTCATTCGGTCTATTGTAAAACTCTGATGTGATGCAATTCATCGCAATCGAAATTCAAAGATGTAACATCACATTTTATTTGATTTATAAAATCCTGATGTGATACGACTTATCCCAAATCGCATTTCTAAAAGGATACCCTTCATTCGGTCTATTTCATAAACGCCGATGTGATGTGATTCATCGCAATCGCATTTCGGAGGAACAACATCACATTTATTTATTCTACAAAACTCCGATGCGATGGACCCCACCATCATCGCGATCACAAATCAGCGGAAATAATATACAACTTAATTCCTTTGAGAATGTCCAATGCGGTATATTATCATTGCAATCACAAAATCAACGGAATATATCAAATGATATTTGATTCCCTTTCAAAACCTCTGATGCAATGAATAGCTTTTTTTTTTTTTTTTATCGCTATTTGCACCATGCATATGTTATTTATTAATCACAATCGGGAAATCAAAAATGAAATTTTTATGTTAGCATTTCAAATCGCCGATATCCGATTGTACGATCATTATTAATCATAAAATCAAAATATTTATGGTGATCGATCCTATATGAATGCGTGAATGTGACTCTTATGGAGGGAATTTAAGTTTAAGATGAGTTAATCAATTGGGGTCATTAATAAAATCTTTTCACATAGTTGTTCTTCTAACTTTGTTCCTTCCCATTCTGAAAGGCTTTCCTCGTTTGCAGAGTCATAGATCATCCAACCCTCTCGTTCGCCAAGCTAGTGAAACGATACCGGACTGGAAAATGTCTAATAAATTTAAGAAAGAAAGAACTTCTATTGCCGCAAAGATCATTCCTACTCCCACAGTACCGAAATAAAAACTAGCTAAAATCAAGCTGGTTATAGATACGGCATGCCAGGATCTTGGGAATATTTCCTAGGAAGAAGTGTATAATTTGATTGAAGCAGAAAAATCCACTGTGACAGAGGTAAAAGAGAAAGTACCATATGAAGATGACTCAGATTTTGATTCTGAGACTCCTCTCAAATCACTTGCAAATTATTTTCTTCATAGAATTGCGGCTCGGGCGAATATGTTCCCCTACTATGATGTAGTACGATGGGTGATACAAAATATCACCATCAAAAACAAAACCTTTGTCTCAGCTGCGGGAACAAGTTTTGGGTCTTTTAGAGCAGAAGATATCAAAGCGATGTACCATCTCCCAAATTAGCAAAAGGTCTACAACAAAGCTTTCATAGCAGATTTTTCTGCAAGCAATGAAGTTCAATCAGACCTTATTAAGGAGTGGAGGCGAGCTCCAGAGAAACATAAAAATGAAGCATTAGGTATGTACTCTTTGGAGTCTCTTGCACCCCCATATTGCTATGTTGCTGCAATGATGTGTAAACTCTTTGGGAATGAAAATTCTGCAAGGTTTTCAATTCAGATGGTACCTCTTATTCATGCTGCTATAAATTCTGAAATTATGGATTGGTTGGTTATCCTTTATGACAAGATAGCTAATAGAATTCTGGAGTATATAAAGGATAAAGACACTGGAAATACAACTCTTTTTCATTTTTGTGCCTATATATTATATTCCCTGTGTTTCAATTTAGAATTTCCTATTCTAAGTTGGAGATGGACTCCACAAGAACCTATTCTAATCCACATTTATCATAAACTCTTGTGGAAGGTCCATTTTAAAAATCATGTATATAGGATTTGTCGCGGTTTTTTTTTGCCTGTCTATCAAGTCATTTTTAACCAATTTCCTCCCCGACTCTCTCAAAAAGCAAAGAATGATATATCCCTTTTTGGTAATTGGTTTGGACAAGAAAGGTTTACTTACATCAGAGTTTTTGGAAGCATTGTGGAACCCCACATCTTACCTCTGTATGTCCCCGATAAACTGTTAGCCCAGGAAATTTCTTACCAGTTGATAGAAAGAGGGATGTCAACATGTTTAAAGAATGCCAAGAAATTGATCTGGCCTACCTTTCCATTTCATTGTGGAAATTATACTTTGAATGATTTCAAGCATGCTGAAAAGGAAGTCATTAAAATAAGAGATATTAAGCTTGCAACTATCCCAGGGAGATAGTATGATCCAAATAAAGTAGCTTTCAATTTCACAACATTGTTCCAAATTGCTAGGTTTGAACATGAACCCGATGAATTTGATGATTTATTTTTCTCTATTGAGAAATTTTCCCAAGTTTATGACTTGGCCAAATCTAAGTATCAAGTAGAAGATATGAACAAATTTTTGCAGTTCAGAAGTCAGAGATTGTTGAAAGCTCCCCTTGACCAGCTAAGGATTCCTTTGCAAGAAGATGAAAATATAGAAACAAAACAAAAGAAAAATGAAGACACAACTAACAAGACAAATAAAGAAGTTTCTACCAGCAAAGCTAATATACATACTGAGAAGGAAAATATAGCTAGTAAACTTGATGTTCAAACAGAAAAGGAGAATACAGTTAACAAAGCTGATACATAGTTTGAAGAAATAAATACAGATGATAAAATCAATGATAAATTTGAGAGAAAAACAAACACGAAAAGAGTGTTAAATTCTGCTGAAATTATTGTTACTCCCCAATAGCTAAGGTAATATGAGCAATTTGAACAGCAAATTGGAGGACAAAATAATCCTCAAGTTGATATTTTGAATAATCAAGATATGGAGATTATCCCTGAACATCCATCAGAATAAATTGTGTTGAAAGTTGAAGAAATCCATCCTTTGGATATCTTTTATAGTCCTAAGCATAGGGATGTTTTCAGGAAACAAAGAAAAATAAGGAGGACAGATCAAGAATTTCTCTCATCCCCACAGGTTGAATTCATGAATATTGTCTAGCAGAGTACTGAGGTAGATCCTTCAGAGGATCTTACTAAATTATCACAATATACAGGTGCCTACAGTGCATCCACTATAGATAAAGCTACTGAAGTCAATCAAATGATCAAAGAAAAGAACCCACAGATAGTAATGCTAGAAGAAAAGACAACTAATGATCAACGAAAGATAATGCAATTGGAGCAGCAGTTATTAGAAGAAAAACTCAGATCCAAACAGTTGGAAGAACAACTAAGTTTAGAAAATAAAAATCTTGATCAACAAGCTTTGAATAAGTAACAATAGTTGTCCCAAGAAGTGTCTAATTTACAAACCCTGATACAAAATGAGAAAACTACCAAAGTAGAGCAAGGAAAAATATTTCAAGCAAGATTGGATAAATTTAAGGATTATCCTAAAATTGACCAGTTTAAAACTGAAGCTCTAGAAACATATAAGCTATTGTCTTAGCAGTTAGATGATCTCTGTCAAAAAATTGCACAAGCAGAGCCTTTATGTGAAATAACATCTTCCCTTATTGATGGATCAGTCAGCCTCAGACTTGAATTTGAAAATGCAGATGACAAGATATCAGATTTCCTTTCATGGCAAAACTCAGAAGAAGGAAAGAATGCAAATCTTCCCAGGATCAAAGAAAGACATAAAGAAATTTTATTTGTTGAATGGGAAAAACATTTGATTAAAGAAGAACAAGCTACATCAAGAGCTAGAGCTATGATAAACAATCTGACACAATTAGTTAATGATATATTATATGCTATTAATTTCATTTCAGATTGTATTCCAAGTAAATTACCAAAGGTGAAAGAAGCTGATACCATGTGGAAGCCGGAATTAATCAACAAGAATCAAAACATTGGCAAAATTCAGGATATTACATGGGATGTCATGTGGACATACTTAATTAAACCACACATTCAAAAAATGACAATTAAATTCCTTTCAAATGCCATCAATTGCATCATTCCAGAGTTATCCGATGCCACATACACTAGTCAGTTGCATTCGAGGTTGAGTCATCCAACCGAAGTCAAGGATATGCCCAAAATCTCTCATCTTAGCACACTAAATATAGGAGAAAATCGATGAATTTGTTTTATTTTTTATATTGCAAGTCTTTTTCAGGACCTCCAATGATAGTTTCTAGGATAAGTTAAAGACAATTTGTTTCATTAATTCCTATTTAATCCCCTTTCATGCATTTAGAAAGGGGTCCTGAATTTGTAATGATTTTGACTTGGATGATACATTTCTGTACTCCATTGATTATTTTATTTTTATAAAGGATCACTTCATATGATTAATGGTGAATTATTTTTAATAATTGCATTTCTGTACCTTAGAGGTTATTTTAAGTTAAATCACAAGATCTGGATATTGAGTTGCATCAAGAAAATATCTGAATGAATCTAGTATTTCTATTGATTTATTGTTATTTTCTTTATCTTATGAAGTATTCCCTTTGAAATTTCTATAATTTATATATGCTTGTTTTCACAAATATTTCTTTATCATATCATTTCTGAAGATATAGAAATATTCATTCCTTATAGTATATGCAAATGATGTATAGAATTATGAATGCAATGTGTTATTCTAACTCTGTTTAATTTCTTAAACAGAGTTATCATTATATGATACTGCATCTTTCTGTTGAATAATAATACATTTTCATGGTTATTTGTTTAACTGAAATCATCTTTAAGCCGTATTCATACTTAATGCCTGGGTTAGTTTTAGAATTATTTGCAAGTTATAATTTAAGTTAGATAGATTATTTCAGTAAGTTAGCTCCATTATTCACCTATAAAAACACTCCATTACCAATTTATTCACTATTAGGAACCTGGTCCTATAAATCCAGTCAGTGTCACCACACCGAACGGAAAAGGAGTTGTCTTAAGGTCCCGACCGGGTGGTTTTCCCCCGATGTTTGAAGAAGCAATTTTTGAGGCTTCAACATTTTTGGTGCTAGAAGGAGGGCCTAAGCTATGAATGGCAAGTAAATCCAAATCTACAGGCCATTCTAAGAGAAATTCACCCTCATCACCTTCTTCAATTTCTTCTATGTCTCAAATCCCTAGGGAAGAAATTGATAGAAATATTCAACCACCCACTACCAAAGTCTCAAATCAATTGGACAATTAACCTCCTAAATCACCTGAAATACAAGCTTTAGTTCATAAACTCGAAGGGTTCTCATTATCATTAGAAGAGTCTAAAATATCCAAAGGTAGTGTTACTTCACAATTTGTCTCTTCCAGACCTCTCACTAGATCTCAAAGTGAAAAACTTGGTATTCCTCCAAAGGAATTTTCTTTACCAAGTTGAGTTAAGACTAGAAAAACATCATCGGAATCAGGTAGTGATATCATCTCTTCATCACAAACCTACTCATCTGCTTCCCAGACTCAAACCCAGAAGAATATAGTTATTCCAAAAACATCTACTCAAGTACCAGTTGTCTCTTCTAGTACTTCAATTGCTATCACAAAAATGGCACAAAGACCATGGAATAATCCAGGGGCCATTGAAATGCATGCACCTTTGCATGATTTTCCAAATCATCCTAAAAATTGGCTACCAAAATTTAGTCTCGACCCTGGTATACAAGCAGAAGAAGACATTAATAACTTTATGTTATCTGTAAATTTAAATGTAGTAGAACATGAAGATGTTGTGGTTAGGTTATTTCCTTATACTTTGCAAGGTGCAGCAGGATCCTGGTATTTTTCATTACCTTCAGGTTCTATTACAAGTTGGGATATTTTCCAAGAGCATTTCTTAACCAAATTTGGTGTAATATCCCATTTCGGGGATATCTCTAGAACACAAGCAAACTCCAACCAAAGATAGATTGGGAGGGCTTTTACCAGATATGTCACCTCTAAAGAGGACAAGATCTGGAGGCTACCTGTCCCTTTCCAAACTCTATCTAAGGGTGAAAGATAACACACCAACTGGTATAGAACTAGAATTCCCAAAAAAAATAATAGACATACAATAGAAAGAGTATATGGCAACCACGACAACTCATCCAGAAAACATATAGAAGAAATGATAAGCCATTTTATTAATCTGAGAAATGTAATGGAGTACAATAGACTAATATTGCACAAGGAAAGTGAGAAAATACTCCCAGAGAATACTGAAAATGGATGATCTATGAACTGCGTCCTAGCTGCTGGAAATTACTGAGTAGCTGCAACTGCTGGAATGTACTGAAGACTAGGGGTTGATCCCCTTGCCAGAATGAGCTGAAAATCGGCAAACCTCCTCTCCTCAACAACCCGGACAAGATCCACAAACCATTCCAAGAATTGCCAACCCCCCAAAACACCAGAAACTGCCTCCCCAGTGAATTACGCTGGCCTCCAAGGTACAACATAGTAGCTAGATAGAAACAACTGAAATAATGCCACACACTCCACAAAAAACCTCCGACGGGCAAAGGCTGACCCTATGCACGGAATCCCAGTGAAATATTCTGCAGAAACACTAATCCAGAGCTCCTCCATAATGGAATGCGTCCTCTCCCCCAGTGACTGCGCAGTCTCTATCAGCTCTAGCTCCGCAACAAACCCAAACAATGAAATGACTCATAAAATACAAGGAAACAAACCTTTCCTGAGTAGGCAATCGAAGTCCCCCAGGGCTAAGGGTGAGATCTCTGCACAGAGACACTCAGTGCACTAAACAGTGTTGTAGACAGGCTAAACAACCAGCGTGCTAAAGAAGACCAAAGTCTCACTCTAAAATCAACAAATCCAGAATGAATGAAATGAGGAGGCTCCTCCATCTTTTATAATTTTGGTTTCCCTCCAAAACCCAACGTAGCCTCTTTCTCTCCTCCACATGCTCATCCTTGTCTGCGCAGAAGCTTCTAGAGTGTACATAGGCCCCCTCCTCTACGTGGTGTTAGGCCCCCCTTGACTCTCGCTTAAATCACAATGTTGTGCTACTAGGCGGATGTCTTATTCTACTAAGTGAGTTAGACCCTCTTTACTAACTTTTTATTTATTTGCAACCCATAGACGGAAAAACTATACAAAATTGAATATTCCAATTAGCTGTCGCTAATTAGGAATATTACATTTGGAGATGATAGATCAATAGCAACCCTAATCAATGATCTCTCCAATTTGAGGGCAGAACCCAAAGAACCCATTAAATATTTCAATTCCCCATTCAATAAACTTTTGAATAAAATCCTTACAACATTGAAGCCCAGTGAGCAAGTCAAAAGTGAATGGTATATAATAGCTTTGCCCTCAAATATAGCATTTTTTGTTGACAGAGCTGCTAAACCTACTTTGGGTGAAAACATGAAAGAAGCAATTGCAGTTGAAAGATGGATTATTGGTTTGGATAAGAAAAATGCTATTGAAGACAGGAAATCCAAAAAAGTCAACTTTAAGGATGATTCTAAGAAGAAAACACCAAGAGATCCATATGATATGGAAGGCTTACAGAATGTTTTGAAGACTTTGTCTAATGAGATGGTTGAGATTAAAAAGAAAGTGGCAGAGACTTCTACCAAAAGGCCATTCAGAAATTTCAAAAGAAATCAAACTAATGAATCGAAACCACCCAATTCAATCTCTAACGCAAAGTCAGATATAGAAGAATACGAGGAAGATGATACACCTCCATTATTGGAAGAAGATGAAGAATAAGAAATAGCTGAAATACATGGGATGTGGGATTTCATTCTTCCTAATTCAGACAGTGAAAAGGAACAAGAAGCCATGCCAATAAGTAAAAGAATTAAATATACAGCAGATTCTGTCCAAACAGTTCCTAAGAATAAAATTTCAACTTTGACTACTAGAGACAAATCCCCTATAAAGGAAACTTCTTCTTTACTGACTTAGAATCAACCATAATCTTCCAATCCTCTTACAACAACATCCAAAAATCTGGTGGTATCAGATCCTATGGATTATAACATTGTTGAAGACATGAAGAAAACCAAAGCGAATATCTTTCTACATGAACTCAGCAAACTTAAATATCAACAGAAACTTTTATTAAAAGAATTAAATGGAACACCTATTTCTCCTCTACAAGCTGTGTAGTTGCCAAAGCAGCCAAAGGATCAGGTAAGCCACCAGAGAAAGTGGATGATACTGATACTGTTCTTATTGGTTAAGGATAAAATTCTCAGACACCTCCTTTTCTTTTGACTTATGAAATCTATAACAAGAATTTTCATAGCTGTTTGATAGATTCAGGAGCATCATCTAATATAATGCCTACTTCAACATGTGCAAAATTGAATATTGAACCACAAAAGTCTGCAGTTAAGTATCTGAAAGTGTATGGTGATTCTGAAATTGTTATCAGACAAGTAAGAAACACTATCCATTGTCTTTCGGACCATCTCAAACATTACAAATCTCTTGTGCAAGATCTTACCACTCAATTCTTAGCATTCAACATCTTGTTCCACATTTGGGATGAATGTTCCTTTGGGCAGATCAATTTTGTCAAAAGATTCATTCCTGATTTCTCTCAAATAGTTTTACCTTTGTAGAATATGATTAAGAAAAATTCGGTTTTCAAATGGTTACATAAAGAAAAAGAAGCCTTTGATGCAATAAAAAAGGCAATCATTAATGCACCTGCATTGAATACTCCTAATTTTTCTAAACATTTTATTCTGTATACCTTGGCTATTGAAACATCCTATGCTGTTGTTTTAACACAGCTTAATGATCAACAAATAGAAGCACCAATTTATTTCTTTAGCTCAAATATGCAAGGAGATGAGCTTAATTATTCTGATGTAGAAAAACAATCCTTCGCTATGTTTAAATCAATCAAACATTTTAGACCTTTTCTCCTAAAGACACATACAAAAATTATTGTCCCATTCTCTGCAGTGAGACAATTATTAATTCAAAAAGAAGTAGGAGAAAAGAGAGCCAATTGGGTAACAACTTTACAATAGTATGATATTGATATTAAGCAAGCCAAAATTGTTAGAGGACAAGTTTTTTGCAGATTGTTAGCAGGAGCTTCCAACATACCAGAAAATCAAGATCAAGATAATTTTATTCAAGTAAATCATATAAGTATTATAGATTCCTAATCTCAGTATGCTGATATGATCTTTTACCTAAAAAATGGGTATGCTCATTCTAATATTAGCTATAAGAAAAAGCGTGCTTTAAGATTAAAAGCTAAACATTATGAAATCAATAATGATGTGTTATTCAGAAGAAATTATGATTGAATTCTATTAAGATGCCTTGAAAAGAATGAAGCAAAAAAGGTATTGTAGGAATTACATGATGGACCAGTAGGGGGAAATTCTGGAGGTGATACCACAACTCACAAAATCATCCATGCTGGATGTTATTTTCCTGCCCTTTCCAAAGATACACATGACTATGTAAGGAAGTGCGAGATTTGTCAAACTGCTAGTCAAAGATAAAGGAAGCTAGCCTTTCCTCTACAACCATTAAATATTGAGCAACCATTTGAGAAATGGGGGCTTGATATTATTGGATAAATAGTACTACACTCTTCCAAACAACATACATACATCCTTACAGCAACAAATTATTTCAGGGTAGAAGCAATTCCTTTAAAGATATCCAATTCTGATGCAATCATTGATTTCATTGATCAATTCATCATAACCAGGTTTGGTGTACCTAACGCTCTTGTTTTTGACAATGCATCTTATTTTTATGGAAATAGTATAATGGAATTTGCAATCAAAAAAGGTTTCAAATTGAAATATTCAGCAAATTATTATCCACAAGGTTATGGTTTAGCTGAATCTACTAGTAAAAATCTCATCAAAATCGTAAAAAATACCATTGATCAGAATCCAAAGAGTTAGCATAAGTCTTTAATTTTTTCACTATGGACTGATCGTATTACTCAAAAAGCTTCAATAGGTACTTCACCTTTTAATCTAGTTTATGGAAAAGAAGTTGTGATACCATCAAATCTAGTTCTTCCATAATTAGCCCTAGTTCAAATTATTGAAGAAAGTCCTTCATCATCTATTCAATTGAGATTTGATCAAATTCTTAAGTTAGAAGAAGATAGAGAGAGAGCTAAAAATATTCATGGTAAACATCAAAACCTGGTAAAATATTCTTTTGATTCAAGTTCCACCAGATCCAAAACTTTACAAATTGATGATCTTGTTCTCAAATGGGACAAAGCACATGAAGATAAGGGTAAGCATACAAAATTTCAAAAAATGTGGCTTAGACCATTTTAGATTGCTGAAAATATAGGCTCATATACGTTTCTATTGCAAGACTTATCAGAAAAGAGAGAATCTCTTCCTGTAAATGGGCTTGTCTTAAATAAATTCTTTTCATAATGAGGTAACCCCTTCTTACCTATACATATTCCTTTTTGCAATTTTATTTATTCTATAAATAAGGTTGTGAATAGTCTTTAATTGGATTTTTACTATTTGAAAATATCTTCAAGAAAATATTATAAGTACTTAATTTATGTAAATAAGAATTTTTACAGAGATGATTACAATTTTGGGTAGTTAAAATAAAATATTAAACTTTGGAAGTTTGTAAAAAAAAATTCAAAATATTTTGAAACATTAAGGAAAATGTAAATAATTATAAGTTTATTAAGCATAGAAAGGTTATCCATAAAAAATAAATACTTTTTCAAGCTTTGGCATTCAAAACTCTAAAAATTGTCATCCATTGATTCTTAAGGAGAACAATCAGTTCACCCCATCCATTAAGGTTGTGACATTTTAGAATGTAATTCTAAAAAATTATATATAAAAAATTAAGAGATAAGGGGTCTCATCACGAGCCTACTTACCATGATCATAAGAAGTAATAAAACTGACATTAACAACACTGCATACCAAAACAGGGTAATGGCTTATAATTATAAGACAAGGGGTCTCATCACGAGCCAACTTGTTCAGTTTAATTACAACTAGTGAATGGCATTGTTATTAACTAGCTACCAAACCAAAACAATGGATTTTAATTTAAAAAATAAATAAAAGAGAAAAACATGAGATAATATGTCTTATGAATTTATCTTTTAAAAATTCCTGACCTTAGTTGGATGGGACAATGAATGGTTGATGGTTAAAAGGTAACCCTGTCGAGACTATAAACGTTTGCAGGCAGCAGAGGAAATACCTATGACAATAGAGTATATTAAAAAAGCTAAAATTGGAAAGGCCCCTTACTTTATTATTATCAACCAATCAAAGCTTAAGAAGACCCAAAAATGTTTCTTTTCTTGAGAAATTAGAAAGAAATTGTAAGTAATTTTTTATTCTTTTTCACAGTTAGATTTTATTTAAATTTCTCTAAGATAATTTTCATTATCTTTAAAACTTTTTACTTATTAAAAGTATAGTGTTCATTTTATTTTTCAGATATAACTGTTTCTTCCAGTGAATCGCCAATTTTTGTACGGTACAACAACCCTCTCCATTTCAAAATTTTAGAATAAGTTTGTTTAGAAATAGGTCCCCTTTCTTTTCATATATCTCATATCACATATATCGGCGGAATATATGAAATGATATTTGATTCCCTTTCGGAACCTCCAATGCGATGGATAGTTATGTCTTTGTTTATTGGTATTTGCATCGCGCATATGTTATTTATTAATCGCAATCGGAAAATCCAAAAGGAAAGTTTTATGTTAACATTTCAAATCACCAATATCCAATTGTACGATCATTATTAATTATAAAATAAAAATATTTATGGTGATCGATCCTATATGAATGCGTGAATGTGACTCTTATGGAGGGCATTTAAGTTTAATATGAGTTAATCAATTGGGATCATTAATAAAATCTTTTCACACAGTTGTTCTTCTAACTTCATTCCTTCCCATTCTGAAAGGTTTTTCTCATTTGCAGAGCCATAGATCATCCAACCCTCTCATTCACCAAGCTAGTGAAATGATACCAGACGGGAAAATGTCTAAGAAATTTAAGAAAGCAAGAACTTATATTGCCGCAAAGATCATTCCTACTCCCACGGTACTGAAATAAAAATAGCTAAAATCAAGCTGGTTATAGATACGACATGCCAAGGTCTAGGGAAGCTTTCCTGGGAAGAAGTGTATAATTTGATTGAAGCAAAAAAATCCACTATGACAGAGGTAAAAGCGACAGTACTAGATGAAGACGACTCAGATTCTGATTTTGAGACTCCTCTCAAAGCACTTTCAAATTCTTTTCTTCACAGAATTGCGGCTTAGGCAAATATGTTCCCCTATTATGATGCAGTACGATGGGTGATAGAAAATATCACCATCACAAACAGAACCTTTGTCTCAGCTGCGGGAACAAGTTTTGTTTCTTTTAGAGTGGAAGATATCAAAGCGATGTACCATCTCCCAAATCCACAAAAGGTCTACAACAAAGCTTTCATAGTAGATTTCACTGCAAGAAATGAAGTTCAATCAGAACCTATTAAGAAGTGGAGACGAGCTCTAAAGAAACATATAAATGAAGCATCAAGTATGTACTTCGTGGAGTCTCTTGCACCCCCATATTGCTATGCTGCTGCAATGATATGTAGACTCTTCTGGAATGAAGATTATGCAAGGTTTTCAATTCAGATGGTACCTCTTATTCATGCTGCAATAAATTCTAAAATTATGGATTGATCAGTTATCCTTTGAAACAAGATAGCTAATAGAATTCAGGAATATAGAAAGGATAAATACACTAGAAATACAAGTCCTTTTCATTTCTGTGCCTATATCTTAGATGCCATGTGTTTCAATTCAGAATTTCCTATTTTAGGTTGGAGATGGACTCCACAGGAACCTGTTCCGATCTACATTTATCATAAACTCTTGTGGAAGCTCCATTTTAAAAATCATGTATATAGGATTTGTCACGGTTTTTTGTTGCCTATCTATCAAGTCATTTTTAACCAATTTCCTCTTCAGTGCTCTCAAAAAGAAAAGACTGATATATCCCTTATTGGCATTTGGTTTGGAGAAGAAATATTTACTTACGTCAAAGTTTTTGGAAGCATTGTGGAACCCCACATCTTACCTCTGTATGTCCCTGGCAAACTATTAGCCCAAGAAATTTCTTACCGATTGACAGAAAGAGGGATGTCAAGATGTTTAAAGAACGCTAAGAAATTGATGTGGCCTACCTTTCCTTTTCATTGTGGAAATTATACTTTGAATGATTTCAAGCATGTTGAAAAGGAAGTCATTAAAATAAGAGATCTTAAGCTTGCAACTGTCCCAGAGAGATAGGATGATCCAAATAAAGTAGCTTTTGATTTCACAACATTGGTTCAAATTGCTAGGTTTGAACATGAACCCGATGAATTTTATGATTTATTTGTCTCTATTGAGAAATTTTCCCAAGTTTATGACTTGGCCAAATACAAGTTTCAAGTAGAAGATATGAAAAAAAAATTGCAGTTCAAAAGTCAGAGATTGCTGAAAGCTCCCCTTGACCAATTAAGGATTGCTTTGCAAGAAGTTGAAAATATAGAAACAGAACAAAAGAAAAAGGAATACATAGCTAACAAGATAGATAAATAATTTTCTACCAACAAAGATGATATGCATACTGAGAAAGAAAATACAGCTAGTAAACTTGATGTTCAAACAGAAAAGGAGAATACAGTTAACAATGTTGATATGCAGTATGAAGAAAGAAACACAGATGATCAACTCAATGATAAAATTGAAAGAAAACCAACCACGGAAAGAGTGGTAAATTTTGCTGAAATTATTGTTACTCCGTAACTGCTAAGGAAATATGAGCAATTTGAACAACAAATTGGAGGACGAAATAATCCTCAAGTTGATATTTTGAATAATCAAGATATGGAGATTATCCCTGAACATCCATTAGAAGAAATTTTGTTTAAAGTTGAAGAAATACCTCCTTTGGATATCTTTTATAGTCATAAGCATAGGGCTATTGTCAGGAAACAAAGGAAAAGAAGGAGGACAGATCAAGAATCACTCTCATCCCCACAGGTTGAATTCATGAATATTGTCTGGAAGAATACTGAGGTAGATATTTCAGAGGATCTTACTAAATTATCACAATATGCAGGTGCCTACAGTGCAACCACTATATATAAAGCTACAAAAGTCAATCAAATGATCAAACAAAAGGACTCAAAGATAGTAATGCTAGAAGAAAAGACAATTAATGATCAGCAAAAGATAATTCAATTGGAGGAGTAGTTATCAGAAGAAAAATTCAGAGCCAAACAGCTGGAAGAAAAACTAAGTGTAGAAAAGAAAAAGCTTGATCAACAAGCTTTGAATAAGAACACCAGTTGTCCCAAGACGTGTCTAGGTTACAAACCATGCTGAAAAATGAGAAATATGCCAAAGTAGAGCAAGAAAAAATATTTCAAGCAAGATTGGATAAATTTAAGGATTATCCTAAAATTGACCAATTTAAAACTGAAGCTCTCGAAACAAATAAGCTATTGTCTCATAATTTAGATGATATTTGTCAAAATATTTCACAAGCAGAGCCTTTATGTGAAATAAAATCTTCCCTGATTGATGGATCAGTCAGCCTCAGACCTGAATTTGAAAATGCAGATAAGAAGATATCAGAGTTCCTTTCATGGTGAAACTCAGAAGAAGAAAAGGATGCAAATCTTCCCAGGATCGAAGAAAGACATAAAGAAATTTTATTTGTTGAATGGGAAAAACAATTGATTAAAGAAGAACAAGCTACATCAAGAGCCAGAGCTATGATGAACAATATGACACAATTAGTTAATGATAGCTTATATGCTATTAATTTAATTTGAGATTGTATTCCAGGTAAATTACCAAAGGTGAAAGAGGATGATACCAGGTGGAAGCAAGAATTAATCAACAAGAATTAGAAAATTATCAAAATTTAGGATATTACATGGGATTTCATGTGGACATAATTAATTAAACCACACAGTAACCAAATGACAATTAAATTCCTTTCAAACGCCATCAATCACATCATTCTAGAGTTATCCGATGCCACGTACATTGGTCAGTTGCATTCAGGGCTGCGTCATCCAACTAAAGTCAAGGATATGCTCAAAATCTGCCATCTCAGCACACTGAATACAATGGAAAATTAATGAATCTATTTTATTTTTTATTTCGCAAGTCTTTTTCAGGACCTCCGATGATAGTTTCTAGGATAAGTTATAGATAATTTGTTTTGTTAATTTCCTATTTAAACCCCTTTCATGCATATAGAAAGGGGTCCTAAATTTGTAATAATTTTGACTTGGATGATACATTTATGTACTCCATTGATTATTTTATTTTTATAAAGGATCACATCCTATGATTTATGGCGAATTATCTTGAAGAATTTCATTTCTGTACCTTGGAGGTTATTTTAAGTTAAAGCACAGGATCTGAATATTGAGTTGCATCAAGAAAATATCTCAATGACTCTAGTATTTCTGTCGATTTATTGTTATTTTCTTTATGTTATGAAGTATTATCTTTGAAATTGCTATCATTTATATATGCTTGTTTTCACAAATATTTCTTTATCATATCATTTCTAAAGATATAGAAATATTCATTTATCATAGAATATGCAAATGATATATAGAATTATGAATGTAATGTTTTATTCTAACTCTGTTTAATTTCTTAAACAGAGTTATCATTATATGATAGTGCGTCTTTTATTTGAATAATAATACATTTTCATGGTTATTTGTTTAAATGAAACCATCTTTAAGATGTATTCATACTTAATTCCTGGGTTAGTTTTAGAATTATTTGCAAGTTATAGTTTAAGTTAGATAGATTATTTTAGTCAGTTAGCTCCATTATTCACCTATACAAACACTCCATTACCAATTTGTTCACTATTATGAAACTGGTCCTATAAATCCAGTCGGAGCCACCACACCAAAAGGAAAAGGAGTTGTCCTATGGTCCCAACTGGGTGGTTTTTCCCCGATGTTTGAAGCAGCAATTTTTGAGGCTTCAACATTTTTGGCGCTAGAAGGAGGGCCTAAGCTATGAATCGCAATTAAATCCAAATCTACAGGCCATTCTAAGAGAAATTCACCCTCATCACCTTCTTAAATTTCTTCTACATCTCAAATCTATAGGGAAGAAATTGATACAAATATTCAAAAACCCACTACCAAAGTCTCAAATCAATGGGAAACTCAACCTCATGAGTCCCATGAAATACAAGCTTTAGTTTATAAACTCCAAGGGTTCTCATTATCATTAGAAGAGTCTGAAATATCTGAAGGTAGTGTTACTTCACAATTTATCTCTTCCAGACCTCTCACTAGATCTCAAAGTGAAAAACTTGGTATTCCTCCAAAGGAATTTCCGCTACCAAGTCGAGTTAAGACCATAAAAAAATCATCAGAATCAGGTACTAATATCATCTCTTCATTGCAAACCTACTCATCTGCTTTCCAGACTCAAACCCAGAAGAGTGTATTTATTCCAACAACATCTACTAAAGCACCAGTTGTCTCTTCTAGTCCTTGAACTGTTACTACTCAAACACCATTTGTCTCTTCTAGTCCTTCAATCGTTATCACAACAATGGCATAAATACCATGGACTAATATAGGGGCCGTTGAAATGCCTACACCTTTGCATGATTTTCTAGATCATCCTGAAAAATGGCTACCAAAATTTAGTCATGACCTTGGTATACAAGCAGAAGAACACATTAATAACTTTATATTATCTGTA
This sequence comes from Pinus albicaulis, assembly GCA_034641835.2. Classification (NCBI taxonomy): domain Eukaryota; kingdom Viridiplantae; phylum Streptophyta; class Pinopsida; order Pinales; family Pinaceae; genus Pinus; species Pinus albicaulis. The sequence continues at coordinate 196,997,021 of CM076569.1, forward strand.
AATTTAAATGCAGTAGAACATGAAGATGTTGTGGTTAGGTTATTTCCTTATACTTTGTAAGGGACAGTAGGATCCTGGTATTTTTCATTACCTTCAGGTTCTACTACAAGTTGGGATATTTTCCAAGAGCATTTCTTAACCAAATTTGGAGATGATAGATCAATAGCAACCCTAATCAATGATCTCTCCAATTTGAGGGCACAACCCGAAGAATCCATTAAATATTTCAATTCTTGAATCAATAAACTTTTGAATAAAATCCCTACAACATCAGAGCCCAGTGAGCAAGTCAAAACTGAATGGTATATAACAGCTTTTCCCTCAAATATAGCAATTTTTGTTGATAGAGCTGCTAAACCTACTTTGGCTGAAAACATGAAAGACGCAATTGCAGTTGAAAGATGTATTATTGCTTTGGATATGAAAAATGCTATTGAAGATAGGAAATCCAAAAAAATCAGCTTTAAGGATGATTCTAAGAAGAAAACACCAAGAGATCCATATGATATGGAAGGCTTACAGAAAGTTCTGAAGACTTTGTCTAATGAGAAGGTTGAGACTAAAAATCAAGTGGCAGAGGCTTCTACCAAAAGGCCATTCAAAAATTTCAAAAAAAATCAAAATAATGTATCAAAACCACCCAATTCAATCTCTAACGCAGAGTCAGATCTAGAAGAAGATGAGGAAGATGATACACCTCGATTATAGGAAGAAGATGAAGAAGAAGAAATAGTTGAATTACATGGGATGTGGGATTTCATTCTTCCTCATTTAGATAGTGGAAATGAACAAGAAGCCATTCGAGTAAGTACAAGAAGTAAATCTACAGTAGAACCTGTCCAAAGAGTTTCTAAGAAGAAAAGTTCAACTTCGACTACTAAAGAGAAATCCCCTGTAAAGAAAACTTCTTCTTTACTGACTCAGAATCAACCATCATCTTCCAATCCTCCTAAAATAACATCCAAAACTTTGGTGGTATCAGATCCTATGGATTATAACATTTTTGAAGACATGAAGAAAACCAGAGCGAATATCTCTCTACATGAACTCAACAAACATAAATATCAACAGAAACTGTTATTGAAAGAATTAAATGCAACACCTATTACTCCTCTACCATGCAGTGTAGTTTCCAAAGTAGCCAAAGGATCAAGGAATCCACCAGATAAAGTGGATGATACTGATACTATTCTTATTGTTGAAAGATCAAATTGTCAGGAACCTCCTTTTCTTTTGACTTATGAAATATATAACAATAATTTGCATAATTTTTTAATAGATTCAAGAGCATCATCTAATATAATGCCTACTTCAGTCTGTGAAAAATTGAATATTGAACCACAAAAGTCTGCAGTTCATATTGTTCAATTAGATCGGACTAAAGTGAAATTTGTGGGAGAAATTAATTCAGTCACCATTAGATTAACCTTTGATCCCAAGATAGTCCAGAGAATTGATATACTGATTGCAAATATTCCTGAATTTTATGGATTAATATTGAGAAAGGATTGCTCTGCAGAACTTAATTGTTACATTGCCACTGATTATTCTCACATGTGGTTTCCTTACAAAGGAAAAACAAATCAAATAAAGGTTGAGCGAGAAAAACACATGATGCATACTATAACTGAATTTGAACAACCAAATGAACCTGTAGCTTTTAACACCAAAATTCTTGGACGTTATTTTGCTGAATCATTCCTTGGGAATTTCATAGCACCACAATCACCTTTTGCTGTAAATACTTTTATTTTGCAACTTGATTTTTTTTCACAAACTGATTCTTCAAGAATTGTTAATGTTTCTGATATATATGTAGATAAACCTGTAAATAAGTCTTTATTTTCGTCTTTGTATTTCGATGGATCAAAATCTAATGATGGCGCAAGAGTAGGATGCATTTTAATTGATCCAGATGGGGAGAAAACTATGCTTTCTTGTAGGTTAGAATTTGAGTGTATAAATAACACTTCAGAATATGAAGCCTTCATTTAAAGGATTTATAAAGCAATAGGATTGAATGTTAAGTATCTGAAAGTGTATGGTGATTCAGAAATCGTTATTAGACAAGCAAGAAACACTATCCATTGTCTTTCGGACCATCGCAAACATTACAAATCTCTTGTACAAGATCTTACCACTCAATTATTATCATTCAACATATTTTATATCCCTCGAATTCAAAATAAATTAGCTGATTTGTTAGCTAATGTTGGCTCTAAGCTCCTCCTGGCTGAAGATTATAGTCTAGATAGGTTTTCAGTAGAATCAATCTTACGACCATCTATTCTTGATAATATCACAAACTGGAGAGTATTTTATCATGATGAAGATATCTTAAATTTATTGACTTCAAAAAAATATTATGATGACCAAATAATTGATGAAAATGATCATGATCTTCAAAACACATCAAAAGACAATGAAAATAATATTCCTAAATCTGTAGTCAAACTTGAAGATCTATATGATATTAAAGACAGATTCAAAAAAGTTACTAATGCTAAACTTCAAAGTTCTACTTTGAAGTTTGAATTAGTAAATCTTGGTATTGAGTCTAAACCATAGATTGTTAATTTAGATCTTGAGTTAACATGAGAGGAAAGGTCAAATTTTATCAGACTTCTGAATAAGTACAAAAATGTCTTTTCTTGGAATTATGAGGATTTGAAAACTTATGATACTTCTAAAAATCACACACACCCTGATAGGAGCCCACAAGTGCTAATATTGTGTGAGATTTTCTGCCGCCGCTTTTAAAAAAAAAAAAAACTTATGATACTTCTGTTATCCAACATACTATTCCAATGCTTTCCGATGTAAAACCAGTACAATATAAGTTAAGGAAGATTCATCCCAATCTGGAAGGACAAATCAAGTCAGAATTGAACAAAATTTTGAAGGTGAAAATCATTTTTCCTGTAAGACATTTTAATTGGGTCTCCAACATGGTACCTGTCATAAAGAAGAATGGAGATATTAGGATCTCCATTGATTTTATAAATTTAAATAAGGCATGTCAAAAAGACAACTTCCCATTTCCAACGATGGAACAAATACTTCAAAAGGTAGCTAGTTCTAAACTTATGTCTTTTCTTGATGTTTTTTCAAGCTATAACCAAATATTGGTACATCCAGATGATAGGCTGAAAACTACTTTCAAAACCAAATGGGGAACTTATGCTTAGCAAAAGATTCCTTTTGGTTTAATAAATGCAGGAGATACTTTCCAGAGAGCCATGGATATAGCATTTAAGGGTCTGATTAATAGGTCAATTGTTATCTATCTTGATGACATAACAGTATTTTCAAAGAAAAGAGCCAATCATCTGCATGATTTGAAACATATATTTGAAAGATGCAGAAAATATGGTATTTCCTTAAATCCAAAGAAATCCTTCTTTTCTCTCAAAGAAGGAAAACTCTTAGGATTTGTTGTGTCAAAAGATGATATATATATTGAACCTAACAGAGTAAAAGAAATTTCTGATATTTCTTTACCACATAACAAGAAATCCATGCAATCATTTCTAGGGCAGATTAATTTTTTCAAAAGAGTCATTCTTGATTTCTCTCAAATAGTTTTACCTTTGCAGAATATGATTAAGAAAATATCGGTTTTCAAATGGTTACATAAAGAAAAAGAAGCCTTTGATGCAAACAAAAAGGTAATCATTAATTCACTTGCATGGAATACTCCTGATTTTTCTAAACATTTTATTATGTATAACTTGGCTACTAAAACATCTTATGATGCTGTTTTAACACAACTGAATGATCAACAAATAGAAGCACAAATTTCTTTCTTTAGTGCAAATCCGTAAGGAGCTGGGCTTAATTATTCTGATGTAGAAAAAAAAGCCTTCACTGTCTTTAAATCAATCAAACATTTTAGACCTTTTCTCCTAAAGACACATATAAAAATTATTGTCCCATTCTCTGCAGTGAGACAATTGTTAATTCAAAAAGAATTAGGAGAAACGAGAGCTAATTGGGTAACAACTTTACAAGAGTATGATATTGATATCAAGCAAGCCAAAATTGTTAGAGGAAAAGGTTTTTGCAAATTGTTAGCAAGAGCTTCTAACATACCAGAAAATCGAGATCAAGATAATGCTATTCAAGTAAATTAGATAAGTATTATAGATTCTCAATCTGAGTATGCTAATATGATCTTTTACTTGAAAAATGGGTATGCTCCTTCTAATATTAGCTATAAGAACAAGCGTGCTTTAATATTAAAAGCTAAACATTATGAAATCATTAATGATGTGTTATTCAAAATAAATTATGATTCAATTCTATTAAGATGCCTTGAAAAAAATGAAGCAAAAAAGGTATTGCAGGGGTTACATGATGGACCAGCAGGAGGAAATTTTGGAGATGATACCACAGCTCACAAAATAATCCATGCTGGATATTATTGGCCTACCCTTTTCAAAGATACACATGACTATGTAAGGAAGTGTGATATTTTTCAAACTGCTAGTGGAAGACAAAGGAAGCCAACGTTTTCTCTACAACTAGTAAATATTGAGCAACCATTTGAGCAATGGGGGCTTGATATTATTGGAGAAATAGTACCACACTCTTCCAAACAACACAAATACATCCTTACAGCAACAGATTATTTCAGAAAGTGGGTAGAAGAAATTCCTTTTAAGGTAGCCAATTCTGATGCAATCATTGATTTCATTGATCAATTCATCAAAACCAGGTTTGGTGTACCTAACGCTCTTGTTTTTGACAATGCATCTTATTTTTCTGGAAATAGTATAATGGAATTTGCAACCAAAAGAGGTTTCAAATTGAAATATTCAACAAATTGTTATCCACAAGGTAATGTCTTCGCTGAATCTACTAATAAAAATCTCATCAAAATCATAAAAAATACCATTGATCAGAATCAAAAGAATTGGCATAAGTCTTTAAATTTTGCACTATGGGCTGATTGTATTACTCAAAAAGCTTCAATAGGTACTTCACCTTTTAATCTAGTTTATAGAAAATAAGTTGTGATACCATCAAATCTAGTTCTTCCATCATTAGCTCTAGTTCAAATTATTGAAGAAAGTCCTTCATCATCTATTCAATTGAGATTTGATCAAATTCTTAAGTTAGAAGAAGATAGAGAGAAAGCTAAAAGTATTCATGCTAAACATCAACAGCTGCTAAAGTCTTCTTTTGATTCAAGTTCCACCGAATCCAAAACTTTTCAAATTGATGATCTTGTTCTGAAATGGGACAAAGCACATGAAGATAAGGGTAAGCATACCAAATTTCAAAAAAAGTGGCTTGGACCATTTCAGATTACTAAAAAGATAGGCTCATATATGTTCATATTGCAAGAATTATCAGGAAAGAGAGAATCTCTTCCTGAGAATGGGCTTGTCTTAAAGAAATTCTTTTCATAAGGAGGTAGCCCCTTCTTACTTGAACATATTCCTTTCTGCAATTTTATTTATTCTGTAAATAAGGTTGTGAATAGTCTTTAATTGGATTTTTACTATTTGAAAATATCTTCAAGAAAATATTATAAGTACTTATTTTATGTAAATAACAATTTTTATAGAGATGATTGTAATTTTGGGTAGTTAAAATAAAATATTAAACTTTGGAAGTTTGTGAAAACATTTGAAAAGTCTTTTGAAACCTTAAGGAAGTTGTAAATCATTATAAGTTTATTGAGCAGAGAAATGTTATCCATAAAAAGTAAAGAATTTTTCAAGCTTTGGCATTCAAAACTATAAAAAATTGTCATCCATTGATTCTTAAAGAGAACAATCAGTTCACCCCATCCATTAAGGTTGTGATTTTTTAGAATGTAATTCTAAGAAATTATATATAAAAAATTAAGAGATAAGGGGTCTCATCACGAGCCTGCTTACCATGATAATAAAAAGTAATAAAACTAACATTACCAACACTGCATACCAAAACAGGGTAATGGCTTATAATTATAAGACAAGGGGTTTCATCACGAGCCAGCTTGTTCAGTTTAGTTACAACTAGTGAATGACATTGTTATTAACTGGCTACCAAACTATAACAATGGCTTTTAATTTAAGAAATAAACAAAAGAGAAAAACATGAGATAATATGTCTAATGAATTTATCTTTTAAAAAGTCATGATCTTAGTTGGATGGGACAATGAATGGTTGATGGTTAAAAGGTAACCCTGTCAAGACTATAAATGTTTGCAGGCAATAGAGGCAATACCTATCACAATTGAGTATATTACAAAAGCTAAAATTGGAAAGGGCCCTTACTTTATTATTATCAACCAATAAAAGCTTAAGAAGACCCAAAAATGTTTCTATTCTTGAGAAATTAGAAAGAAATTGTAAGTGATTTTTTATTCTTTTTCAGAGTTAGATTTTATTTAAATTTCTCTAAGATAGTTTTCATTATCTTTAAAACTTTTTACTTATTAAAAACATAGTGTTCATTTTATGTTTTCAGAGATAACTGTTTCTTCCAGTGAATCACCAATTGTTGTACGGTACAACAACCCTCCCCATTTCAAAATTTTAGAATAAATTTTGTTTAGAAATAGGTCCCCTTTCTTTTGAGATAAAATAAAAGACTTTGAGAAAATACGATTATTTTATATAAACAATAAAAATATTCATTGTTTAAAAGTCATATATTGCATCTCGCATATATCAAATACAAGAGAACAAATGTGACATTCAAACTTTTCCAATCCGATGAACTATAAAATATTATATCGCATCGGCATAAAGCATAGAAGTATCCATGTTAAAAGGTCTGATGCGATAAAGTAAATCACAATCGCAAATCGGTTGGGTCTTAAAGGTTTCACTTTTGTTTTTCAAAATCCCGATGCGATTTAACCTATCACAATCGCATTTCGAAGAAGATACCCTTCATTCAGTCTATTGTAAAACTCTGATGCGATGTGATTCATCGCAATCACAATTCAAAGAAGTAACATCACATTTTATTTGATTTATAAAATCCCGATGCGATACGACTTATCACAAATCGCGTTTCTAAAAGGGTACCATTCATTCAATCTATTTCATAAACACCGATGTGATGTGATTCATCGCAATCGCATTTCAGAGGAAAAACATCACGTTTACTGATTCTACAAAACTTAGATGCGATGGACCCCACCATCATCGCAATCGCAAATCGGCAAAAATCATATACAACTTAATTCCTTTGAGAATGTCTGATGCGATATATTATCATTGCAATCGCAAAATCTGTGGAATATATGAAGTGATATTTGATTTCCTCTCAAAACCTTCCATGTGATGGATAGTTAAATCTTTGTTTATTGTTATTTTCATCGCGCATATGCTATTTATTAATCACAATCGAAAAATACAAAAGGAAAGTTTTATGTTAGCATTTCAAATCGTCGATATCCGATTGTACGATCATTATTAATTAGAAAATCAAACGATTTATGGTGATCGATCCTATATGAATGCCTAAATGTGACTCTTATGGAGGGTATTTAAGTTTAAGACGAGTTAATCAATTGGGATAATTAATAAAATATTTTCACACAGTTGTTATTCTAACATCATTCGTTCCCATTCTGAAAGGTTTTTCTCATTTGCAGAGCCATATACCATCCAACCCTCTCGTTCGCCAAGCCAGTGAAACGATACCGGATGGGAAAATTTCTAAGAAATTTAAGAAATAAAGAATTGCTACTGCCGCAAAGTTCATTCCTACTCCCATAGTACCAAAAGAAAAACCAGCTAAAATCAAGCTGGTTATAGATACGGCATGCCAAGGTCTCGGGAAGCCTTCCTGGGAAAAAGTTTATAATTTGATTGAAGCAGAAAAACCCATTATGACAGAGGTAAAAGCGACAGTACTAGATGAAGACGACTCAGATTCTGATTTTGAGACTCCTCTCAAAGCACTTGCAAATTATTTTCTTCACAGAATTGCAGCTCGGGTGAATATGTTCCCCTATTATGATGTAGTACAATGAGTGATAGACAATATCACCATAAAAAACAGAACCTTTGTCTCAGCTGCGGGAACAAGTTTTGGGGCTTTTAGAGTGGAAGATATCAAAGTGATGTACCATCTCCCAAATCCGCAAAAGCTTTACAAAAAAGCTTTCATATCATATTTCACCGCAAGAAATGAAGTTTAATCAGACCCTATTAAGGAGTGGAGACGAGCTCTGGAGAAACATAAAAATGAAGCATCAAGTATATACTCCATGGATTCTCTTGCACCCCCATACTTCTATGTTGCTGCAATGATGTGTAGACTCTTTGGGAATGACAATTCTACAAGATTTTCAATTCAGATGGTACCTCTTAGTCATGCTTCTATAATTTCTGAAATTATGGATTGGTCAGTTATCCTTTCTGACAAGATAGCTAATATAATTCTGGAATATAGAAAAGATAAAGACACTAGAAATACAACTCCTTTTCATTTCTGTGCCTATATCTTAGATGCCCTATGTTTCAATTCAGAATTTCATATTCTAGGTTGGAGATGGACTCCACAGGAACCTGTTCCGATCCACATTTATCATAGACTCTTGTGGAAGTTCCATTTTAAAAATCATGTATATAGGATTTGTCACGATTTTTTGTTGCCTGTCTATCAAGTCATTTTTAACCAATTTAATCTTCGGCTCTCTCAAAAATCAAAGATTGATATATCCCTTATTGGTAATTTGTTTGGAGAAGAAATATTTACTTACATCAGAGTTTTTGGAAGCATTGTGGAACCCCACATCTTACCTTTGTATGTCGCTGACAAATTGTTAGCCCAAGAAATTTCTTATCGTTGACAGAAAGAGGGATGTCAAGATGTTTAAAGAACACCAAGAAATTGATGTGGCCTATCTCTCCCTTTCATTGTGTAAATTATAATTTGAATGATTTCAAGCATGCTGAAAAGGAAGTCATTGAAATAAGAGATCTTAAGATTGCAACTATCCCAGGGAGACAATATGATCCAAATAAAGTAGCTTTCAATTTCACAACATTGGTTCAAATTGCTAGGTTTGAACATGAACCCAATTTCACAACATTGGTTCAAATTGCTATTGAGAAATTTTCCCAAGTTTATGACTTGGCCAAATCCATGTTTGAAGTAGAAGATATGAAAAAAAATTTAGAACTCAGAGATTGTTGAAAACTCCCCTTGACCAACTAAGGATTCCTTTCCAAGAAGCTAAAAATATAGAAAAAGAACAAAATAAAAAGGAAGACATAGCTAACAAGACAGATGAAGAAGTTTCTACTAGAAAAGCTGATATGCTTACCGAGAAGGAAAATACAGCTGGTAAACTTGATGTTCAAACAGAAAAGGAGAATACAGTTAACAAAGCTGATATGCAGTCTGATGAAATAAATACAGACGATAAACTCAATGATCAACTTGAAAGAAAAACAACCACAGAAAGAGTGGTAAATTCTGCTGAAATTACTGTTACTCCCCAATTGCTAAGGCAATATGAGCAATTTTAACAACAAATTGGAGGACAAAATAATCCTCAAATTGATATTTTGAATAATCAAGATATGGAGATTATCCTTGAACATCCATTAGAAGAAATTATGTTGAAAGTTTAAGAAATCCCTCCTTTGGATATCTTTTATAGTCCTAAGCATAGGGTTGTTGTCAAGAAATAAAGAAAAAGAAGGAGGGCGGATCAAGAATCGCTCTCATCCCCACAGGTTGAATTCATGAATATTGTTTGGAAGAATATTGAGGTAGATCCTTCATAGGATCTTACTAAATTATCACAATATGCAGGTGCCTATAGTGCATCCACTATAGATAAAGCTGTTGAAGTCAATCGAATGATCAAACAAAAGGACACACAGATAGGAATGCTAGAAGAAAATACAACTAATGATCAACAAAATATAATGCAATTGGAGCAGCAGTTATCAGAAGAAAAACACAGAGCCAAATATATGGAAGAAAAAATAAGTGTAGAAAAGAAAAATCTTGATCAAAAAGCTTTGAATAAGCAACAACAGTTGTCCCAAGAAGTGTCTAAGTTAGAAACCCTACTGCAAAATGAGAAAACTGCCAAAGCAGAGCAAGAAAAAATATTTCAAGCAAGATTGGATAAATTTAAGGATTATCCTAAAATTAACCAATTTAAAACTGAACCTCTGGAAACAAATAAGCTATTGTCTTAGTAGTTAGATGATCTCTGTCAAAATATTGCACAAGCAGAGCCTTTATGTGAAATACCACCTTCCCTTATTGATGGATCAGTCAGCCTCAGACTTGAATTTGAAAATGCAGATGACAAGATATCAAAGTTCCTTTCATGGAAAAACTCAAAAGAAGGAAAGAATGCAAATCTTCCTAGGATCGAAGAAAGACATAAAGAAATTTTATTTGCTGAATGGGAAAAACAGTTGATTAAAGAAGAACAAGCTACATTAAGAGCCAGAGCTATGATGAACAATCTGAAAAAATTAGTTAATGATAGCCTATATTGTATTAATTTAATTTCAGATTGTATTCCGGGTAAATTACCAAAGGTGAAAGAAGATGATACCAGGTGGAAGCATGAATTAATCAACAACAATAAAAAAAATCAGCAAAATTCAAGATATTACATGGGACGTCATGTGGACATACTTAATTAAACCACACAGTCAACAAATGACAATTAAATTCCTTTCAAACACCATCAATTGCATCATTCCAGAGTTATCTGATGCCACGTACACCAGTTGGTTGCATTTGAGGCTGAGTCATCCAACCGAATTCAAAGATATGCTCAAAATATGCCATCTCAGCACACTCAATAGAGGAGAAAATCAATGAATCTATTTTATTTTTTATATCACAAGTATTTTTCAAGACCTTCGATGATAGTTTCTAGGATAAGTTATAGATAATTTGTTTTGTTAATTTCCTATTTAAACCCCTTTCATGCATTTAGAAAGGGGTCCTGAATTTCTAATAATTTTGACTTGGATGATACATTTCTGAACTCCATTGATTCTTTTATTTTTATAAAGGATCACATCCTGTGATTTATGGAAAATTATCTTTAAGAATTGCATTTCTGTACCTTGGAGGTTATTTTAAGTTAAAGTACAGGATCTGGATATTGAGTTGCATCAAGAGAATATCTCAATGAATCTAGTATTTCTATCGATTTATTGTTATTTTCTTTATGTTATGAAGTATTCTCTTTGAAATTTCTATAATTTATATATGTTTTTTTTCACACATATTTCTTTATCATATCATTTCTGAACATATAGAAATATTCATTTATCATAGTACATGCAAATGATATATAGAATTATGAATGCGATGTGTTATTCCAACTCTGTTTAATTTCTTAAACAGAGTTATCATTATACGATTCTTCATCTTTCTATTGGATAATAATACATTTTCATGGTTATTTGTTTAACTGAAACCATCTTTAAGCCATATTCAAACATAATTCCTGGGTTAGTTTTAGAATTATTTGCAAGTTATAATTTAAGTTATATAGATTGTTTCAGTTAGTTAGCTCCATTATTAACCTATACAAACACTCCATTACCAATTTATTTACTATTAGGAAACTAGTCGTATAAATCCAGTCGGAGCCACCACACCAAACAGAAAAGGACCTGTCCTAAGGTCTCGACCAGGTGGTTTTCTCCCGATGTTTGAAGCAGCGATTTTCAAGGCTTCAACATTTTTGGTGCTAGAAGGAGGGCCTAAGCTATGAATGGAAATTAAATCCAAATCTATAGTTCATTCTAAGAGAAATTCACCCTCATCGCCATCTTCAATTTCTTCTACATCTCAAATCTCTAGGGAAGAAATTGATAGAAATATTCAAACACCCACTACCAAAGTCCCAAATCAATCGAACAATCAACCTCCTGAGTCCCCTGAAATACAAGCTTTAGTTCATAAACTCCAAGGTTTCTCAGTATCATTAGAAGAGTTTGAAATATTTGAAGGTAGTGTTACTTCACAATTTGTCTATTCCAGACCTCTCACTATATCTCAAAGTGAAAAACTTGGTATTCTTCCAAGGGAATTTCCTTTACCAAGTCGATTTAAGACTAGAAAAACATCATCGGAATCAAGTAGTGATATCATCTCTTCATCACGAACCTACTCATCTACTTCCTAGACTCAAACCTAGAAGAGTATAGTTATTCCAGCAACATCTACTCAAGTTCCAGTTGTCTCTTCTAGTCTTTCAACTGTTACTGCTCAAACACTGGTTGTCTCTTCTAGTCCTTCAATCGTTATCACAACAATGGAACAAATACCATGGACTAATATAGGGGCCATTGAAATTCCCTCACTTTTGCATGATTTTAAAGATCATCCTGAAAAATGGCTGCCAAAATTTAGTCCTGACCTTGGTATACAAGCAGAAGAACACATTAATAAATTTATGTTATTTGTAAATTTAAATGCAGTAGAACATGAAGATTTTGTGGTTAGGTTATTTCCTTATACTTTGTAAGGGGCAGCAGGATCCTTGTATTTTTCATTACCTTCAGGTTTTATTACAAGTTAGGATATTTTCCAAGAGAATTTCTTAACCAAATTTGGAGATGATAGATCAATAGCAACCATAATCAATGATCTCTCCAATTTGAGGGTAGAACCTAAAGAACCCATTAAAGATTTAAATTCCCGATTCAATAAAATTTTGAATAAAACCCCTACAACATCTAAGCCCAGTGATAAAGTCAGAAGTGAATGGTATATAACAGCTTTTCCCTCAAACATAGAATTTTTTGTTGATAGAGCTGCTAAACCTACTTTGGCTGAAAACGTTAAAGAAGAAATTGCAGTTGAAAGATGGATTATTGCTTTGGATAAGAAAAATGCTATTGAGGACAAGAAATCCAAAAAATTCAGCTTTAAGGATGATTCTAAGAAGAAAACACCAAGATATCCATATGATATGGAAGGCTTATAGAAAGTTCTGAATACTTTGTCTAATGAGATGGGTGAGATTAAAAAGAAAGTGGCAGAGACTTCTACCAAAATGCCATTCAGAAATTTCAAAAGAAATTAGACTAACGAATCAAAACCACCCAATTCAATCTCTAATGTAGAGTTAGATCTAGAAGAAGACGAGGAAGATGATACACCTCCATTATCAGAAGAAGATGAAGAAGAAGAAATAGTTGAATTACATGGGATGTGGGACTTCATTCTTCCTAATTCAGACAATGAAAATGAACAAGAAGCCATGCCAGTAAGTACAAGAACTAAATCCACAGTAGAACCTATCCAAACAGTTCCTAAGAAGAAAAGTTCAACTTCGACTACTAAAGACAAATCCCTTGTAAAGAAAACTTCTTCTTTACCGACTCAGAATCAACCATCATCTTCCAATCCTCCTACAACAACATCCAAAACTTTGGTGGTATCAGATCCTATGGATTATAACATTGTTGAAGACATGAAGAAAACCAGAGTGAATATCTCTCTACATGAACTCAACAAATTTAAATATCAATATAAAGTATTATTGAAAGAATTAAATCCAACAAATATTGCTCCTCTACCAAGCGGTGTAGTTTCCAAAGCAGCCAAAGGATAAGGTAAGCCACGAGATAAAGTGGATGCTACTGATACTGTTCTTATTGGTGAAAGACAAAATTCTCAGACACCTCCTTTTATTTTGACTTATGAAATATATAACAATAATTTGCATAATTGTTTGATATATTCAGGAGCATCATCTAATATAATGCCTACTTCAGTCTGTGCAAAATTGAATATTGAACCACAAAAGTCTGCAATTCATATTGTTCAATTAGATTGGACTAAAGAGCAAGTTGTGGGAGAAATTAATTCAGTCACCATTAGATTAGCCTCTGATCCCAGGATAGTCCAGAGAATTGATATAATGATTGCAGATATTCCTGAATTTTATGGATTAATATTGAGCATGGATTTGTTGGGTGTGGAGCTTGATTATCTTGTTTACTTTGTATCATAGCATTGGACCCCTCTACCTTAAAAGGGGTAGCAACGCCGCCGGTAATTAATCGTTGTCGTGGGGGGTCCAGGGGGGGCGGCAGCGCTTTTCGGAGCCCCCCCTTCGAGGGGGCTTTCGGGGGCAGCGCCCCTGAAGCTAAAAATAGATGTAAAATTTCCTTGTAAAAGTATATTAATTTCTAGTCAATCTGGGCTGTTCATTAGGGAAATGATCTGACGGTAGAAGTTATGTTTATATTAGGGTTTTTTGCCCTAGAAGGAAACCCCCTTGTATATATGAGGGTATTGTATTGTGGTTGTGTATTATGTGTGTATTCTCGAAGTGAGAAACAGAGAGGGAGACTGTGAGAGAGAACAGAGGATATTACAGCAGATCTGCTGTAGGTTTTGTCTCTTCATTTTTGCTGGATAATAGAAAGGAAGGACTGGCTGTTCGGGGTGGACGTAGCCCAAACTGGGTGAACCACGTATATCTGTGTCTCTCTAGTTTTATGTGTTTTGTGTGCTTTTATTTTTCCACATATTTTATGTGTTGCATTGCTCCATAATATTTAATTTTCTAACAACTGGTATCAGAGCCGAAGGTATATTTGGCTGATAAACTCGTAGGAAAGAAGGGTTCCTAGTTCGAGTGGGAGAAATGGCAGACGATGGTAAGTTTAGGGTCGAGAAATTTAATGGCCAAAACTTCCCACTATGGAAGATGCAGATGGAATATTATCTGTATCAGAAAGATCTATACCTACCATTGAGCGGAAAAACAAAGAATCCGGTGGCCATGACAGACGCGGAATGGAAAATTCTCGATAGAAAGGCACTCGAAACAGTACAGTTGTGTCTTGCGACGTCATTCGCCTTCAATATTTCAAAGGAAACAACAACAGAGGGTTTGATGCAGATGTTGGCGAAACTATATGAAAAACCCTCGGCCTCAAACAAGGTATTTCTTATGAAACGACTATTTAATATGAAACTATGCTCATTATGTGTATCCGATTTCTTATTATCAAATGAATTTAATGCCACAGCATTTCCCCGCCGGGCTTAAGTCTATAGGTAAACTTTGATGATATGAAGTTAGAGCTCGTTATTCTTGTGCTCATTGCCGTAGAGTTGGAATGGTTTAGTAATGGCCATTAGTAACTCTATCTCTGGATCTAGTACTTTAAAGTTTGATGATGTTGTTAGTGCTATCCTTAGCGAGGAAATGCGACGGAAAAGCTCTGGTGAGACATCAGGTAATGCTTTGAGTGCAGAGTGTAGGGAAGAAGAATGGAAAGAAGAAAGAGCTCAGGATATCGTAGTAAATCAAGGAAAGGCAGATCCAAGTCCAGATCGGGGATAGTGTGATGGAATTGCGGAAAGAAAGGACACCTAAAGAAAGACTGTAGATCTCAGAAGGGAAAAGAAGGAGACACACAGCAAGAAAACAATCATGAAGCAAATGTGACAGGTGATGTGTTACAAGATGCTTTGATTCTTTCTTTCGAAAATTTTACTGATTCTTGGGTTGTAGATTCAGGGGCTTCATTCCATGCCACACCCGATAAGAAATATTTTCATGACTATGTTCAAGGAGATTTTGGACAAGTTCGTTTGGGTGATGATAAACCATGTAAAATTGTTGGAATGGGTAAAGTTCTTGTAAAACAACAGAATGGAAACCAATGGCTACTAAAGGAGGTAAGGCATGTTCCAGATCTGAAGAAAAATCTGATTTCAATAGGGCAGTTAGGAAGTGAAGGTTGTGTGACAACTTTCACAGATAAAACTTGGAAGGTCACCAAAGGAGTGTTGGTAATAGCAAAAGGTGAAAAGGTTGGTACATTGTATTTATGCAATGGTATTTCTAACTCTGTTAATGCTTTAACTTCCAAAGGAGCAGATGTAGCATTATGGCATCATAGGCTCGGACACATGAGTGAGAAGGGAATGAAGATTATTCACTCAAGAAATTTGTTGCCAGGTTTGAAGAATGTTGATTTGGATTTCTGTGAGAATTGCATTTATGGAAAACAGAAGAGAGTCAGATTTCTCAGAGTTGGGAAAGAAAAGAAGAGCGAAAAAATGGAGCTTGTGCATACAGATGTATGGGGACCTGCTCAGGTATCATCTCTCGGTGGCTCTCGTTATTATGTTACTTTTATTGATGATGCAACTAGAAAACATGGATTTATTGTATTCAGAATAAATCTGATGTATTTGATACTTTCAAGAAATGGAAAGCTTTGGTTGAGATTGAGACAGGAAAGAAGTTGAAGTGTCTCAGATCAGACAATGGAGGTGAGTATTGCAGCAAAGATTTTGATAGGTACTGTTCAGAGCATGGAATTCGTAGAGAGAAGACAATTCCAAGAACACCACAAGAAAATGGTGTGTCAGAAAGGATGAATAGAACAATCATGGAGCGTGCAAGGTGCATGAGATTGCATGCAGGATTGCCTTTACAATTTTGGGCAGATGCTGTAGATACTGCTGTTTATCTAATAAACAGATGGCCTTCAAGTTCCTTGGATGGTGGTATTCCAGAGGAAGCATGGACAGGTAAAAAGGTAAACTACTCTTTTTTAAAGCCTTTTGGTTGTGAGGCCTTTATCCATATTAATAAAGAAAACAGAACAAAGCTTGAGGCAAAATCAAAGAAATGTACCTTTATTGGATATGGTGCTAATGATTTTTGTTATCGCTTATATGATTATGAAAATCACAAAATCATTAGGAGCAGAGATGTAATATTCAATGAAAAGGTCTTGTATAAGAATCAGTTGCAGGAAAAGAAACAGGAAAAAGAAAGCAAGGAATACACAATTCTTGATGAGATAACTGAAAAAGTAAAGGTGCCTGAAAATAATAATAATCAACAACCACAGTAGCAACAACCACCACAACAGCAACAGGCACCTCAAACACCTGAAAGTGGTGTTAGAAGATCTACCAGGATAAGTAGACCCCCTGAACGATACTCTCCTTCATTATATTATTTATTGTTGACTGATTCTGGTGAACTTGAATGTTATGAAGAAGAAATGCAGATTGAAAGCAGGAAGAAGTGGGAGCTAGCCATGGAAGAAGAGATGGAATCCTTAATGCATAACCGGACTTGGGACTTAGTCAGGTTGCCTGCAGGTAAAACTGCATTGCAGAATAAATGGGTTTACAGGCTGAAGGAAGAATATGGAGTAAAACAGAGGTACAAAGCTAGACTTGTGGTGAAGGGGTTTGCATAGAAGAAAGGTATTGATTTTGATGAAATATTTTCTCCTTTTGTTAAGATGAATTCAATCAGAACTATCTTAAGTCTTGTAGCAGTGGAAGATTTACGTCTTGAAAAGTTAGATGTAAAGACAACATTTCTCCATGGAGATTTGGAGGAAGAGATATACATGCAGCAACCAGAAGGATATGAGGTAAAAGGGAAATAAAAATTGGTGTGCAGGTTAAAGAAGAGCTTGTAAGGCTTAAAGAAGGCTCCAATGCAGTGGTATCTAAAATTTGACAAGTTTATGTCTGAACAAGGTTATACTAGACGTCACTCTGATCATTGTGTTTATCTGAAAAGGAAAAATGATGGCAGCTATATTATATTGTTACTGTATGTAGATGACATGCTTGTTGCAGGGTCTAACATGCAGGAAATAAATGTGCTCAAAAGAAAATTGGCAAATTCATTTGCAATGAAGGATTTGGGAGTTGTAAAACAAATCCTTGGTATGAGGATAACTAGAGACAGGAAAAATCGTAAATTAACACTGTCTCAGAATGAGTACATAGAAAAGGTGTTGAAAAGATTTAATATGCACAATGCAAAACCAGTTAGTACACCTTTTGCTAGCCATTTCAAACTTAGTAAGAAGATCTGCCCCAAGACCCACGAAGAAATGGAATATATGTCTAAAGTTACATATGCATCTGCAGTTGGAAGCTTAATGTATGCAATGGTCTCAACAAGGCCTGATATTGCACATGTAGTGGGAGTTGTAAGCAGGTACATGAATGATCCAGGAAAATAACATTCGATGGTAGTAAAATGGATTCTCAGATATTTGAGAGGTACCACAAATCAAGCATTATGCTTTGGTGGTTCAAACATTGCTCTACAGGGATACGTTGATGCAGATATGTCAGGTGACAGAGATAAAAGGAGGAGTAGTACAGGATATGTATTTATTGTAGGTTGAACAGCTGTCAGTTGGGTTTCAAAAATCCAAAGTGTTGTTGCACTTTCAACAACAGAATCAGAGTATGTTGCTACTACAGAGGCTAGTAAAGAAATGATTTGGTTACAAAGGTTTATGGATGAATTGGGTAAGAAGCATGATATGGGCACACTATATAGTGATAGCCAAAGTGATATTCATCTTGCAAAGAACTCAGCATTTCATTCCAGGACTAAACACATACATCTCAAGTACCATTTCATATGGTCAGTATTGGAAGATGGAGAGTTGAAGCTGGAAAAGATACACACTAGCCAGAATCCTACAGATATGCTAACAAAATTTGTAACCAGGGAGAAACTAAGAACATGCTCAGTTTCAATTGGTCTTCAAGGATGACGATGAAGATGAGAAACAACCAGGTCCAAAGAGGAGTCATTTTCTAGAAAATGAAGCAGCGGTGGAGTTGCTACAATCAGTCTCCAAGTGGGAGATTGTTGGGTGTGGAGCCTGATTATCTTGTTTACTTTGTATCACAGCATTGGACCCCTGTACCTTAAAGGGGCAGCAACGCCGCCTGTAATTAATCGCTACCGTGGGGGGTCCAGGGGGGGCGGCAACGCTTTTCGGAGCCCCCCCTTGGCGGGGGCTTTCGGGGGCAGCGCCCCCGAAGCTAAAAATAGATGTAAAATTGCCTTGTAAAAGTATATTAATTTCTAGTCAATCTGGGCCGTTCATTAGGCAAATGATCTGACGGTAGAAGTTATGTTTAGATTAGGGTTTTTTTCCCTATAAGGAAACGCTCTTGTATATATGAGGGTATTGTATTGCAGTTGTGTATTATGTGTGTATTCTCGGAGCGAGAAACAGAGAGGGAGACTGTGAGAGAGAACAGAGGATATTACAGTAGATCTCTTGTAGGTTTTGTCTCTTCATTTTTTCTGGATAATAGAAAGGAAGGACTAGCTGTTCGGGGTGGACGTAGCCCAAACTGGGTGAACCACGTATATCTGTGTCTCTCTAGTTTTATGTGTTTTGTGTGCTTTTATTTTTCTGCATATTTTATCTGTTGCATTGCTCCATAGTATTTAATTTTCTAATAGGATTGGTCTGCAAAACTTAATGGTTAAATTTCCACTAATTATTCTCACATGTGGCTTCCTTACAAACGAAAAAAAAATCAAATAAAGGTTGACCGAGAAAAACACATGATGCATACTGTAACTAAATTTGAACAACCAAACGAACATCTATCTTTTAACAACAACATTCTTGGAGGTTATTCTATTGAATCATTCTCTGGCAATTTCACAGCACCACAATCACCTTTTTCTATAAATACTTTTATTTCACAACTTGAAAAATTTTCACAAACTGATTCTTCAAGAATTGCCAATGTTTCTGATATATATGTAGATAAGCCTGTAAATAAGTCCTTATTTTGGTCTTTGTATTTCAATGGATCAAAATCTAGTGATGGCGTAGGAGCAAGATGCATTTTAATTGATCATGATTGGGAGAAAACTTTGCTTTCTTGTAGGTTAGAATTTGAGTGTACAAATAACACTGCAGAATATGAAGCTTTGATTCAAGGGCTTTATAAATCAATAGGATTGAATGTTAAGTATTTGAAAGTGTATGGTGATTCCAAAATCGCTATCAGACAAGTAAGAAACACTATCCATTTTCTTTCGAACCATCTCAAACATTACAAATCTCTTGTGCAAGATCTTACCACTCAATTCTTAGCATTCAACATCTTTTCTCTCCCTAGAATTAAAAATACATCAGTTGATTTGTTAGCTTAGCTAATGTTGCCTCCAAGCTCCTCCTGGCTAAATATTACAGTCCAGATAGGTTTTCAGTCAAATTCATCTTTCGACCATCTGTTCCTGATAATATCACAAACTGGAGAGTATTTTATCACGATGAAGATATATTAAATTTATTGACTTCAAAAAAATCTTATGATGACCAAATAATTGATGAAAATGATCATGATCTTCAAAACACATAAAAGACAATGAAAATCATATTCCTAAATCTGTAGTCAAACTTGAAGATCCATATGATATTAAAGACATATTCAAAAAATTTACTAATGCTAAACTTCAAAGTTCTACTTTGAAGTTTGAATTAGTAAATCTTGGAACTGAGTCTAAACCACAGATTGTTAATTTACATCTTGATTTAACATCAGAGGAAAGGTCATCTTTTATTAGACTTCTAAATAAGTACAAAAATGTCTTTTCTTGGAATTATGAGGATTTGAAAACTTATGATACTTCTGTTATCCAACATACTATTCCAATGCTTTCCATTGTAAGGCCAGTACAACAGAAGTTAAGGAACATTCATCCCAATCTAGAAGGACAAATCAAGTTAGAATTGAACAAAATTTTGAAGGCAAAAATCATTTTTCCTATAAGACATTCTAATTGGGTCTCCAACATGGTACCTGTCAGAAAGAAGAATGGAGATATTAGAATATGCATTGATTTTAGAAATTTAAACAAGGCATGTCAAAAAGACAACTTCCCATTGCCAACGATGGAAAAAATACTCCAAATGATAGCTAGTTTTGAACTTATGTCTTTTCTTGATGGTTTTTAAGGCTATAACCAAATATTGGTACATCCAGATGATAGGCTGAAAACTACTTTTAGAACCAAATGGGAAACTCATGCTTATCAAAATATGTCTTTTGGTTTAATAAATGAAGGAGCTACTTTCCAGAGAGCCATGGATATAGCATTTAAGGGTATGATTAATAGGTCAGTTGTTATCTATCTTGATGACATAACAATATTTTCAAAGAAAATAGCCAATCATCTGCATGATTTGAAACAAATATTTGAAAGAAGCAGAAAATACGGTGTTTCCTTAAATCCAAAGAAATCCTTCTTTGTTCTCAAAGAAGGAAAACTCTAAGGATTTTTTGTGTCAAAATATGGTATATATATTGAACCCGACAGAGTAAAACAAATTTCTGATATTTCTTTACCACATAACAAGAAATCCATGCAATCATTTGTAGGGTAGATCAATTTTGTCACAAGATTCATTCCTAATTTCTCTCAAATAGTTTTACCTTTGTAGAATATGATTAATAAAAATTCGGTTTTCAAATGGTTACATAAAGAAAAAGAAGCCTTTGATGCAATCAAAAAGGCAATCATTAATGCACCTGCATTGAATACTCCTGATTTTTCTAAACATTTTATTTTGTATACCTTGGCTACTGAAACACAGCTCAATGATCAACAAATAGAAGCACCAATTTCTTTCTTTAGCTCAAATCTACAAGGAGCTGAGCTTAATTATTCTGATTTATAAAAACAAGCCTTCGTTGTGTTTAAATCAATCAAACATTTTAGACCTTTTCTCATAAAGACACATACAAAAATTATTGTCCCATTCTCTGCAGTGAGACAATTGTTAATTCAAAAATATGTAGGAGAAAAGAGAGCGAATTGGGTAACAAATTTACAAGATTATGATATTGATATTAAAGAAGCCAAAATTTTTAGAGGACAAGGTTTTTGCAGATTGTTAGCAGGAGCTTCCAACATGGCAGAAAATCAAGATCAAGATAATTCTATTCAAGTAAATAAGATAAGTATTATAGATTCCAAATCTTAGTATGCTGATCTGATGTTTTACTTGAAAAATGGGTATGCTCGTTCTAATATTAGCTATAAGAAAAAGGGTGCTTTAAGGTTAAAATATAAACATTATTAAATCATTAATGATGTGTTATTCAGAAAAAATTATGATTCAATTCTATTAAGATGCCTTGAAAAGAATGAAGCAAAAAAGGGTATTGCAGGAATTACATGATGGACTTGCAGGAGGACATTTTGGAGGTGATACCACAGCTCACAAAATCATCGATGATGGATATTATTGGCCTACCCTTTTCAAAGATACACATGACTATGTAAGGAAGTGCGAGATTTTTCAAACTGCTAGTGGAAGACAAAGGAAGCCAGATTTTCCTCTACAACTAGTAAATATTGAGCAACCATTTGAGAAATGGGGCCTTGATATTATTGGAGAAATAGTACCACACTCTTCCAAACAACACAAATACATCCTTTCAACAATGGTTTATTTCAAAAAGTGGGTAGAAGCAATTCCTTTAAAGGTAGCCAATTCTGATGCAATCATTGATTTCATTGATGAATTCATCATAACCAGGTTTGGTGTACCTAACGCTCGTGTTTTTGACAATGCATCTTATTTTTATGGAAATAGTATAATGGAATTTGCAATCAAAAGAGGTTTCAAATTGAAATATTCATAAAATTATTATCCACAAGGTAATTGTTGTCAAAATGATGCTGAGTGTTGTCCTTGATGGCAACCCACTTGATGAAGATGATGGCAACCTACTTGATGAAGTTGTCCCTGATGGAATATGTCTTGATGAACTTGTTAAATGATGTAAATTTGATGTATATACAATGATTACAGAAGGTAATGATGGAAGGAATGTCAGTATGTGCTAGAACATGATGAAAAGAGTATGTCTCAAGGCATACGCGGATTTGTCTAGACAAAGTAGCGTATGCACGTGGGAAATAACGTGCCAAGTCGCGTATGGGAAAAAGTGCTCTAAATATGTAAAACCAGGGGTAACCACCATGGTATTGACCCATTGTATTGAGTAATGATTCATCTATGTGACCCCGTCCAGGAATACCATCAAAAGTAATGTGGTTTTGGCTCATGGTATTGATAAAGGGTAAACCTATATAAGGAGAAGAAATTCATTATGAAAATGTGTGCAAGAAGTCTGAGCTTGAATGAATACTTCTCTCTGAAGCATATCTGAATGGAAAGGGTTACAGTTGAATGAAAGATCTGAATGTATGATGCACCAATGAAGAAATGATGAAGAAGGGAATCTAGATCTGGAATGTATTTGTATTTGCTAGATCTATTTATGGAATGATTAGATCTGAGATGAGGTGAACATCTGTCTGAAGTAAAGGGTAAAATCTGAGTGATGTATCTGTTCTGAAGAATTGCAATGACCTAAATGTCTGAAGAACTATACGCTAGTTCACCGCAGAGTAAGCGCGTATATACGCAGGTTTAATGAAGAGAAAGCGCGTATGGGCAGTAAAATTAGCTCTGCAATATGTAAAGAAGTATACGTGGGTTTGTATGGTCGAAGGCGTGTATATACGCAGGATCAGTGAAAGGAAAGCACATATGAAGATTAGGGTTTGCTAAAGTATGAAGTATCAAATGTTTGATCTGTTCTGCTGTGTTACTACTATCTGTTGATGATGTATGATTGAGCTCAAATGTATGGAGTGGGTCCAGTCTAAAAATATGATGAAAAGTGGCCTGCAAGTTGTGCTCTAAAGAAATCTTTTGGATCCAGTGTGAAAATTGATGAAACATGGTCCATGGTGGTGCTGAGGGTTGTAGCCTTCAGTCAGGGGGTTGTAGCTCCCTTCCAGGTGAGGCTGGTAAACGAGATCAGGGGGTCGTAGCTCCCTTCCATGAGAGGCTGGTAAACGAGTCAGGGGGTTGGAGCTCCCTTCCAGGAGAGGCTGGTAAACGAGCGCAGGTGGGTGCCTGCGTGCTGGTCAAGTCTGCGCCAGCACATATGTTGTAAGATTTTTTCTCTATAATAAAATATTGAAGGCTGAGCAACTGCAGTGGTGGTTTTCTCCCGACTTGGGTTTCCACCTAAAAATCCTGGTGTTCATGTGTGATGCTTTGTGTGATGGTTTATTCTATTCTTACTACACATGTTTACTGTTTATAGAACATCTAATGAATGAATGATGGAATGATATAAGTGAAGAACTAATGGCATAATTAGATCTCTGTGTATACGCGAGTTTTATGAAGGATATTCGCGTGTATACGCTACTTGGCTTCAGCAAAGTAGCATATGGGTTTTAAGGAATGAAAAAGTAAAAAGTTTTGAATATGCAGTAAATACTGATTCACCCCCCCCTCTCAGTATTTTTCCCAACAATTGGTATCAGAGCAGGTCCTTCTGCAGAAGCTTGATCGCTTGAAGGAGATCCATCACAATGGGAAAGAAGCAAAAGAAGAAGGCTACTCAAGGAAAGGAGATATCTCAGAAAACATGTGCAGCAGAAAATGAAGAAGATGAAACAGGTAGTGATTGTTATTCTTGTGATATTCTTCTTTGTGCAAGAAATGGTGAAGATAGTGAAAGTAATGCTATGGACCTAGAAGAAGTTATCAAAGATCAACAAAGAATATTTAATGAGAAGGAATCTGCCTACAAAGATTTGATCTCTAGACTGAAAAGGATGTTCGATGATGTATCCAATCGAAGTAAAGGACTTGAAGAAGATCTGGAAAAATAAAATAAGAAGAATGAAAGACTTGAAGCTGAAATCATCCCTCTTAAGGAAGATCCGAAAAAATCAAAGAAGAAGATTGCAGGACTTGAAGCAGAAAACATATCTTTAAAAACAGATCTGGAAAAATCAAATAAGAAGAACGAAAGACTTGAAGCTGAAAACATCTCTCTCAAAGAAGATCTGGAAAAATCAAATAAGAAGAATGAAAGACTTGAGGCTGAAATCATCTCTCTTAAAGAAGATCCGGAAAAATCAAATAAGAAGAATGAAGAACTCTTACGAAATTTTGAAGAACAAGAAAATGGGTTGAAAGAAGAGATTCTAAATCTAAATGATCAAGTAGAAGAAGGAAGAAGGGTCGAAGAAAGTATGAAGAAGCAATGCCAAAGCTTGGAGGTTGAGGTAAACATTCTCAAAGGTAAATTAGAAGAAAAGGATAAACTCTTGAGGTTTCAAGATAATACTAAGATTCTTGACAATATTCTTAGTAGTCAAAGGTCTCCTTCTGTTAAACTTGGTCTTGGTTTTCATGAAACTGTTAAAGGAGAATCTAGTTCACAAGGAAGTGCTAAAGATTCAAAGGATATCAATGCAAAGCCTGAAGTGTTGAAAGAAGCAAAAGGTCAACCGACAATCATGAATTCTCAAAGGAAATCATTCAATAATGTTGAATTCTTTAAATATCATAATCATGGACATGTTGCAGCCAATTGCAGAAGCAGATTGATTCAGCCACAAACAAACAGATCCTACATAGA
This sequence comes from Pinus albicaulis, assembly GCA_034641835.2. Lineage (NCBI taxonomy): Eukaryota > Viridiplantae > Streptophyta > Pinopsida > Pinales > Pinaceae > Pinus > Pinus albicaulis. The sequence goes on from CM076569.1 coordinate 197,022,261, forward strand.
AAGGTACTCTGGTTTCTTCAAGGGATATTGTTTTTCATGTAACAAGTATGGACATAAAGCAGCTGATTGCAAAAGAAGGAAGATTAGAAATACTCATTATGATTCTTATGCTTATTTCTCTGGACACATGATATGTTATTCTTGTAACAAGTATGGACATGTAGAAAAATAATGCAGGTTGAACAGATCCGAGAAAGTGGACAATTTTCAGCACACAATTAGAAAGTTAGAGCAAATTTGGAAAAAGAAGGAGGACCAGTCAGAAACGTAGGGAATATTTACCCTACTGTAGTCCTCAACTTCTGAAGCTAACTTATCTTAATGACTGCAGAAGTGATGTGAGATACATTATGGAGCTTAGTAATGTATCGTCACAGGGGGAGCGATGTATGATGATTCTCATGGTTGATTTGGCAAATCTGGTTATGATTATTGCTGACAGAGCATCTGACATGAAGAAGACAGGTACAAGAAGGACAAATTCAGGGGGAGATGGAGGAATGTGAAATTTTCTATAATTCACTTTCCATACGCGGGTTCAGTGAACTAAAGCCGCGTATACACGCGAGTTCCAGCAGACACAGTCACGTATGCATTGATGATAAGAGAATTGGGATGACAACTGAAGATCAGGAGCAGAGGTTCAGGGGGAGCATCAGTCTGACTGCTAATGATTGTACTGTTAACATTATTCTAGTTATACTCATGCTAATGAAATGATACATGGTTTCTTATGTTGAAGATTATGGATGAGCCCAGATTGCTTATTTGATGAAGAATATCTTTTGGATATGATGGAAGTCTTATGATTCAGAGATCCGGACAGATCATGTAGAGATTGTTGCTGATGACTTGCTGTTAAAAGTATTCAGATTGCACAAGGTAAGGAGGAGCCTTGGACATATGGAAAGGATGTTTGGATGCACATTTTCAGGGGAGAACTAGTCTTGCTGAGTGTAATGCATTATTGGCATTATGATGATTCTGAAATATGATCTCTCTCTTGAGGTATTTCTGGTATTCCTCATAAAAAGTCATACTTGTAATTTGATAAAAAAAAAAAGGTCTTGTTGAGACCCATGATGTAAAATTGTAATATTCAGTCATGTAAGGACTTGTCAAAATTTGTAAACCCACTTGGTTGGGTAGCTGAGTCAAATTTGTAAACCCACTTGGTTGGGTAGTTGAGTTGAGATGTGTAAACCCACTTGGTTGGGTATTTGAGTCTCATATGTAAATCCACTTGGATAGATCTTCGATGTAAGTATGAGTCATTGGTGATAGGAAGGTCATAGAGTCATGTACTTCATTGAAAAATATGTTTGTAGGTTCAGCATGAACTCAAGGGGAGCATGGTCACTTCAGTGTACATCAGATCTGCAGAACACTTCCTTCTACAAGAGGATAAAAAAACCTTTTGTTGGTTTTGGTCTTCCCTTTGCCCTTGATGTCAAAGGGGGAGAGTGACATGGTGTTTGAATAAAGAGAAAGAATGGTGTCAAGAGTGACATGGTGTCATTGTATTCTTAATGTATCTATCTGTTGTGGTGATCAAACACCATCGTGGTTGCCATCAAGTCCATAGGGGGAGATTGTTGGAAATATGATGCTGAGTGTTGTCCTTGATGGCAACCCACTTGATGAAGATGATGGAAACCTACTTGATGAAGTTGTCCCTGATGGAATATGTCTTGATGAACTTGTTAAATGATGTAAATCTGATGTATATACAATGAGTACAAAAGGTAATGATGGAAGGAATGTCAGTATGTGCTAGAACATGATGAAAAGAGTATGTCTCAAGGCATACGCGGATTTGTCTAGACAAAGTAGCGTATGCACGCGGGAAATAACGTGCCAAGTCGCGTATGGGAAAAAGCACTCTAAATATGTAAAACCAGGGATAACCACCATGGTATTGACCCATTGTATTGAGTAATGATTCGTCTATGTGACCCCGTCCAGGAATACCATCGAAAGTAATGTGGTTTTGGCTCATGGTATTGATAAAGGGTAAACATATATAAGGAGAAGAAATTCATTGTGCAAATGTGTGCAAGAAGTCTGAGCTTGAATGAATACTTCTCTCTGAAGCATATCTGAATGGAAAGGGTTACAGTTGAATGAAAGATCTGAATGTATGATGCACCAATGAAGAAATGATGAAGAAGAGAATCTAGATCTGGAATGTATTTGTATCTGCTAGATCTGTTTATGGAATGATTAGATCTAAGATGAGGCGAACATTTTTCTGAAGTAAAGGGTAAAATATGAGTGATGTATCTGTTCTGAAGAATTGCAATGACCTAAATGTCTGAAGAACTATACGCTATTTCGCCGCAGAGTAAGCGCGTATATACGCGGGTTTTCCGAAGAGAAAGCGCGTATGGGAAGTAAAATTAGCTCTGTAATGTGTACAGAAGTATACGCGGGTTTGTATGGTCGAAGGCGCGTATATACGCAGGATCAGTGAAAGGAAAGCGCGTATGAAGATTAGGGTTTGCTGAAGTATGAAGTATCAAATGTCTGATCTGTTCTGCTGTGTTACTGCTATCTGTTGATGATGTATGATTGAGCTCAAATGTATGGAGTGGGTCCAGTCTGAAAATATGATGAAACGTGGCCTGCAAGTTGTGTTCTAAAGGAAGCTTTGGATCCATTGTGAAAATTGATGAAACGTGGTCCATAGAGGTGCTGAGGGTTGTAGCCTTCAGTCAGGGGGTTGTAGCTCCCTTCCAGGTGAGGCTGGTAAACGAGATCAGGGGGTCGTAGCTCCCTTCCAGGAGAGGCTGGTAAACGAGTCAGGGGGTTGGAGCTCCCTTCCAGGAGAGGCTGGTAAACGAGCATAGGTGGGTGCCTGCGTGCTGGTAGAGTCTGCACCAGCACATATGTTGTAAGATGTTTTCTCTATAATAAAATATTGAAGGCTGAGCAACTGCAGCGGTGGTTTTTTCCCGACTTGGGTTTCCACCTAAAAATCCTGGTGTTCATGTGTGATGCTTTGTGTGATGGTTTATTCTGTTCTTACTGCACATGTTTACTGTTTATAGAACATCTAAAGAATGAATGATGGAATGATATAAGTGAAGAACTAATGGCATAATTAGATCTCTGTGTATACGCGAGTTTTATGAAGGATATCCGCGTGTATACGCTAGTTAGCTTCAGCAAAGTAGCGTATGGGTTTTAGAGCATGAAAAAGTAAAAAGTTTCAGTTTGCCCTAGATACTGATTCACCCCCCCCCCCTTCTTAGTATTTTTCCCAATAGTAATAGTTTAGCTGAATCTACTAATAAAAATCTCATCAAAAACATAAAAAATACGATTGATCAGAATCAAAAGAATTGGCATAAGTCTTTAATTTTTGCCCTATGCTTTGATCGTATTACTCAAAAATCTTCAATAGGTACTTCACCTTTTAATCTTGTTTATGGAAAAGAAGTTGTGATACCATCAAATCTATTTCTTCCATCATTAGTCCTAGTTAAAATTATTGAAGAAAGTCCTTATCATCTATTCAATTGAGATTTGATCAGATTCTTAAGTTAGAAGAAGATATAGAGAAAGCTAAAAGTATTCAAGCTAAAAATCAACAACTAGTAAAATCTTCTTTTGATTCAAGTTCCACCGGATCCAAAACTTTGCAAATTGATGATCTTGTTCTGAAATGGGACAAAGAACATGAAGATAAGGGTAAGCATACCAAATTTCAAAAAATATGGCTTGGACCATTTTAGATTGCTGAAAAGATAGGCGCATATATGTTCATATTGCAAGACTTATCAGGAAAGAGAGAATCTCTTCCTGAGAATGGGCTTGTCTTAAAGAAATTATTTTCATAAGGAGGTAACCACTTCTTACCTATACATATTCCTTTTTTCAATTTTATTTATTCTCTAAATAAGGTTGTGAATAGTCTTTAATTGGATTTTTATTATTTCAAAATATCTTCAAGAAAATATTATAAGTACTTATTTTATGTAAATAAGAATTTTTATAGAGATGATTACAATTTTGGGTAGTTAAAATAAAATATTAAACTTTGGAAGTTTGTGAAAACATTTGCAAAATCTTTTCAAACCTTAAGGAAATTGTAAATAATTATAAGTTTTTACAATCTATGCTTCTGTGATCCATATAAAATTGTAAAATCTCTTTCGGTAATAATCACATATAATGGAACGTTGTCAACGTTCCATTATATGTGATTATTACCGAAAGAGATTTTACAATTATAAGTTTATTGAGCAGAGAAAGGTTATCCATAAAAATTAAAGACCTTTTCAAGCTTTGGCATTCAAAACTCTAAAAAAATTTCATCCATTGATTCTTAAGGAGAACAATCAGTTCACCCGATCCATTAAGGTTGTGATTTTTTATAATGTAATTCTACGAAATTATATATAAAAAGTTAGTAGATAAGGGGTCTCATTACGAGCCTGCTTACCAAGATCATAAGAAGTAATAAAACTGAAACTACCAACACTGCATACCAAAACAGGGTAATGGATTATAATTATAAGACAAGGGGTCTCATCACGAGCCAGCTTGTTCAGTTTAATTACAACTAGTGAATGGCATTGCTATTAATCTGGCTAGCAAACCAGAACAATGGCTTTTAATTTAAAAAATAAATAAAAAAGAAAAACATGAGATAATATGTCTTATGAATTTATGTTTAAAAAATTCACAATCTTAGTTGGATGGGACAATGAATGGTTGATGGTTAAAAGGTAACCCTGTCGAGACTATAAATGTTTGCAGGCAGCAGAGGCAATACCTATCACAATAGAGTATATTACAAAAGCTAAAATTGGAAAGGCCTGATGTACAAGCATTAGGCCTGATGTAGGAGCATTAGGTTCAAGGAAATACTTTGTATGTAAATAGACATAGGGGGGTCTCATGTTTTTTCTTTCCTATGTAATTATTAATATTTGAGTGATTTTTAAATAAATTTAGTGAGAAATTGTAAATGTTCCCAAGTCATTGGAGAACATGAGGAGAATTCGGTTAGCTAGGAATGTGAAGAGTTAGTTCAGTAAATTTAGGGACTTAGTCTAAATTTAGGAAATCTGGAAATTTAGGAGTTTTGTTGAGTTGTTAGAGGAGCTGAATTGATTCATTATTTTCTTGTATAAATGTAAGAATCAAAGGAATTAATGGAGATACCTGCAGAGCTAGAGATCTGGAGAGACAGAGTAGGAGGTAGAGGGCCATCGAATTGAAAATCTGGCCGAAGAAAGAAAAAATTTGTAAGTAATTTCATTTTCTTGATTGAAAGAAATGTGTCTGAAATATACGTGCCTTGATTGATTAACTCTATGTGAAGAATGTTGAGGCTTAGTTAACTATGTGTGAATAAGACCCTGCAATAGGAATGACATTGTACTCTGTTACTATTGAAATATTGATTGTGGGATTTGCAATTCATACTCATTTAATCGGGTTCTGTGTGATTGGTACTTATTGGGAAAATTAGTATAGATAATGGTGAATCAATACTAATAAACTGGTTGAACTATTAAATTTAAATATAAACTAGTTCAATGGAGTCCCCTATGGGGCTGAATTCGCTCAGGAGATAAATGCACATTAGACTGTGTAATCTTCGGGATGGAAAAGATTTGAGTGGAAGTTCATATATGCTTATTGTTAACAAATTGAGAAGTTTCGACTTGTTGTGACTAGAAGGATTTCTACTTTTCGGAATAGCGCGTCACGGGCTTTATAAAGCCTGTGTCAATGAACCTTGAAACAAATAACAATAAGTGAGCAATGGAAATTTGTTGAAATTGTGAGGGTGAATGTAAATCAACATGCAAGGACCGAGATCTTAAGTCAAGTCCATGGGAGGATAACTAGATCAACCATTGATTAGGATCGATAGAATGGTTCGATGAGTCTGGTCGAGGGGTGTGTTTTAGTGTAAGTTGGAGCAACGAAGTCCAAACTGAAAAAGGCGAGATCCGAAGCTTAAAGGCTGATAAATTCTGGGATTGATCGAACCGGAGTGTGCAGTGAAAGCTCTGGTAGAGCTGTGTGTTATAACATGTGGAAACTGAGGTGGAACGTAGAGAAACCAAAGGGCAAAACCATGAAGAAAGGAGGGGAACCATGAAGTTCTCTTAAGAAGCCATTGATGGTATTCATATAATTTATAAGCGGTAAGTTGGTTTGTAAAAAAAACGCAATACATCCCAGCACCCAACACATATCTTGGAGTGGTTTTTGGAAACCGCCCATTTCACACTTTTTCTGAGCATTAAATTTCTGTTCAAGAAAAGGTGCGATTCTTGTCCGATCTTGAGGGGAGAAGATCCAAGGGTTTTCACAATAGCAAGTTGCACAGACGTTAGCTCAAAGGTATGGCCCAGCATCATTGAGGTGACAATTTTTTATTAATTATTCAATTGTGGGCCCGAATAACTAATTATGGTTGGGGTTCAAAAGAGTTTGATATATTAAATATGGGTTAATATATGTTGGCGCCAAGGATTTTAGGTAAAGGTGGGCTGGTGGTTATATGAAGGTGTTGACTCAAATTTATAAGGTCCAAGCATTGTTTTTAACTCTGAAGGAGTGAGGGAAAGGTTCAATGAAATTTGAACATGAAAAGCATTTAATACACGGACTTTTAACATGGTTTAGCCATAAGGGAATGAATGTAAATTTCCGCATGAAGAGTAATTTATATTGGCTCTTTAACCATTAATTGGAATAAAGCTTCCACATATGTTTGATTTTCCAGTTCATATAATAAGATTGGGTTGCATTTTTATATGCATGAGAGTTGAAATGTGGGTTAGCCCTGTTATCATGTGGTATCAGAGCTAGAATAGCTTTTTGAAAGTTCAAGTTTTTTGAATTAATTGCATGTATGAAAATAAATCAGATTTTTGAAAACTGACAAAGATTGCAGCATACAGAGGTATAGTACAGGTGAGAGGAGAAGCAATATTACACAGAATCTTGAAGGTGAGTTGATGAGCAGTGTTTAACTCTAGTTTGAAGGATTTTTTGTGGAATTCAAATTGGAGGCAATTGAAGAAATCTCAGCAAAAGAAGATCATAGCTTTGAGAGCAGTGATGAAAGAATCCAGCAAAATATTCTAAGGTCAAGAAGCTAGCTTGGTAGAACCCGGAGAATTCCCAACAGAGGTTGGATGAAAGAAGAACAGATGTGCTCTTGAGAAAGTTGCAGAGTGAAGCCTAGAGAGAGAAAAAGAGAGTGCTCAAAAGGTTCCAGTAGATAGGGGACCAGTACTTGCCAAAATCCCAGATCCTAAGGAAAGGATTGGTGAGGTAAGTGGCAGCAAGAGAGCTTGTTGTTGCAGAGGCTTAGTGCAGCTTATGAGTGAAGAACTCATGGAGGAGAAGATGACTACAGATAGTCATAGCAGAGATTGCAGATGTTCTGAGAGAGGCCACAACAGAATGAAGATGAAGAAAGAATATGCCAAGATAGATGGTATCCATAGACAGTTAAGGAATGAAGAGTATGATAAAGAGGTAGCTGAGATCTAGGAGCAGTTCAAAAAATTGGAACTGATGATAAAGGAAATATAGAGAGTTGGTTGGCTCATGAAGAAGAAATTAAAGTGGCATGGGCTATAGATGAAGAAAGAGCAGATGATGAATGCTCAGCAGAAAGAGAGATTACTCAGAATGATTGAGTATTTGGAGAAAGACTTGAAGAATGAAACTTCAAGTGGGAATAAGGGGTCAAATGACTTTACATCTAATGATTTTTTTATGTTTGCAGGAAAAACCTGTGGAGAAAGACAAACTGTTGATGTTGTCACTGAGGAGGAAAATGGGACAACTAGATATTTTGAAAATGTCCATGCACAGTTAGAGAAAGGTTTTGCTTTCCAACATATTGGGAGAAAAGGAGATTTAACTTATGATGATGGCCTAAAGCTGGAAATTGGATAGCTTGAAGAGGCTGAAGAGAAGACCATTGAAGAAATTCTGAAATGTATAGAAGACTTGGAACAACAGGAAGATTTGATGATCAAATCATCAAATGAGACCACGGGCTCTTATGGTTTTAAAACTAAGAAGATGTGTGTGAATGCAGGTATTGAAGAAGACAGTTCAAATGATGAAATTGTGGTAAATGAAGCTGACTGTTTCCAAGCGAAGTATGATGATGATTATCTTCCAAATGAAGATCAGATTGAGTTACTGGAGCAGAAGGAATTCATAAATTCATTGTTTAATGAAATAGATTGTTTCAATGGAGACATGACAGTTTTTTCTGATGGTGATGAAATTGTTATGAATGCTGATAATGAAAATTTGTTTTTATTAAATGGCCAAGTGAAAAGTGATAGACAAATAACTGAGATTATTGCAGAAATGGAAGATCATAATTCTATTCTGATGAAAGATGAAGAAGTAGTGACAGCAGGAAACTTGACTTGTGATAAAGAGGAAGGAAGTGAAGATTGTGAAATTTTTTTCTCAGATGAGATGGCAGAATTGTGGCATGAGTTAAGTTTTCTGGAGCAGAGGATAGAAACACAGAGAAAAAGTGTTCATATTGTAAAGGCAGATATGAATGAGAATGAGAAGGTTCATTTCTATGAACTAGAGCAAGGAGACATCCTTGAAGAAGATGATGCAGAGGAGAGACTAACTGACAGTCTCAAGAATTGTTTGAAGGATTGAAATTAGCATACTGATGTGCTGATAGAGAAGGAAGGAATTCTAGGACAACATACTAAAATGCTGGCAGAGGAGAGAAAGGCACTGAGACCTTATGATTTTTGTTTTAGAAATTGTTTTGTGAATGTAGATTTTGTTGGTGATGGAGAAAAATTGACACCACTAGACATCCAAAGAAAGGAGGAGGAAAATTCCGTGGAGGAATTTAATCCATGGAATGAAGAAATTGGATTTCTGGAGATTATGCTAAACAACCAAGATTCAATACAGGAAGGAGAACCTCAATTTCAAAATTGGGGATTGCAGAATGTGAAGACACAAAGGAATGAAGAAAGTGATTAATTTTTTGGTCTTGGAAGAGACTTAGAACTGCAGAAAGAAGAACTGGTGACTGGATCATCAGTTGAGACCATTGGGTCTTGTCATTCTAAAATTGACAAGTTGGCTGTGTTGACAGGTATGAAAAAAGACAATCCATCACTTGGAGTTGTCTTGAATAAAGATGGGCTATTGAAGGAAAGAGAGGGTATCATGCATGATGTAAAGGAACTTGTTATTTCTGTTGATGATAAGGAAGAGTTGGCTTGTTTGAATAGCCAAGAGAGGACTGGAGGACAGACTTTTGGGACTGCTATAATAGTGGAGAATCATAATTTTATTCTGATAGAAGAGGAAGACACAGTACTTGAAGAACTTGAATTGATTGCCAGAATCAATCAAGGAGATGAAGGACAATTACTAAAGATTTTAAAGGAAGAAGAAGAAGAAGATTTTGCTTAAACAAGTTTGCAGCATATTGATGAAATTCTTGAGAATAGATGGCTAAATTTTTTGCTGAAAAAATTTAGAGAAGAGAATGAAATGGAAGAGTAGCAGATTGAAGTGTTTCCAGAGGAGGAAGAGACACAAGGATTTTGTAATTTTGGTGTTTTTTTTATGATTACAGGTACTGATGGAAGGACTAAAGAATGTGTGGTCTAGGAGAGGAAAACGGATGATGGCAGTGACTGGAAATTTAAATACCAGTCCAGAGAATTGCTGAAGTCAGAGAATGAAGAAATTGTCATGAATGACAATTAGGAAGATTTTTACTGTTGCAGAGAACAAGAGGGTATGGATGATTGGGTGGAAGCTAGCACAGAAACTAGAGATAGAGTTAAAGCTAGAGTTAAAGGTACAGCAACGGTGGTAGAAAGAGTTCAGCAAATAAGAACTTAGCATGAAGAAATAGAAGTAGAAGTTCATAAATCAAGACAAAGTAGTATCCAGTAGTCAGAAGACATATTAGACAAAGAAATTGAATTTATGAGAAAGCTGATGGTGAAAGTGTCTCAGAGGAAGACAACAAGAAGAGAACAAAGAAGCAAAAGTAGTAGCAGAAGAAAGGCAGAAAGAGAATGTAAAAGTGCAGCTAGTGGAGCAAGACAGAATAAGATATGGAAGCCTGGTGAAGTGCAGAAGAATAATATTGCAGCAAATGACCAACTACAAAACAAAGTGTGGGATCCAGGAAGACAAGGATGAAATCACATGATCAGGAGATCATGAATCATTTTAACCTGGGGAATCTGATGCAGGAGCATTAGGCTCAAGGAAATAATTTGTATGTAAATAGACATAGGGGGGTCTCATGTTTTTGATTTCTTATGTAATTATTAATATTTGAGTGATTTTTAAATAAATTTACTGAGAAATTGTAAATGTTCCCAAATAATTGGAGAACATGAGGGGAAGTCGGTTAGCTAGGAATGTGAAGAGTCAGTTCAGTAAATTTAGGGACTTAGTCTAAATTTAGGAAATCTGGAAATTTAGGAGTTTTGTTGAGTTGTTAGAGGAACTGAATCGATTCATTATTTTCTTGTATAAATATAAGCCTTAAAGGAATTAATGGAGAGACAAATAGAGCTATAGATCTAGAGAGACAGAGTAGGAGGTAGAGGGCCATCGAATTGAAGATCTGGCCGAAGACAAGAAGAAGTTGTAAGTAATTTCATTTGCTTGATTGAAAGAACTGTTTCTGAAATGTACGTGCCTTGATTGATTAAATCTGTGTGAAGAATGATGAGGCTCAGTTAACTATGTGTGAGTAAGACCCTGCAATAAGAATGACATTGTACTCTATTACTATTGAAAGATTGATTGTGGGATTTGGAATGCATACTCATTTAATCAGGTTCTGTGTGATTGGTACTTATTGGGAAAATTAGTATAGATCATGGTGAATCAATACTAATAAACTGGTTGAACTATTAAATTGAAATGTGAACTGGTTCAATGGAGTCCCCTAGGGAGATGAATTCGTTCAGGAGATAAATGCACATTAGACTGTGTAATCTTCGGGATGCAAAAGATTTGAGTGGAAGTCCATATAGGCTTATTGTTAACAAATTGAGAAAGTTTGACTTGTTGTGACTAGAAGGATTTCTATTTTCCAGAATAGCGCGTCGTGAGCTTTATAAACACTATGTCAACGAACCTTGAAGCAAATAACAGTAAGTGAGCAATGGAAATTTGTTGAAACGATGAGGGCGAATGCAAATCAAGATACAGGGACCGAGATCGTAAGTCAAGTCCGTGGGAGAATAACTGGATAAACCATTGATTAGGATCAATAGAATGGTTCGATGAGTCTTGTTGACGGGCATGTTTTAGTGTAAGTTGGAGAAACGAAGTCCAAACTAAAAAAGGAGAGATTTGAAGCTTAAAGGCTGATAAATTTTGGGATTGACCGAACCGGAGTGTGCAGTGAAAACTCTAGTAGAGCTATGCGTTATAACATGTGGAAACTGAGGTGGAATGCAGAGAAACCGAAGGGAAAAACCATGAAGAATGGAGCGGAACCATGAAGTGGTCTTAATAAACCACTGATCGTATTCATATAATTTATAAGCGGTAAGTTGGTTTGCAAAAAAAAATGTGATACATCCTAGCATCCAAAACGTTTCTTGGAGTGGTTTTTGGAAACCACCCATTTCGCATTTTTTTTAGCATTAAAGTTTTGTTCAAGAAAAAGTGTGATTCTCGTCCAATATTGAGGGAAGAAGATCCAAGGGTTTTCGCAACAGCAAGTTGCACAGACGTTAGCTCAAATGTATGGCCCAACATCATTGAGGTGACAATTGTTTATTAATTATTCAATTGTGGGCCCGAATAACTAATTATGGTTGGGGTTCGAAAGAGTTTGATATATTAAATATGGGTTAATTTATGTTGGTGCCGTGGATTTTAGGTAAAGGTGGGCTAGTGATTATATGAAGGTGTTGACCCAAAGTTATAAGGTCCAAGCATTGTTTTGAACTCTGAAGGAGTGAGAGAAAGGTTCAATTAAATTTGAACATGAAAAGAATTTGATACACAGACTTTTAACATGGTTTAGCGATAAGGGAATGAAAGTAAATTTCTGCATGAAGAGTAATTTATATTGGCTCTTTAACCATTAATTGGAATAAAGCTTCCACATCTGGTTGATTTTCCAGTTCAGATAATAAGATTGGGATGCATTTTTATATTCATGAGAGTTCAAATGTGGGTTATCCCCATTATCAAGGCCCCTTACTTTATTATTATCAACCTATCAAAGCTTAAGAAGACCCAAAAATGTTTCTATTCTTGAGAAATTAGAAGGAAATTGTAAGTGATTTTTTATACTTTTTGAGAGTTAGATTTTATTTAAATTTTTATAAGATAGTTTTTATTATATTTAAAACTTTTTGCTTATTAAAAGTATAGTGTTCATTTTATTTTTCAGAGATAACTGTTTCTTCCAGTGAATTGCCAATTGTTGTACAATACAACAACCCTCCCCATTTCAAAATTTTAGAATAAAGTTTGTTTAGAAATAGGTCCCCTTTCTTTTAAGATAAAATAAAATACTTTGAGAAAATCAAATTATTCTATATTAAACAATAAAAAGATTCATTGTTTAAAAGTCATATATCACATATTTCATATATCAAATACAAGTGAACAAATGTGACATTGAAACTTTTCCAATCCGATGAACTACCAAATCTTATATCGCATCAACACAAAGCATAAAATTATTCATGTTAAAAATTCTAATGTGATAAAGTAAATCACAATTGCAAATCAGTAGGGTCTTAAAGGTTTCACCTTTGTTTTTCAAAATCTCGCTGCAATGTAACCTATCACAATCGCATTCCGAAGAAGATACCCTTCATTCAGTCTATTGCAAAAATTTGATGTGATGCGATTCATCGCAATCGCAATTCAAAGAAGTAACATCACATTTTATTTGATTTATAAAATCCCGATGCGATACGACTTATCGCAAATTACATTTCTAAAAGGATACCCTTCATTCGCTCTATTTCATAAATGTCGGTGCGATGCGATTTATTGCAATCGCATTTCGGAGGAACAACATCACATTTACTTATTCTACAAAACTCTGATGCAATGGACCCCACCATCATCGCAATCGCAAATCAGCAGAAATCACATACAACTTAATTCCTTTGAGAATGTCCGACATGATATATTATCATCGCAATCGCAAAATAGGCGGAATATATGAAATGATATTTGATTCCATTTCCAAACCTCCAATGTGATGGATAGTTAAGTCTTTATTTATTGCTATTTGCATCGCGCATATGTTATTTATTAATCGCAATCGAAAAATCCAAAAGGAAAGTTTTACATTAACATTTCAAATCGCCGATATCCGATTGTACGATCATTATTAATTATAAAATAAAATGACTTATGGTGAGAGATCCTATATGAATGCATGAATGTGACTCTTATGGAGTGCATTTAAGTTTAAGATGAGTTAATCAATTGGGATCATTAATAAAATATTTTCACACAGTTGTTCTTCTAAATTTGTTCCTTCCCATTCTGAAAGGTTTTTCTCATTTGCAGAGCCATAGACCATCCAACCCTCTCGTTTTCCAAGCCAGTGAAATGATACCAGACAGGAAAATGTCTAAGAAATTTAAGAAAGAAAGAATTTCTAATGTCGCAAAGATCATTCCTACTCCCGCAATACCGAAAGAAAAAACAACTAAAATCAAGCTGTTTACAGATACGACATGCCAGGGTCTCGGGAAGCTTTCATGGGAAGAAGTGTATAATTTTATTGAAGCAGAAAAATCCACTGTGACAGAGGTAAAAGTGACAGTACTAGATGAAGATGACTCAGATTTTGATTCTAAGACTCCTCTCGAAGCACTTGCAAATTCTTTTCTTCACAGAATTGCGGCTCGGGCGAATATGTTTCCCTATTATGATGTAGTACGATGGGTGATAGACAATATCACCATCACAAACAGAACCTTTGTCTCAGTTGCGGGAACAAGTTTTGGGTCTTTTAGAGCGGAAGATATCAAAGCGATGTACCATATCCCAAATCCTCAAAAGGTCTACAACAAAGCTTTCATAGTAGATTTCGCCGCAAGCAATGAAGTTGAGTCAGACCCTATTAAGGAGTAGAGATGAGCTCCGGAGAAACATAAAAATGAAGCATCAGGTATGTACTCTGTGGAGTCTCTTGCACCCCCATATTTCTATGCAGCTGCAATGATGTGTAGACTCTCTGGGAATGAGAATTCTGCAAGCTTTTCAATTGAGATGGTACCTCTTATTCATGTTGCTATAAATTATGAAATTATGGATTGTTCAGTCATCCTTTCTGACAAGATAGCTAATAGAATGCTGGAATATAGAAAGGATAAAGACACTAGAAATACAACTCCTTTTCATTTCTGTGCCTATATCTTAGATGCCATGTGTTTCAATTCAGAATTTCCTATTCTAGGTTGGAGATGGACTCCACAGGAACCTGATCCACATTTATCATAAACTCTTCTGAAAGGTCCATTTTAAAAATCATGTATATACGGTTTGTCATGGTTTTTTGTTTCCTATCTATCAATTCATTTTTAACCAACTTCCTCCCTAGCTCTCTCAAAAAGAAAAGAATGATATATCCCTTATTGGTAATTGTTTTGGAGAAGAAATATTTACTTACATAAGAGTTTTTGGAAGCATTGTGGAACCCCACATCTTACCTCTATATGTCCCTGACAAACTGTTAGCCCAAGCAATTTCTTACCAGTTGACAGAAAGAGGGATGTCAAGATGTTTAAAGAATGCGAAGAAATTGATGTGGCCTACCTTTCCCTTTCATTGTGGAAATTATACTTTGAATGATTTCAAACATGCTGAAAAGGAATTCATTAAAATAAGAGATATTCAGCTTGCAACTGTCCCAGTGAGATAGTATGATCCAAATAAAGTAGCTTTCGATTTCACAACATTGGTTCAAATTTCTAGGTTTGTACATGAACTCGATGAATTTTATGATTTATTTGTCTCTATTGAGAAATTTTCCCAAGTTTATGACTTGGCCAAAATCAAGTTTCAAGTGGAAGATATGAACAAATTTTTGCAGTTCAAAAGTCAGAGATTGCTGAAAGATCCCCTTG
The DNA here is from genome assembly GCA_034641835.2 of Pinus albicaulis. Lineage (NCBI taxonomy): Eukaryota > Viridiplantae > Streptophyta > Pinopsida > Pinales > Pinaceae > Pinus > Pinus albicaulis. The sequence goes on from CM076569.1 coordinate 197,037,386, forward strand.
ACAAGCTAAGGATTCCTTTGCAAGAAGCTGAAAATATAGAAATAGAACAAAAGAAAAAGGAAGACACAACTAACAAGACAGATAAATAAGTGTCTACCAGAAAAGCTAATATGCATATTGAGAAGGAAAATACAGTTGGTAAACTTGATGTTCAAACAGAAAAGGAAAATACAGTTAACAAAGTTGATATGCACTCTGAAGAAAGAAATACAGATGATAAACTCAATGATGAACTTGAAAGAAAAACAACCACGGAAAGAGTGGTAAATTCTGCTGAAATTATTGTTACTCCCGAATTACTAAGGAAATATGAGCAATTTGAACAGAAAATTGGAGGACAAAATAATCCTCAAGTTGATATTTTGAATAATCAACATATGGAGATTATCCCTGAACATCCATCAGAAGAAATTGTGCTAAAATTTGAAGAAAACCCTTGTTTGGATATCTCTTATAGTCCTAAGCATACGGCTGTTGTCAAGAAACAAAGAAAAATAAGGAGGATAGATCAAGAATCGCTCTCATCCCCACAGGTTAAATTCATGAATATTGTTTGGAAGAATAGTGAGGTAGATCCTTCAGAGGATCTTACTAAATTATCACAAGATGCATGTGCCTACAGTGTAGCCACTATATATAAAGCTGTTGAAGTCAATCAAATGATCAAACAAAAGGACTCATAGATAGCAATAATAGAAGAAAAGACAACTGATGATCAACAAAAGATAATGCAATTGGAGCAACAATTATTAGAAGAAAAAATCAGAGCCAAATAGTCGGAAGAACAACTATGTGTAGAAAAGAAAAAGCTTGATCAAAAAGCTTTGAATAAGCAAAAACGGTTGTCCCAAGAAGTTTATAAGTTACAAACCTTGCTGCAAAATGAGAAAACTGCCAAAGCAGAGCAAGAAAAAATATTTCAAGAAAGATTGGATAAATTTAAGGATTATCCTAAAATTGACCAATTTAAAATTGAAGCTCTACAAAAAAATAAGCTATTGTATCAGCAGTTAGATGATCCCTGGCAAAAGATTGCACAAGCAAAGCCTTTATGTGAAATAACATCTTCCCTTATTGATGGATCAGTCAGCCTCAGACTTGAATTTGAAAATGCAGATGACAAGATATCAAAGTTCCTTTCATGGAAAAACTCAAAAAGAAGGAAAGAATGCAAATATTCCTAGGATCAAAGAAAGACATAAAGAAATTTTATTTGCTGAATGGGAAATACAGTTGATTAAAGAAGAAAAAGCTACATCAAGAGCTAGAGCTATGATGAACAATCTGACACAATTAATTAATGATAGCTTATATGTTATTAATTTAATTTCAGATTGTATTTCAGGTAAATTACCAAAGGTGAAAGAAGGTGATACTAGGTGGAAGCAGGAATTAATCAACAAGAATCAGAAAATCAGAAAAATTCAGGATATTACATGGGATTTCATGTGGACATACTTAATTAAACCACATAGTCAACAAATGACAATTAAATGCCTGTCAAATGCCATCAATTTAATCATTCCAGACTTATCCGATGCCACGTACACTGGTCAATCGCATTCGAGGCTGAGTCATCGAACCGAAGTCAAGGATATGCTCAAAATCTCAGCACACTAAATATAGGAGAAAATCAATGAACCTGTTTTATTTTTGATATCGCAAGTCTTTTTCAGGACCTCCAATGATAGTTTCTAGGATAAGTTATAGATAATTTGTTTTTTTAATTTCCTATTTAAACCCCTTTCATGCATTTAGAAAGGCATCCTGAATTTGTAATAATTTTGACTTGGATGATACATTTTTGTACTCCATTGATTATTTTATTTTTATAAAGTATGACATCCTGTGATTTATGGTGAATTATCTTTAAGAATTAAATTTTTGTACCTTGGAGGTTATTTTAAGTTAAAGCACAGGATCTAGATATTGAGTTGCATCAAGAAAATATGTCAATGATTCTGGTATTTCTATCGATTTTATTTTATTTTATTTATGTTATGAAGTATTCTCTTTGAAATTTTTATCATTTATATATGCTTGTTTTCACAAATATTTCTTTATCATATCATTTCTAAAGATATAGAAATATTCATTTGTCATAGCATATGCAAATGATTTATAGCATTACGAATGCGATGTGTTATTATAACTCTGTTTAATTTATTAAAAAGAGTTATCATTATATGATACTGCATCTTTCTGTTGAATAATAATACATTTTCATGGTTATTTTTTTAACTGAAACCATGTTTAAGCTGTATTCATACTTAATGCCCGGGTTAGTTCTAGAATTATTTGCAAGTTATAATTTAAGTTGGATAGATTATTTCAGTCAATTAGCTCCATTATTCACCTATACAAACACTCGATTACCAATTTATTCACTATTATGAAACTAGTCCTATAAATGCAGTCGGAGCCACCACACCAAACGGAAAAGGAGTTGTCCTAAGGTCCCGACCAGGTGGTTTTCCCCCGATGTTTGAAGCAGCGATTTTCAAGGCTTGAACAGAACCTTAGAATTTTCTCTTAAAGATGATTAGATGGATGGTCGATGGTATTCATAAAGTGCCATAAATGGGGTCATTTTTGCTGAAATATGGAAGGAAGTGTTATACCACCATTCAGCGAGAGGTAACCACTTGACCCATTATGTTTGTTTATCAGATATAGAACAACGAAGATATCCTTCCAAACATTTATTCAATATCTCATTTCGACCATCGAATTGAGGATGATAAGATGAGCTATGAGCTAATTGATTACCCAAACAAGAAAATAACTTCGTCCAAAAATTTCTAGTAAAAAATGGATCTCTATCACTCACAATAACCTTTGGGTTTCCATGTAGCTTTTGAATTGTTTCCATAAATGTAGTAGCAATTGTACTTGCTTTAAATGGATGAGATAATGCACAAAAGTGTGCATACTTGGTAAGTCTATCAACTACCACCATGATGACACTCTTTCCTTCAGACTTAGGTAAACTTTTGATAAAATCCATTGAAATCTCCTCCCAACGTTGACTTGGAATGGATAAAGGTTGTAGAGGACCCGGGGTCTTAAGTTTCTCAAGTTTATTTTGCTGGAAAACCAAAGATTCCACCACAAACTTTTGAATGTAATATTTAAGGCCATCCCAAAATAATTCTTTCTTCACCTTGTGGTAAGTTTTTAAAAATCCTGAGTGTCCTCCTAAAGGAGAAGTGTGCAATTCCAAAATAATCTTTTGTTTTAGTTGGGAATTCCTACAAAGATATAAGTGATATTTGTACCATAAGGAATCATTTTTCCAAATAAATGTATCAGATGTACTAGGATATTGCGGCAACTTTCGAATGAGTGTCCAAACTTCTTCGTCCCTCTTCCATTCATCCCTTGCTTCGGTTATCCAATCTAGTTGGATAATAGAAATGGCACAAAGAAATGCTTCCACCTCTTCATTTTTTCTTGATAGTGCATCTGCAACATCATTTAGCTTCCATGTTTTGTAGATTATTTCAAAGTCATAATCCAACATCTTTGTGACCCATTTTTGCTGCTCTTCTGAAGATAGTCTTTGTTCCAAAAAGTGTTTAAGGCTATCATGATCATTTTTTACCTTGAAGTGTCTTCCCATTAGGTAAGGTCGCCATTTCTTTGGTGGATGTACTATTGATAACATTTCCTTCTCATAAATTTCTTTTTGTAAATACTTTCCTTTGATTGGACGACTTTCAAAAGCAATGGGTCTTCCTTCTTGCATTAAAACAACACCAATTCCATTTCGTGAGGCATTACATTCCACAATAAAGGTTTTTGTGAATTCTGGCATAGCTAAGACCGGTGCTAGGCACATTACCTCTTTAAGATGTTCAAAGGCATTAGTTGCTTCAGGAGTCCACAAAAATGCATCTTTATTCAATAATGTTGTTAGAGGTGCTACTATTCTCCCATAATTATTAATAAAATTGCGATAATACCCTATTAGACCGATAAATCCTTGCAGCTGCCTTATAGTTGTGGGGAATTTCCATTCCTTAATGGCTTTAATTTTGTTAGGGTCTACCTTAACACCCTTGTGAGATAAAATATGACCCAGATATTCCACCTCTTGTACTCCAAAGAAACATTTGGATGATTTTTCATATAATTGTTTCTCCTGCAATAGTTTGAGCACCTTTTCAACATGTTGAACATGATCCTTCCAAGACTTGTTGTAGATTAGTATATCATCAAAAAATGCTAGCACAAATTTTCTAAGGAAGGTTTTGAAAATGGAATTCATCAAACCTTGAAATTTAGAAGGTGCATTGGTAAGGCCAAAAGGCATGACCAAAAATTCATAATGACCCTCATGAGTTCGAAATGCTATTTTCAGAATATCTTCAGTCTTCATTCTAATTTGATGATATCTTGAACGAAGATCCAACATGGTAAAATAAATTGCTCCATGTAATTCATTAATCACAGGAATGGGAAATTTATCTTTAATGGTGAGCTTATTGAGCTCCCTATAATCCGGATACATGCACCATGATCCATCCTTCTTGTGCACCAATACTACTGGAGCAGAGATAAAACTTTGACTAGGTTGAATTATACCAGCCTCTAACAATTTTGCAATCGGACGTTTAATTTCGCTCTTTTGGACATAAGGATATATATAAGGCTTGATTTTTGGAGGAACACTTCCTGGCTTCCCTACGATACCCTGTAATTAGACTTCCTTTCCTTCTAAAAAAAATTTCAAGAAAAGTTCTTGAAAATTAATTTCTATCATCCCCAGAGATTGTAACCATTGTAATCCTAGTACAACATCAGCACTTCCCATAGAAATGGAAAGAATTGGACTATTTAATACATATTCCCCTATGGTTAGCTTCATATTATGGTATTTTCTAGAGAAATTTATAGTTCCTCCATTTGCAACGATCACTTGACATTCTGGTGCTAGGTATAGGAAACAATTCAATTCCTTGGCTACCTTACAATGAATAAAATTATGGGTAATACTTGAATCAATCAACACTATTACCTTTTTCTTCTTGATATGTCCTTCTACCTTGAGAGTTGGAGTGGTAATTCTTTCCACTGCATTACATGATATGGTTAGACTCATTTCTTCCTCTTCTAGGGTTGGTTCCTGGTGTATATCCTCTTCTTGTTCATTTTCTTCTTCCTCTTCACAATCTATGTAAAATAATTTCTTCTCGGCACACTGATGACCTTTATTTTATTTGCTATCACAAATATAGCAAAGCCCTTTTTCTCTTTTTTCTTCGAATTGTTGTGGTGTCAACCTTGTAGGTTGTGGAAATCTAGGAGTAGAAACACTTCCCTCTTTATAGAAGTGAGTGGTAGGCTTCCTTGTCGCCATAATTTTAAATTCAATTTTTGTTTCCAACCTGAATGCCTTCTCCAATGAATCGAGTTCTAAAATGCGAACTTCATGTTGGATGTTATCCTTTAAAGTACCATGAAGAGATCAATCTTGTGTTCCTCTGGAATATCAGTTACCCTTATATTCAATTTTTGGAAGTCCTCAATGTGCTCACCCACTAAACCCTTTTGTTTGAGATTTATCAATTGGCTACATAAGGTGTTGCTCTTTGTATCCTCATAATGTGCTATCATTTCATTTGTAAAAATTGACCAAGTGACAATTTTTTTATGAGAGAAAAGCCATCGATACCATACAAATGTATTTTGTTCTAAATGTAAAGTTGAAATGCATACCTTTTGTGTGTTTTTCACATTATTGAGATCAAAATATTGCTCCATCTATAGTATCCATGTTACAGGATCCTTGCCATCAAACTTCCTCATATCCATCTTTGGAATCATCTTAACATTTATGAAATCAACATTAGAGTTTATGAAATCATGATTAACATTTATATTCTTCTGATCATGAGTTTCCTCTACTATCTTTTCGCCATTGGGAAACATTTCCTGTATCAACTATGCCAAACCTTCGATGCCTACTTTTATGTTTTCCATTTTTTCATCAATCTTAGCTTCCATGCCATCCATCTGAGCTTCCATGCCCACTTTCATGCCTTCCATCTTAGCTTCCAAACCATTTATCTTAGCTTCCATGCCTTTCTTCAAACCATCCATCTTAGTTTCCACGCCTTTCTTCAAAACTTCCATTTCACTTTTTGTTGCTCTTTGCGATAGCGAAATTTTGTGCACCTACTCTTGTAATTTTGATATCTCATGTTGTGTTTCTTCGTCTTCATGAGTCATAGTAGAGACTTCTGCATGCTTAATTAGTGTTTAATTATTTTTAGGGGCCATTTTAGAACCCAATACTGATATCTATTCTTCAATATGCACTTGGAATAAATTCCAACTAATTTTTTTTCAAACGAGACTTATGTAATTCGAAAAACAATACAACCCTTTTTCTTTCTTTTTAGGAGTGTGATATTGAAACTGAATTATCTCTATGATTTCGAATCTTAAATATCTGAAATTTGGTACTGAGGTAGCCCTATGAATCCTCTTTCAAATGCCACAAGTCTGACCTGATTTGGATACTTGAAGACAAGGTTGTGCCCAATCTCCTACGATGACCTAATTATGGACTTGTTCCATAGAGCGAACTTGTATGACTTGCCACATTTCACTGCTTCCTCCTTCGGTTATGAAATTGATAGATAAGAAACTAAATTTTGTGTGCTTGCGTCCTCTTTTTACAGAATTCCAATCCGATGCTTAGATAAAGAGTTATGAAGATTTTCCCACAATCACCGCTTTGAGATGAAATTCGAGAGCCTGAAACAGTCCTAACTTGCACATACCATATCTCCGAAAATGTTGTGAACCAAGATCTCAAATTTTGGGAAAATTTTCCTCAGGAGTTTGGCTTCGCATTCTAAAAAATTCAGATTCTAAGCCTTCATAGAAAAAAATTTATAGCGAAAATGCCGCGATGAAATTTTTAGGCTAAATTGAGGAGCTTGGAAAAAGGCCTAACTTCCATAGATCATTTCGGCTTTGTACTCTAAAAATTTTAGCTTCTGAAACTTCATAGAAAAAATTTTATAGCAAAAATTCCATGATGATTTTTTTGGAGAAGCGAAACCTTAGAACCCAAAGCTTTCATACCAAATGTTGTGAAACCAGCTCCAAAAATAGAAGAAAAGAGATATCAACACCTTAGAAATAAGCCACTTCGAGGGGGAAACCTCCAATACATTACATGAATGAACAATTATTTGATGATTCAAATGACAAAACCTCCTTTCTATATATAGGAGTCCATGGGGCCAGAATGTAATCCTAGTGGGGCCAGAATGTAATCATAGCCGACCGAACAATAAAAATGTAAGGGCACAATAATAACAATATTGGGGTTAGAGGGGGCTACAAAAATAGCAATAAGGGGGCTACACTAATAAAAATAAGCGGCTAAACTAGTAATATAGGGACCTAACATATTGAAACCACACCTATTGTCTCCATCACACATCAGACACCAAATATCGACTCATCGTTTGCTCAAAGTGAGCACAAAATCCCGAAACTAGGCCTTCGTCCACGGTTTTCCCTCGTCTGCCCAAAATTTCGCTTCAGCTTATCAAGCTCTAGAAGTATTCAAAAGGCTCTAAAAATCCCTTAATTGGATTTATAATGCCAAAATTAGTCAGGATAGTCTATTTTTTCAATGAAAATGGCCTCTAGCTGCTCCGGTTTGGCCTCCAACACCTGTCAACACCCCTTGGCACTAGGGTCATTAAGAACTTCTTTGTTCAGTTCTCGACCTATATAAGTCCTCAAAATATTCCAAAACCTCCATAAATTGATTCATAATGCTGATTAAAGTCATAATTGACTATTGGTTCGCTGCATAAGGCCTCTAGCTACCTTGGCTAGGCCCTGAACTGCTGCTAGCAAAAGCTTGCACTAATAGCCCCTGGAACTTCACTGAAGCATCTCGGCCTTAAAAATTCCTTTAAAGGCTCTAAAAAACACACTTCCAGAACATCTAGAACATCAAAAATTGACTATTGGATTTTTGAACAAGGCCTCTAGCTCCCCTGGCTAGGCCTCAAACTGTTGCTGCTCGCTGGTGGTCCTCGTGGCACCTTGAACTTGACTGAAGAAAAAACCTACTTAAATGTTCCCTGATGGCTCTATAACCCACTCCATTGAGTCTGGAATATTGGATATAGTTTAAATTGACTGTTGGCACTCCAAAATTGCGCGAATCTTGAGTGAGTTATGACCAAAATAACTTTGCCCCAATTTCCTCCACTAATTTTGGAAGCTCCATGAGTTAGCTCTGCCAATTTAGGAACTACCTCCGAATTTAGGGGCTCTGCCAAATTGAATGCCAACTTGATCTGCACTTAAATAGTGTTAACTAGAGTTTAATTAATTTGATACCACAGTAAATGCGTTTTTGCTTTAGCTCCCGACACTTGGTCACGAAGAGGTGGACGCATGGAGAGGGGCTCGCCCACGTGATGACCCTCCATTACCAATTGGACTTTAAATTCACAGTTAAATATAATGTTGTATATTTTTTTAACAAAGCACTGGGCCCATGGCCCGTTGGTGGAGGTATGTACTAGTGTGGGGGAGGTCATGGTTTCAAACCCGTACCTCAACCCCATTGCTTGTTTTCTTTTACACATTCGAAACTTGACTTTGGACATTATGTGCCATCTTGACTATATTAAACAAACCTTTTGGAAAATGATTATATATATCAAACAGACCCATTATAAAACAAAACTTTTGGAAAATTATTATAAGGTAGACTTGGCATTCAATAAACCCAAGTCATATCAATGTTAACCTTTGCATATTTTGGTAATGTGGATTTTTTTATTAATATAATAACGTTTTAATTAATATTTAATATATAAAAATAAATTATTATAATATATGATTTTTTTTTAAATCACATAATATATTAAATATATATATATATATATATATATATATTAATTAAAAAAATAAAATTAATACGTTAAAAAATATTTTCCCACATATAAGACCAAAGTGACGAATTTTGAAGTTTATCTCGACATTCAAAGTGCAATAACTTCTTCATACGGTGTCGGTTTTTGAACCATTCGTGGCAACCGAATCAAGAAGAAGAGAACTATTCAACCATCCTAGTTTCAACCCAATCTTGTAACTTTTAAGTTTGAGCAAATTCTTAGGCCCATGATCCAGTTCTCATCACACCTCCCCATTGGGAATCTTTTCGACCCCAAAAGAATGATATACTGATTTGTACAGTAGATGGGAGTACATCACCATATTATTTTCAGCCTCCATACACTTGCCTTGCATGGCTAGTGCCTTTGAACCACAACTTGAAGGTAGTTGACACTTCCCTTCATGGATGCGCTTGTCCTCCTGTCAAAAACTGTCTTCCTTGCACTCACTCAGAAATCTATTGCGAGAAATTTACAGAGGGTAGTTGAACATTTTTGCCTTGATCGTTGATCCAAGGTGGCTCAAAAAAATGTGAGATTATAGCATAAAACATGCATACATAAAATAAATTTTCATATTTACAAATGTGTATGTCTTACTGTGTTATGAAGTCCAACCACTTCTTACTAATCCACTTCCACAATGAATTTTTCTACTGCAAATCTTCTTCATGTGAAACATCGATTCTCACATCAACGATGGAATCTACGGTTTCACTTTCGCCAGTTTTTCTGTCCTATTGGTGCATGTGCTTGGGATGATTAGTTGGATGCAATGTCCAACATTGGAAAACCACATGTACCCTCTTTTGGAAATATGTGCAAATATTATGCACCTACTTTGCAAGTTTCCTTTGCCTCAACTGCTTCATGTATGCCTTCTTCCTCATCAGCATCTCGAAACATCATGGTTAAACTGACAAAAATATGCACATCAACTCTTTCTTCCTTTTAAGCATGAAAAATTGTCATGACTTGCAAAAACATAATCAACTTGACTATGGGAAGAATTACACCTCATGTGTTTCTTTTCATGTCCATCCTTTTTGCCTTCTTCAGGAGATGAACTAGTAGAGGTTCCAACCTTCTCTTGTAGAGTAACATCATCTTTCTTGTCTTGAAAATTGTCTGAACTTGCATGCTCTCCATAAGTTGCATGTCTACAATCTTCTTGTTGCGAAAAAAGCTTAAATAAATGGAAATAAACTTGAAAACAAACTTGACATGTTTTTGATTTAGAACTTGGAACAAAATTTCTCTTTGAAGTTGCCTCACATGCCTTCATGGCTTTGAAGTCTTTGCCATTAGATTGCATATAACCAAGACCCAATTTCTTAGGTCATTCCTCAACCAAGATAGGATCAATCATTCCTTGTGCATGCTTGCCTAAACCCTTTCCCTCATAGGCCATTTTAAACATTAACTTGAACCCTATACCTCTAGTGTTCTTTTCAAATGAACCAACACATCTTTCTAAAGAGGAAACTTAAGACAAATTAGACTAAATTACCTCTGCTTCACGCATGTCCTTAGTCAAAGGCTCTTCTGCTTGATGGAGCTGCATCTCCATATCATGAAATATTTGAAGAATTTCTTCCTTCTCTTGGTTCATAGCAAACAATCTCTCATAAATTTTAGTCCTTTCTCTTGTATCTTCAAACATAATCTGCACCATTTCCTTCAAGATGTAGAAGTCACGCTTCATGTATTCATCAAAGAATCTTGTGAAGGAGGATGATTTTGAAACCTCACTTGATGAAGTTTTCATAATTAAAATTAACTAAAATAACTTCAACAAAGTTCACCAAGCTTTCAAAAACTAGGGAAAAACCTTTTGAACAAAATGATTGTAGAGACAAACTCTTAATCAAGAAGCCTTTTGCAAACAAACCCTTCTTATGCTTCAAGGGTTTCCTTGAGGTCCTTTGGGTAAGGAAGATTCATTAAGCCCTTCTTCCTTCATGTCCTCTCTTGTACTTAGCTATCATTAGCTTTCCCTTCACCTCTAGCAAACTCAAGCAACAGTCAGTTTGCAAACAGTAAAATAATCAATATTTTGCATTGTTTAAACACCTTTCAAGTCAAACAATCAAGTTATTGCTTTGTAAATAAAGTAGCCAAATTATCCAATACCAACCTGATCTGAAAATGGGTTGTATAACTTGTTATTCTTTTCAAGAAGCTCCCATTTAGTTAAAAAAATAAAATATCTAGATTATACTTGAAAATTTTGTGGAATTTATGCTTGAAAGTGGTCTATGATTTTTAACTGTTTAAGTGTCTGAAGTCGATTTTTTTTCTAATATTAAACATGTATAACAACAACATAATGCAGAAATAAAAAATCCACACATAACAAAAAAATTAATCTAGGATATCACCTGAATATCGTGGACTACGTTTGCTTGAGCTTTGTCATCTTCACTTGGAAATTTGGGATTATGATAAAGTTTCTTTTGCAAGTTCAAAACTTAAATCCAATGCTTATTGAACTGAACCAAAGGGCTTATAATACCATTTATATCCCTTTCATGGCTGTCATCACTCCGTAAACAGATCTAGGCTCCCTTAGACTCGATTCCTTCTGTCGGTGCACTGAGCTACCCTGAGCTTCTCCATGGCACTAACTCTTTCAAAATTATTTTTCTATCCCTGAAAACACACCTAATGTCTCCATCATACATCATACACCAAATATCGACTAATATTTCGCTCAAAACGAGCACTTCATCCCTAAACTAGGCCTTCCTCCATGGTTTTCCCTGGGCTGCCCAAAACTTCCCTTCAACTTCTCGAGCACTAGAAGTCTTCACATAACTCTGAAAATCCCTTCATTGGATTCATAATGCCAAAATTAGTAGGGATAGACTATTTTTTCACTGAAAGTGGCCTCCAACTACTCCAGTTTCGCCTCCAACACTTGTCGGCAACCCTTGGCACTAGGGTCACTAAAAACTTCTTTGTTGGTTTATCAACCTATAGAAGTCTGAAAAAGCTTCTGAAACCTCCATAAATTAATTCAAAATGCTAATTACAGTCAGAAATGACTATTTTTTTGCTGCATAAGGCCTCTAACTTGATCACGAAGAGGTAGATGCATGAAGAGGGGCTGGCCCGTAGGGTGGCCCCTACATTACCAGTTGGACTTTAAATTCAAAGTTTAACATAACATTGCAGCATTTTTTAACAAATAACTCGGTGCATGGCCCATTGGTGGAGGTATGTATTAGTGTGGGGGAGGTCACGGGTTCAAACTCGTACCTCAACCCCATTGCTTGTTTTCTTTTACCCATTTGAAACTTGACTTTGGACATTATGTGCCATCTTGACTATATCAAATAGACCCATTATAAAATAGAACTTTTAGCAAATTATTATAAAAAGGACTTGGCATTCAATAAGCCCAAGCCATATCAACGTTAACCTTTGCATATTTTGGTAATGTGGATTTTTTAATTAATACAATAAAGTCTTAATTAATATTTAATATATAAAAATAAATTAATATAATATATGATTTTTTTTAAATCACATAAAATATTAAAAATAATATTATATATATTATATTAATAAAAAAAACTTTAATATATTAAAAATATTTTCCCACATATAAGACCAAACTGGCGAATTTTGCAATTTACCTCGGCATTCAAAGTGAAATAAATTCTTCATATGGTGTCAGTTTTTTGAACTGTTCATGGAACCGGAATCAGGAAGAAAAGATCTATGCAACCATCCTCGTTTCAACCCAATATTGTAAATTTGAATTTTGAGCAAATTCTTAGGCCCATGATCCAGTTATGATCAACAAGATGCAGAGAAACTTACAAATCCAAAGGAGAATTTGCCTATCCAAATAGAAGAAATCAAGAATTTGCAGGATCAAGTCAAAGTGTTGCAAGATCAGAGATCAAGGACTGAAGCCTCACATTCAACAGAAACACAAAGAGCACACAAATTAATAGAGAGGTTGCATAAGTCAGAGAGAGAATCAACCATTGGATAGACCTTGGCCCAAGCCAAGGAAATCATCTGGGAAGATATCATGAACTATATTAATGGAATTTGGTCCTGCATCCATATTACTTTCAAGAAAAAAGAGTTGATTAAGAAGGAAAATGATGCTATCATAACTATCAAAGAGGAGCTCGGGGATATGCCTACTACAACAAATAACGTTATCAAGTTCCTAAACTCCAAGAACAGATACGAGTTAGATAACTTGGGAGTAGATGATAGAACAGAGACAATCTTAGAAGTGAAGAGGATTCTCACCAAGAATAATTTGGTTGTTCAGTTGGAAGAGAAACTCCACGGTTTGGGGATGGCATTGAATAAGATTTTCAACAAGATAAAGCCTTTAACATAGAAGGTTATTCCTTATTTTTTTGTTATTAATGATAATTTAATAGCCTAGGAAGATTATGTGAAGAAATTAAAATAAATTTCCAAAGACAACACCAAATTCTCTAGAATTAAAAGCAGTATGATAGGCAGAGTGTTTTTGGAGGAAATCAGTAATGACTTCTTCATTCAACATGAAGTAAATCACATATTCATCGCAAAGCCCACCTTTTCCAGATATACTGAGGTTGAGGAAATTTACCGAAAGATAATAAAATTGACTATGCCAGATTAAGATCGATGGGATAAACTATGTGAGTTATAGGAGTAAAGAGTAATTGAGAATAGTTAGCTACATCTAGCACATCAGCCAGCACACCCACCAGCGTAGCCCATAAATATGTCCACTGAACAACTGCTTCCTCCAAAATAGTTCCCACATTCCATATCATCTCCACCGAGCTTATTATTTTTTCACAGTTAGAGTTTATTGTTAAATTTTTTGGTAATAATACATTGTCGGTTGAGAGAAAATTGAGGTAATTAGTTTTGTAAAATTTAGTATAAATACTTCACTGTTCGAAGTATTATAGGTTGATTTCTAAGTATATTTTTCCTACTAGGCATTGTAATTTTCAAGTTTGATGGAGCATCAATAATACAAGGACTTATTACGAGATTCATGTGGTGTATTCATTAGTGAATTTCTTCTTCTGTAAATGAGTTATTTCACTGTTTTTCCTTTCTTTGTAAATCTAAAAAATCTTAATTATAAAACTTAAATTGTGATGAATAGGATATGTTAATTAGAACACCTTATTTTGGTTGGTTTTCAATTTATATGTTTTCCACTGATGTCAGATTGAAGAATACTTAATTTCTTTTCAATCTATACTGAATTTCACCTTTCTATTTCACTTAAAATATTAAAAGGATACAGTTAATGCAACCTAGCTTCCCCTGTGAGAACTCTTTTAAATATTGATTCAAAACCAGCTATATTTTTGACTCCATAGACGATGATAATATAGTGACTTAATCAACCAAACAATCAAAATCAAACAAACAATCAAGTACAAACAAAGTAGCCTAAAAATTATTAAAAAAAAAGTTAAATTTTACATAGAAATCCCTCTCTGAAGCTGGCAGGGATAAATCTCAGCTTCCAAAGTGGTTTTGATGTTGTCCTCTATGTTTATTTTCACAATCCCATAAATTACAGAAATATAATAGTCATCTTCATAAATTTAAGATGCAGAAAATTGATGTTAAGGTGCCAAGCTCTCCTTGCACACTTGATTATGTTCAATTCCAAAACCCCAATGTCGATGATCATGATTCATCACATGTTTTTGTCACAACCAGTTTTGAAAAATAGACTACTAGTATTGGCCCAATTTTTGATAAAAATGGGATATACCATAGGATGAATTAGGAAAAATGGACAGGAAAATATTGCTCCTATTAAGCATGTAGTGTAGACATCAAGAGCGGGTTTTGGATAGGATCCTACTGCTCCATCATCACATACATCCAACTGTGCGGTGGTTGAAGAAAATTCCCATGTTAATTGCGATATACATAATGATGACATGGCTACTATTGTCATTCCATATGAAAATATTGTGGATGAGCTATCTGCATATCCTCATAAAAAAAAATTACCCAAGCATCAACATTGCTGGTTAATTACTAGTCCTGCATAAAAATTATTAGAGAAGATACATGAGACAATGAATCATGGACAAATACCAACCATCATGATAAATTTTGGATCGATCAATGAATGGACATATAATCATTTGAGCCAATGCTTAAATAATTCATATCATTGTGTTGCATCAGTTGTTCATTGTTGATTGTCACTATTCCATTAGTTGTGTTTCAGGGAGGGGAATGTTCTGACAATGAAGATTTTTTATTTTTTCTCCTCCCTCAGTTGTGTTTCAGTGGGGGAATTTTCTAACAATGGAGACTATTGATTCTCAATCACTCTATAGTTTTGTTTTAGGGGGGGAGGGGGAGGGTGGTGTTGCCAGTTAGATGGTGAAAAACACAGTTTTCATTACTTTGTTGACAACTGTCATTTTTTTGTGTAATGGTGATGGTGTTCAGATAACTTCAGGAGTGGTGGTATATGTCGTTTGAGCTGAGTTTTCCATGTGTATAGGCCTCATTGTTTGTTTTTTGGTTGATGGTTTTTCTTCTGTTTGAAGCCTTTGTCTCAGATCTTTACCAACACCTAGTTTCTCTGAAGATTTTTTTGGATAAGTTAACATTGTTTTCCATCCTCGTGCCTCTACAACAATCCTACTTTTGAGATCAACTGACCTCATTGAGGTTTCATATCCCTCATCTTCAGAATTTTGGTACTTTAAAATTTCTTACTTTTTTATTGGAGCAGACCCATATTCTTTTCATTAAATGGATCGTTATGGGATCTACAATTTCAGCTTCATGATAATTTGACCACTGACATATTTCTCTCTCTTTTTTTCTTTTTCTTTTTTTTTTTTTGGGGGGGGGGGGGGGGTGGGGAGTTTTTTCATGTAGTTTTTTCTCTATTTATTAGCTTATGAGATCTTTTACATGGATACCTAATCAAGCCTCATTGCCAAGACCCATTCTTTGTTTTCTTTTTTATTTAGTTACTCCCTATGTTTCGCTTAAGAGGGGTTGTTAGAGTTGGCTTTTCCAATGCCTCATTTTCCTATGAGTTAATTGTCGTGAGTTGTAAGCTCATAGAGGTACTTACATATGCCTATTTTTCATAGCTATGCTTAAGAAAAATTAGGCCTCTTTCATTGCTATATAATCGAGGTGTTTTATGTACTTTTACATAACAATATGAGTAATATAATACTCTTTCAAGTTCAAGCTTGATGAAAATTTAATTTACTAATTTATTTACATAAGAAATCAAGATAACTAAAAGAAATCCCTCCATCAACCATAACAATAATTCTAACCTTCACTTGAAATTCCTAACATAAGCACAAGATAGATCCATGATGGTTTATGCCTCAAATATATAGAAGCATTAATAATATAAAGCATCTCACATCTTAAATCTTTAATTATTTTCAAAAAGTTTCGAATGAATTCACTTTATTTTTAACTAAAACGTGATTTATATATAATTAATTGTTATTATTATTATTATCGTAAGAAAATCAGAAAAATAATTAGGTAGAACTATAGCCTCCAATGATGGATTTAATATGTCATGGTCCACGTTAGAATAATGGAGTACAATTTTCTAGGGAATTACTAAAGTAGGTGAGCATGAATAATAATCGTGAAAGTAAACGGTTTTGTGAGGCAAACATATTAGTTGTGTGTGAACATTTTCAGATGCACGAAACACATTTGATTGATGTTGAAATTTAGGCTAGCTGATGGATAGTGATTGTCATTAGTTGTAGTGGTTAGTTTACGTCTATGGAATGAGTCGTGAGTTGCATTGTTACAATGAGTGTTCTTATTCAAAGGGCTTGAGACTTGTTTATGTATCTATGTGAAAAATGTTGTAGGAATTGTTATTATATTTTATAATGTTTATATATATATATTATTATTAGAAGAAAACATATTACAATTATGATGGCCTACAGTTCTCTTTGTGTCACTTTAACCAGATTTGTTAGAAATGAGAGTTGGAAAAAAATGTAAGAGATGTGTCCATTCATTTCCTATATCCCATGGGAAAAATGGAAAATATTCCAAAATACTCACAAACCTACAGAGAAACCAGTAATTTTCATATCAAGGGGGTGTAAATATTTACCACCCAGAGCTAGCTATCTCTCATGGAAGCCTGCTACTCCAACATTTCATTTTGGATATACTAAGATGTCATTGACGTATGCCACAATCTCGTTCTGGTCCTCATATTTTTGTTCGCGGAGGATGTCCATGTTGGCCTGGATATCTTGTAGTTGATCACCAATTGTGCCAAGGTAGGGTTGTTGAATTACGCAACTCGACTACGATACCTAGTCTTGCACCACCTCTCCTTCCAATTCCATACCTCCCATCTCTTCCTCACTCACGCCCCCACCCTATCAGCTTGAGCTCCCTGCTGCCCATAATGGCCACCACTTCGACGAGTGTGACTGCGTTGGCATATCATCCCTACTACCTGGACCTGATGAAACCTCCACCAAGACCTTGCACCAAGGAAATTTCCATGCCTGCTTACCACCCTTTGCAGAAACACACTAAAATTTCCAAGCCTCAACTGTGGCACAAGCCCAGGCTCAAACCAAGGTTTCGAGCGAGCCTAGAGCCCCCATTACACGAATAAATGACAGAATTGTTCACACTAAGGTTTAAACACACCAGGTTTAAGGGAACCTCGAATCTATGGGATAGCAACTACTTAGTTTGATGCGGACCACTCTTTTTTTAGACACCTATGAAACCTGTCGAACACCAAGAGTCAAGTGAGCCTATGAAGTTCAACCATGCTAGGTCGAGGGGTGAAGCCCCAACCACTCTAGCTTCTCTCAACTAAACCAAAGGTTTCTCATACACCTGGTCAATCCACCGACGGGACACAATGTCAAAACCACTTGTACATTTTGCTTCCAACACCACAGAAAAAAATAGAAACATGAAACCCAAACAAGTCCCAAGATAATAGGATTACCTCTACAAATATTTTTGTTCTACTGGAATGAGACCATAAGACGATACATCTACCAGAAAAGACATGTGAAGTTGCATGACTATCAGACTATAGAAATCCCATTGCAGGCACCGATATTGGATCCTAAATACACTTTAGAAAGTCATGTTTGAAATTCTTCCCTTGCTTTCTAGACTGCACCAACTTTGAAATCCCTACTTAGCTCTCCAAAGGAGCCCTCCAAGTGAACCAATCAAGTGCAACCTTCCAAAACACAACTTTTCATTTCCCAAATGATGATTCTATTCACCACATGTAGCATAAAGGGGATTAAAACTAACATTATCTCCAGAACATTCGTTGGAAGACCACCTGAACTGATGTACTCACCCTAATTTGTATTCATTACTGCCGCATTGGAGGCCTTGAGTTGCCCCGAGACAACATATTTGCCAAGTTAGTCACCCAATGAAGATTATTTTATAATACTATTAATGTTTATAATTATGTCAGTAAATTAATGATCTATTTTTATGTGATGTTTATATTTTGAGTAAATTTATGATGTATTTTTATGTTATGTTTTTTTTTTTGATATATGTTTTCATATATGGTTTATTTTAAAATTTTATGTTCACATACAAAAAAAGAAAAATAGTAATAAAAGTTTTTGGAACGATTTTTTATTTAAAAAATTACAATTATTAATAATTTAAATAATTGTATATTTTTTAATTATATAATTATGTGGATATTAATTGTATAATTAATATGAATAATTAGTATTATTATTAATATTAATTTCTACAAATAAAGATATAAAATGTTTGGAAATAAAATTCAAATGTCACATTCATCATAATTTAATATTTCAATTATAACAGTAATTAATCTAAATAATGTAAAAAACAATTTACTTACCATATTTCACAGCCTTATATTACTACCTTATACATTGTAATGTCCTAGAGTTACATAACCGATAGATATCTTTATGACTCCGTATGTATTTGCTTACTTTGATTTAAAACACATTTAAACTTCAACGAGAGTTAAGAGGGTTAACTTCATTCTTTGGTTTTCGGTAGGACTAAGACTTAACCCATGAAAATGATTGGAAAAACACTTAACATTTCGATACTCCTTAACTAGCTCATTAATGGCTCAGTTCATCAATGCATTACACCTTAGATCGAGCTGACAAAACATTAATAGCTATGGTCCTTGGCATTAAATATGTCTTAAATTTTGGCTGATATTTTGGTGCCTCCCAAACTGCATCAAGATTCGAGCCAAGACACCTGGATGAATTGTGTCCTTCGGATGGATTGTTAATCAACGGCTACAGTGCTTCCTTCCAAGGTTTTCAATTAATCAAAACCCAAAAAACCCTAATTGATTTTCTTATTTGTGCCGCAACAGATAGGTGACTGGTTCTGCAATGGTGCTCCACCACTTCTTGACAAGGAGGGTCTACCTGTCACTGTTTGCTAGTGTGCTGGGCTCGCATTTCCATCCGAAGGTATGAATATGCCCAATATCCTTTGGACATGCCTGAAGAAACCAAGGGTTTGGCCTCCACCTGGTAGTCCTTATGCTCTTACCCTTCTGCAGAAGAATTCATTCATCTTGTCGCCCGCTTCATTTGAGGTAAAGGTCTATTATCAGGGTTCAATCCTCATTTCTCTTTTTACATTTTGCAAACCCCAAGAGAGGTCGATACTTTAAGTTTAACTCATCTTATGTAAATTTCTTACAGGTTAACATTCTAAGATGATGGTTATCTACAGGTAATTATACTATTACACCTAGTATATTTCATTTACCATGCTTATATTTATTATATAAATCTTTGAAATAATAATTGTTATATTATTCTCCTGCAGGTATATATATATATATATATATATATATATATATCCTTACTCGTTTTTGTTCTGGGAAAATCACTTCTAGGCTTCAGTGGTTTCTTATCTACACTTCCGCAATATACAATAAGCTTCTATCATAGGTACTTTGACTGGCTTTCAAATTCCCTATTTACTGCTGTCGTTGCAAGTGAACGTCTAATGGCTCCAACTCTTGTTTGCGCACGAGGCTTATTCAAGTCCGAGATGTTGTAGATAGTTTAATTTAAGGAAAAAAAGAGGATTTCCCTGAGTTGATGTTGTTAGCAATGATTTGGAATTTGACTATTTGAAGCTATGATAACTGTATATGTACTCTTTTGTAATGAATATTATTTCCATACTGTTAAAACTTTCGTGCTTACAATTTTATGCCCTGTAATTTATAAATATAGTCGATTTCTTTGTCAATACTCTTCCATCAACTTTTTCAGGAACTTGTACAATTATATGTGTTTTATTTAATCTATCTGAGAATTATTGATGTTACTGTGTCGTCTTTCTATTCATAGTTGGGTAAGGTGAAATACAGTTTTTCGACAGAGGAAAATTTTATATTTAGCATTTGTTTGCTTATCCCATATTTGGGTATGAATTTATTGATCTATCAATGCCACTTCATTATCTCATGTTAGACTTAATTAGAGAGTTCTATTTTCCATCAAAACTGATATCTATATTTTTCTTTCATTAGTCTTATACTAGCATACATGTTTTGTGTCTATGTAATTTCTTTACTTTCTGTTTTCATAAAATGGGTTCTTTGCTTACAAAGGTTTTCATATTATTTTATTATTCTTATGACCGGACCATTTCTGTCTGTGGAATATCATAGAAGACATTGAGCGACCTTCACATATTTTTCTTCCGAAAACTTTGTGGTAACATCTCTCTGTGTACTTAATTTCCCATAGCATTTAATTTTCCTCATAGCTTGTTTTCTTCCTCATCAGAAAAAAGAAAATCAAGAGAAATGTAGATCTTCTACAATTAAAGAAATTGTAAATCTTTCCTTCAACAGAATTATAAATCCTCCCAGGAACGATAAATTATTCCTTACAAAAAATACAAGTCTTTTACTAATAGAAAATGATAAACCTTCATAGAAAATATAATTATGCACCGATTTTACTTTCTTCATCCTACAGATATTATTTTCCTCTGTTCCCTTTCATCATTTAAAAATAAAAGCAGTGTTATACTTATCTATAGTTCGATATCTAGACTGATGTGGTTCCTCCCTACCATGACTGAGGCAATTATGTCCTCACTCTCCCCCGTGCTCCAAGTCTAAGCTTCAATGTTTGACAGAATTCTTTGGAAGAGACTTCGGGACAATCCGGTCCAGTCTCCAATTCCAGCAATTAGGAAAATTTGAAGTATTCTACTGGTTAACACTAGTGCAAGAATCTTCTTCACAATTTCTTCCTTTCTCTAGTTACCCAACAGAACCCCCCTACCTCACTGGGATCACCCTTTTATCCCTAGAGGTGAGGCAACTGTTTAAACTGATTATGTTCAACTAACTCATAATCTTGAATTATTTTAACATCAGACTTTCACTTTATGAAACCATTTCCATAACCAATTTAATTTACCAAATTTAATTTATGTTCATGATATTATTAATTTCAAAAATATAATAAATAAGAAAATGTTTCATAGTCTTAATGAAAACAGAGCTTAACCAATAGTTAAGAATTAAACCAGTGGTTACAACTTCCCCCCTGGAAGTGAACACTGTCCTCGGTGTTCTCAATTTTCTCTAGCAAAAAGTTCAGGGTAAGCTTCCTGAACAAATCCTTCATCCTCCCAGGTAGCTTCCTCTGGGCCAAATTGCTTCCATTTCACTTTAACATGGGTGATGGCTCATTTCCGGAGCATGATTTCCCTCCTATCGATTATACTATAAGGATCGACTAGAAATTCTGCATCCGGTTCGACCTACAACAAAAATTTTAGAGTCAATTTTATGCATATATCCTATCATCTATAATAATTCTGATAACTATATTCTACCTAAATATTTTTCCAGTGGATGATATGCTTTGGATCGTGAATGTATCATTTTAATAGAGACACGTGGAAGACATTGTGCACTTGAATATGATTAGGCAAAGACAATCGATGAGATATAGGTCCTATTATTTCCAATATTTGGAAACGACCACAAAACCGGGGAGCTAACTTGGCACAAGATGCCCATCTCAAAGTACTTTTCTTAGGCTTGATTCGCACATACACATGATCCCCCACTTCAAATTCACGATACGTTCTTTTTTCATCTGCATACACCTTTTTCCTATCTTGAGCTTCTTTTAAATTTTGTCAGATTTTTTTCACTTCTGCCTCCATCTCGACTAGCATGTTTGGTCCAAGCATCAACTTGGTCTCCGGACAACTCCAGTTAATAGGAGTTCTGCAGTGTGGCCCGTATAGGGCTTCAAATGGACTTATTTTTAGTGACTCTTGATAACCGTTATTGTATGCAAATTCTACTAGGTGTAAATATTATTCCCACCTAGTTGACTGTTGCATTACGTACATACATAACATGTCCTCCAAGACTTGATTTACCCACTCTGTCTATCCATCAGTCTGCAGATGATAAGCAGTACTAAAGTTAATTTGAGTCCCCAGACCGGTAAATAGTGCTTTCCAGAAGGTTGATGTAAATTTTACATCCCTATCAGAAATTACAGTCCTTGGAATGTCGTGCAATTTAAAGATATCTTGCATAAACAAATCTGATATTTGCGCCATCTTGAATGTGGACTAAACTGGTATCAAGTGTGTTGGTTTTCTTAATCTATCTACAACTAGCATTATAGAGTCATTATTTCTTTTTGACCTTGGCAGTCCAGTAATGAAATCTAATGATATCACCTCCCATTTCCACTCTGGTACTGGTATAGGCTGCATCAACCCAGCTAGATGTTGGTGTTCCACTTTCACTTGCTGGCATTCTAAACAGTTATTTAGATATGCTGCAATATCTTTCCTCATACCAGGCCAATAGTAATCCTTTCTTATTTTTGTCAACATCTTCTGATATCCAAGATGCCCTACGTAATTAATTCTATGATATTCACTCAAAACTAACATTTTCAATTCCATTCTATTTGGAATGAGAGTTCTCTTTTTAAAATTTAGTAAGCCATCCTTATTGATTTCATAATCTTCCTTCTTTCCTTGGTCTCTGCACTCCTTTACTTGCTCCTATATAATCTCATATTTAGGGTCTTTTCTTGCTTCAGCTTTAATTTGTTCTAGAAATCTGCACTCAATCCGGTTAACATATAATTCATAGATATTATGCAGTTTCCTGCTTAATGCATCAGGTACTTTGTTCTCCTTACCTTTTACGTGCTGCATGTAAATATCAAATTAGCTCAAGAAAGCATTCCACATTGCTTGGCGACAATTAATATCAGTCTATTTAAAATAGATGGTTAAACTGTTGTGATCTGTTTTGACCACAAATATTTTTCCAAGTAAGTAGTTTCTCCACACCCGGAGTGCATGCACTACTGCGGTTAGCTCAAAATCATAAGTCAAGTATCACTGCTTATGTTCCTTTAATTTCTGAGACTCATATGCGACCACTTTACCTTCTTGTGATAAAATTTCCCCCACACCCTCCTTACATGCATCTATGTAAACTTCAAATTCTTTAGCAGGATCATCTACTCTTAACACTGGAGCTGTAGTTAATAACATTTTCAGTTTTTCAAAGCTATCTTGACATTCCTTTGTCCGCTTGAATATTTTTCCCTTCCTTTGTAAGGAGGTAATAGGAAAAGCAATTTTTGAAAAACCTTCGATACATCACCGATATTAATCGGCGAGCCCCATAAATGATCGTATGTCTGCTAAATTTTGTGGTACCTTCCATCCATAATTGTTCTGAATTTTTCGAGATCCACTACAATACCTTCAGCAGTAATTACATGTCCAAGGTATTGGATTTCTTCCTTGAAGAAATCACAATTGCTAAATTTTCCATACAGCTGATGCTTCCTTAACATTTCCAACACTATCTGTAAGTGTTCTTTGTGTTCTTTTGCATTCTTAGAATAGACTAAAATGTCATCAATGAAAATTAACACAAAATTATCTAGATAGGGGTGATATATACCATGCATCATCCTCATGAATGTTGCTGGTGCATTAGTCAATCCAAAAGGTAACACTACAAATTCGTAGCATATGTACCTGGTATGAAAGGAAATTTTATGTATGTCTTTGTCCTTTATCTGGATTTGATGATATCTCAATCTTAGATCTATCTTCGAAAATATAGTGGCTCCCTTTACTTGGTGAAACAGATCATCAATTCGCAGTAATGAATACCTGTTCTTAACAGTTAGCTTATTTAGCTGACGGTAATCCATGCACATCCGCATGGTTTTGTCCTTATTTTTCACAAATAATACAGGTGCTCCCCAAGGAGATACACCTGGTCATATATATCCCTTGTCTAGTAATTCCTGTAGCTACATTTTTAACTTAGTTAATTCAGGTACACTCATCCAATAGGTGCTCTTGAAATTGGCGATGCTCCCGACATCTGTTCAATTGTAAAATCTATATCCCTTCTAGGTGGCAATCCTGGTATTTCCTTTGGAAAAATATCCTTGAACTCCTGCACTATTGGTATATTTTCCAACATAGGGGCCTTTTCTTTAGAGTCAAAAATACCCGCTTGAATGGTGTATAGTTGACATCCTTTCCTCATGCATTTACCGATTTGGGATGTTGTGATCAGACGCAACTGTACAGGTTTATTTATCCCTTGAATTTCCTTGCGAGTGCCATCTTGATTTCTGTAGTAGATAACTTTCTCTTTGCAATCTACTAGTGTCCAATTCTTTTCAAGCCAGTCCATATCGAGCAACACATCATAACATCCCAACAGTAAAATTTTTAAATCTACAGTTAGCTGTTGTTCATTAATTTTTAGTGCAAAATTTGATATTTTGGCACTAACTTTCCTTTTAGCTCTAGTAGCTAGCTGTACTAGCCATGATTTCCTAAATTTTTTACTTTGTGATTTACAGTTCTCTACTACTTTAGGACTTATGTAGCTTAAACTTGCTCCTGGATCTACCAATATAGAAATAGGTTGAGATAGCAGTTTACCTTCCAATTCAATCATTGTCGGCTAGTAGTCAGCTTGTGGGTCCTCCAATGCTGCATTAATTCTAGGTATGTTTCTGGCAACATCACCCATTGTTGAGGCCTCTTATAAATTGGTTACTACTTCAATTCTACCCCACTATGGACAATTACGATAATAGTGTGCTTCCCCACAACCCCAGCACTGTAAAGGTGGCTTCTGGTTCTGTGTTTGTTTCAGTTTACTGGAAAATTACATAGTTTTATCTTCTACAGGGCACCTCGTTCTTTGGTGATTCTTACCGAACTATTTACGAACTGCACTTCTAGCTAAACCTTTGAAATTACTAGTTTTGATTCTTTTAAAAACAGAACTGCCTTTATGTTCTTTTTTTGTCTACCAGTTTTTACTTTGCTCCATTTTAACCATTTCTTGTTGGTAACACATTCTGGCTTTCCTGATAGCCTCATCCATAGTCTTAGGATTTAAAAATTCTATACATTCTTTCATATGAGTCAGCAAACTGCTTAATAATCTCTATACTTTAGCTTTTTCATCTCTCAAATAAGGCATGTAGCACAGTAAAGAAGTAAATTTAGTAATATATTCATCCATATTCATTTGTCCCAACTTCAAATCATGAAATTCTTGAGATTTTCATTATAGAAGCGCTCTGTTAAGTACTTATCCTTATTATATTGTTGAAATCCATCCCAAGCTACATCTTGGTCCTCTATACTATGGACGTTCTTCACTTCTTCCGACCATAAAGTGGCTTTCTCCCTTAACTGGTAAATAGCCAATTTGGCCTTAAGATTACTGTTGTATTCATATACTTGGAAGTATTTATTCATGTTAATCAGCCATGCCTCAACTATCTCCTCCTCTACTCCATCAAATGTGGGAGGTTTTATTTTTCTAAATTCACCTTGTAGCTCTACTTTCTGTCATTTCATTTCTTTCTGATCGCTCACGCTATTAGATTTAGCTACATTTATAAATCTTATTCTGGTTGTTTCGTTGAGACTGACTTCTTTCTATTCTTTCTGTATCATGATTTTTAGTTTTCTCTTAATTTCCTTCTTGGAATTCTCTATCGGTACTTGGATTTTCATTTCCTTGATTTTGATTGGCAGAGAGACTTTTCAATATCGTTTCTTGCTCTTGCATCAATCTTGCATTATCGTCTCACACCCTTACCATTTCCTCTTGTAACTTCTTCACAGTGGGTAAAAGAAGACTAGTTTGGTGTTGCTGCTCTTCTAACAACCTACTGGTTTGTTGATGTTGTTCTACTCCCAGTTGTATCCACATTTCTGGGTTCATCTCCTGTCGGAATTGCGATTCCCCGACATTATGAGGTGGTTGATGTAACGGTGTCCTTCTCATTATGTCTGGCTAAATCTTTCTGTGTGCATCAATTTCAAACATTAGTTGACCCAATAGGGTCCCAGCGTTACAACGCCGCTCTGATACCACTTGTCACATTCATCATAACTTAACATTTCAATTATAACAGTAATTAATCTAAATAATATAAAAAAAATTACTTACCATATTTCACAACCTTATATTATTACCTTATACATTGTAACGTTTCGGACATACATAACATAGCTGTCTTTATGAATCCGTATGTATTTGCTTACACTGATTTAAAACACATTTAAACTTCAAAAGGATTTAAGAGCGTTAACTTCATCTTTTGGTTTTCGGTAGGACCAATACTTAACCCATGAAAATGATTGGAACAACACTTAACCTTTAGATACTCCTTAACTAGCTCATTAATGGCTTACTTCATTGAGGTGTTACACCATAGATTGAGCTAACAGAAAGTTAATAGCTATGGTCCTTGGTATTAAATAAGTCTTAAATCTCGGCAGATATTTTGGTACCTCCCAAACTGCATCAAGATTTGAGCTAAGACACATGGATGAACTGTGTCCGTCGGATGGCTTGTTAATCAATGTCTATGGTGAATCCTTCCAATGTTTTCATCTAATAAAAACCCAAAAAACCCTAACTGATTTTCTTATTTGTGCCACAGGAGATAGGTGTCTGGTTTTGCAATGGTGCTCCACCACTTCTTGACAAGAAGGGTCTACCTCTCACTGTTTGTTGGAGTGTTGGGATCGCATTTCCATCCGAAGGTATGAATATGCCCAATCTCCTTGGGACCTGCCTGAAGAAACCAATGTTTTGGCCTCCACCCGACAGTTCTTATGCTCTTACCCTTGCGCAGAAGAATTCATTCAGCTTATTGCCCGCTTCATTTGAGGTACAGGTCTATTCTCGAGGTTTAATCCCCGTTTCTCTTTTTACATTTTGCAAACCCCAAGAGAGGTCGAGACTCTGAGTTTAACTCATATTCTGTAAATTTCTTACAGGGTTAACATTCGAAGATGATGGTTATCTACAGGTAATTATACTACTACACCTAATATGTTTCGTTTACCATGCTTATAGTTATTATATAAATCTTTGAAATAATAATTGCTATATTTTTCTCCTGTAGGTATATATATATATATATATATATATATATATACATATAACCCCAAGAGAGGTCGAGACTCTGAGTTTAACTCATCTTCTGTAAATTTCTTACAGGGTTAACATTCGAAGATGATGGTTATCTATAGGTAATTATACTACTACACCTAATGTATTTCGTTTACCATGATTATATTTATTATATAAATCTTTGAAATAATAATTGTTATATTGTTCTCCTGCAGGTGAATCAATTCTAGGCTTTAGTGGTTTCTTATCTACACTTCCACAATTTACAGTAAGCTTCTATAGGTACTGTGACTGGCTTTCCAATTCCCTATTTACTGTTGTCATTGCAAGTGAACATCTAATGGCTCCAACTCATGTTTGAGCACCAGGCTTATTCAAGTCCGAGATGTTGTAGATAGTTTAATTTCAGGAAAAAAAAAAGGTTTCCCTCAGTTGATGTTGGTAGGAATGCTTCAGAATTTGAATATTTGAAGATATGATAACTGTATATGTACTCTTTTGTAATGAATACTATTTCCATTCTGTTAAAATTTATGGGCTTACAGTTTTCTGTCCTATAATTTATATATACAGTTGATTTCTTTGTCAATACTCTTCCATCGACTTTTTCAGGAACTTGTACAATTATATGGGTTTTATTTTATCTATATGAGAATTATCGATGTTACTGTGTTGTCTTTATATTCATAGCTATGTAAGGTGAAATACAGTTTTTTGACAGAGGCAAATTTTATATCCAACATTTGTCTGCTTATCCCATATCCGGGTATGAATTTATTGATTTATCAATGCCACTGCATTATCTCATGTTAGACTTAATTAGAAACTTGTATTTTCCATCGAAACTGATATCTATATTTTTCTTTCATTACTCTTATACTAGAATACATGTTTTGTGTCTATGTAATTTCTTTACTTTCCATTTGCACAAAACAGGTTCTTTGCTTACAAAGGTTTTCGTATTATTTTATTATTCTTATGACCAGACCATTTCTGTCCGTGGAATATCATAGAAAATAGTGAGCGACCCTCACAGAGTTTTCTTCCAAGAACTTTGTGGTAGTAGCTTTCTGTGTACTTAATTTCCCATAGAATTTAATTTTCCTCATAGCTTATTTTCTTCCTAATCAGAAAACAGAAAATCAAGAGAAATGTAATTCTTCTTCAGTTAAAGAAATTATAAATCTTTCCTTCAACAGAATTATAAATCCTCCCAGGAACGATAAATTCTTCCTTACATAAAATACAAGTCTTTTACTAACAGAAAATGATAAACCTTCACAGAAAATATAATTATGCACCGATTTTACTTTCTTCATCCTACAGATATTAATTTCCTCTGTTCCCTTTCATCATTTAAATAACAGAGCAGTGTTATACTTATATGTAATTCGATATCTACACTGATGTGGTTCCTCACTACCACGAGTGAGGGGATTACGTCCTCGCTCTCCTCCGTGCTCCAAGTCTGAGCTTCAATGGTTGAGAGAATGCTCTGGAAGAGACTTCGGGACAATCCAGTCCAGTCTCCAATTCCAGCAATCAGGAAAATTTGAACTATTCCTCTGGTTAACACTAGTCAAGGAACCTTCTTCACAATTTCTTCCTTTCTCCAATTACCCAACAGAACACCCCTACCTCACTGGGATCACCCTTTTATCCCTAGAGGTGAAGCAACTGTTTGAACTATTTCTGTTCAACTAACTCATAATCTTGAATTATTTTAACATCAGTCTTTCACTTTATGGAACCATTTCCATAACCAATTTAATTTACAAAATTTAATTTCTGTTCATGATATTATTAATTTCAAAAATATAATAAATAAGAAAATTTCTCATAATCTTAATGAAAAAAGAGCTTAACCAATAGTTAAGAATTAAACCAACGATTACATCAAAAAATAAATTTAAAATGGCTTTAAAAATTAAAATTTATAGAAATTAAATATATATATATAAACTGATATTTTATGAAAAAAAAATATTATTTTTCATGAAATTTTTACCTATTTAATCTTAATTCCAAAATTTTTAATATGCAGTTAAAGTTTAAAAAAAAATCCAACTAAATTTGAAGTGATAATATGAACACCTACTAGTAAATTTGAAATTCAGTCAAACCGGATGATAAATTAGTTTCCATAATATATTTTAGGTAAAATAATCGTTAAAATTGCTACAACAATTTACTTTAAAAGTTGACAGTCCACCATAATTTTAAGATATAAATAAAGGGATATACTTGAGTCCCCACAATATAAGTTTGTGCTTTGAAGCTAAATCCATAAATTTTTAGTTTTGAATGACGATGATATAGGAAAGAGACTTATGCCACATTGACCGCTCCTAACAAAAACTCAACATTAAAATGACAATGTAATCACGACCATTGCTAATTAGTAACCCAAATCATGGTCATACGAATTAACTATCTTAAGTTCCAAACTTCTAAACATCAACTTCATATAATGCCAAATCCATCGTAGTGAAAATTTTATATTATCATAGACCTAGCATATACTTCATATTAACTTATTTCTCTTTCACCATTAATCATTTCTATCCCTACGTCAAAACTAATGTTCAAATACTTATGGCATGGCGCACATATTAATTGTCTTTTAACACTAGATTTAAATCCTTGTCATACCACTAACTTTGTTTTTTTAAATATTATCCATTGTATTTCAACACTAGATTTAAATCCTTGTCCTACCGTTAACTTTGTTTTTTTCAATTTTTTTTTCAATATTATCGATATATAGTAGTACTTGGATATATTCCTACCTAAAATAACATAGAAAATGAGCTATGTTTATATTTTCCACTTCACAACATTGCATATGGAAACATTGTTGATACAATTCTCCCTTAGCATGGATGGAAATATGTGCTTCACCATTGTTCTCACAAATCTTATGGCGGTATTCCTAGAGTCACTAGGATTGCGATTGATCATTAGCTTGAGCTTTACAATAGGTTCCCACTTGTATATTGACTTGACGTTATTAGATTTACTTTAGTTATTTATATTATTTTATTGATTAAAGTAAGTCTATGTATATTGCAATGTTTTTTAATATATAATTGTCATATCATTAAGCTAATTGACAACAAACGACCATTTAACAAAACCTTAGAAAACATGTATGATGAGTTACCAACTACATGCCAACCTTTTACTGACATCCATAGAATGGCCAAGCTAACATGGGTGACATGTCACCAACACACCGCCAAGTTATTTTTGAAATTCAGCAAAATTTTATGCAACTTGTTGATTAACTAACCAGCTTTGCATTGGCAGTTTACGACATCAGATTAAACTCTGAATTAGCTGAACCACCGCTTAATCAACATATTACCAATCTTGTAAAATCTTGATTGATTTTCAACTAGATAGATCAACATTGGGTTGATGTGTTTGTTATATTATGGGTCATAAAAATTCCAATAAGAACAAAGAAAAATTGTAACGATACAAAAATACGAAGTTGCTTTATGTTATCTCTAAAACTAAAGCAAAAAATTGATAATGCTAATGTAATGTAAAATATAAAACAAACTAGATTAAGGGTTGAAATATTTCTTCTTTCAATATAATTGCAACAACACTAATATAAAATTTCCTTCTTGCATCTTTTAAAAACGCCAATTCAAAAATTTAAGAAATTCCAGGTAGTAGGAAATTAAGGCATTCCAGGGAATCGTCGTCTTCTAGTCCTTTGATGCCGGAGGAATTCAAGTGCCCGATCTCGTTCGATATAATGAGGGATCTCGTGATCCTTCCCATGGGGATGACATATGAGCGTGGCTCCATTTAGCGGTGGCTGGAATTTGGACACATCACATGCCCCCGACCACAGGGAAAACACTCCAAGAATTCACATGCAGTGAAGCAATGGACTCTCTCGGTGTTCCAACAACTCATGCGATTGTTTGTCGTTAAGTATGGAGTTCCAAGATTTAATTGATAAAGAAAAAGATGCTTAAGATTTCAATACTTTTAAAAATAAGGTAAATGAGCAGCAATATCAATTAAAGGATGATGGACAACCAAGTTAAAGTTTGTATGAGTTTTTGGAATACACTCATGATGATGGTGTATTATGTCTCACATAAATTTATTAATAAGCAAGCCTATGGTGTTTTGTAGTGGTATTTGTAAAGTATGTACTTGGTAACTCCAAGAGTTAGAGTGTGTGATGTAAGCATGATAAGGCATGTGTAGCTCCATTCGTGGTAACCTTAAAACCACTCTGTAATTGCATGCTTGTGGTAAGATAGAAACCACTTTGGCATTGTATATTTGTGGTAAGCCAAAGACTACAAGTGAGAGTGAAGTGGACAGGGATTCTTGTGGGCATGGTTTGGGATCAGCCAACAAAACCCTAGGTATGGTTTAGGGTTAGCCAACAAAACCCTAGGTACAGTTTAGGATAAGACGATAAAACTGAGAGAATGGTTATAGATAATCGAAGAAAACCCATGGTGATAACGATGGAGGGGTATTTGCAAGTGCAAGCACAAGTATGGAGATATATTGGTTCACTGAACCATGTACAAGAAGGACATGCTAGTTGACTCATGGTTGCAGCAGTTGGTACCCATACATTCCAATAGATGGTTGTTCCTTTATATGGACATCGAAATATTATTTTTTCATTATGTTTGTAAACACGAGGACTATGACTAGGCTTTGATGATAGAGATCGAGACAAGTACTCATTAAGGGGTCGACTTGGAAAATATAATTCCTACTTGTCTGAGTTGTGATTCATTCTATGTAAAGGAGACTATTCCTATTCTTTAGGAGTTGTTTAGATCTAGTGGTTTCCTAGATTGGTGTGTGATTGAGATATTCTCTCAACCAAGTGATTGTGTGTCAAGATATTCTACCTATCTTGAAATAACACTACATATATTTATATGTAACATTATTTGATTAATTTGAGTGATGAGTTTTTCAAATTATCTTTAATCCATATGATTAAAGTTTGAGATAATCACTTTCTCCAGAGTTCCATAATTATTATAATATGTATTTTCAAAGCATTAAAAAGAAAACTCTTCATGCTTTGTAAGATATTTTTATTCTATAATATAGAGTTAAAGGATAAATAAATAAATAAATCATTTCTCATAAAAATTTGATATTTCTCATTTTATAAATTCGATATTTCCTTTTGTTTAAGGTTTCTTGTCTTCGAGGGGTGGCTTTATCCTCCACTTGGTAGGCAATGTGTCTCATTCTCTCTGCATGTATGCTCCATTAAATTTCATGATGTTGTGCACCTTCCCTAGAGGGGAACGTTGGTCCTTCTCTACTCGGTTCATGATGGAAACTCATCATACTACAATCACTCATCTGGGAGATCTTTTATGGTTTATAAATGGTTATGCGTGTGAAGCACAAGCCATATCTAGTGCCTCTATGATAATTTAGTACTTCCTTTCTCGGATTAAAATGGAGCATGATGCAACTATCACATTCAACATCAGAAAATATGGAGGTGGTAAATTATTTAGGCGTGTGAGATGATTCCTCCTTTAATTTATATTACGATGGATGGTATTAGGTTTTCAACTACAGGTAGTGCAATGGTATAGCAATTATATGGAAGCTAGGGAAATCACCCATATTCATATTTTCGTTCTTCTCTTTGGCATGGAGGATAGGATTGGTCGCCCAAACGACATGGAGAAATTCACCCACCAACGAATTTCTGTGGAGGTTAAATGGTGCCAATTCGGCCCTCAGAATTGCTTTCTAGCTCCAAGGAGTCTAGCGACTTAGAGGTGTGTTCAGTTTCTAATATTTAATGGAGTTTGAAACCCCATTCGTTGCCTAGTTGACATGGAAATTAGTTCTAGTGTCCAGTGAACATGATAGGTCGGGTCAGGCACTCTTGTGTTCATTTGGGCTTGGCGATTCATTATTTTGGAAGGTGTCAGAGGATTGATAGTTGTCTTACGGGGTGGGTTCATCCTAAGTTGGTGAGTAGGAGTGTGTTGGTCGAGGAAGAGAGAATATTGCGACTCAGATGGTGATTTTTCATAAACTATTTCACCATGAAACAAATAGATGTTGTTTGTGGCCTCGGGTATTTATTTCTTGTTGGAATTTCTGGTTATTCCAGAACAACATAGAGGAAAACAATTCCTCTTCTAAAACATAGATTTTGCAAATAAAATTGTGCACATAGAGAGATGGAGTAAAAATCTGTTTCATTAAAAAAAAGTCTAACTGTAACAAAATGAAGTTTCTTTCTTCAAAAATATGCTTGTTCTGGATTTACAAATAAAACTCCTCCTTTTGGCTGCTACACACACAACGCACTCTCTCTGTCTACACTGTTTAACACACAGTATTTCTTTCTTACTGCCATCGGGAATTCATTCACTGCATATGTCTTCTGTCTAATAAATTGGTTATATATATTGTAAATATTAATATTTACAATACATATATATATATAACATATATAACCTAATTATTAAAATGAAACTATCGCGGCGTTTAATAAAAATTACACTAAGGTTTTGAGACCTTAATACATCACGACCCATAAAATAAAATACATTAAACTTAAGGTTTAGAACCTTATAACAATTATATGTTTCAGATGTCAAAAATTATTCAAAATATTTCAATGACTTATCGCATCTATTTGAGGTGCTACTGACTGTGCACTCAAACAATGCGATAGCACAATCATAGGTCAGAGACTTAGTGACTCGGCGATCGTGGGCCAGACCTTATCGCAAGGTTTTGGGCCTCCGATGATGTGAGCACCAATATATGCGATACACATATGATTGATTTTAATATCCCAAAAGGGAGAATGCAGTAATACTAAATCACAATATAAGAACTACAGCAAGGTAAACAATAAATCTAAATACACATCAGAATGCAAAAAAATAGCTAAGCCATTTTATTACATTAGAGGTGAAATCCAAGTACAACAGTGCTCAAAATATGAGACATTCAAGCCAAATAATGGCATGGAATGACCCTGCAATGATGCCACAAGAGGGACTGTGTAATTGCTAAACTATTAGAAGGTAAATTGTGTTGTCCCTGCTGCAACTGTTGGGATTGTAGCTGCATGAAAGATAGAAAGTTAGATCTAGGAAGAATGGGAGCTTCGATGATGATGAAAATGTAGATTAGGGCTCGCTGATGGATTCCCAAGATAACCTAGAAAGGTTTTCTCAGATCTATCAATCTAGGAAAACCACCCTCTTACATCTTCACATATATGCTACTTGGAATACAGATTTGAAGCTAGATATGATGATATGATGGCTGCAATAGTGCACAATCAGATCTATGCAAGAAGAGCTAATCCCTTCACTAGATCGTTGGGCTAGAAGCTCAAGATCTAGCTCCTCCAATATCCTCCACTAAAAATAGCTGATGTAGGAACAACATCTTTAGAAAACTGCACTATCAGATAGGGAGGCTCAATAGCCTACTGCTAGAGATGTCAAATCAGCTCCTGAATAATGGAAACAATAGATCTAATGTGAGGATATGAACCCTCACAATATTTCCAGCTGAAATAATGGAAACTTCCTTCCTCCAATAGATCTACAAGAATGGACTATGCCATCCTTGAATGGATTGCTGCTGCATGGAGGTAAATCCTAATGGCTTGAATTTCGGATATAGATTTGTTGCTCCTGGAAGACTGAATGTGAAGAACAAAGTGGTAAGATGAATACTCCACCAGTTTTCTAGCTGAATACTAGAAACAACCTCCTGAAGATGGCACCAATGCCTAATGGGGAATGAATTAAATTTCTCTTCCTTAGAAATCACCTAAATAAGCAAGTAGGATTCCTAACCGGGAACACCCTGTGCTAAACAACACTACATACTCTACTAAACATCCCAAGCCTGCATAGAAATGTCCTCAGACAAATCTAGATCTAAATAGATCAAAAAATGAATAATCCAAATCATCCCTTCCCTTGTGCCTTCACCTTCATTATATATATATGAGCCTTCCATAACCTAGGCCCACTCCAAAATTGTGTTGTACATGTGGAATGGTTGATTGCGTTTTTCCTCCATGTCCTCCATCATGTTCACATGGGGTGATCACCCTCTCCATCATGTGTGCATTAACTGCATCACTTCCTCCACTATCTTATCATAAGTGCTTTATGATCTTCTTTGAATGCTCTATGATCTCAGTTGACCTTATCAAAGATCCTCATGATTTTTCATTTAAGATCCATGACCTTATTTGACTGTTTCATCCTCCATAATATATCTCATAAATGAGACATGATATCCATTAATGGAGCTGCTCCACTACTCTATTATTTTAGATCTAGATCTAGAATATCCACATACACACATAAACAGTGGATTTTATTCATCTTTGAGGTTTGTGGGTCCCTCACCCTTTTATTTACTTAATTAATTAAGTTTATTAATAACTATAATATTCCTAATATGATGTGAAAATTTGGGAATATTACAGTCCTCCCTGGAAAAATGTTGCGTGTCCTCAAGCAACTGCAAAAGTAGATGCAAATCCATCCATTCCCCTCCAAATGGAATCCACATAAGGAAGGCTTCCTCCATTTGCTACAATGTGTCATGTATGTTTGGCTCCAAATTTGTCTCTAAAAAATGCATAGAATAACCTCCAACTGTATGGTTAGAGGTCCTCCCTCCACCATGAAGTACCAAGTGACAACCATATGATGTCCAACACCATCATCAATATATGTGATACATAAAAAAAGGTGGCTCTTTCCATAAATGAAAAGCTCCATCTCACAACACATCTTTTCATCCTATGTTTTATGAATTAGATTGAGGATTTCCATGCTCTCATCCTTAACCTTGTTGGCCTTGTTGCATCCAAGCATCATTCCATCATAATGCAAAAGAATAAATAGAGATATATGGGTAGACAAAGATTTCAAACCATATTCTCCCAATAGTAACAACCAGAGTAAGGCCCTTTGCTACCATCCTCCATCTCCCCCATGCAAGATGGAGAAGCCAAACTACCCCAAAAGTAACCAAAGCAACAAGATATATTTCTTCCTTTTCTCCTCCTCATGTGAATCATGGAGTAAAGACATATTGATAGACATGTGGAATGTCACATCAACCCAATACAAGTAAGCACCATAGTACGCATCATGAGAGTACCATGCCTAGTTTTACACAATTTAGAACACATAAACACAGGGAATGTCATGTGATGGACAAACTCTCTCATGTTCAACCAAAGTGAACATGCCTTTCTTGTTGCATTATATCATTGACACACAAGGCATGAATCAGAAAAATATGAGCTATTTGGTGGTAACCATACTCACCCAAGAGAAGCCAGTGCAGCCATGCCTCCTCCTTCATTTTATGAGTGTTTTTCAAGGCATGGATAAAACAAATAGGAGCCTTTAGGAAGTCACAAAACTCTCCCAAGATAAACCAACATAACCAATCTTGCTGGCTCATGTCATATATCTGCAAGTGGTAATGCAACCACTTGCTTATCGTCCTCACCCACTCATCCCAATGTGTATGATGAATGATGTACCACATAAACATGGTATCCTCCCTTTTTATAATACCATCCTCCCCAAAATATTGAAGAATGTTGCACTCCATGAAATTTTAAAGTGCAACTCCAATGATATGTCTTAATGGTACCTTATTTTCATCAATGGCCCTCCAAAACTAGTGAGGTCCTGGATCTGCTGCAGGTAGAAGTTTCTCATTGAGCTGTGATATGCTAATTGAGAAAGTGTCATCTAGAAAGGAGAAAATATTTCTCATTTCAAAATGTCTACCATTTATCATCTTAACCTCCATTGCTTCATGAGTGAAGCTACCTTCAGAATGCTCCAAGAATGATGGGGCTCCTTCTTTATCACTGCTACTAAGTGACAATGCTGTAGATTTGTATGGTAGTACATTTGTTGTCTCAAAAAAAGGCACAATACTGATCTCATAACCAGTCATTGTACTTAGGATCATGCTCATCCCATTTTCTGAAACTATACACTTCAACTCAAAGGGTTGAATGTAGTCCATCAATGAAAAACTGGAATAAATTTTCATCACCTTCTTGATTAGATCAAGGGTTCTCTGCGTTGTGATATGTTTATGCCTCAGATTAGAATTTTGTTCTAACCCTTGGTTATGCATTGGCCCTAATGGCATGTCCTCATAAGTTTCAATAAGATCTACTGAAACAGTATGTGATGAAGATGTATGCATACCTTGGATCAACTGATGTGTGGGAACCTCTGGCAAGAACACATGAGTTCCTCCAACTGGGACAATGGTGTCGCCAACTGCTGGTAAGAGTGATGTCTTCTCTTCTCCAAGTGTACCAGCTATGGAATCTTCCTCCTCTTCCTCATGCATATCGTGAATCATGCATGAGACTCTATGTTCCAAGATATGAAGACTATCTCGAGAATTTGCAAGTGTCTCTTTTCCAGATGTAAGTACTTCTGCAGTTGGTGGTGAAAATAGTGACCCCTTGACTAGAGTGATAAGATTGACATCCTCCTTTGTTTCCTTAGGAAGTTTCTCTTTGTGGCACATCTCTGTCTTTTCCACATCAAACTTCTTCCTCAACTTGTGAAATAAATATGAATATTTAGTCACCTTTGCATGCTCCATGTGACCAAATGACCAATCATTGGCTTCAACATAAAGATGAAGTGTTGCAATTTGGATAGCCTCTTTTTCAGCCATATGATATAGCATGAAAAAAGTATCCAACTCTTTCTTCCAAGCCTTAACAGTGCTTGAGGAAGATCCATCAAATTTAGGCAAATAGAATCTATTGTGCTTCTTTTTGCTATTGCTGCTATAGGATCTTCTTTCTTCTTTAGGTCAAAGAATTATTGGAGAGTTAGAATTTATTTGAATGATCTAGACAGTGCTTTGTACTCTTCAAGATATAGACTGGGAGTCTCATGAGTCTTAGGTTTTCTTCTTTCTTCATTTCTATACCTCTCACCTTCTTCAAAGAAAGTGGGCATAGTAGATCTATGAGGAGATCTATGATTCTCCAGTTTTCTTCTTTGCTGATAGGAAGTGCTTAGACCTTCCTCATCAAATCTTCTTCTTGGATCTTCTTTTTTCCTTTCCTTCTTCATTTGATAGACCTCCTTGGAGAGATCTTGCATGGATCTAAAGAGAGAAGTGGCAAGATTATAATCCTCCTTCATGTTGGATCTAATCTATCTGCTTCTTCTTTTGATGCAAAAGATGAAGTGTCCACAAGTTGAGAAAAATATCATGCTCTTATACCACTGTAATATCCCAAAAGGGAGAATGTAGTAATACTAAAACAAAATATAAGAACTGCAGCAAGGTAAAAAATAAATCTAAATACACATCAGAATGCATAGAAATAACTGAGCCATTTTATTAAAAAGGAGGTGAAAAAGAAATTAAAACAGTGCTCAAAATATGAGATACTCAAGCCAAAGCATGGCATGGAATGACCCTGCAATGATCCCACAAGAGGGAATGCATAACTGCTGGAAGGTAAATTGCATTGTCCCACTTGCAACTGTTGGGACTACAGCTGCCTGAAAGATAGAAAGTTAGATCTAGGTAGAATTGGAGCTCCGATGATGCTGAAAATGTACATCAGGGCTCAACGATGGATTCCCAAGATAACCAAAAAAGGATTTCTCAAATATATCAATCTAAGAAAACCACCCTCTTATGGGTTCACATATATGCTACTGGGTATGCATATCTGAAGCTAGATTTGATGATATGATGGTTGCAATGGTGCACAATCAGATCCATGGAAGAAGGGTTGATCCCTTCACTAGATCCTTCGGCTAGAAGCTCAAGATCTAGCTCCTCTAGTCTCCTCCACTGAAAATAGCTTATGTAGGAACAACAGCTTCAGAATATTGTGCCGTCAGAGAGGGAGGCTTAATATCCTACTGCTAGATATGTAAAATGATCTCCTGAATGATGGAAGTAATATATCCAATGTGAGGAGATGATCCCCCACAATATTTCCAGCCAAAATACTAGAAACTTCCTTCCTCCAATAGATCTACAGGACTAGACTGTGCAATCCTTGAAGATACTTCTACTGCATGGAGGTAAATCCCAATGTCCTGAATGCTGAATATAGATATATTGATCCTGGAAGACTGAATGTGAAGAAAAAAGTGGTAGGATGAATCCTCCATCAGTTTCCTATCTGAATACTAGAAACAATCTCCTAAAGATGGCACCAATGCCTGAAAATGAATGAAGTATAATCCTCTTCCTTAGAGATCACTCAAAGAAAGAGGTGGGATTCCTGACTAAAAACACCCTATGCTAAACGACAATGCAAACTCCGCTAAAAATCGTAAGCCTGCATAGAAATGTCCTCAGAGAAATATATATCTAAACAGATCAAGAAACGAATAATCCAAATCATCCCTTCCCTTGTGCCTTCACCTTCATTATATAAATATGAGCCTTCTATAGCCTAGGCCCACTCCAAAACTGCACTGTAAATGTGGACATAAGTCTCCATGGTTGACTGTGTAGTTTCTCCATGTCCTCCATCATGTTCACATGGCATGATCACCCTCTCCATCATGTTCACATTAAATGCATCATTTCCTCCACTATCTTATCATAAGTGCTTTATGATGTACTTTGAATGCACTATGATATTAGTTCACCTTATCAAAGATCCTCATTATTTTTCATTTAAGATCCATGATCTTATTTGACTATTTCATCCTCCATAATCTATCTCATAAATGAGACATGATCTCCATTAATGGAGTTGCTCCACTACTCCATGATTTTAGATCTAGATCTAGAATATCCACATACACACATAAAAGGTGGATTTTATTCATATTTGAGGTTTTTGGGTCCCTCCACCATTTTATTTACTTAGTTAATTAATTTTATTAACAACTATAATATTCCAAATATCATGTGAAAATTTGGGAATATTACATTGGTCGACGGACTATTGACTCGGTAGAGGTGGGGACCGCTTATCGCGCGAACAATAGAGGTGGTGATGTAGGTTTAGGTTCATGTGAATGGTGCGTGATTGGTTGAGGGTTTTTCAATGTGGAGTCATGGGCTCAACAGATATGACGTGGCTCTATTTAGATCGAAAACAAATGGAACATTAATTAAATGGTTGGTGCGAGGGTTTTATGGTGGTAGGTGCAGTTTTAAAGGAGTGTAGGTTTGCTTGTTGTTTTTAACCACGATTCTCTCTACAGGAGAGGGCTACTACCATTAAACAAAAATTTAGACTTGGAGGGATATTAAAACCCAAAATAGAATGCATTGTGGAGTGTTCAACACAACAAGGAAATTCGATGTCGCAGTGTCCCTCAGTGTTCAAATCAGAATTAAATTTTTGTCCTCTTGCTCAGATTGTAGTTGGAATTAATTTCCAACACTCCCCCTTAATTACAAATGTTGCTTTCTTCCATGCCCAGAAATTTTCTGAGATAGTTAAAACTCTTCTACACCAATGGTTTTGTCAAAATATCAGAAAAATACTCTTTTGTTTTGAAATGTTGAAAAATAATTGCTCCATTACTCACTAACTCTCTGATGTAAGGATACTTTTCATCAATGTGTTTTGTTCTCTTATGAAACACCAAATTCTTGGATAAAGCTATAACTGAGTTGTTGTCACAATAAACTGTTGTGCCTTTTACCTGTTCATGACACAAACTTCTCAACATTCTCCTCATCCATATTGCTTGACATGTTGATGTTGTAGCTGCCACATAATATGCCTCTACTGTTGATAAAGCCAAAATTGGTTTTTTATTAGAAGCCCATGAGATGGCTCCTGATCCCATATGAAAAACATATCCAGAAGTGCTTTTCATGCCATCTATACTTCTAGCCCAATCACTGTTAGTATATCCAATCAATTCAAAATTTTTTGAAGTGGTGTATAAAGTTCCATGCCTCTTTGTTCCTTTCACATACCTCATAATTCTTTTAGCTGCTTGCCAATGTGCCTCCTTTGGCCTTTTCATAAATCTAGAGATTAAACTCACAGCGTGCATAATATCATGCCTAGTTGCAGTCAAATTCCTAAGGCTGCCAACTATGCTCTTATACAAACTTGGATCAAAATTATTGCCACTGTCTTCTTTGCTCAGTTTCAATCCCATCACTGTAGGAGTAATTTCTGCTTTGCAATCCTGCATGTTAAGTATTTCCAAAACTTTTTTCACATATTTATTTTGAGAAATAAAAAAATTATTTTCATTTTTCTCTACTTCTATTCCTAAGAAGCATTTCAACATTCCCATATCGGTCGTCTCAAATTTATTCTTCATGACTGCCTTAAAATTATGAATAAGGTAAGCATTATTACCTTTTAATATCACATCATCAACATACAAAACAACAATGAGCATCTTACCATATTTTTCTTTGATGTATAATGTGTGTTATCCTTCACATTTCTCAAACCCATTTTCTAATAGATAGGCATCTATCCTACTGTACCATGCTCTTGGTGCTTGTTTCAGTACAAAGCTTTCTTCAATTTGCATACTTTGTGCTCTTGGCCTTCTTTCTCATATCTGAGAGGTTGTTAAAAATAAGCCTCTTCCATCACCATTTAGGAATGTTGATTTCACATCCATTGGTAAACTTTCCACTTGTGTTGTGCTACTATGGACAACATTACTCTTATTGTTTCCATTCTTGCAACTAGTGCAAAATTTTCTTCATAGTATCTTCCTTATTGCCGCTTGTAGCCTTTCACAACAGGTCTGGCCTTATGCTTTCAATCTTACCTTCAACATTTCTTTTGCTTTTATAAATCCATTTTACTCCAATTAATTCTCTGACATTTGGGAGATCAACTAATTCCCATGTCTTATTTTTCTCTATCGGATTTATCTATTCATCCATATCATCTATCCATTTCTTATTTTTACTGCTTCTTAAAAATGAATAGGTTCTTATACATGACAGTATAATGAAAATAGATATTTCATATCTTCTTCTTGCTCATAAATTTCATTTAGACTTCTAAATCTGGTTCCTCTTTCACTTGCTGAACTTGTGCTTGTAGAAGCACTCATATCTGCTCCTTGTGATATGTTTGGAGAAGCACTATCATCACTTTCAAGGGTGTTCTCACACCTGCTTGTGGTGTACCTCACTGTCCTTGTATTGGTAGAGGTGGTGCTGCTAACGAGGGTTGTCTTCCAGCCATTTCTTCCTCATCATCATCATGAGACAAACAACTTTTTACATTCACTGTTTCCTCAGTGCTTCCATCCCAAGATTCTTCCTCAATAAATTGCACATGTATTCTTATCATAAACTTATCGGTAGATGGGTTATAAAATCTGTATTCTTTGTATTCTTCACTGTATCCAAAAAATATGCACTTCTCCCCCTTACTTTCCAACTTCATCTTTAGCTGGTATTGAATGTGTGCATAAGCCACACAACCAAAAACTCTCATGTGGGTGAAAAATTGTTTTATGCCACTCCATGCTTCTTCTGGAGCTCTATTCATTACACTCTTTGTTGGGCATATATTCAAGAAATATGCTGCACAATGTACAACTTCAACCCAATATTGATTTGGAAATTTTTTTTGCCTTCAGCATGCTTCTTATCATATCCATGATGATTCTATTTTTCCTTTCAGCAACTCCATTTTGTTGTGGTGTATATCTTGCTATGAATTTCTTGTGTATCCCATTTTCTCTGCAAAAATGCAGAAATTATTTGGAGATATATTCTTCTCCTCTATCTGTCTGAAGGAATTTAATATGTTACGCACTTTGACTCTCTACAAGAGCTTTAAAGTGGCAGAATTTCTCAAACACTTCACTCTTCAACTTCAAGAAATAAACACAAGTTTTTCTTGTGTAATCATCAATAAAGTTCAAGATATAGTGGTTTCCTGCTAGTGATGGTGTTTGCATTGGTACACACAAATCAGAATAGACTATTTCTAAAGGTGTATTTTCCCTTATGCTCTTTCGTAGTGGAAAGCTATATATGTGTTGTTTGCCCAAGATGCAGCCTTCACATAGGCTATCTGGATTCTCAATCAATGGTAATCCATTTACCATTCTTTTTTTGTGCAACAAATTCAGACCTCCAAAGTTGATATGTCCAAATCTCAAATGCCATAACCAATTTTCATCTTTTGCTTCTCTTTGGAATGTCTCTTGTGTCACTGCTGCCATTGCAGCTCCTTTCTTCAAATCTTATCTCATATTAAGAGGAAACATTTTGTTTCTTGTCATATTCACTTGTGCAATCCTCCGCTTGTTTAGTGGTATGTCCATGATGGTACATACATCATCTTCAAAGAGTACATTTTAGCCTTTTTGAATGAGTTTTCCAATGCTCAAAAGGTTACACTTCATACCGGGTACATAATATACATCAGATATGGATTTCCTTTCTCCTTTTCTTGTCAAAACACTTACTCTGCCTTTACCCATGACAAATATTTTGTTGTATGTTCCTAATGTTACTTCAGACTTCACATTTTCATCTAAAATGTAAAACATATAGATGTTTCCAGTCATATGGTTGCTACATCCTGAATCTAGAAACCATATATCTTCATTTTTCTCTTCATCCATATTACATGCTAAAAATAAATTTTCTTGACTAAGATTTTCTTTAGTAAAATTAGCAGTGGGCCTACTACCCATGTCACTCTATTTCTTCCTACATTCATTGGCATAGTGCCCATACTTCTTACAGTAATGTCATTGGACTTGGGATTTATCATACCTTTGTCCATGTGCTTGATTGTTTCCACCTTTTTGGTTGTTGCCTTGACTTTGATTTCGACTTTGATTCCTACCCCTTCCCCTTATATTTGTAGGGATGTTTCTTCCTCTGTTTCAAATTCTGTCTCTTACTTTTCCTTTGTAGTTTGATCTTCTTTGACCTCTTTCTCTTCCAAAGGAAATTTTGGTCTTGAAGGCATGTTCCAAAGATGATTTTGTTGTTCTGCTCAATCTTTTTTCATGTGTCATCAATAATGCATGAAGCTCATCAACAGTAAACATTGAGAGATCCTTTGTCTCTTCAATGGTTGTTACTATCACATCAAATCTTGAGGGTAAGCTCCTCAATACTTTCTCTATTATTCTTCTTTCTTCTGTTGTCTCTCCATGAGATCTCATTTGGGTAATCAACCCAATCAACAATGTGAAGAATGAGTCTATTATATCAGAGTCTTTCATGAAAATGACTTCAAAATCTCTTCTCATTGATTGAAGCTTTATTGTCTTTACCTTCTCCATTCCTTGGTAGGCTGTCTGGAGGTTATCCCATGCATCTTTGGACATCTTTGTTGGTGCAATTCTTAGAAATATGCTTTCATACACTGCCTGATAGAGATAGAAGAGGGCTTTTGAGTCCTTCTTTCTATTACTCTTCAGCAAAAATTTCTATGTCTATTTTAAGGCATT
The DNA here is from genome assembly GCA_034641835.2 of Pinus albicaulis. NCBI lineage: Eukaryota > Viridiplantae > Streptophyta > Pinopsida > Pinales > Pinaceae > Pinus > Pinus albicaulis. The sequence continues at coordinate 197,082,325 of CM076569.1, forward strand.
AAATTCTTGTTCATCTATTCGTTATTCTAAACCATATTCAACTAGCTCCCATAAATATTGAGAGGCAAACAAGGATCTCATTGTGATTTCCAAATAGTCATAGTTATTCCCATTGAACTATGGGAGTTGAGTATTTTCCATACTCATGCTTGTGCTGGCTCCTGCCATTGCTAGCTTTACTGAACTATGCTAAAAATTTATTCTGTTTTTTAACGAAACCTTCTCACCGCTGGGAGATAAAATCTGTCTCTAAAAGACTTCTTTTTTTAGCTCTCTAGACTGTAATCATAAAACAAACACAAAACTCAGTTTTTTATAAATACCCGACTTTGTTGATATTTCATATTGCTGGAGAAAATTTCAACAAACTTCTTCTTCCTTTAGCTTCTTTAGAAAATGCTATGAGCCTGGACCAGCTCCGATACCATGTTGGAATTTCTGGTTATTCTAGAACAACAGAGAGGAAAACAATTCCTCTTCTAAAAAAAAGATTTTGAAAATAAAATTTTACACACAGAGAGATGGAGTAAAACTCTATTTCATTAAACAAAAGTCTGAATGTTACAAAATGAAGTTTCTTTCTTCAGAACTATGCTTGTTCTGAATTTACAAATAAAACTCCTCTTTCTAGCTACTACACACACAACGCACTCTCTGTCTACACTATTTAACACACGGTCCTTCTTGCTTACTGCCTTCGGGAATTCATTCACTACACATGTCTTTTGTCTACTACATTGGTTATATATATTTTAAATATTCATATTTACAATATATATAAAACATATATAACCTAAGTTTTAAAATGAAACTATCGTGGCATTTAATAAAAATTACACCAAGGTTTTGAGACCTTAATACATCACGGTGCATAAACCAAAATACATTAAACTTAAGTTTTAGAACCTTATAACAATTATATGTCATGGATTTCAAAAATTATTCAAAACGTTTCAGTGAGTTATCGCATCCATTTGAGGTGTTGTTGACTGTACACTCAAACAATGTGATAGCTCTCTCATTGGTCGGAGACTTGGTGACTCAGCGATGGTGGGCCAGACCTTATCGCAAGGTTTCGGGCCTCCGGTGATGTAAGCACAAATCTATGCGATACACATATGATTATTCGACAGAATGTTGACTTGGCAGAGCTGGGGACTACTTATCACATGGAAAATGGAGGTGGTGATTTAGACTCAGGTTCATATGAAGGGTGCGTGATTGGTTGAGGGTTGTGCAACGTGGAGTCGTGGGATCCACAGATATGACGTGGGTGTATTGAAATCGGAAACAAATATTTCGTTAATTAAATGTTTGGTGTGAAGGTTTTATGGTGGTAGGTGTGGGCTTAAAGGAGCAAAGATTTGCATGTGGTCTTGAACCACGATTCTCTCTGCAGGAGAGGGCTACGACCATTAAAAAGAAATTGGACTTGCAGGGTTATTCAAACCCATTGTTGAATGCATTGTGGAGTTTTCAATAGAACAAGAAAATTTTCTACTGTAGTGTCCCTCAGTGTTCAAATCAGAATTGAATTACTATTCTCCTGCTCATATTGTAGTTGGGTATTGTTCAAATCAGAATTGAATTACTATCCTCCAACGTTTCTGAGTGCAACCTATGGGTATTTTATTACCTCGGCTAGAGGTACATGGTGTCTGTTGGTCGGACATGGGTACGAGTGTCCTTTGATGAGTCATGGCTTATTGGGAGTCTCCGGTTTTCACTAGAGGTTCATGAATTCTTATCGGTGCATGGATTTGTCGGTACTAGATGGTGGTTCGTGGCATATGGAATCTTCATTACGCTCCCAAGTTGCTCTCTCCCTACTATTATGTTAGTTAGTTTTTCTAGTGCGGTTTATAGCATGGTTCTTATCATAGTTTTTTCATGTTCGCCATTTATATATTTAGTTTTGTGGCCAGAGGCTAAAACCATAGTTGTAATGTATATTTTTGCAAAGGACTAGGTCTTTTGCCTATAATTTTTCCAAACAATCTAGTTAACTCTAGTTAACTCTGGTATATGCAATATTAAGACTCTGAATTGGTGTTCGTGGGCCGGTTTCCATGCGGGGTGGCCTTTAAAATCAAGAACACATGTTTGTACTTTTCTTCATAGATAATTAAATGTCGAGCCTTAGACAAAAAAAAACAAGGGTTCTTGTCTTCCAATGAAACTTATATGTTATTATATACCACATTTTAATTAATATGAAATTAATTTATTTGTTTAATAAAAACAATTCCATAATAAATTTATTTTAAAACTATCCAATTTAATACAATATATTTTTTTAAGTCTTCTTCCCAAAACATTTACTAGAAACATAATAGTTGTGTCTAGATTTCTAAAAATTTGTGCCTAATTTTATCAAAATCTTTCCAAAAATTCTACAAACAAAATTGTAATTTCATTATACTATTTTTTTTAATAACATACCAAAATAATACTCATAACCCATTCAACAAACAAATGATCAGAGACAATGTCCAAATCTATGATGACTAGCCAATACAAGACCATCGACACATCACATTGTTCTTAAGTGCATTTCTGGCCACTTGTGAGTGCATTATTATAAGGCGTCGTGTAAATTGTTTCATAGTTTTTGGTTGGAATGTGGGAAAATAATTTTTTATTGATTTTTTAAACGTGTTTTAAATTGTATATGAATTTGGCATTATGAAAAAAGTTTGAAATTTTATAAGTCGAACTTGTTATATGAATTTAGTATTATGAAAAATGTCTGAAAGTTTATAAGTCAAACTTGTTGAGACAACAGCGTTATTTTACAATCCAGTACGAAGGACATGTGTAAGTATGTCATTGAGTTGAAAAGCTCATTGAGCCTAAAGGCTTATTTTACAATCCAGTATGAAGGACATGTGTAAGTATGTCACTGAGCTGAAAATATCATTGAGCCTAAAGGCTTATTTTACAATCCAGTATGAAGGACATGTGTAAGTATGTCACTGAGCTGAAAAGCTCATTGAGCAGAAAGGCTCATTCTACAATCTAGTATAAGGGAAATGTGTAATATGTCACCTCCTAATAATAATAATAATAATAATAAAAAATTTCTCTCATGTTGGCCAAAGAAAAAATTAAATAACCATATAAATAAGCAATTAAAAATCTATTAACAAAACAATTAACTGAGTTGTTGATATTTCACTTTCACTCTTCAAGTAATAAAATACAGAGATAAAACATTCAATGTGAGTTATGAGCAAAATATTTTAACATGAATTAATATAAAATCGGTCAATACACCTGTTATGTAATCTTTATAACATTCAAAAATGCAATTTAAAGTTAAAAATCACACATTATTTTTTGCACTTTAAAATAGATTTGTAAGAGAAGAAATTTGATCAGACTCATATTAGATCTATGCTTTAAATAGATCTATACTGGAATTAAAAAAAAAGAGATACTCTTATGTTCTCCTCTTGAAAGTGAAAGTGAAATAAAAGATGTTGCAGTTTGATCTTCTCCGGGCTATATATATGGCCATACTCAAACACATATGAGAATGATTAACATCCGGGAAAGAAAGAATATCGACATTATGCAATATGAAAGTCAAGAGACGACCGATCTAGCAAAAGCTGGAAGAAGTGGTATATCACCACTGTGGACAATGTCTCAGTTCTCAACGAAAACAAAAAAATGAAGTGCAAAGCAACATCGTTTACAGCGCCCTTAATTCAAAATTTTATTTTCATATCGATTGGTAGATTGGCTAGTAACGATTATAGAATATCCTCACACATTATAGTTCAAATACTCATTAATCAAAATTAATTAGAAGAAAAAGATTAAGAAAAGGAAATTAGAAGAAAAAGATTAAGAAAAAAAATTAATGCTATGAAAGTCTATCATACAACTCCAACAGCATAATTAACGGTTTTGCAACCCTTTCTGCATTTCATGAGACTCCTCTCGATGGGAAAAATAGTTGCATTCCTATCAAGTTTCCCACACTGCTAAAGCTGAAGGCTAGTCAACAGTGCTATGAAGACGATAAAAATACATCTTACATTTTTTTCAAATTTTTTTATTTAAAAGAAATAGCACAGAGATACATAATCATAATCATTTTTAAGTTTAACAATGAGAACCAAACCTCTCTACTTAATTATTATACCACATTCTCACAACTTTTTGCATTTTAATTTCAGTGTAGATGCATTCTACATTATTAACTACAATATTTGGAGTCTCTACAATGAAAATAGCTTACCAAATTTAGTTACATTATCTATTCATATTTGCGGGAATAGACTGCTGCTTCAAATCTCGGCTCCAAAATGTTCAGCAGCAAAACCTCAAGGAATTTTGGATGCCCTAGCATAGAAGCAACAGAGCACACACGAGGGCATAAATCTTTTCGCATAGAGATTCTGGAGGAAGTTGGTGGTCTTTTGAAACTGTCAATGCCTCCCTGATGGCAGTGCCTCGGACCTCAACTGTTAATAAGTTGGACGGGAATGTTCACATTGAGATGTTATTACCATGATTGTCTATTTAGGTTAGATATTTTGATTGTGTATAGTTTAGATAATTCTAGCATAATTTAATTTTTCTAATAGTTTTCATCTTCAACATTTTTCAAAATAATTAAGAAATTTGTGTGTATTTTAGATATTTCTTATATAATTTAAAAGAAATTTGATTCTTTTAAAGTATTTTTTATCCTTATCTTTTCTCATAAATTTAACTTGTTTAGCTCAGATACTTCTTGCATAATTTAATTTTTTTTAAATAACTTTCCTCAACCTACTTTTTGCTGTTAGAAATATTAAAGCCACCTGCCGTGCCTTGGGAAGTGACAGGAAGAACAATGTACAAGGCAGCAGAAGATTGAGTGAGCAGCACTCTGTATTTAAGAAGAATGGAAGATCTGTAAGGATGAAATTAAATCTTGTATGGGCCGCAGCCATAGACAGCAGTGGAATTAATTATGAAGTATGGGCGTGAAGTTAACTTTGCAGGAGGAGCTAAGATTTCCCGTAATGCCAATCTATGGAGGAGCAGGTTTAATTAAAACAGTCAAGTTGGGCATAAAAGCCCTCAACAACCAAATTGAAGAACAATTGAATAAACAGGCGGAAGTTTTTTTGAAGCGGCAGGACAAGTGGTCCCTACCACTTGGTCGCACATCGCACATCGCATATTTCAAATGAGTCATTGCCCTCCGCCATCGCAAATGATTAAAGTTGCGATATGCGACGGACACGCCATCGCATCGTCGCAGTATCGCATGGCGCAAAGTTTGGTTCCGCCCATCCATATGTCATTGCATTTCTTGATATTGCGTTATGCGCCTTTGCACCATCATTTTTGTTCGTCCCGCCATATCGCACATCGCATTTTGGCCAACTGCGATGTGGTCCCACTCGTACGTTGTGCCATATAAAATTTTTATGATTCCACAAAGGTTTTCTGTGTAATTTGTCTTATTTGTTTATTTTGAATTTATGCCGCCGCGCCATATAAAGAGAAAGGCCCGCGTGCATTTGTGTGTGGAATGTATTGTTAGAGTGACTGCTGTCTGAGCCCGCAGGCGAAGAAAAACACAGTAAGAAGAATAGAGCACTGCGTGTGCGTTCTTGAAGAGAGACAGAGAGTTGGTTCAGAGCACTGCGTTTGTAGCAGTCAAATATATTTTGTGAATCCCTCACTGTTGAGGAAGAATCTGTAGTAGTTTTTTTTAAGTTCTGTTAATGAAATTGAAGAAAGCATTTCATGCCATCTCTGTCTGCAATTTGGATTTTGTTTTCAATCATCTCTGTGTTGTAGAGGAGAGTTTCATTCTCTCCACTGAAAAATGCTTGGCATTTTTTTTCAATAATTGGAACATGGTATCGGAGCTAGTTCAGGCTCTTTGAAGATTTCAAAGAAGCTAAAGAAGAAGACTTGTTGCAGCATTTTCTCCAGCAGTGTGAAAAGCCCAACAGAAGTCGAAAAGTCAGGTATTTCTTAAAGATAACAGATTTTTTATTTTGTTTGAAGAGTTTGTTCTTTCAAAGAAGGAAAGACAGTCTATTTAAAGTTAGAGTTCAGTTCAAGAGCAATGGCTGGACCAACTACTGGTATGAGTCTTGGAAATGTTCAACTTCCACAATTTAATGGAAAGAACTATGATTATTGGGCCATTACCATGAGAGCCCTGTTTGTCTCACAAGACCTATGGGAACTTGTAGAAGATGGTTTTGTTGAACCAGCTGATGAGCAGGCTTTTAATGCCTTAACTCAAGCAGAGAAGGATGTGTTGAAGAATAATAGGAAGAAGGATGCTAAAGCTCTCTTCTGCCTATATCAAGCTGTAAATGAGAGTGTGTTTCCAAGGATAGTAGCAGCTAAGAAATCCAAGGAGGCATGGAAAACTCTGAAAGTAGCCTATCAAGGTATGGAAAAAGTTAAGACAGCAAAACTTCAGTTGCTGAGAAGATATTTTGAAACTCTTTGTATGAAAGAGTCAGACAGTGTAGACACATTTTTTACACATGTGATTGGGATTGTAAATCAGATAAGATCCCATGGAGAAACTCTTGAAGAAAGAAGAATTGTGGAGAAACTTTTGAGATGCTTACCTTCAAAGTTTGATGTTATTGTAACCACCATAGAAGAGACCAAAGATCTCTCACAGTTCACAGTGGATGAACTTCATGCCTCACTAATAACTCATGAATAGAGATTGAGCAGAGATGAAACCTCATCTTTTGAACATGCCTTCAAGACCCAGATGCCTTCAGGAAGAGGAAGAGGTCAAGGAAAAGGAAGAGGAAGAGGCAGAAGCCAGAATAGAGGTGGAAGGAACAGCCCTTCACATTCACATGGAAGGAGTGACAGTCAAGGTCAGAGCCACGACCAATGCAACAGCCAGCAAGGTGGACATCAACACCAACATGCTCAAGGACAAAGGTATGACAAATCCAATTTCCAGTGTCATTATTGCAAGAAATATGGGCACTATGCCAATGAATGTAGAAAGAAGCAAAATGACATGAAAAATAGGCAAAATGCTAATGTAGCAAAAGAAGAAAAGAACCCAAGTAATGTTCTATTAGCTTGTAATGTAGCACAGAATAAAGAAGATGATGTTTGGTTCTTAGATTCAGGTTGTAGTAATCATATGACTGGAAACAAAGCAATGTTTGCCAATCTTGATGAAGAAGTTAAATCTGAAGTGACCACAAGGACTGATACTAATATCTCTGTTAAAGGAAAAGGCAGAGTAAGTATTCGAGCAAGAAATGGGGAGAAAAACTTTGTCCCTGATGTATATTATGTTCCAGGTCTGAAGTGTAATCTTTTGAGCGTTGGGCAGCTCATAAACAAAGGTTACAATGTCATTTTTAAAGATGATGTGTGCACAATAAAAGATATTCCTCCAAGTAAGAAAATTATTGTTGAAATACAAATGACCAGCAATAGAATGTTTCCTCTCAAGCTCAACATTGACTTGAAGGGAAAAGGGAAAAGCATAGCAGCTGTAACTCAAGAAGTCTTCCAGAAGGAAGAGAAAGATGAAAATTGGTTATGGCATTTGAGATTTGGACATCTCAATTTCGAAGGATTAAATTTGCTGCACAGAAAAGGAATGGTAAGGGGTTTACCATTGATTGAAAAGCCTGACAGCCTATGTGAAGGCTGCATCTTGGGAAAACAACACAGAGAAAGTTTTCCTTCAGGGAAAAGCATAAGGGCGAAAGCACCTTTGGAGATAATCCACTCAGACTTATGTGGGCCAATGCAAACAGCATCAGTTTCAGGCAGCAATTACATGCTGACCTTCATAGATGATTTCACAAGAAAAGTGTGGGTTTATTTCTTAAAATATAAGAGTGAAGTCTTTCAGAAGTTTTGCCACTTTAAAGCTCTAGTAGAGAAATAGAGTGGGCTGTACATTAAAGTCCTCAGAAATGACAGAGGAGGAGAATACATATCAAAGGAATTTTTGCGTTTTTGCAGAGAGAATGGCATACACAAGTAGTTTACCACAAGGTACACACTGCAACAGAATGGAGTTGCTGAAAGGAAGAATCGAACCATAATGGAGATGGTGAGAAGTATGCTAAAGGCAAAGCACTTGCCGAATGAGTATTGGGCAGAAGCAGCAAACTGTGCTGTATACATTTTGAATAGATGCCCTACAAAAGCAGTAATGAACAAAGTTCCAGAAGAAGTGTGGAGTGGCAGAAAACAGGGAGTCACCCACATGAGTGTTTTTGAATGTGTGGCATATGCACACATTCCAGATAAGTTGAGAAAGAAGTTGGATAATAAGGGGGAGAAGTGAATTTTCCTTGGATATTGTGAAGATTCCAAAGGATACAAACTGTATAACCCATCCACAAAGAATTTTATAATAAGCAGAGATGTGCAATTTATTGAAGAGGAAGCGTGGGATGGAAGCATTGATAAAACAGTCAATGTCAAAAACTGTTTGTCTCATGATGAAGATGAGGAAGATGTAGTTGAAATTAATAGCCCACCAGTAGCACAACCTCAACCAGCACAAGGACAGCAAGGGACACCTCAAGCAGCAGCAAGAACACCCTTGAGAAGAAGCGGGAGTGCATCTCCATGCACACCACATGGAGCAGAAATGAGTACTTCATCAAGCACGGCTACACCAAGTGAAAGAGGAACAAGATTCAGAAGCCTTAGAGAAATTTATGAGCAAGGAGAAGCAAACGAAGGTATGAATTCCCTATTTGCTTTGTATTGTCAAGTTGATGATCCTATTCATTTTGAAGATGCAATTAAAGATAGAAAATGGATAGAAGCTATGGATGAAGAAATTAAAGCCATAGAGAAGAATAGAACATGGGAGTTGGTTGATCTCCCAGAAGGTAAAGAAGTCATTTGAGTTAAATGGGTCTACAAGACCAAAAGAAATGTTGAAGGAAAGATAGAAAGACACAAGGCCAGACTTGTTGTCAAAGGATATAAGCAGAAGCTTGGTATAGATTATGAAGAAACTTTTGCACCAGTTGCAAGAATGGAAACTGTGAGAGCTGTGATATCCATAGCAGCACAAAACAAATGGAAAGTATATCAAATGGATGTAAAATCCACATTTTTAAATGGAGTTTTAATGGAAGAGGTATATGTGGAACAACCTCTCGGATATGAGAAGAAAGGCCAAGAGCATAAGGTCTGTAAATTGAAGAAAGCTCTTTATGGGCTGAAGCAAGCACCAAGAGCGTGGTACAGCAGAATAGACTCCTATCTATTGGAGAATGGATTTGAAAAATGTGAGGGAGAACCCACCCTCTACATCAAAGAAAAGGATGGTAAAATGTTGATTGTTGTTTTATATGTTGATGATTTAATTTTTACAGGTAATGATGATTACCTTGTTGAAAATTTTAAAACAGTCATGAAAGATGAATTTGAAATGACTGACATGGGTTTGTTAAGATACTTCTTGGGAATAGAAGTGGAGCAAGGTGAAAAAGGAATTTTTATTTCTCAAGAAAAGTATGTGAATCAAATTCTAGAAATATTTAACATGCAGGAGTGCAAAGCTGCAATTACTCCCACAGTAATGGGATTGAAGTTAAGTAAGAATGACAGCAGCAAGGATTTTGATCCAAGTTTGTATAAAAGCATAGTTGGCAGCCTCATGTATTTGACTGCAACTAGGCCGGATATTATGCATGCTGTTAGTTTAATTTCCAGGTTTATGGAGAAGCCAAAAGAAGCACACTGGCAAGCAGCAAAGAGAATTCTGAGGTATGTGAAAGGAACAAAAGGATTTGGTATTTTATATACTACTTCAGAAAATTCAGAATTAGTTGGATACACTGACAGTGATTGGGCTGGACGTGTAGATGATCGGAAGAGAACTTCCGGTTATATTTTTCATATGGGTTCAGGAGCCATTTCATGGGCCTCCAAGAAACAGCCTATTGTAGCATTGTCTACAACAGAGGCAGAATATGTGGCAGCTACAGCAGCAGCATGTCAAGCAATTTGGATGAGAAGAATGTTGAGAAGTTTGTGCCAACAACAGGTAAAGGGCACTGTGATTTATTGTGACAATAGCTCAGCTATTGCATTGTCAAAGAATTTTGTGTTTCACAAAAGAATGAAGCACATAGACACAAAGTTTCATTATATCAGAGAATTGATGAACAATGGTGAAATTGCTTTACAACATTGTAAAACAGAGGAACAATATGCAGATATTTTGACAAAGCCATTGGCACAGAAAACATTTGAATTTCTGAGAAAATGTCTGGGTATGATGGACAACCCAGCAGCTGACTTTAAGGGGGAGTGTTAGAAATATTAAAGTCACCTGTCGTGCCTTGGGCAGTGACAGGAAGAACAAAGTACAAGGTAGCAGAAGATTGAGTGAGCGGCACTCTGTATCTAAGAAGAATGGAAGATCCGTAAGGATGAAATTAAATCTTGTATGGGCCGCAGCCATAGACAGCAGTGGAATTAATTATGAAGTATGGGCGTGAAGTTAATTTTGCAGGAGGAGCTAAGATTTCCCGTAATGCCAATCTACGGAGGAGCAGGTTTAATTAAAACAGTCAAGTTGGGCGTAAAAGCCCTCAACAACCAAATTGAAGAACAATTGAATAAACAGGCGGAAGTTTTTTTGAAGCGGCAGGACAAGTGGTCCCTACCACTTGGTCGCACATTGCACATCGCATATTTCAAATGAGTCATTGCCCTCCGCCATCGTAAATGATTAAAGTTGCGATATGCGACGGACGCGCCATCGCATCGTCGCAGTATCGCATGGCGCAAAGTTTGGTTCGACCCATCCATATGTCATCGCATTTCTTGATATTGTGCTATGCGCCTTTGCACCATCATTTTTGTTCGTCCCGCCATATCGCACATCGCATTTTGGCCAACTTCGATGTGGTCCCACTCGTACGTTGTGCCATATAAAAGTTTTATGATTCCACAAAGGTTTTCTGTGTAATTTGTCTTATTTGTTTATTTTGAATTTGTGCCGTCGCGCCATATAAAGAGAAAGGCCCGCGTGCATTTGTGTGTGGAATGTATTGTTAGAGTGACCGCTGTGTGAGCCCGCAGGCGAAGAAAAACACAGTAAGAAGAACAGAGCACTGCGTGTGCATTCTTGAAGAGAGACAGAGAGTTGGTTCAGAGCACTGCGTTTGTAGCAGTCAAATATATTTTGTGAATCCCTCACTGTTGAGGAAGAATCTGTAGTAGTTTTTTTTAAGTTCTGTTAATGAAATTGAAGAAAGCATTTCATGCCATCTTTGTCTACAATTTGGATTTTGTTTTCAATCATCTCTGTGTTGTAGAGGAGAGTTTCATTCTCTCCACTGAAAAATGCTTGGCATTTTTTTTCAATAATTGGAACATTTGCATAATTTAATTTTTCAAAAGAAACTTCCATCTTTAACTTACCTCATGCATAATTTAATTCTTCAAAAATAGTTTTCATCCTTAACCCTTTTGATGAAATCAAGTTTTTAACCCGAGACGTTAAAAATTAAAAATCACTCAAACCAATTAGTCTGCAGTTCAATGGATTTGGTTCATTAAAATATCATTGTCATCCATAGTGGCTTACCTCTTGAAATATCACTTATCACAGTCAACAAGTCCATGCCTGCTCATTTTCCAGTTTTGGTCGCAAAGATAACAATCGTTGATTGGATTCCCCGTTCCACACTTCAAGTACCTAAGCATTCATACTTCTACAGCACATGGCATTTCCATAAAATTTATAAGAAATACTTTTCATTTTAAAACCTATTTATTGCTTAAAATTTTGATAATGAATTATATTGGTTGATTTGAAATTGGTTGGAAATGTTCTTTTACTTATAATTATTATCCAAGAAAAAATTAAATAACCAGGATATTTATAAAGAAAAATGGTGAGTTGAGCTCTACTGAAGTCTACAAATGACTACTTTATCAGTTTGATCCAAAACCCTTTCCTGTAATGGCACTTCAAAAGAAAAAAGAAAAGAAAAAGAAGCTCAAATATTGAAATTATAGTACTTATTGTTGGACCATCTTAATCACTTATGCAGATTCTTTACGGAAAAATAAGAAATCTATTTCCATGCCTCACATGTTACTTGTATAATGCACGTCACCGAAAAAAACCCACGATACGATACAACATTCCTTGAGATTTTGCTGCTGACATTTTGGAGCAACGACTTCAAGGTAGACTATTCCCGGAAATAAGAATAGATAATGTAACTAAATTTGTTTAGTTATTTTAATTTGAAAAGATCAAAATATAGTAGCTAACACTATGGAATGATTCTACAACCTGTTCACCTTTGAGAAATAATTCCTTGGTAAAATATTTCCACAAGGAACTATTGCTCCTTTATTCAGAGCAATGCTAACTAGCCTTAATCTATGCCCAAAAATTCTCCAAATTTCAAAGCCTCAACGATGCAAGAAATGCAGGCCTGAAATTCTAACATATTTACTATTTTTTATTGTGGAAGATTCTTGGCATTCTCCAAATTTCAAAGCCTCAACGATGCCAGAAATGCAGGCCTGAAATTCTAACAATATTCACTATTTTCTATTGTGGAAGATTCTGCAGAAATAGAAGTGTATGGACTTGTGGTTATGATTGGGCTTTGGGGTCTGGTTTAAAAGTGATGAGAATGCATAAAATGCACTGAAAAAGTGAAGGTTACTGTATAGCCCACTTTATTGGTGGTGAAAGGATCTGACATTATAAATTGTACATTTGATAATAATTCAGTCGATAACAGTCAATTAAATTCAGAATAAAAGGAAACGAAGTAGTCTAACGAGAAGATTTCTTGGTACGTTAGATTTTTTTTGCAATCCAATTAGAAATTAGAGAAAGTATAATTAAATTCAGAATAAATAGGAAACGCAGTAATCTAACGAGAAAATTTATTGGTAGGTTAAATTTTGTTTGAGATGCGATTAAAAAATAGGGAAAGTATATTTTTAAGTTATTGATATTGTGAAATTTTAATATTTTATAAGTTTGTTTTAGTATGAATTTATTGATAGATGTCAAACTAGGAGTTAACTCCGCAAATCACAATGCGTATTAGATGGATAATTTGAATGTATTTAGACATGGAGGTGAGGCTTTTGGGATTCACTTCCCAATCACTCTTGGCCTTCCTTATTTCCTAACATAATTTAATATACAATATTAAATATCCTCACCCAACCCTTAGGATTAGGTGTCAACATTCCCCCCTTTAATCTGAAGGGATGTTGGTGAGTTCAAGCATCAGTCTGAACATTTCAAACTTTTCTCTTCCAAGTGCTTTGGTGAAGATATTAGTGGTTTTCTCATTTATGGAACAATGATGTAGATGGATGGTTTTGGCCTGAACATGATGTCGAATTAGATGGTGTTTGGTATTTATGTGCTTTGTTCAATCATGGAACTTTGGGTTCTTGGCCAGCTTTGTTGCAAAACTGGTGTCGATCATGAGTGGTGTTGAATCCATTTGTTTCATTTGCAAATCTTCTAGGATATTTCTAAACCACACAATTTCCTTTGTTGCTTTAGCTACTGCCACATATTCTACCTCGGTTGTGGAATCTACTGGAACTGACTTTTTGTGTGATCTCCATGAGATAGCTCCTGATCCAAGACTCATGGTGTAACCTGTAGTAGACATCCTTGTTTCTTTGTCTCCATCAAAGTTTGAATCAGAGTATTCGATAAAGCTGAAGTCACTTACCTGTGTATATTTGAGTCCATAGTCTTGAGTACCTTTCAAGTACTTTAACACTCTTTTTGCAGTATATCAATGTCCTTCACAAGGTTTTTTGCATAAACCTTGAGAGGATTCCAACATCAAATGAAATTTCAGGTCTAGTGGTGGTCATTTAGATAATACTTCCTATAAGCTGTCTATACTTAGTTGCATTCTCGAATTCCTTCCCTTCAATGGATGTGAGTTTCAAGTTTTCTTCCATTGGAGTGGTTAAGGGATTGCATTCGTTCATGCCAAACCTATTCAAAAGATCTCTAATGTACTTCTTTTGAGAAATAAATATAAATTTAGGATGTTGAATTACTTCAATACCCAGATAGTAATGAACATAACCCAAATCAGTCATTTCAACACCTTTCTTTAATTTTTTCTTCATGGATACAATATAACTCTCGTTGTTCCCTGTCATCAAAATATCATCTACATACACCACAGGATATACAAATTTTTTTCCAACTTTCTTAACAAACAAAGTTGCATCATCAAGATCAAAATGTTTGAAGTCATGTTTCAGAAGATGCTCGGTTAATTTCTCATACCAGGCTCGTGGTGCTTGCTTGAGGCCATACAAATATTTTATAAGCTTGCAAATTTTTTGTTCTTGGCCCTTTATAACAAATTCTTCTGGCTGGGACATAAAAAATTTCTCCTTTAGATCTTCATTCAAAAATTTGGTTTTTACATCCATCTGATGGACTTTCCATCCATTTTGAGCTGCTAGGACAAAGAGAGTCTGTATGGTGGTCCATTTTGCTGTGGGAGAAAAGGTTTCTTCATAATCGATTCCTTTTTCCGCAAAACCTTTTGCCACAAGTCTGGCCTTGTGATTCTCAATTGAACCATCTGCTTTATACTTGTTCTTGTAGACCCACTTACAGCCAATTGGTTTTGTTCCCAAAGGTGAATCAACTAGCTTCCAAGTGCCATTCTTTATCAAGGCATCATACTCCTTTTGCATCGCTTCATTCCATTCATCATGAGAAGCGGCTTATTTGGAGGAAGTTGGTTCATGATCTATAGACAAACACAATTCACATTTATAAGCAATATCCATATCAACAGGAGGATCAAAATTATCTACATCACCTTCATTTTGTTTAGTGGAACTTCTTGTTCCTATTTTTCCAACTTCATCGAGATGAACATTCTATAGTGTCTTTGTCAACCATTTGGGAGGACCTTTCTGAGATGGCCCAGGCTGCTCATTTGACTACGTTGGGATTGAGTCAAGATTCAATCTCTCAATTAAGTCAATCACATAATTCAAAGTGTCATCCGTGGTTGTTTCTTCATGTGGGGGAGAGAGTGCTTCAGGAAATGATTCCACAATTTGATTCAATATAGGAATCCCCCCTTCAAGATGTGGAATCTGATTATCAAATTCTTGAAAAGACTTTGCATGTGTGAATCTATCCAAGTGATCAAGTTGTCGCTCAACAACATTTTCAGTCTTGGAAGATTCAAGGAATATGACATATCTTGCTATTACAAACTTTTTATTGGCTTCATCATAGAGACGATATCTTTTGGAGGTATTGGAATACCCCAAGAAGATACATTTTCGACTTCTAGCACCAATTTTATTCCTTTGTCCCTTGGATATAAAGGCATAACAGGTGGAACCAAAGACTGTGAAATGCTTTACCGAAGGAATGTGGCCATGCCACATTTCAAAAGGAGTTTTTTTCCTAATTGAACTTGAAGGACACCTATTCTCTATGTATACAGCACATACAATTGCATCAGCCCAAAACATCAATTTTACATTCTTGAAAAATAAAATGGAGAGAATCATATTTAAAATAGTTTTGTTCATTCTTTCAGCTACACCATTCTGTTGGGGATTATACGACATAGTTGTTTGATTTTTGATCCCATGTTGACGAAGATAATTTTCAAATTCGTTTGAAGTGCATTCTTTTCCATTATCAGTACGTAGAGAGCCAATATGAGTTTTTGCATCAATTTCAATACATGCATGAAAATTATTGAATGTTTGAAAAGCATCAGACTTGTTCTTCAATAAGTAAACCCAACACATTTTGGTGTAGTCATCAATAAATGTCATCATATATTTATTTCCATTTGCAGAAGCAATAGGCATAGGGCCACATAAATCTGAACGAATAAGCTCAAGTTTTCTATGTGCTCTTGAGTGTGAATCATGAAATGGTTGTTTGTTATGCTTTCCTAGAATACAAGCATCACATTCCTTAGGTTTCCTAGGAATTGTAGGCAGTCCATTAGCACCATTTTTCTTCAGCAAATGAAGGCTTTCATAGTTTAAGTGTCCAAATCTAGCATGCCATAAAAGACTTGATGGGAATGTACCTTCATCATGATGTCAACTAAATGCAAAGTTTTGAACATAAGCAGATGAAAATTTCAGCTTCAACAGTCTTCCTTCCTCTATTCCCTCCATGACAAGTGAGTGATCTGATTCTTTTCTGATCTCTACCTTGCCATCAAACAAGTGAATGGAGTATCCTTGCTGGCGGATTTGGACCAAGGACAACAAGTTTCTCCTCAACTCAGGGAGTTATAGAACCTCATGTAGAATATAATATGGAAGACTAGGCAACTTAAGCCTGAATGTGCCAAGCCCTGATGGCTTGAGTTTGGATTTATCTGTGAAGTATACTGCTCCATCAACTTTGTCAGTAGATTCTTGAAAAAAATATTTTCTAAATGTCATCTGACTTGTTGCTCCTGAATCTAGCAACCAATCATCTCTCCATGAAGTAAATGAAACATCAAACAAGTATTCAGTTACTCCATTGTTACAATGTGCTAGAACATAATGAGTGGATTCAGGTTCTTTACATTTTTATTTTTCATTAGTTTTACCTTTGTCTTGATTTCTTTGCTGCTCAATTTTATCCCAAGGTGTCCTGCATGTGGATGCATCATGCCCGTCTTTATTGCAATGCATGCAATGAGGATCAGATTTGTCAGATTTTCTACCCCCCCTTCCTCTGAAGTTTCTTCTTCCTCTTCCTCTTTGGCCACCTCTTCCTCCAGAAGGATCTAGAGCATGAATATTTTTTCTATGTGCAAAGTATGCAGCCTCTTTAGAAGACGAATGGGCTTTCATCTTCCCGAAAGCTTTCTCTCCTTTTGCAACCTTTATCTCAAGGGAATCAAAGGTGATATGGTCAAGGTTTCCACTTGCTTGTAATGATTCAAGATAATGTGAGTAAGTCGGATATAATGCCTTAACATATGCTATGAGAGATATGTAAATTTTTACACCAGTGCTGTCAATGTCATGCATGATAGATATTACTTCTGAAGCTAAAGCAAGGGGATCATCATTCTTCATTTCAAAACTGAACAACTTAATCATCAATTGAACAATTTCTAGTTCTGAATGTGAGTCATAGAGTTCTTTTAGCCTTCTCAAGTCTTCATAGTCATTTGAAAATGGTGAAATGTGGCGACTCACCTCTTCATTTACTAAAGCTGCAATCAAGGCATAGGCCTTGCAGTTCTTGTTTTCCCAAATAGCGAGCTCCTTGTCTGAAGTGGGCTTTGCTGGTGGATTTCCTTCTTGTCCTTCACAAATTCCTTTCCACAACTCATTAAAAATGAGAGTGTGCTTGATTTTCCGAGACCATTCAAGATAGTTCTCCTTGCGGGAGAGAACCACCCCTACAATATATATGAGAGACTGCATTATTTTGAAGGGAAAAAAGAATTACTTTGCTGGAAAATTTCTTTTGAAAGAGGGAAAAAAAAACTTTTCTGGAAATATATTCAACTCTACAAATATATATATATAGAGATATATTGTTTAGGAAAAAATTTATGTGGGGGCGGGATTATGAATGAGAGGCATTATAAATGGGTGGTATTAAATGGGGGGGGGGGGTTATTATAACAATTAGAGCATAGAACATTGGAGCATATGGGAGGCACTGCTGTGCGTTATAGGGGGAGGGCGCTGTTGTGTGTGGAGCATAGGCAAGGGTTATACTGGAGAAAGTACGATCCGGGTGGGGATTCGGGTGGGTAAGGAGTTAGGGGAGTCTGTTGGGGAGTCAAGCAATGGGAAGTATGTGAGGCAGGAGTGGGGGGCGAGTGTGTGAGGCGGGACTGGGGAGGGAGGCGGGTGAGGTAGGAGGGAGGGAGCGACAGTCGGGTGAGGTGGGATAGGGAGTTCGGGGTAGGGGATAGGGAGTTGGGTGCAGTCGGGGAGAGGCCGGGGTAGGTTATAGAAAATTTCATAGGGGAGGCTGAGAGGCCATAAAATTTTTTTGGAATTGCAGTTGCAGAAATTTGTAGGTGCCGAATTGCAGGAACTGCAGAAATTGGAGGAGCTGCAAAACAAATCAGAAATTAGGGACTGTAGACTTTGTAGAGTTTGCAGGAACTACAAATTGTAGAATTGCAAAATCTTTAGAAGCTGCAAAAAAATTCAGAACTGGGCAAAAATTGCAGAGATAATTTTAAAAATAAAATTGCAGGATTGCAGTATATAAACTCAAAATGGCATCAATATACTGGAGCAACAAAAAACTAGATGCACAAAGACTGTTAGCAAAAATTGCAGATCAAAAGGGAGTTACACCAAAGGCAAGAATGCCAATAGTGGGACTGGCTCTAATACCGTGTCAAACGAGGAGGTAAATCCACAAATCACAATGTGTATTAGATGGAGAATGTGAATGTATTTATACATGGAGGTGACGCTATTGGGATTCACTTCCCAATGACTCTTGGCCTTCCTTATTTCCTGATATAATTTAATATACAATATTAAATATCCTCACCCAACCCTTAGGATTAGGTGTCAACAATAGATAAATTTGATTCAGTAAAAAAAGAAAAGTTGTTATGTCACAGTGGTGTTTCTTTTCATTTTTTGGGTATTTATTATGTGTGTCATTTGTTAATAAGTTCTAGAGTTATGTCTTTAAAATTTTGTGGTTTTATAATGTAATCTCTAAGAGTTCAATGAAAGGATAGTTTTTTACAGTTAAATTATTTTTTATTTAAAGATATGGACTGTTTTTTTCTTATAATATTTCTGGTTGATTAATTTTTTTAGAGTTGGTTGATATTGTCTATTTTTTAAGATAAGATATATATATATATATATATATATATATATATATATATATATATATATATATATATATATATATATATATATATATATATATATATATAGTAATTAATTTGGGTCAAAATGCTTTGATTTTTCATTAGTTTGTAAATTTTCAGAAACTATTTTCAAAGTTTATTAAAATTTTGGTGAAATTAAATATTAAACTTATTTTTTAGAAATTGGCAAATAATTTTTGAATTTTTTTAAATTGAATTTCTAATTTTTTTTTATTGATAGATGAGTAATTTTATGTGGTTTAAAATCAATTTTTTAGAATTAAAAATTATTTTAAAAAATAAAAATAAAAATAAAAAAAAATTAATTGCCAAGTATCCAAAAAGAATTAGGAATTTATGGATATTGCTACTAGCTTTTACTAACCCTAAAAATTAGCCAATTTTATAAAAAAAAGCAGCAGCAATGCATTTTACACTAATTTTTCCCTTGCTAATTTTCTTCATAAACTTCTCTTGCTGAATTTTATTATTTAATGGACTTCTTGCTAATTTTCTTCATAAATTTTCCTTGCTGTTTTTTATTATTGAATGGACTTAATTTCACCATTTTCCTAAAAAAAAACCTTACTATATTATATATTTTCACAATTCAACTTTAAATCATGATGGGCTATTAAAAAAAAAACTAAGTCAAAGTTAGAATAGATAATATTTTCTCTTTTGTCTACAATTTTAAGCATAATTAAAAAAAAAAAAAATTCTTTTGCCCCACACTCAAGTCTTTGTGTAACTAATTTTGTTATTTTAATATACTTTTTTTCTAAATCTGACTAATTCTATTTATGTAAATATAATGATACAAAACTGCCTCAGCTCAGCTGTACTAGCCTGAGACTGGGCTTGAAAGCCAAACATAGTTCTGGTTCGAAGCTGCCCATATAGGGAAACCAGCTCTAAAGCGACATTCTCACCGCCCTTGTGCAGGGAAACCGGTGGAGTATTAGTGTTTGTTATATCACAGTAGCAAAAAACTGTCACTGACATAGACATAGACAAAGACCAGAAAACTGACCCTGACATAAACATAGACCAGAAAACTGTAATGTACTGTAATGTACTGTAAATAGCCAACATTGCTAACAGGAAAAACAAGATGAACGAGCCTACTGCGTCCAGACATTGCATTTTCAGATGGAGTTGGTAGGCGATGGTTGTTCCTCCACTATCGGGCAGCTGTAGGCAGCTCTAGGATCGTCTGCTTCGCTTTGCTTGTTGTGATTCTCCGCAGCCTGTTCAGCTTCAGTGTTGACCTGCAAAGGAGAGGGAGAAGATCCACCTGAGGGTGGGTTGGCAAAGTTTGCCGGGTCGGGAAAGGCTGCACTATGAAAGGGAGCAGGGGAGGGACGAAGCTCTCCAGGAAGGGGTGCGCGAGGAGCCAGAGGAGCAACAGTCCAGGTGGGTGGGTTGAGGTTGGCGTCCTCGCGCAAAGTGATGGTGATATACACAGTGATAGATGGCCTATTGAAGGCGCTATCAAACTTCAATTCTGCTCTTTGAGTGGTTTGTCGAATGAGGCGACTCCTGGCCGACTGAGTAGCAGGGGGGGTGGGGCGATGAGGAGCAATAGGCGTATGAGAGGCAGGGGGAATGCCATAAT
Source organism: Pinus albicaulis (assembly GCA_034641835.2). Classification (NCBI taxonomy): domain Eukaryota; kingdom Viridiplantae; phylum Streptophyta; class Pinopsida; order Pinales; family Pinaceae; genus Pinus; species Pinus albicaulis. Next base: position 197,102,806 of record CM076569.1, read on the forward strand.
CACAGACAGGGGGAGCTTCAGAAAAAAGCCTGCTGGAGGAGGGGCGATCGCCAAACGAACTGCCTCTTGTGCTTCCACGCCTCGCGGTCATGCGTTGCCTGAGTCGAGGCATTGCTAAGTCGCGAGGTATAGGCACAGGGTCGAAAGGCTGGGAAATCTGGAGAGAGTCAACAAGAGAGACAGAATCCGGACCAAGCTGCAGAGGAGCGCGGAAAGGTTGCTGAGGAGCACTGGAGACACCCGAACATAAATCACTGTGGGAGAAATGAGCGCCCGAATCAAATTCTATGCAGCTATAAATTGAGCATCGCCTGCCCGTGTTTGTGCGAGCGTTCGGCTCCGCGCAGTGGGGCGGGCATGCGCTATTCAACGGCACCATACAAACGCTCAGAGCACCGAGCAGGGTCACCATACATGCGCGTCGAGAGTCGGTGGTCTCGTCGAACCAGAGAATGAGAGGCATAATGCTCGAGCCAGGCAGAACTGAAGGCATGTAATGCCGACAGTGGAGAGAGTTAATGCGGCCTGCAGACATAGTTAATGCAGAGGTTATGGCGCCGTGGAGGCCCATGTGGCTACCACGCGCCGAAAGCTTTGGGAATTGGTCGAAGCCAATGATCTCCATTTTCCTAATGTTCATCCGCATCCAGAGAGTTTTGATCATTTTGCACCAAGCTGATGCAATTCTGGAGAGTAACCCTGTCATTGATGATATGGATAGGGCCATGATTGAGAGTATCTGTGCTTTCGACTCCTAGATTGGCTAGGAGGTCCGCAACTTTGTTGCCTTCTCTTCTGGTGTGAACGAAGGAAATAGCTTGATTGTTGCCCACCCATCTGCTAAGTTGGTCGAGGCGAGAGGCCATTCTCCAACTGTTCACAACTTTATGGGTTCTGGTGCCTTGAAGAAGTTGAGTTGCTATGTTTATGAGGATCTTAGAGTCTCCTTCTACTATGATGGGAGATAGATTGTAAAGGTGAGAAAGGATTAATCCCTGCCAGAGACCTTCCAGTTCCGCCGAGTTGTTAGTGTCCCATCCTATTGAACCATAGTAGATAGCAATAGTGCTTCCTTGCGAGTTTCTGAAGATGCCTCCAAAACCTGCCTGGCCTGGATTCCCCTTAAAAGCTCCATCGAAGTTTAATTTGTATATGCCCGGAGGTGGAGGCGTCTAGTGGATAGAGGTGTCAGGAGTCCTCTGCTTAGAGGGGCTAGGCCTTGTCTTTATCTGCAGTTGCCAATTATGCCAAATAGCTGCTTCCTTTGGTTGCTTTGGGAGATCTTCTTCTTGCCATGTTTGGAGAGCGAGGGTCTCTTGAAGATTTTTGCTGAAGGTGTCCCAGATGATTTCCAAAGGAGCTATTTGGTGTTTGAATATCCTTCTGTTGCGCTCCTTCCAAAGAGTCCAGAAAAGGAGTCTCGGGATTAGTTGCCAGAGGTAGTTAAGTAAGGGACTGATGTTGACAAGATCTCCTTTTGGCTTATTGCGTTGACTTCTGAAACAAATTTTTTCCCATAGTTTGTGGGCATAGTGGCAAGTTAGCATGAGGTGCTGTGAAGTTTCTTCCTCTTGCTTGCAATTTGGGCATTGGGAAGGGCCACTGAAGCCGCGCTTGAGCAAGTTGTCCCAAGTTAAGATTCTTCTGTGACTGAGAAGCCAAAGAAAGGTAGAGATTTTAGGCCAAGTGCCTGGAGCCCAGACAAATTGCCAAAGCCTGTCTTTTGGAAGCTGGATCGGGTGCATGATGGAGAAGGCTTCTTTTGTTGTGAACAAGCCTTTGGGAGAGTAACCCCAGCGGAGTATATCCGGTTCCTCTGAGTATCTTATTTTCCTTCGTTGCAATTCCTGCTGAAGATCTGCTTGTATATTATTGGGAGCATTGGGCAGGATAGAGGTCGGGTGCTTCCATTGTCTATAATCGCTTGAGACAGTTGGGATCCAACTTTGGTTGACTTTGATTTCTTCCATAAGAATGGGCTGATCATAGTTGGAGAGACTGAGAGTGTCAGTGAGTTGAGGATGTTGCTGCCAAGAGTCGGTCCAAAATCTGGCTGTGTGGCCATTTCTTATTTCCCAGAAGCTGTGCTGCTGTATGAGGGAGAAGTGCTGTTTGGCGGCGTTCCAAATGAGTGATCCAGCTGCTCCAGGTTGGAGTCTGATCAGGTCTTCCGGCGGCCTGTTATTGGCATATTTAGTAGTCCATATTCTGGCCCAAGGTTTCTGAGGGTTTGAGAGCCAATTCCACCAAAGTCTTGCCCCCATAACTTCATTGCTATGTATGGGGTTTCGAAGCCCCAGACCGCCGGCTGCTTTGGGAGAGCAAACCGTGCTCCAATGGATAAGAGCCCATTTGCGTTTTTGTTCTGAGGAACCCCATAGGAATCGGCGTTGAAGATTTCTGATTTGGTTGATCACCCATTTAGGAGCTGCTAACACAGAGAACAAATAAAGAGGCATGGATTGCAGGACCGCTTTTATGAGGATAAGTCTGCTAGGGAGATTAAAAGCTCTATAAGTCCATGTGGAGAGTCGCGTTTCCAGTTTTTCCAGCAGAAGATTCCAAGTAGAGTGCTTGATAGCAGTGGCAATAAGAGGAGCCCCTAGATATTTGGAGGGGAGATGGGCTGGAGAGAAGCTAAGAATTCTGGTAATGCTGGCCTGGATGACTGCAGGGGTGTTGAAAAAGAAGAGCTGGGACTAGGAAACATTGACAGTCATGCCAGAGGCTGTGGAGAAGAGGTTAAGAATATTTTTGAAGGATCTTGCTTCTTGGACTGAAGGGAACCCGAAGAGCATATTGTCGTCAACAAATTGTTGATGGGTGGTGAGAGAGCCATGAAGATTGAGACCACGCAACTGATTAGAGAGGACGGCATTTTGGATGAGTTTGCTGAGACCTTCGGACATGAGTACAAAGATGAAGGGCAAAAGAGGGTCGCCTTGTCTAATTCCTCTTGAAGGCTTGAAAGGCTTGGAGGGGATGCCATTGATCAGAATGGAGTGCAAAGGTGTGGAGATGAGAGATAGAATCCATCTTATCCACATTCTATCAAAACCGAAAGCTAAAAGGATGCTTTGAATGTATTGCCAGCTTATCTTATCAAAAGCTTTGGATAAATCGATTTTGAGGAGCATACCTGGCTTCTTGGTAGTTTTGAGAGAGTGAATGACTTCATGCGTGAGGATGATGCCGTCCATTATTTTCCGTCCTTCTACATAACCAGTTTGTTCTGGCGATATGAGGAGAGGAAGCAGAGGCTTGAGGCAGTTTTCAATGACCTTAGAGATGATTTTGTAGATTACATTGCAGAGGGCTATAGGCCTGAACTTCTCTGGAGTGTTAGGCTGCTTTTCTTTCGGAACCAGTGCTATGAAGGTTGCATTTAAGGAAGGGAGGAGCCAATGAGCAGCTCTGGACTCTTCAACTAGCTGCCATACTTCTTCTTTAATGAGTTCCCAGAAACTGTGGAAAAAATTAGAGGTGTAGCCGTCTGGCCCAGGTGCCTTCCCTTCTTTCATTTGAGTGGCTGCCAATTCAACTTCTGAAAGAGTGACCGAGCGAAGTAGCATCTTGTTGTGCTCCTCAGTAATTAGTTTAGGAATAAGCTGAGAGATGTGGTCTAAGGCCGGCTGTCGATCTACTAAGTGGTCCTCCTGCTGTATGCTCTGAAAATGATCCAGGAGGACTTGTTCGATTTCCTCTTGTTGTTCCACCTTTGCCCCCTGTGGATTGTTTATTTGAGGAATGCGGTTTTGCATTCTTCTCTGAATGGTTGATCTGTGGAAGAACTTCGTGATCCTCTCCCCCTCCTTTAGCCAGGTAATCCTAGATTTCTGCCGCCATAGGAGTTCTTCTTGTTTGCGTCTCTCCTCTAGCTGCTTGTGTAGGTCTTGTTCCTGAGTAGCCAGCTCGTCAGTTCTTCCTTCATTAATGATTTTTTGCTGAGTTGCTTCCATTTTGTTCTCAAGTGTTCTGAGATCTTGAAGGATGTTTCCGAAAACAGAGATATTCCAGTTCTTGATGATCGTTTTGAGGTGCTTGAGTTTTTGTTGAAATTGGTACATCTTTGAGCCAGGGGGAGGAGTGTAACTTTGCCATGCTTGAGTGACCATGTCTTTGAAAGAGGCATGAGTGAGCCAAAATGCTTCAAACTTGAAGGGCTTTTTGTATTGAAGACCAACATTCTGCCAATGTAGCATGATGGGCCAGTGGTCTGAGCCAATCTGCGGTAAGATTGAAGCCATAAGATCCCCTCCTAAGTGGATTGCATTGTCAGAGATGAGGAAACGATCAAGTTTTGAAGCAATCTGCTGATTTCCAGTTCTCTTATTGCTCCAAGTGAATGTGCCATTTGAGAAAGGAATATCTATGAGCCAGCTGTTGGCGATGAAATCTCTGAAGTGGGCGCTGTCCTGGTCTGCTCGGAGTCTTCCCCCTCTTCTTTCTCCCATTCTGGTAATCATGTTGAAGTCCCCTGCCACAATCCAGAGAGGAAAAGTCCTGTTTGCATTTAGATCTGTTATGGTGTTAAGCAAAGCTCGTTTCTGAGCTGAATCCTGTGGAAAGTAGACATTGGATAAATGCCCGTGAATGTTGGTTCCAATAGGATGGAAAGTTGCCTGTATAATGTGATGAGCGGCATGGTAGTTAGACAGATCTATAGATTGAGTGTCCCAAATAATTGCAAGCCCTCCTGAGGCCCCTGAAGCATCCACTGCTATTGAGTTACAACTAGGCCAAACCTTTGTCAGGAATGTTTCTAGAGTTTCACTGCTGCATTTAGTTTCTTGAAGAAAGAGTATATTTGGTCTTTCTTTCTGAATCATGTTTTTAAGAATTTTGTGCTTTCCAGGGCTGTTGAGCCCTCTAATGTTCCATGAGATCAGCTTCATTGAGAACTGTTTGTCAGAGGTTTAAAGAACCTTGTAAGCTTAGGATATCGGCTGGAATCGACCAATATTTGCCCTATGGTAATGGTGCGTTGCCAATCTGGCTTTCGCCCTCTTTTCCTTGAATCTTTTGTGATTTTGAGCCTGTCCCAGTGGCTGCCGGGTTGGATGCCGAGCTTCTTTTGCTGATGGGCACTTGAGAAGACTTTTTCTAATTTGTCAATATGGTGTGGATTGATGGTGTCGAAATTCTGATTTAAGCAGGCTTCCTCTAGCTCGGATATGTCCTGTTCACCCAGATCCAGGCCTTCGGATTCCTCTTCCATGTAAGTCTCTTGACTTCCGCTAATCAAGGCTTGATTAGAAGGGGTTGGCTGGGTATGAGGGTTGTCTACTTCCATTGTGGCTGGATGCCAGGGTAGAAGTTTGATCTCAGCAGAGAGTTTGTCAGGGTGGGTTTCGGAAGGAGTTTTTTGTTCTGGAGATTGCATCGTGTTGGGCTTAGTCACATGCTTAGGTTGATTCGAGGGCTGAGTAGGGGCAGCATTATGACTAGGATCAATCTCAGGGGTTACATCAGGGTTGGCAAGAGCAGCGAAACTATTACTGGTGGAAGGAGTATCAGTGGAGGGAGAGGGTTTCTTACCTGGCACTGGAGGTTTTTTGCCATGTCTTCTTCTTTGCGTGACCTTGGTGAAGCCGTCTGCCTCCTGAGTTGCCTCCGTTTCTTTGCCTGAGCTTGTGTGGTGAGGGGGCAATCTCTGAAGAGATGCCCTAGTGCATGGCATCTTCGACATCTGAAAGGGACATGCTCATAGTCTAGCGGCTGGATCCACTCAAAATCATCATGGTATATGCTGACCGCATCTGGTAGGGGCTTGTCCAGATGCATTTGGACACAGATGCGTGCATATGAGGTGTACCGATGAAGCTTTGTTTCTTCTGCTATTTTGATGAATTCCCCCAGACCTTGGCCTATTGCTTGAAGAGATTCCTCGTCCCAGTACTCTATTGGTAGCGAGTATAGGCGTATCCAGACCGGTGCCCAATTAAAATTTTCTTTGTCTGGGTTGAATCTTTCCACCCAGTTGCGGAGATATAACCCTGCTGAGTTGAAGAAGTAAGGTCCTCCATCCATTACTCTGTTGCGATCTTCCAGGCAGTTGAAAATCGCTGTAAAGAACCCCTTTGCGCCTAACTGGAGCGTAACTTGCCCTTTGGGTTTCCATTTGGAGGCAACCCAGCCGTATAGGGCCTTTTCAGTTGGCCAGAAGCCTATGAACTTGCCAATGAGAGCATGGTCTTTCATGTATTGGATTCGCGCATTGATCCGATGGCTGGGCAGTTCGATTTTCGGTCTTTCCGTTGCTATGGGTTTGCAGGTGGAGGATTTGGGCGCCTCTGCCTCTGGCTGAGTATTCGTAGTCGTATCCTTTTGAGTCGTCGTTTCCGGGCTTTTGCCGGCAGATTCATTACTTTGCACGGAGCTTGCGTGGGTGCCGTCTTTGGTAATAGGGGGGGGTTGCCCTTCCCCCCCGATCTGGAAGCCATGAACAGTGTTCAGGCCTTGCAAGCTTGGGAGCCGTCCGAATCGTCAGATCAGAGGCGTCGACAGACTAGGGTTTCTGCAGAGACGAGTTTCGAGCGCATTCTCCTTTTCGTTATTTTAATATACTAGACATTGTAATTTTTTGTATTAGATATTATATTATATATGAATTCTTTTTTGACATAGAAACTCTATCATAAATTATTTATTTAACCTTCAATTAAAATGAGTATAAATTTAAAGTTAAATAAATAATTTGTTATAATAATTAATTTTTTTTAACTAATATTTTCTATATATGTACACACACATTGTAATTTCTTTTATTTATTTGGTCTCATCACATAATAATGAAATAAAATATGGACAAACACATTTCAATAAATTTTTAACTTTTGTAATACATAATAATATTGGGGCTAATGTTTCATCTAAAATTATTTACTAACTTATCTCGATTTTTCTCCAAAATTATCTACTCTATTAATTACTTCCATTACCTCTTTAGTGTATTTCATTATTAAATTTATAATTTTTTTCAAACATTCAATAATTATTATTTATTAATTTTTTCATAAAAAAACATGTACTAAGAAACAACTACTACATATATTTTAATCCTATCATAAAAATCACCCAATTCCAACCTAAAACAACATCATATCACCAAATTCTGGAAACAGGAAACTAAAATATAATCCGTTGGTGACATCTTATCATAATGACAACCAATTTGTAATAATACATTTTAGGTTAGTAGCAAACATAAATGTATTTTTCCATTTCTAATCTTTGGAGCAATCCCCTACGAAATCCCTTGGACTATTCCTTGCGGACTGAAAATCAAATATAACATTTAACCAGAAACAATGGCCGATGTATGCTTGGCGATGCATTGATGTTACATCGACTTTGGATGCTAAACAAGTCACTCTATGGCTATGCTGTTCGATAAAAAGGAGAACGATCTGTCACATGCATAGCCTTTTATATTATATTATCTTGATTACTTCATTAAATCCGTGCAGGATGTAGAGAAATCCATTGATATTTTCTATATATAAAACTGGTTTTCCTGGAGGCAATGGCATGCTTCCGGATCATTTCTTGAACCTCCATCAATTCTGTTTTCTTTATTGAAAAACCACAAAAGACTACATGCTTTTCTGCAAAATTCGCGGCTGTACTTTCTTTACTGTCATGTCTAACTCTCTAGCTCAAGAGTATAACTCGTCTCTTTAGTTCCGGCAGCTATGAACTGTCAGGCTAATAATATGAAAAACCAAAACCCGGTGAGGCAACCTTTCATTTCAATAATATGAAAATCTTGTATGGACAGATTCAGTTATGGTATTGTAGGTTGAGAGATAACTTATTTGATACAAAGCAGTCATGGTTACAAGTTTTACTATATGCATTGCTGAAGAGCATCTAAGATAATTTAAGATATTTTTATATAAAATTTTGATGTGATATATTATTTTGATTTAAAAAAGAATTGAACTTGTGATAAGTGTTATAATTTTTAATCTCATTATCTTTGGACTACAACAAAACTAAATAAACCAAAAAAAATATTAAATTTGAATTATTAATTTTTTTTATACCTAACCTTTCATTTTATGATGGTTGTCAATGATCTACCAGCTATTATAATTATAAGTTATACTATTATTATAATTATAAATCATAATCTACTTTCTAATGAATGATATTTCATTTTTATGATGGTTGCCAATTACCTACCCGCTCTAACTGAATATATAATATTATTATAATTATAAATGATAATCTAGTTTATAATGAATGATATTTGAGATTTTATATAATTTTTAATAAATATATAATTTCTAATTTAAAGAAATATAAAATTAATCTAAACATTAATATCCTGTTCCATATAATTAAAATATAAAAATGAAACAACAAAATTCATGTGTTATTTACTTACCATTTATGTGTTCATATATTAACAAGCTGAATTACATAGGAAAAAAAAAGCCTTAATAAGATTTTCATTGTGATAAAGATTAATGAAGTGAGATTTGTCGAAGTGGTTTTTCTATATTATTGATGGCACAATATATCTTAAAAAATGAGTAATGGATGAGTAATATAAAAGGGTGATTTTGAAAAGAAAAGGTATGATTTCTATGGAATCTGCTTTATAGTTAGCTTTTATTTATTTTTTAATTTAATTTAGTAGTTTGTTTGCCTCATTGTTTTAAAATAAATTATTGTAAAATTTGTTATTTGTTTGGTTATTATTTTTAGAATTATGATTTTAAAAAGGACAGAGTTCTTTTAAAAGGATAGAGTTGGTTTTGGTAATTTGAAGTATTTACATTTTCTAAGTATATTTAAGTAGGTTTAGAGTATTAAATATTTTTTTGAGAGAGATAATTTTAAACATATTTATAATATTAAATAATTTTTTCAGAGAAATAAAATTTTGTGAACATAGTTGTTGCTTTATTTAATTAAGATTTTTTTTACTTTCTTTTAAAAATTACTAATAGAAATTTATATGAAAAGTTTATGCCTCAAAAAAAAGATTTATACTTTTATCAGTGCAATACCAAGTAGCTAATACCAAATAGCTATTTCTATGAATTGCTCATTAGAAGAAAGAAAATTATGTCAATGAATGCAATATATAATAACAAAAAAGAAATGTGTATCAATCCATATCATAAGAAAAAAGAAAAGTATATCAATCCATATCATATAGTAAAAAAGTAAGGAAAATGGTCAATCAAAGATTACAATATGAAGAGAATATTTTAATTCAAGATATAAAGGTTGTTATCATTTTCGCATGAAATAGATTAAAATTGGGAAATTAAAGGGAATAAATCATAAACAATTTATTTGGTATACAAGAAGGCAACGAAGAAGTTGCACCAGATTTCAAAGTAAGGGTGTGATCATTTTTCTATGAAATAGCATAAAAAGTTGGAAATTGAAGGGAATGATCTATCAGTAATTTATTTGGTATAAAAAAAATAAGAAAGAAGTTTCAACAAAATTTTAATGAGGAAAATGAGATTTAATTAGTGTTACATTCAAATTTTACATTGCAATCCAATCTCCGTATACAACGAAATGATATTCTTTATGTAATTTAAAATAAATTCAAATTACTATTTTATAAACAAAAATGGTCAAAATTAAATGGTTCTATTAATTTTTAATTTTCAATTAATAATAATTCCAACTAAATTCTAAAACTTTGTCCATTTCAAAGGACGATGAAATTTTTCTAAAATTCTTGAACAAATATATTTAACACGTGGAAAAAAAACCGAATCAATTTCCAAAAAAAAAATATTGTTCAAAAATGATCCTTATACGAAAAAACATTAAAAAACATATAATATGTTAATTTAGACTATCAATATAAACATTCAAATGATACATATAAATTTGTTAATATAATAATATGTTTGTAACATTTACAACCAATCACATTGTTTTTTTAAAATTGTTTGCATAACCAATTACCAAATATGACAACCATTCGTCATAATGATAAATCAATTATATTTTAACTTTAAAATACACAAAAATTAACCCACGAAGGTCACAATTAGAGTTTTGACCCTCTCTTTTATCATATGTGTTACCTTGCTAAATGTTCCTTTCAAGCTAAGAGCGACCGCTATAACGTTATAGGAGAATGTAATTGCCAAGTTAAAGAGCAATGAGGGGTAGTGGAAAGATATTAAGTGTAATATCAGAGTTAAACAAGGTTGCCCCCTCTCCCCTACACTATTTGGCATTTACGTCGAAAATCTAGAAGGTTGTTTAGAAGAAGCAGGATGTGCTGGCACGATGTTAGCTGGGATATTCATCATCCTTCTTCTCTATGCTGACGATATTGTTCTTCTCACAAGGTTCCCATCTGATCTTGATAAGCAACTTAGACTTCTTAAGGATTTATTATCTACCATGGGTATGTCTATTAACACTCACAAAACAAAAGTTATGATTATCAAATCCAAGAAGGACACTTACGCTAATTTTATGTATGACAATAGTAACTTGGAAGAAGTGTCTTCTTACAAGTACCTAGGAATTGATATTCATCACAAGCTCAACTGGAACTATAGCATTCAGAAAAGGATTAATGGGGGTGGAAAAATCTTTTTGGTCTTGAAAATAATTAAATCGGCAAACCTCGTAATGTGGGATAGAAAGAAGTTCCTCTTTGAAACTTTAGTCACTCCTGTTATCTTATATGGATGTGACTTTTGGGATTGCAGCATCTCTAGAGAATCCTCGACAAATATTGAGCAAATCTAGAAGAGTTTTATAATGTATAACCTTAAAATTAAAAGAAATACACCCTATCCTATTCTCCTTATAGAAGTGGGTCTTTCCCCTATCGAGAGCCTAGCTATGACTAGGCTTCTATTGTACAAGCACAAGCTCAATAGCATAGGAGACCATAGACTTCCTAAGCTAGCTTTAAATTCCAGCCAAAACCACCTAAGGCTTGAATGAGGTTGGTATAAAGACACCAGGGCCTTGTTAAACCATTGGGAGATCGATGAGAATGTTGCATTGCAAAACGTCAATAACATTAAAAAAATTGTTACTTCTAAGTTCAAAGAAAAAATGTGGTGTGAGAAAGATCTAGCAGCTAAAAGAAAATTAAGGTATTATAAGGAGGTCATCAAACCCACCTTATAAGATCAAAATTATCTCTCTATTTTAACTAGCTTAAAGAAGAAAATTAATATAGCCAAGACTAGAACGAACTCTCATGAGCTCCATAGTGAAACAGGTTGTTGGACAGTTCGTAAAACACCATGGATGGAAATGATCTGCCATCTCTGTGAAAATATGAACATCAAGGATGAAAATCACTTCCTCTTAGATTGCCCCATGTAGATCCACATTAGAGCTCAATTTTATAATCTTTGTTGCAATACTGACCTTCCTAGCCTTTTAAGATGTCAAAATTATAGTGAGCTCGGGAGGCTTCTCTCCAAGCTTTTTGAGCATAGGAATAAAATATTAAATCAAATTAAATAACTCTTTTCTTTAGGTCTGATAGATCAAAGATTGGTCTCAGTGGATGTTAACCATCATCATCATCATCATCATCATTTGATCATATATTTTTACTGCAATACCTATGTTTATTAACATTGTGACTGAGGTTAATGTTAACAACCGATACTATTATTATTTTTATTTTATATAACTTTCTTGACTCGTCGAATTACACCTTTTTAACAACTCTATTTATCTCATTTTTTTTTCTATTTATATTAATAATACTTCCTTTCAGTCCCTTACATTTGTCTATTTTTATCGTATGAATAATACTTCTCATACTTTTAATAAAAAAATTAACTGAGTTCTTATTTTATTTGATAAATCTTTATTTTATTTTCGGCAACAATTGTTAATAACTTTTCAGGACACTACATTCCTATTCTGCCCCAAGGATCATCCTTAACTAACATTTTACATATTAGTTTCAACATTAAGGTATGTAAAAAATTTCGATTTATAATAATCACATTATATATATATATATATATATATATATATATATATATATATATACTTTGGAATATAATGTACATAAAGACTTCTTTACAATATATATCATATTTTAATCTTCCACAATGGATAACCTATCCATTGTATACTTTTCGAACATGTGTATATATTTTATATCCTCGTATTATACATTAAATCAGCCTATCGAAATGTAACGATATTTGGTGGGTATGAGCTTTGGGACCATACATTTCTCAACCCACCTACCTAATAGTTTAACATTCGTATATAGTATGATTAAGGTTGACTTGTCCCATTCAGATTAACCTTATGTTGAATCATTATGTAGTTTAAGCATCATATGTATTATCATATCCATATCCATTTCGAGACTCGAAATATCTACACATATTAATGAAATCTTTGGTTTATTTTCTGGTGAATGTATGCATTTAATTTCTCTGTCATTTCAATTAATTCTACATGCCACCTCCGCACTTCTTATCGTTTTGGTTTTTGCCCTCATAAATTTTCTCATACATATGTTAATGATCTTCACATGGCTTCATGACAATAGGCCATCTGTATGGTCGATCATGCATGAGATCAACAGATCATATGTATTCTTCCTTCGCCCTAATTCAACCTTCGAGGTTTAGCGTTTTTCAATTGGGATATGGTCACTATTTGGATTTTTGCATTTCCATTTGCAACATTTTTTTTACCAGAGATCAATTCCACAGTGCCTTGTCGTTTCTCCAATTTATCATGCATGGAAATCCTTAGAGCCGAAGGTATTTGTTTAAATCATTTTATCATTAACTGAGAATGTACGCAAGTAATATCTTTGTTACCACAATGTTTAATTTTATGTCTTTTAATTTCTTTACCACAACATTTCTAATTGTGGCACTTCATACTCATTATTCGACCATTTGTTATTTAGATTTGAATTCACTCATGTTTCTTTCGGTTTTAATTTTATATGCTCGCTATTTTTGTTAAATGTTGCAGGTTATACAATTCGTAACCCTTCTTACGAATCCAACCTCCAGCAATAGAAATAATTGTTCAGTCTTCAACATTGGTATGTCATAAAAATTAATTTCATCAAAATCTTTGTTTACAGAGTTTGTTGTTCCTCAAATGGATTTCTCCCACTTTGATTAGTTCTTCTCCTCAGAAGAATAAATTCTAGCTTTCGATTTTGTATATACTTTGCTATTGGAATTGTCAACCGATTTTTCCCAAATTCCTTTATCAAAGTTTTGAGTATTTGTCGCAATTTTAGTTATAAGAATCAACCCTAATCACATATATATTTTTTCTTCGAATTAAAAGTATTATCACCTTATCTGTAGATATTTAATGTGAATCCCCATAGTTTCCTCAAAATTGGATTGTTGGCAACTAGTTTAATCTCAATTCTCATTTTATTATGTAATTTAAGCTCTGCATGTAATGATATCCTATGGATTTTTTCCACTTCTTCTATGTCTAATACTGGTAAATGTATTCTTGTTGGTTGGTATGAAATGGGTTTTAGCTTCTACCATATTCCTCTTATACTGAAAACTCAATATGATTTCCTCTGTGCCATTGAAATTTTCGTAAACCTTTCAGAGGATTTCTTCTAATTGGATTTTATGTGTGTTTTTAATTTTCACACTAAACTTTATTTCATATTTACGGAAGTAATTCCTCAATTACGTTCCTTATAAATTGGGAATTTAATTAGATAGTGTTTTCCTTAATTTATTCTAGATGATACACATCCTTTCGAATTCTATGAGGAAGTTATGTATCAAGTACAATTAATCTCTCCTGAGAGTTTATCTTTTTTCTCTTCATAGCTACACATTTTAACCTTGCTCATATAATCATTGTAACATTCTAGATTTTTCGATTTTTATTTCTCGTTACTAACAGCGAGGGTTGCTACATTAAATTTCAATTAAATTAACAAATGAATTTGTATTCTCCATTATGGAAAATTATTACAGAGGTTTTGTAAGTACTCTTTTATATATATATATATATAGTTATAATTTTTACATTTTCAGGACAGAGAGGGACTATTTGTCAATGGACTTTAGTTTGTTTTGCTGATAGTTACTAACCTCATTAATTATACTCATATGGTAATAATCTGCCTATATTCAAATTTAATAAACTAAGATTTAATTTTCATATTCTGATTTTTCACTTATATTTTAAATTATCATCATGAAATGAAATTATCTCATTTGTCTTTTCTCAGAAATATTTATGTTTTTCCATCTCAAGAACAACGTCTTGCTCCATACTTACTTCTACAATATAATCATCCACTTTATGCCATGTTTAATCCTAAACACAGGTATTATACATGTTTTGGGTTATAATCTCATTATTACTTCTACTTATGAAATTTAACTACTTTCAAATTAAAAATTTTATTCTATTTCATGTATTTTTCTGAAAGAAATATTGTACTCTTTTCTTCTACATGGACTCCCTTCTAAGAATTTACTGAGGTACAGCTTGTATTCATTTAGTTATTCTAGAAAGTGTATTTTATAGATAATTTATTATAATTAATACCAGTCTAACCCAAATTTATGTGTTTACTTACAGGTAAATTCTATTCCCAGAATTTCCTCTCCGTTTCTTCACCTTATTATCAAAGGCTTTGACGACAAGTTTTTCCTTCCTCCATGTCGGTCGTTACAATGCAAAAATTTTCAGCCATATGAGTTTCATAATATTTATCAACGTATCTATACCTTTTGGAATTAATTTCAGTAACAATTGACTTTCAGTCAATATGACTTTGACAATTATAACTGATATTCACTTCGATATTATTATATTTTTATGTTCACCTTTATTAGATGAATTACACATCCTTTGAATATTTCTATACATGGTTTGTAATTCCTTTGCAATATACAGATTGTGTCCATTCATAGTTTACTTTTAATATCCATATTGTATCTATATGTATGAATGTTTCCTTTCAATATACATTGTGCCTCTATATGCATAATTGTTTCATGGTTCATTTTTCAAACACATGTGGTATCTAGATGTATGCATATTCCTAATTTAGGAATTTGTATGTTTGGAATCTAAAGTAGTTATTTGTACAAAATAGTACTTTCTTGATTTAATGCAATAAATCAATTCAACTGTATATTTCTCTATTTCTTCTTTTTTATAGAAATAACTATGTATTTCTACTATCAATTACTTTGTTTTTCTTAACACATTTAGAATATTTTTTTAATCCTAATGATGTATTATATATATCTAATACAGTAGTTAACCTAGGCCTAACAACATAATTTTTCCCTTCTAATTAGGTTTAGAGATTCTATATGTTGGTCAACTAATTATGCTACTTTGTGTAAATATTCAGATAATTTAGCTATACCTGCTATAGTAATTTTTCTATTAAATACATTTGACACTTTATTCCCAAAGAATAAAATAACTTATCACCTAGATTTATAATTCAATATACATAATTTTCAATCAAACTCACAACTAAACCAAATTAAATATTACTCAATCATCATCATAATAAAAGAATCATAAGACTTAACTTTATAACTGTGCATATCAATTCTGGTAATGACTATTTGTTACTCAACCTTGAGCTTTCATCCACAGCTCCCCCCGAGCAGAGACCAATTCCTCCAAAGTGTAGACATCCTCTTGTCTACCTAGGAATGGCTTATTTAATATTTTTTCCCTCAACATGTTTCCATAACTACGTCTAGTTAAATTAGGATGATGTTTTCCTTTAGCCTAGGCTTTAATTTTGTTTTTTTTCTAAAAAAGCTCTTTAAAACTAGATTTTTCCTCTTTGTAGTTTTAATTCACCTCTTCTCAGTAACTTTCCACTTTACTCAGGTACCTTTTATATTCTTATCTCTAATATAATATATTTATTTTATTTATTTTCTCCAAGGAGTTTTGGATATTTTAGGAAATTCTTTGGATTTAGTTCCATCCTCATGGACTTGAAATACTGGTCTCCAATTTACTCTATTCTTTGCACAATAGTTAAATTACATATTTATTTAATTTAGAAATAATATGTCCACATATATTTTTCATTTAGGTCCACTTAACCTTTAATATTTTCAAATATCTATATAAAATAGTAAAATATGAATATTACATATTCCCCCTCTAAAACAAAACACCGTATTTGACATTGAAAATATATCTGCTCACTTTTCAAACGTTGATGGAGATTTATCTTTCATCTCATTTTCTTGCTCCCAAGTAGCTTCCTCGGGTGTGAAGTGTCTCCACTACACTTTCACCCTAGCTACAGTTCTATTCTATATGTGAATTTCTTCGCGTGCGAGTGGACGAAGGGGCTCTGGAAGAAATTTCCCTTCGGTTTCAACATGTATCACAGTCCAATCAATTAGATGGGTATGGTCATGTACATACTTTTTCAATAAGGAAACATGAAAACCATTGTGAACCTTACTATGAATAGGTAGAGCCAATATGTAAGCTACTGGCCCCACTCTTTCTAAAGCTTCAAACGGTCCACAGTACTGTGGTTCTAGCTTAGCACATCTACCAGTATATAATGTACTTTTTCGAGGCTTAATCCTCAAATAAGAATGATCTCCCACTTTGAATTCTATATTAATTCTCTTCTTGTCTGCATAGCTCTTTTACCGATCTTGTTTTTAACATTTTGTTAAATCTTCTTCACAGTTCTTTCCATTTCCTGTAGTGCACCTGGTCCAAGAATCAACTTATCCTCTAGTTGACTCCAACTGAGTGGAGTGTGGCATTTTATGACATACACTGCTTCAATAGGACTCATCTTAATAGAAGCTTGATAACTTTTATTATATGTAAATTATGCTAAATGCATAAATTATTCCCACTTGGTAGGACTATCCGTCACATACATGTGCAACATGTCTTCTAAAACCTAATTGGTTCTTTTTGTTTTCCCAACCATTTGAGGATGGTAAGAAGTACTAAAGTTCAATTTGGTACCCATTCCTCCAAATAGAGTTTTCCAAAAGACTGAAGTAAATTATGCATCTCTGCCATATATAATCATTTTTTGGAATTTTATGTAATTTCACAGTTTCTTTCTTGAATACATTGGCTACTTGAGTTGTGCCAAAAGTAGATTGTACTGGTAAAAATTTTGTTGCCTTAGTTAACATGTCTACAACCACCATTATAGATTCATGTTGATACTTCATTCTATGCAATCTAGTAATGAAATCTATGGAAACCACCTCCCACTCCCATTTTGGAATAGGGAGAGGTTTCAATAGTCCTACAGGATGCTCATGTTCCACTTCTACCTCCTGACATTCTAAACACTTTGCTAGATAATCAACCACATCTTTTTTCATACCTAGCTAAAACATGTTCTTCCTTAATGCTAAAATTATTTTTTGATATCCACGATGACCTACCTAATGCCTCTTATGATACTCATCTAATATTTCACGTTTTAAAGATGTCACATTTGGAATATACAATCTTTTTTATGATTAATCAGTCTTATTTGGTTTTTAGTATATCCCAAAACTTCAGTTTTCTGTAATTTCTCTTGAAATTTTACATATTGTTGATCTTGCATCAATACTTCATGAATCAATTCTTTTATCTCAAATTTCACACTACCCCTTCATAAGTCAAAATTTGATGATCATTCCTACTCAAAGCATCCACAATTTTGTTTTCCTGTCCTTTAATGTGGTTGATTTCCATATCGAAATCACTGAGGAAAGATAACCATCTCGCTTCTCTAACATTTAAATATCGTTGAGTAAAGAATTATTTAAAACTTATGTGATTTGTCATTATTATGAAATTATTTCCCAACAGATAATGACTCTACATATTTAATGCATGTATAACAACAGCTAGTTCTAAATCATACACAACATAATTCTATTAATGTTTCTTTAGTTTTCTTGACTCATATACTATTACTAAATTATCTTGTAGTAATACTCCTCCTAACCCTTCCACACATGCATCTGTACACACTACAAATTCCTTGTTTGGATCAACAATTTTCAAGATGGGAGAAATAGTTAATTTCTCAAAACTAATTTGACATTTTGTTGTCCATTTAAACTTTACTCCTTTTTTCTACAATGAAGTAATAGGATAAGCTAATACTGAAAATCCTTCAACAAACCTATGGTAGTATCCAACAATACCCATAAAGGATCGTATGGCTGGAACATCTGTGGGTATAGGCCAATTCATTATTGCTTGTATTTTCACTGGATCAACTTCTAATCCATCTTTTGAAATCACATGACCCAAATACTGAATTTTATCCTTGTAAAATTCAAATTTTCCGAGTTTTCAATACAATTAATGTTCTCTAAGTGTTCATAGGAATATTCTGAGATTTTCTCTATCTTCTTCTTCATTTATTGAGTACACTAAAATGTCATCAATGAACACTAGTACAAAATCATCTAGATATTTATGCAGACCACTATTCATTAAGAACATGAATGTAGCAGGTGAATTTGTAAGTCCAAAGGGTAGGACTACAAATTCATAGTTTCCTTATCTAGTTCTGAATGTTGTATTATTTATTTCCTCATCTTTAATTCTGAGTTGGTGATATCCTGTTCTTAAATCAATTTTTGAGAAGATAGTAGCTGATATCACTTTCTCAAATAAATCATCTACCCTTAGAAGAGGATATATATTCTTAATAGTTATATTATTCAGTTGTTTGTAATCTATACACATTCTGAATGTGACATCTTTCTTTTTAACAAACATCAATGGTGCTCCCCAAGGAGACACACTTGGTCTGATGAACCCTATTTCTAAAAATTCTTGCAACTGCATTTTCAGTTCTAGTAGTTCAGGAGCACTCATTCTATAGGGTGCTCTAGAAACATGTGTAACTCCTCATACTAGTTCAATTGTAAATCAATTTCTCTTCTAGGGGGTAGATGGGGGATTTATTCTCAAAACACATCCTTAAACTCTTTTATTAATGGTAAGTTTTTTACAACCTATTTTTCTGTTTGCTGTCCCAATTCTTCCACTTGTACAACATACACTTGAGAACCTTTTCTTGATGTCCTTTTTAGCTGCAATGCATAAATTTGTCTGATAGATATTGGTTTTTTTTTTCCTTTCACTATCACCACTTTTCCTTCATCATCTATACAATTTATTGGTTTGTCTAAAAAATTTACTATTGCTTTCTCTTTTTCCTAACAATCCATTTCTACTAACAAATCATAGGATCCTAGAGGCAAAATATTCAAATGAATTTCAGTTTCATAACCATTTAAATTTACAACATTTTTTGGAATTTTATTCGTCACTTTTCTTTTTGTTCGTATAGCTAACTACACTAACCATGCTTGTTGAAATAACTATCTGTGAACTAAAATAACTTAAATTTTATCGTAGATCTATTAAAATAGAAATGGGTTGTTAAACAATCATACCTTGGATTTATATCATGGTTGATTGGTGTTAAGCTTGGTGGTCTTCAAGTGCATCACTGATTTTAGGAATGTTTCGAGAAATTTCGTTTACTCTAGTTGCCTCTCGCAGTGATTGAATGTTATGAATTGTTCTATGTGGGCAGTCACATAACAGGTTAGGTTCTCCACATCCCCAACACTTTAGTGGTTCTTTCATTTTTACAGCATTTTCCTTTTTGTTATTTGTGTCTATCTGCTCTGACCCAATATGTGACGCAACTGGTTGGTTTTCCCCACTCTTATTGAATTTATTCCTTTGGTGGTTTTCCAAAAAAATTCAAATATGCTGGTTTGACTCTTTTTACATTTCGGTCACTGTTTACCTTCTCTTTATTTTTCCAAATTTTCAGCTTATCATTTCTTCCTTTAAACTATTGATAACATAGTATTGCTTTATGAACAACTTCATCCATTTTTTTTGTATTATCAAATTTGATTCTCTCTTTATAGATAGTAGGTAGGCAGTTTAAAAATAGTTGTATTTTGGCCTTCTCTTGTCTAACATAAGGCACACAGAGAAGCGAGTTAGTTAATTTTCTAACAAACTCATCAATTGTGAGATGCACCAATGTCACAAAATGAAATTATTTAGCTTTATCATCATAGTACCTCTCATTCAGGTACCTGAAATTGAATTTTGTTTGAAAGTCTTCCCAGGTAATATTTTTTTAATCTAGCACATGTACCATTTATGTTTCTTCCCACGACAGGGTGGCTTTACCCTGCAGTCGGTAAATTACCAATCTAGATTTCAGATTACTTTCATATTCATATAACTTGAAGTATTTAACCATGTTTAGAAGCCAAGCTTCTGCATCCTCCTTTTCACCATCAAAAGTGGGATATTTCATTTTTTAGAATTCTGATTGCAATTCCTTTTTCTTTCTGGAATGATGTCTAGATGCTTCCCAACCCTTAGACCCTTTTGAGTTGGTTTCAGCTTATTTCCTCTTTCTTCCATGGTATTCACATTCATGACTAGACTGTGGGGTTAATTCCTTAATCAACATCTCTTTCTCTTGGCTCGCTTGCAAAAATCATTCATTACTAGTCCTTTTCTAAACCATTTCACATTGCATATCTCTTATAATGTCCATCAATTGAGCATTTTGATTTGGTGGGTTTCTCGCACCTCCCAGACCGACATACAACTCTCCTTCCTCATTGATAATAGCAGTTGCACCTTTTCTGCACTTCAATCAATGTGGACAAAAATTAATTAGTACATCAATTCAGTAAAGAAAAAAAAATATTTCTTATTTTTTTCACAGCAGCATAATTTTGGGTTTTTCTATGTTGGGACACATCGGCCCTCTGTTTTCAACATGAGAAATGATACAATTTCACATAACCCATTTTTAATAGTACTTAACCCAGTTTTTTTTCTATTTATATCAATAATACTTCTTTTCTGCCCTTTACACTTGTCTATTTTTATGGTATTAATAATACTTCTCAGAGTTTTAATAAATATTTTATTTTAGTTCTTATCCTATTTTATAAATCTTTATTTTATTTTCTGCAAAGAATGCTAATAACTTCTCAGGACATTACATTCATATTCTACCCCAAGGATCATCCTTAACTAACATTTCACATATTAGTGTCAACATTAAGGTACGTTAGAATTTTAAATTTATAATAATCACATTTTCCTTATAGTATATATATATATTCATCCACACACACACACACACACACACAGATATATATATATATATATATATATATATATATATATATATATATATATAACTTGTTGGGAAAAATACTGAGAGGGGGGGGTGAATCAGTATTTACTGCATATTCAAAAAAATTTACTTTTTCACTCTCTAAAACCCATACGCTACTTTCCTTTAGTAAACTCGCGTATACACGCGGATATCCTTCATACAACTCGTGTATTAGCAGAGATCTAAATATGTATATATTTATTAACTTAGTTCTTGGAAATATTCATTCATCTGATGTTAAGTTAGCAGTAAACATGTGTAGTAACAACAGAATAAACCATTACACAAAGCATCACACATGAACACCAGGATTTTTAGGTGGAAACCCAAGTCGGGAGAAAACCACCACTGCAGTTGCTCAGCCTTCAATATTTTATTATAGAGAAAACATCTTACAACATATGTGTTGGTGCAGACTCCTACCAGCACGCAGGCACCCACCTGCGCTCGTTTACTAGCCTCTCCTGGAAGGGAGCTCCAACCCCCTGACTCGTTTACCAGCCTCTCCTGGAAGGGAGCTACGACCCCCTGCTCTCGTTTACCAGCCTCACCTGGAAGGGAGCTACGACCCCCTGCTCTCGTTTACCAGCCTCACCTGGAAGGGAGCTATGACCCCCTGACTGAAGGCTACAACCCTCAGCACCACCTTGGACCACGTTTCATCAATTTTCACACTGGATCCAACAACTTCAATAGAACACCACTTGCAGGCCACATTTCATCATATTTTCATACTGGACCCTTTCCATACTTTTAAGCACAACCATATATCATCAACAGATACATATCAACACAGATCAGATAGCATAAACACAGCAGAACAGCTCAGATATTTCATACCCCTTGCTTCAGCAAACCCTAGTTTGCATACGCGCTTTTCTTTCACTTATTTCGCGTATACACGCGCTTCCGTCCACACAAACCACGTTGTATACCTCTCGTACATATTTCATTACGCATACGCGTTTTCTTTTCGCGGAAGCCGCGTATATACGCGTCTTCCGGCGGAAGTAGCGATGGATCTTTCAATCATTACGTAGCCGCATACTTCTTCAGACGTACATTCCGCCCGTATTCAATCCTTTACTTCTCGTACAGACAGCCATTTCATCACAGATCTAAGCCTTCCATAATCAGATCTAACAAATACAAGTACATTTCAGATCTAAAGATCCCGCTTCATCATTTCTTCATAAGTGCTTCATAGATTCAGATCTATCATCAAACCTTTACCCTTTCCATACAGATATACTTCACAGAGAAGTATTCATTCAAGCTCAGACATCTTACTCCCACACTCATAATTTGCACAATGAATTTCTTCTCCTTATATAGGTTCACCCTTTTTCAATACCATGAGCCTCTTTTTCAATACCATGGACCAAAACAATACCATAAGCCCAAAACTACCTGGACGGGGTTAATTAGGCGGATCATTACCCAATACAATGGGTCAATACCATGGTGGTTACCCTTGGTTTTGCACTTTTTGCCGCTTTTGCCCATACGCGACTTGGAACGTTGTTCCCCGCGTGCATACGCGACTTCCCTTAGACATATCCGCGTATTCCTTGAAACATACTCTTTTCATCATACTTTGAGCACATTCTGAATTCCTTTCTTCAATGCCTTCTGTAATCACTGTAGATACATCAGATTTCCTTCATCAAGGACATATTCTATCAAGCACAACTTCATCAAGTAAGTTGTCATCATCTTCATCAAGTGGGTTGCCTTTCAAGGACAACACTCAGCATCATATTGTCAACAAACATCATATCACATCAGATTTACATCATTTAGCAAGTCCATCAAGTCAAGAATAACTTCATCAGGTGGTTTTCCATCAAGGACAACACATGTCAATAGTCGCATGTCTTCATCTTCATTTAGTGGGTTGCCATCAAGGACAACACTCTGCATCATATTTCCAACACCCCCTTTGGACTTGATGGCAACCACGATGGTGTTTGGTTACCACAACAGATAGGTATATTAAGAATACAATGACACCATGTCACTCTCCCCATTTTTGACACCATTCTTTCTCTTCATTCAAACACCATGTCACTTTCAAACACCATGTCACTCTTCCCCTTTGACATCAAGGGCAAAGGGCGGATCAAAACCAACATACTCTCCCCCTTTTTCTCCGCATGTGGAAGAAGCGTTTTGCAGATCTGATATATATTGAAGTGACCAAGCTCCCCCTGAGTTCATGCTGAATCTTCAAACATATTTTCCAATGAAGTACATGACTCTATGAACTTCCTATCACCAACGACTCATACTTACATCAAATATCCAATCAAGTGGATTTACATATAAGACTCAAGTACCCAACCAAGTGGGTTTACAAAAATTGACTCAGCTACCCAACCAAGTGGGTTTACAAAATTTTCGACTCGCTTACCCAACCAAGTTGGTTTACAAATTTTGACAAGTCCTTACATGACCGAAATTTACAATTTTACATCATGGGTCTCAACAAGACCTTTTCATCAAATGACCAATTATGACCAACACCAGAAAGACTTCAAGAAAAAGAACATATTTCAGAACCATCATAATGCCAACAATGCATTATACTCAGCAAAGCTAATGCTCCCCCTGAAACTGTGCATCCAAGCATCCTTTTCATATGACTAAGGCTCCTCCTTAGTTTGTGCATCCTGAACACTGTCACCAACAAATCATCAAGGCATCTTTATCAAAACATTAGAGAAAGAATTATGAGAACTGGAACACCACCAGAGATACCAAACAGTATCAGAGATACCAAACAGCACTGCAGCTGTGCTGAATAGAGCTGACTCCAACCAAAAATGTCAGTAATCAGATATACGCGGTTTTCTGTGCTGGAACTCGCATATATACACGACTGTGTTTAAGGAAACCTGCGTATCCAATGCCATCTTCTAACTTTCAACGAGATCTGATCCTTTGAGAGAAAAAGACAGTGTTCAACTTCTTTCTGAGGTATTTGAAAACTTCCCTGGGGTGCAGATAGATAGAGTTAGTGTAGTTGTGCCTTCAAGCGTCATCCAACAGTTGTAGCATAAGCATATTAGGAACCAAGCCTTCAGATTCTTTGCAGCATCAATACAATCCTTCCAAGAGAGATTATCATACCAAAACAACATCTTCAAATAAGCAATCATCCATGTGGTCCACTATCATCAAGATCTTCAAGATTTAACATGAAGTAACATATGTAGGCAAAAGATCTCAACCATAGTAACAAAGTTCTG
The DNA here is from genome assembly GCA_034641835.2 of Pinus albicaulis. NCBI lineage: Eukaryota > Viridiplantae > Streptophyta > Pinopsida > Pinales > Pinaceae > Pinus > Pinus albicaulis. The sequence continues at coordinate 197,127,259 of CM076569.1, forward strand.
CATGATTTATTTCTGAATCAAACGACTTCCAACTCATCCATGTGTGAACACAGAATATACTTTTTAGTAAACCGGGATCAAAATCTCATCATAATGAACCATATACCAATTCATCATCATTTAAGCATGAGTATCACAATAGCCACGAATAATCAGTCATATTGCCAACAATGAAATCATTAGTAATCAACCTGCTGCTCCCCCTGAACTAGTGCTTCTCCTGAATATTTTTATCAGCAAGCCATCAACAACAATCTCTGCATGATCTGTCCTTATCTCTGAATTATAGGACTTTTATCTCAGCAACGAATACTCTTCATTCAACAAGCAAACAGGACTCATCCATAAACTTCATCATAAGAAACCAAAAACCGAGAAATTAAGCTGATACAGAGTCAATAATACAGTTATTAACAATCAGACTGTTACTCCCCCTGAGCCTCTGCTCCAGATCTTCAGCTATCATATAAATTCTCTTATCATTAATGCATATGCGACTGTGTCTGATGAAACTCGCGTGTATACGCGACTTTTGTGAATAGAACCCGCGTATGGAAAGTGAAACATAGAAAATTTTCACATTCCTTTATCTCCCCCTGAGTTTGTACCTCCTGTACCTGTCCTTTCGACATCAGATGCGCTGTCAGAAGTAAACATATCCAGAATAATCAAATCAACCATGAGAGTCATCATGCATTGCTCCCCTCGTGACGATACATTACTAGATCTTCCAATGTATCTCACATCATTCCTGCAGTCAATCGCAGAAGTAAGCTTCCAGATTTACACCGCAAGAGAGCTCAAAATCCCCTACGTTTCCGATCGGTCCTCCTTCTTTTTCCAAATTTGCTTGAACTTCCTAACTGTGTGCTAAAAATTGTCCACTTTCTCAGATCTGTTCAACCTGCATTCCTTTTCTACATGTCCATACTTGTTACAAGAATAACATTTCATGTGTCCAGAGAAATAAGCATAAGAATCATAATGATTATTTCTAATCTTCCTCCTTTTACAATCATCTGCTTTATGTCCATACTTGTTACATGAAAAACAATATCCCTTGAAGAAACCAGAGTACCTTTCTATGTAGGATCTGTTAGTTTGTGGCTGAAATATTCTGCTTCTGCAATTTGCTGCAACATGCCCATAATTATGACATTTAAAACATTCAGTTCCTTTCGAATGAATTCCTTTGAGAATTCATGATTGTTGGTCGATCTTTGTTTCTCTCTAACACTTCGTGTTTCGTATCGACATCCTCTCGAATTTTTAGCACTTCCTCGTGAGCTAGATTCTCCTTTAACAATTTCATGGAAACCAAGACCAAGTTCGATAGCAGGAGACCTTTGATTACTCATAATATTGTCCAAAATCTTAGTGCTATCTTGAAACCTCAAAAGTTTAACCTTTTCTTCTAATTTACTTTTGAGAATGTTTACCTCCACCGCCAAGGATTGGCATTGCTTCTTCATGCTTTCTTCTTTCCTTCTTCCATCTTCTACTTGATTATTCAGATTTAGAATTTCTTCTTTCAAACAATTTTCGTTTTCTTCACATGTTTGTTGCAGCTCTTCATTCTTCTTCTTCGATACTTCAAGATTTTTCGCAGATATGCATTCTCGCTTCAGCATCAAACATTCTTCTTATTTGATGCTTCAAGATCCGTCATAGACGCTTCACCTTGAGCTTCGTAGGGGAAATGATTCAACTTTTAAGACCTTCATTCTCCTTTTGATTTTTCCGCATCTCGCTTTAGAGAAACGTTTTCTGCTTCAAGCCCTTTACATTGATTGGTTACATTGTCATACAACCTTTGATATTTGTTCATCTGTTCTTTCATTCTAGAGATTAACTCTTTGTTGATAGAATCCTTTTCTTTATATGATGTAAGTTGATCTTCAACTTTTATCTTGATAGCTTCTTCTAGATCCATGACATTACTTTCACTCTCTTCATCATTGCATAAACAGGAAAGCGAATCATACGAATAATATTCAATACCTGTTTCATTTTCTCCATTCTCTGCTATAAAATTTTTCTGAGACAACTCCTTGCTTTGAATAGCCTTCTTCTTTTGCTTCTTTCCCGTGTGACGGATCTCCTTCAAGCGATCAGAAAGCCACCCTTTCAAGGACCGCGCTGCGATACCAATTGTTGGGAAAAATACTGAGAGGGGGGGTGAATTAGTATTTACTGCATATTCAAAACTTTTTACTTTTTCACTCTCTAAAACCCATACGCTACTTTCCTTTAGTAAACTCGCATATACACGCGGATATCCTTCATACAACTCGCGTATAAGCAGAGATCTAAATATGCAGATATTTATTAACTTAGTTCTTTGCAATATTCATTCATCTAATGTTAAGTTATCAGTAAACATGTGCAGTAATAATAGAATAAACCATACACAACATCACACATGAACACCAGGATTTTTAGGTGGAAACCCAAGTCAGGAGAAAACCACCGATGCAGTTGCTCAGCCTTCAATATTTTATTATAGAGAAAACATCTTACAACATATGTGCTGGTGCAGACTCCTACCAGCACGCAGGCACCCACCTGCGCTCGTTTACCAGCCTCTCCTGGAAGGGAGCTCCAACCCCCTGACTCGTTTACCAGCCTCTCCTGGAAGGGAGCTACGACCCCCTGATCTTGTTTACCAGCCTCACCTGGAAGGGAGCTACAACCCCCTGATCTCGTTTACCAGCCTCACCTGGAAGGGAGCTACAACCCCCTGACTGAAGGCTACAACCCTCAGCACCTCTATGGACCACGTTTCATCAATTTTCACACTAGATCCAACAACTTCAATAGAACACAACTTGCAGGCCACGTTTCATCATATTTTCAAACTGGACCCTCTCCATACATTTAAGCACAGTCAAACATCAACAACAGATAGCTAAAACACAGCAGTTCAGATCAGAGATTTCATACCCCATACTTCAGCAAACCCTAGTTTGCATACGTGCTTTTCTATCACTGATGTCGCGTATATACGCGCTTCTTTCCACACCAACTAGCGTATACCTCTGTACATATTTCATTGCGCATACGCGCTTTCTTTTCAGCGAAGCCGCGTATATACACGCTTCCTCTGCGGAGAAGTCGCGTATGGATCTTCAATCATTACAGAGCTGCATACTTCTTCAGATCAGACATTCAGTTCAGATTCAATCCTTTACTTCAGACAGATGTTCGCCTCATCACAGATCTAATCACTCCATAAACAGATCCAGCAAATACAAGTACATTTCAGATCTAGAAATCCCACTTCATCATTTCTTCATAAGTGCATCATAGATTCAGATCTATCATCAAGCCTTTACCCTTTCCATACAGATATACTTCATAGAGAAGTATTCATTCAAGCTCAGACATCTTGCACCCGCACTCCTGATTTGCACAATGAATTTCTTCTCTTTATATAGGTTTACCCATTTTCAATACCATGAGCCCATTTTTCAATACCATGAGCCAAAACAATACCATGAGCCCAAAACTACATTACTTCCGATGGTATTCCTGGATGGGGTCATTTAGACGAATCATTACCCAATACAATGGGTCAATACCATGGTGGTTACCCTTGGTTTTGCACTTTTTGAGCGCTTTAGCCCATACGTGACTTTGCACGTTCTTTTCCGCGTGCATACGCGACTTCCCTTAGACATATCTGCGTATGCCTTGAGACATACTCTTTTCACCATAGATTTAGCACATGTTGAATTCCTTTCTTCATTGTCTTCTGTACTCACTGTAGATACATCAGAATTAGTTCATCAAACCATATTCTATCAAGCACAACTTCATCAAGTAAGTTGCCATCATCTTCATCAAGTGGGTTGCCTTTCAAGGACAACACTCAGCATCATATTGTCAAAAAACATCATATCACATCAGATTTACATCATTTACCAAGTCCATCAGGTCAAGTATTACTTCATCAGGTGGTTTGCCATCAAGGACAACACATGTCAACAGTCGCATGTCTTCATCTTCATTCAGTGGGTTGCCATCAAGGACAACACTCTGCATCATATTTCGAACATAACTATACTTTGGAATATAGTGTACATAAGGACACCTTTACAATACATATCATATCTTAATCTTCCACAATGGATAACCTATCCATTGTATATTTTTCAAACATGTGCATATATTTTCTATCCTCATAAATCTACCTATAGAAATGTAATGATATTTAGTGGGTATGAGCTTTGGGACCATATGTTACTCACTACTCTCACATATATCCCTTACCATCACATTATATTAAATTACAATTGTATACACCGGTCACCCAATAGTTTAACATCCGTATATAGTATGAGTAAGGTTGACTTGTCCCATTCAGATTAACCTTCTGTTTAATTATTATGTAGTTTAAACATCATATGTATAATCATATCCATCTCCATTTCAGGACTCGAACTATCTATGCAGATTAATGAAATATTTGGCTTATTTTTTGGTGAATGTATGCATTTAATTTCATTGCCATTTCAATTAATTCGACAGGCCACCTCTGCACTTCTTATCATTTTTGTTTTTACCCTCTTAAATGTTCTCGTAGATATGGTGATGATCTTTACATGGCTTCATTATGATAGGCTAGTTGTATGGTTGATGACGCATGATATCAATGACTCAGATGCATTCGTCCTTCCTCCCAATTCAACCTTCGAGGTTTAGATGTTTTCAATTGGGATTTGGTCACTGTTTGGATTTTTTCATTTTAATTTGAAACATTTTGTTTATCAGAGACGAATTCCAAAGTGGCTTTCCATTTCTTTGATTTATAATGCATTGAACTCCTCAGAGCCAAAGGCATTTTTTTAAATTTTTTCACCTTTAACTAAGAATGTAGGCAGGTAATCTCTGCATTACTTTATTGTTTAGTTTTATGTATTTTATTTCCTTTACCACAATATTTATAATTGTGGCCCTTCATACTCATTATTTGACCCTATTTTCTTTCTATTTTCATTCACGCTGGTTTCTTTTGGTTTTAATTTGATATTCTCATTGGTTTTGTTAAATGTTGTAGGTTATACAATTTGTAACCCTTCTTACGAATCCAACCTTTGGCAACATAAATAAATTTTCAACCTTCAATACTGGTATGTCATCGAATTTAATTTCACCGGAATCTCTATTTATAGAGTTTATTTTTCATCAAATGGATTTGTCCCACTTCGATCAGTTATTCTCCTCAAAAGAATAAATTATGGCTTTCTATTATGTATATACTTTTCTATTGGAATTGTCAACAGATTTTCACAAATTCGTTTGTCAAATTTCTCAGTATTTGTGATAATTCTAATTATAATAATTACCCCTATTACAATTTATAATTTTTATTTGAATTAGAAGTACTATCGCCTTATTTGTAGAGATTTAATGTCAATCCCCATAGTTTCCTCTAAATCTGATGGCTGACAACTAGTTTAATCTGAATTATCCCTTTATTATATAATTTGAGCTCTCCATGTAATGATATCCTATGGATTCATTCCATTCCTTATTTGTGTAATACTCGTAAATGCATTCTTGTTGGTTTGTATGAAATGGGTTTTAGCTAATATCGCATTCTGCTTATACTGAAAACTCTATACGGTTTCCTCTACGCCATTGAAATTTTCCGTAAACCTTCTCACAGTCAAATTTATTTTAGATTTACGAAAGTAATTCCTCAATTACATTCCATATAAATTGGGAATTTAATAGATAGTGTTTTCCCCAATTTATTCTGGATTATATGCATCCTTTTGAATTCCCTGAAAACGTTATGCATCAACGTATAATTAATCTCTCCTTAGAGATTGTCATTTTTCTCTTCATAGCTATGTGTTTTAACCTTGCTAAGATAATCACTGTAACACTCCATAATTTCAATTTTTATTTCTCGTTACTAACAACGGGGGTTCTTCATTAAAATACAAGTATGTTAACAAATGCATTTGTATTCTACATTATGGAAAATTATTACAGAAGTTCTGTAAGTACTCGTTTTATTTCCTTATATATATATATCCACAGGTTTTACATATTCAGGACAAAGAGGGACTATTTGTTACTAGACTTTAGTTTGGTTTGATGATAGTTCCTAACCTCATTTATTATACTAATATGGGAGGACTCTGCCTATATTTGGATTTAATAAACTAAGAATTAATTTACATATTTCAAGCTTTCACTTAGATTGTAAATTATCATCATGAAATGAAACTATCGCATTTGTCTTTTCTCAGAAAGATTTATGCTTTTTCATCTCAGGGACAATCTCTTGCTCCAGATTTACTTCTAGAGTATAATCATCCACTTTATGCCCTATTTAATCCTAAACAGAAGTACTATACTTCTTTCAGGTTATAATTTCATTATTACTTTTTTTATGAAATTTCACTACTTTCATATTAACATTTTTATTCTATTTCATGTATTTTTCTAAAAGAAATATTGTACTTTTTTCATGTATACGAACTCCCTTCTAAGAATTTACTTAATTACAATTTGTATTCATTTAATTATTCTAGAAAGTGTATTTTATATGTAATGTATTATAATTAATATCATTCCAACACAAATTTATGTTTGTACTTATAAGTAAATTATATTCCTATAATTTCCTCTATGTTTCTTCACCTTATTATTAAAGGCTCCAACGACAAGTTTTTCCTCCCTCCAGGTCGGTCATTATAATGTACAAATTTCAGCCATATGAGTTTAATGATATTTATCAATGTATCTATATCTTTTGTAATTAATTTCAGTAAAAATTGGCGTTCATTCAATATGACTTTGACAATTATCACTGATATTTTACTTAGATATTATTATATTTTTCTATTCACCTTTATTAGATGAATTTCACACCCTCTGAATATTTCTATACATGGTTTGTATTTCCTTTGCAATATATAGATTTCATCCATATGTATGAATCATTCATAGTATATTTTTAATATCCATAGTTTATCTATATTTATGAATGTTTCCTTTCAATATACATAGTGCCTCTATATGTATAATTGTTTCATGGTTCCTTTTTCAAATACATGTGGTATCTAGATGTATGCATATTCCTAATTTAAGAATTTGTATAGTTGTAATCTAAAGTAACTTATTTGCACAAAATAGTACTTTCTTTATTTAATGGAATAAATCAATTCAACTGTATACCTCTCTACTTCTTCTTTGTTTATAGAAATAACTATGTATTTATACTATCAATTACTATGTTTTTCTTAATACCTTTATAATGTTTTTTAATCCTAATGATGTATTTTATATCTTTAATATAGTAGTTAACATATACCTAACAACTGATTTAAACCCTTCTAATTGGGTTTAGAGATTCTATATGTTGGTCAAATTATTGTTCTAGTTTGTGTAAATATTCAGGGAATGTTATTTTTCTGTTAAATACATATGACACTTTATTCCGAAAGAACAAAATAACTTATCACCCAGATTTATAATTCAAGATACACATTTTTCAACTAAACTCATAACTAAACCACATTAAATCTTACTCAATCATCATCATAATAAAAAAATCATAAGAATTAATTTAATATTTGTGCTTACCAATTTTTGTAAAGATTATTTGTGACCCAACCTTGAGATTTCATCCACAACTCCCCCTGAGCAGAGACCAATTCATCCAACGTGTAGATAAACTTTTGTCTACCTAGGAATGGCTTATTTAAGCTTGTTTTCCCTCAACATTTTTCCATCACTCCATCTAGTTAAATTAGTAAGTTCTTTTCCTTTAGCCTAGACTTTAATTTTGTTTTTTCCACAAAATCTCTTTAAAACTAGCTTTTCCCTCTTTCTAGTTTATTTCACCTCTTCTTAGTAACTTTCCAGTTTACTGAGGTATCTTTTAGATTACGATCTCCAATCTAATATATTTATTTTATTTTATTTTCTCCAAGGACTTTTGGAGATTTTGGGAAAGTGTTTGGATTTAATTCCATCCTCATGGACTTGAAATCCTGGTCTCCAATTTACTCTAGTCTTTGCACAATAATTAAATTCCATATTTAATTTATTTAAAAATAATACATCCACATATAGTTTTCCATTAGGTCCAATTAACCTTTAGGATTTTAAATTGTCTAAATAAAGTAGTAAAATAGCGATATTACAACCTTTGGATCAAACCCGTCATTGCTTGCATGAGACACATAGCCCAATGAAAATAGTGGATCAACCACCACTTAATCCAACAACGCATAATGATAAAGGTTAGTTAATGGTAACTAACCCGCCCCACCTCCTGCCATTTGTCCCATCATTCTTCTATTCCGCTATCGAGTTTCCCATGTTTGCAACTTATTCGATGGCACTAGGGTTTGCAGTTTTTTCTTCGGACATTACATAGATATAGATAATCCCCATTCCATCGTTTTAAAAAGTTGACTACAGGTTGTGGATAATCCTCCGTAGGGACAATATTAATTTATTTCTCATCCTCTGATGGTTTCTATAGGTAGAAACATGGATTTTAGTCTCTCCATGGCCAAGTAGGAATAGAGGACGAATGTCAAACCACAAGTTAAGTTAAATATTGAACTCAATTTTTTCCCTCTAAATTTTGGTTAAGTTACTTCCGCTGACTAATAGGGTTCCAAATCCATGATTTATGAAGTAGATTAATAGGAACACTTCCTTTCCAACACATACTGAAACCTGGGATGTATTTAAATCTACCTTCTTTCATTTTCCAAAGCATAGACCCATGACAATGTGGGTATATATATATATATATATATATATTGGTGTATTTCAAGTTGGTTTTCACACCTCCCCTTTTCAAAATTTTCTGGGTTGGAGGCTTACAACTATACGAGTATGGAATCACCCTATTATTTTCATGTCCTAGTTCTTGTTTCTTCACCCTTGTCGTGCGAAGGTTTCAGGAATTCTAATCCTTTTCTAGAGAAAAGTTGAATGTTTTTTGCTAAATTATCTGAAGGGGTTTTTCTGGCATTCCTCAAGGAAACCCCAAGCTGGACATATTTATTATAAAAGAAAATGTTAATTCACATTGTTACTTGCCATCCTCGGTAAGGGTTTTAATTTTGTTAAATGATATACAACCAAATCATGTTGTTACTTTCTATCCTCGGTAAGGGTTTATTTTGTTTAATATTTTCACATAAAGCAATATTTTTAGTACATGATAAATTAATAAAAATTTCCCAAATTTATTTCTTACAATGTTTTTTATTGTTTTCACATCGCCCTGTCGGCACTGATTAGTTAAATTATGTATTAGGGCTTGTCAAAATGTTGTATTACTTCAAGGGTTTCACTTATTAATATTATTCACCTATTGTTATTAAACATTCTAAATTGTGATTATGTTTATAGGCATGAATATATTGTTTCTCTTCTTTTATTTATACCTAGATGTTTTACCGATTATTGTAAAATTTTTCCTTCATGGGTTCCTATTAAATTTAATGCAGAGTTATAATTTGTGGTACTAGGTATTCTTCATGTGTATTCCTTCAAACACGGGTTTATTTGTTTCTTTATTCATGGCTCCTTTAGTGCATACTTAAAATTGAATTTCTATTTCATGATTCATTGGGGATTGGATTATTTATCATCAAACAATTCCCTTGTGTTTCACCGTGTCCTTATTATATATTTTCTTTTGTTTCGGTGCCAAGCTATGAGGTGGGACCTAAACTATTTGTGACCTGTCTCCTGCCCATATGTTGCTTCCACATAGCCTGTAAGGTCCTAAACTATTGTTTTATTAAATCCCAAGTTTTTAATTCTAGAGTTTAGTCGTAACCCAAGACCTTTCTTCCTCTCATTTACTAATGTAGAGTTTTATAGCCTTTCCAGACTCCAAGAGAGAGTATATGTCAATTATTCAATGTCCAAATGATTATAGAGGTACAATCCTCCTTCCTATACCTTCTACCATTTATCAGTCCATACCATACTGTAATTTCAAATATTTACTCATTCGTAAAACATAAAAAGAACATATAGATTTTCAGGGAAAATTTTAAGGATGGAAAATGATCTCGAAGTTTAAAACATTGCCGAATGTCACTAATCCCTAATATGAAAACTATAAAATATTTATTTATATATTTGTAAAATTATTCAAATTTATAATGATTTTATATATAGCCTTTATATAATGTTGGTGAATTTTAAGGTAAAATAATTTTATATTGTAAAATTTGGACGAATCATTTTTAGAAAAAATGGAAATTAGTGAAACTTTTTTTTGAAAAACCATGGAAAATTAGCCCACTTACGAATATTAGCCCCTAAAAGTTTCCATGTAAATTTTAATCGCTCTGAAAAAAATCCTTCTTTTTAAAAATCATATTGTATATAATCACAAAGAAAACCTCTGATTTCTCCAAAGAGTAAAACATCTCTATTTCTAATAATTAATACTAAGTTACCAGGAGGGATTCCATTTCTTTACAATATTTACAAAATCTTATAAGGTCTAGATGAAATAGTTATACTTATATGTTTTGGGTCTGAACTTGTCAAGAAAACTCAACCAAAATAGGCCACACCTCCTTGCCACTGAGAAAAAGAGTACGTCTAGTTCTCCCCTAAGATTCCTACTTATATAAAATTCAATTAAAGAGTGACCTATTAAGGCCAGTTCGCAGGAATGACGACTGAGTCTAGCATAGAACTTAAAGACTCCTACCTATCTTGGAGTTTTCCACTAGCTCAAGTCCAGCTCAAGAAATACCCCTCAAGAAATTTCCTACCTCGCCTTCCCAACGTACAACTTAGGTCTCTCTCTCTCTCTCTCTCTCTCAAAGTATCTCCATATTTTTTTCCAACCCCCTTGTTTTGCTACTAAGATATTTTAATCTCTAGGGAATGAAAGAACAATAACTGTCACTAACTGTCTAGAAATTTAAGAACTTGTTTAGAGCCTTCCGTGATTTTCCAGGGACTCATCAATTTATTTTTCATCAAATGATAAAATACATTTTTTAAAATTTTTAGAATTCCACTAGGATTTCATAGTTAGCCTTGAGTTATTAGAGTCATACAGTAAAATCAAAAGTAAATGACAGTAAATGAAAATTATTCACAGTAACTGGGGGTGTTACATCTCCGCCCCCCCTCCCTCCCCCTTTTGTGAAATAACATCCCTGACATTCATTCTTGCCATTGAAACAGGTCAAGGTATGCTTCTTGCATGAAGCTTTCATCCTCTGAAGTGTCCTCTTGTGGGCTAAAGCTCCTCTGTTACGCTTTAACTTAGGTGATGCCTTGCCTTTGTAGCATTTTTTCTCTTCGCTTGAGGATATGCAAAGTATCTACCAAAAAATCTTCGTCCGATTCAAATTTTTTCACCATGATAGCACTACCATTAGTTTCATGTAGTTATTGAATCAAAACATATTTTGATAAAAAAATTCAACCTAGATTTTACCTCTACATCTTGCAAATTTATGATAGGTATGGAATCATATATATATTTCTTTAACAGTGAAACATGAAACAGATTGCGGATTTGTATATGACTTGGTATTGTAAGTTGGTATGCTATAGGTCCCACCCTTTCCAAAATATTGAAGGGTCCACAATATCTGGGTGATAATTTTTCACAACCACCCCACCTTAAGGTACTCTTCTTGGGTTTTACTCACATATATACATGATCACCCACATGGAATTATTTATAAGTCCTCTTCATGTTTGGATAGGAATTTTTTCTATCTTGAGCAACCTTTAAAATTTTCCAGACCTTCTTCATTATATGTTTCATTTCCATTAGCATATCAGGTCCTAGTATTGGTTTTCCTCAAGACTTCTCTAATTAGTAGGTGTTCTACATATTTTCCCATATAGAACCTCAAAAGGACTAATTTTTAATGATTCATGGTAATTTTTATTATATGTAAAATTAACTAAATAAATTTACTCATCCCATTTAATTGGTTGGTGTATTACATACATTCTTAACATATCCTCAAGCACCTGATTCACCCATTCAGTCTTCCCAACTCTTTGCGGATGATATGCATTACTGAACTTGATTTGAGTATTGAGTCTAGTAAAAATGGCCTTCCAAAATGTAGAAGTAAGTTTCACATCCCTATCAAAAATTATCACTCTAGGCATACCATGTAACCAAAATATTACCTTCATAAAGATATCCACAATTTGGACAATTTGATATGTGGATTTGACAGAGATGAAATGTGTTGCTTTACTCAATTTATCCACTATTATCATGATAGAATCATTCTTTTCCTTAGATATGGGTAAGCTGGTTATAAAATATAATGTAATTGTATCCCATTTCCATTCACGAATGGGTAATGGTGAATAAAACCATCAACATCTTGGTGCCCAGCCTTCAATTGATGACACTCCAATCATTTGGCTAAATATTTAGTAATACCCCCCCTCATACCAAACCAATTTTTCTTTTATTTTTTTATGTATTTTTATTTATTTACTATTAATTTTTTTCAGAAAACAATTTATGATAACCGGAATGGGAAACATAAGGGCTTCAGTGAAATTCATCTAAGATAATCTTCTTAATTGTTAGCTGGTTGAGAGCATATATTCTTCCTCTAAATTTCAAAAAGTTGCTAATTGTTATACCATATTCATATTGTTTTCTATAATTTTGTGTTTGTTTGCTTTTCTTCCACAAAAACTTGTATTCTTAGTTTTTTAGAGGAGCTTATTTTATCTTTTTAGAAAATTCAAATTCAAACTCACTCTAGAGATTTCATACACATAGTGTAATTTCCTACTTAACGCATCACCCACACGATTCTATTTTCCTTTAAGATGTTTAATAATAAAGTCAAATTATCTTAGAAAAGTGGTCCACTTAGCTTGGAGTGCATTCAAATTAGGTTGCTTAAATAAACTATTCAGACTACTCTGATCAATCATTAAAAGGAATATTTTTCCTAACAAATAATTTCGTCAAACCTTCAAAGTGTTAACTACTAAATATATCTCCAAATCATAAGAAGAATATATTTTCTCATGTTATTTTAACTTACAATATTTGTAGCATATTACTCTACCTTCTTGTATTAAAACTCCCCCAACACCTTCTTGGTAGGAATCTCTGTAGACAAAAAATTCATTTTCCGGATATATAATTTTTAGCACAGGGGTCATTATTAATAAATGTTTCATTTGTTCAAAATTATGTTGGCACTCTACTTTCTACTTGAATGCTCTTCCTTTTTTCTGCAAAGAAGTTATATGGTAAGAAATTCTAGAAAATTCTTCTACAAATCCTCAATAACACTAGGAAAAACCCATAAATGTTTGAATGTATACAACATTTTTTGGGGGAAGGCCACTCTGTGATGGTTTTAATTTTCTCTGGATCAATGGATATGACATTACATGAAATAATATGTCCCAAGTATTGGATTTGGTCCTTATAAAAATCACATTTACTATGCTTAGCATAACACTAGTTTTCTTGTAAGGTTTGTATCACTAGTGACAAATTCTCCTTATTCTTTCCAAATTCCTTGAGTACCAGAATATCATCAATGAAAATCAAGACAAATTTATGAAAGGATGGAAAATACCAATCATCAAAATGGTAAATGTTGTTGGGGCATTAATAACCCCAAATGGGAAAAAAACAAACTCAAAATGACCATAGTGAGTTCTAAATGTTGTCTTACAAATATCTTCTTCCTTTATCCTAATTTGGTGATAACCCGATTAAAAATATATCTTATAAAATATGGTAGCACCGTTAACTTGTTCGAATAAATCTTCAATTATAGGCAACGAGTACTTATTTTTAATTATTATCTTATTAATTTTCCTTTAATCGATGCATAACCGTAATGGGGCATCCTTCTTCCTTAGGAACAACAATGGAGCTCCCCAAGGTGACACACTTGGGTGAATATCTCCTTTGTCAAGAAACTCTTGCAATTTCATCTTAAGTTAACTCAAGTATACTCATACAGTAAGCATCTTTTGGCACTAGGGCTGCTTTTGGGATTAGTTCTATAGTAAATTCAATATCTCTTTTAGGAGGAAACCGTAGAACTTATTCTAGAAAAACACCAAAAAAATCTTAGATAACTCGTATATTTTCCAGATTAGCTATCTTATCCCTAGAATTAGTATAGACTACCTGAACCACATATATTTGATAGCCTTTCAAACTACATTTTCTTAATTGATTAGTTGTGATAGGTCACAACTTAATGGCCCTTTTAATACCTAGAATTTGTTTTCTAACACCTTCATCAGTGAGGAAATTTATGGTTTCATATTTGCAATTTACTAATGACCAATTTCCTTCTAACTAATCCATACCTATTAAAAAATCATAACACTCTAAAGGAAACATGTTTATATTTAATTTAATCTTTTGTCCTATTATTTCAGAAGGACATTCTTCTACCTTAACCGTTACTCTTCATTTATCTCTAGTGGCCAGTTGTAATAACCGAGGATTTTTAAATTGATGATTTGTAAATGACACTACTCAAATACTTTCAGACTGACATAACTCGGGCTTTCACATGGGTCTCCTGAAATAGAGACATACCAGTTAGTTATTTTACCTTCAAATTCTATCATTGCCAGTTGATATTCATCCTAATTATCCAATGCATCATTAATTATTCGTATGTTTCTTGTCACCTATGTAAGTGTAGAGGCTTCCTGAATATTAGCAATTAGCTCTATTCTTGTACTGTGAGGAATTTTTTTATCATGATGGGGCTCCCCACAACCCAAACAATGAAAAGGGGGTTTTTGTGATTGATTAGGCTCTCACTTCATTGATGCCTTAGTTTGTTTGGATTTTTTTTTGTGATAAAACTTTTTGTTGATTCCCCCTCAAAGGTTCATTCAAAATTTATTTTTCGTGTGTAGTCTTAGCTCCGATAACCTTTACATTCTTATTGTTTTGAAAGATTTTTTCCTTTCTTTTGTTTGGCCATCCTATGATACTATCCCCTTTTTGTTTCATCTGCTGGTAGCGGATGCAAGCTTTTCGAATAGCTTCACCCATTGACTTTAGGTTATAAAGTTATATCCTTTCCTTCATGAAACCTGGTAAACTATTGATGAACCGTTGTACCTTAGCTTTGTCTTCATGAATATAGGGGACATATCTCAATAAGGAAGTAAAATTAGTTACACATTCATCGATGTACTACTCTCCTAACTTCAAATCATGAAATTCCTTTGCATTTTCACACTAGAACTGTTTTGTTAAATATTTATCTTTGAAATGCTCCTAGAAATTTTCCCATGATACTTCTTGTTCGTCAATTCCTCGAACAGTTTTAATTTCCTACGACCATAGAATGGATTTAACTTACAGTTGATAAATTTCCATATTGTCTTTTATATTTTCATCATATTCATAAATATAGAAATATTTGTTCATATTGATTAACAAAAATTCTACCACTTCCTCCACTTCCCAATCAAACATTGCGAGTTTGATTTTCTTGAACTCTCCTTGCAATTCTACCTTTTTCCTCTTAGTCCCATTTCCACCAGAATAATTTTTGACCTCTTCTTCATTGTCTTTTTGACCTCCCTTAAGTTTTTTCTTGTCCTCTATCTATCGATGCATCTCCGCTCGAATTCCATCATTGATACTAGGGATTGGGGTCCTTCAATTTTTTCTATTTGAGAGGCTTTTCATAATTTTTTCATGTTCCAGCCCGAGACTCTCATTACAAAATCTTAAGTTCATCATTGGAGCTCGTATTTTTTGAAATGCTTCCAAAAAAATCACATTTCTGTTGTGTGTTTCTCGCCCCATCTACACCAACATCTCCGGATTGGCCTCTGTAAGAGGCATAGGTCCAGACCCTACCAAGGGCATCATAGGTGGAGTGGTTCCTGCTCTTGTTGTCATATTTCTTCTAATCCCTCTCCACAAATAATTAATACTTTGTTATTTCATATATTCCCATACAAGCCACAATGTTGCAACCATGGCTCTCATACCACTTGTAACATGTACAACCATCACCAAAAAAAAAAAAATTATTGTTTACATAATTGATTACCAGCTATGGAAACCATTAATAATACTAATACAGAGATTAAATTTTAACTTTAAAACACATTAAGGTTAACCTACAAAGGTAACAGTTAGAGTTTGACCCTCCCCTTTATCATATGTTTTTACCTTAGTTAATGGGTAACATGGAGAAATATCTGGTCATATATATTTTGACTTCAATACCTGTGCTTATTAAAATTGTCACTGGGGTTAATGTAAATAACCGATACTATTATAATTTGTATTTTATAGAAATTTCTCGACTCATCAGATTACCCATTCAATTAAACCCATTGTTTAATCCATGAGACACATTGCCCAATGAGAAACGTGGATATGCGACTGCTTAATCCAATGATGTAGAAATAAAAGGGTCAGTGAAGGGTAACTAACTTGCCCTTACACCTGTCCTTTGTTTTATCATTTTTTTGTTCCGTTGTTGAGTCTCTCCTATCTACAACTTATTCAACGACACTAGGGTTTTAATTTTTTTCTTCAACCATTACAGAGATTGTAGAAATTCATTGTACATTCAAAATTCTAGTTGAAAATTTCTAAAACAATAGACTTGAATCTACTCTACCCATTGCGAAAACAATAAATGATCGTAAAATCACAAAGAATACAAGAGAAATTATTTAATAAACACATTACATAATGATTTCCTAGGGAAATCCACAACGAAAAACCCTGCTATATGTATATTGCATTAGTTAGAAAATATGTAAATACTACAACGCTTTTCTCAAGCCCAAGCAACCTATGTACTATCTCTATTAGTCTCACTACTTCCTAGACAATCCTAGGCCAACACTTAACCAAATTTTGGCTTGCCCAAGTCCCTATTTCCTAGTTTTTCTTCCTTGGGAATTAGCTCCTACTAGTTAGGGAAAGTCCTCATCCACAAATATGAAATACATCTTAAGCCTTATTATGAGTGCATGCACGACCTGTACAATTGGGATGATTATACATTTGATAGTACACTTCCATTGAACTCCAATATCAACTATGTAACTCTCCGATCACACATGCATGAGTTATTTATGGGTGATTTATCAGCTAATATGTTGATCACAGAGCACACACCCCACTACTTTACCTCCCACAAGTTCCTCCAATAGTTGGAACTATTTAAACTAACTTTAACTTAGATAAACTGAATTAATTAGTTACTACTCAAAATTAACTCAACTAGGACTCCTAAAAAGCAGGAGCAACTATACATGACTCAAGATAGAAGCTCAACTCGAACCAACTGAACCAACTAATTCAAACTAAATTTGTTAACTCATACAAGCTGTGACGAGATGTGGAATTACAATTTTATTCTAATTTAATTCAAGGGAAAATTAAATTAGAATCTTTCTTCGTGCCATTTTGAACACTTCCTCTCAGCAAGAAAGGGATTATCAGATACCCTTATCCTACCTCTATGGAACTCGATTTTTCCTCTTGACAATGCCCTAGTCAAGATGTCCACATCTTCCTCTGTAGGAATGTACTCTAGTAACATGATATGAATATGCACACAATCTCTCAGATGATGGTATTGAATTTCGATATGCTTGGACCTATCATGAAAAACTAGATTCACTGAGATTTTCATACAAATCTAGTTGTCAGAGTAAATCATTGTAGGATTCATGTACTGGCTAAATAACCCAGCAAGGATATTCCTAATCTAGATAACCTCACAATTTTCTTAAATAAAATCCATGTACTATCCTTCTGTTGAACTGAGTAAAATTGATCTCTTCTTCCTCTTGTACCAATAAAATGTTGCTAACCTAATACTAAACATTCCTCCTATTGTGCTCTTCCTTTCTTATGGATTACCCACCCAATTTGAATCTATGAATCCTTGCAGATTCACTCCCTCTTTTTGTATGTACCAAAGATGAAACTAAGTGGTGCCTCTGAGGTATATGTTGGGCCTCAAAATTTTCATAATTTTTTTGATGAAACCATCCATTTCTGCATCATTCCATTCACACATTGTCATCAATGTTAACCATATTTCTTCATAAATGCACGAAATCTCCGCATACATGTTTACATGGTTTATTATTATTATTCCATTATTTTTAATGAATTAAGGAGAATTATTCTTGGTTTTATTTTTAATGAATTAAGGAGAATTATTTTGATAATTCAAGTTTCTACAGTTTCTGCAATTGTCTCCATGGTCGAGATAGTAGAACCACTATAGAAGGAAATCTGACACATGGAAATTGTTTATAAGGGTTAAAATATCTATTTTTATTGGTAAAATTCCACCCATATCGCACGTGTGGTCCTCCAATGTCAAATCAAGGGAAAAAAACATAACATTTTTTACCAGTCAACTTAAAACCCATTTTCTGAGCAAATGAAAACGAATTTTGGGAAATGAAAACATGGGTTTTGTTCTGCACAAGCCCAATAGATTTTTTTGATGATTAGTTTTCTCAAATACATTACCATTTGAGATATTTTTGAATATTTTTGAAGTCTTATTTTTTAGACTACATGGATAGGTGGTTTTCAAATTTTCATTTAATGCACAGTCAACAAAAAGGCGAGAACGAGCTGTTGTTTAGAAAATTCGTTGCATAGAGATAATTTTGGTCATATCTAAGTTGATCTTTGATCCAAAAATCCATGAAATTTTATTTGATTTGATCCCATGACCATAATTTGTTGCTCCTTCAAATATCCTATAAAACTCCAAGTTTTTTGTTCCTTCAAAGTTTTATAACTTTCAATCCCTTTGATGAGAGGAGGGAGGAGATGATTGTTTGAAAAAAAATGTTTTTGCAAATACCAACTTTGTTTTTGTTTCATTCCTTTTTTTTGTGTGGTATCAATGTGTATTTAATCTCGTATAGGAGTTGTATTAATTTGATGCAGGGGCATTGGACACTAGCCAGCAATGTGAGAGAATTGTCCACATGTTCTGGCTAGGAGAGTTTTAAATTATTCAAGACATGTACCAACAAGGTATCAATACCTTAGTTGTCTGTTGCACTTAGAGCAGTTATGGTTATTGTAATAACTGAAGAAGCAGAAGATTTTGATTCACGTGTATATGTTCAGTTTCTGTTGACAGAATGTAATTAGGCTTTTATTTTATTTAAGAATAAAATAGTCCTCGAGAAGGAACCAAAGAGTCATGTAATAATATATAAAAATGTAACCCCTAATACAAAGTAAAGGGGGGATTTGGCAGTGAAAGATTGAATCAAGAAGTATTTTTCTCTATTAAATAAAGTTCAGATTTATTGGTTATCTGTGTTTGTTATTGACAATCTTTCCGAAGGACTCATTCCTTCGATTTGTGAACTCTGTGTAAAATTTGAATGAGAACCAATGCTGTGTAAAATATCCTTGTTTCTCTTTGTCTGTCTTTGAATTCATATTCTCGGTGAATGAATCGAATGTGTTTCTCCTGTATAGATATTTTGAAGAATGTCGAATAACTAGTTCTATTTGTTGGTATGACCACAGTGAGTCTCTATCCGTTTAATATAATAAACCTTTGTCTAAAGCATTGAAACCTCGGTTTCCTTGGAATGCATCGATTGGTGTAGAACTCTGTCTGTTGAAGCAAATTCATTATTTTATTATTTGGTTGAATGATATCAGCGAGGTCATCCACTAAGTCAAGCGGAGAAAACGAGATGAAGGAATAAATCAAAATCACGTGGAAATTTGGACTAACATTATTCAAATACCAAACTTGCCAATAGGTGGTTTTGTGAAACAATACTACCCGTTTCGCACCGCCTTTGGGCCTGGGATGGTTTGTGAAAAAAAAACCCGATCTAGTTAGAAATTTCCACGTCGACGATGCAATACCACCCATTTCACATTTTTTCTGGGCTTTAAAGTTATCTTTGCAAAAAAATGCGATTAGCGTCTGATCCGGAGGGAGGAAGATCTAAGGGCTATCACAACAGTGAGCTGCACGAAGCTTAATTGAAGGTATGACTAGCGAGCTTTGGTATTATTAAATGTCTATTTAATTCGTGAAAATCGAATATTGGTTGTGTGGGCCTGAAAGAAATAAGGCGTTGATTAATGTTTGTGAAGGAATTTTAATGGGTTTAATGTATTAAGGTTAATATTCTAAGCCGAGAGTGGATTTTTTTTAAAGGGGTCGAACAATTTATTTATAAGTGTTTTATACTATGATGGAAAGCCTAACTTCTATTCATAGGCGCCAGTGTCACACTTCCAAGGGAGTTTCAGTTGGGTTATTTATAAAGGATCGGATATAGTCTAAGGGACTTTAAACTTTATTTTCCATTTCATTAATCAAAATGTGTAAATTTGATGAATGAAATTGAAATAAGAAGAATTGAGTAGAACCCATGGTGAATGAAAATACAGAGACAAGAGAGACCAGCTCTCCTTAGCGCCTGCACTCAATTTTGTTGTCATTTGTGGTATCAGAGCATATTTTAAGAGATTTTGCAAAGACTGAACCGACCTCGAAAGCCAGAAGAAGAATTCCAACATGGTTGTCCAAGTTTCCATAGGTGCCTCTAGAAGAAGAGGCAGGCCAGTTGCCAATGTAGAAGTATTGGAGACCTTGCAGCAGTTCCAAGCCAGATTGGAATCAATGGAATTAGGACACCCAAGAGATCTTGAAGATGTCAGTGAACCTGAAAATGAAGAAGATGCAGGAGAGAATGTTTAAATTCCTCCTAAGCTGAGACTCCTTCAGTTCTGGGGTCTACAACCAAGCCTAGACTTGAAGTGTCGAGCTTCGCAGGAGGATTGAATCTAGAAGAGCTGATAGACTAGATTAATGAGATGAACAAGTGCTTTGATTATGAAGAAATGGGTGAAGACAAAACAGTCAAGTTTGCAGTGACAAAGTTGAAGGGACATGCTGCACTTTGGGGGGATGGAGTGAAAGCAGAGAGAAGGAGAGCTAGTAAACAGCCAATCAAGAGTTGGACCAGAATGGTGGCAAAGCTAAGAGGTAATTTATTTCCTAGTGATTATCATCTTACATTGTTTAGACAAATGCAGAATCTTAGACAGAGATTGCTAATAGTGAAAGAATACACAAAAAAGTTTTATAAAGTGAGTTTAAGAGCTGGACAAATCCAGGACACAGTAGAGAAGGTTGCCAAGTATGTGAATGGTCTCAAGTTGGAGATCCAGGATGAGATAGGTATTTTGTCTCCTAAGACAGTTGAAGAGGCTTATCAATTGGCCTGGAAAGCTAAAGAAAAACTCCTGAGAAAGAATTCTACCAAAGGAAGAGGTACTTTCCAAGGAAAGGGAAGTCAAGGTGGTAGAGGAAGGTCTACAACACTGAAGGATGGAGCTAGTAGCAGCTCACCTCAGAATGCATCCACAGAGGGTGATGCAAGGGGCAGAAGGATTTCCTACAGAGGAAGAGGAGGCAGAGGTAGAGGAAGAGAAGTGAGGTGTTACAGATGTCACCAATTGGGACATAAACATTATGAGTGCCCAGAGGATATGGGTACTGGTTAAAGAAATGCAATTGTTACTTAGGTTGGAGAAAATGCATCAAGTTTGTCTGAAACAGAAGAAGCAATTCTGCCAGAGAAGGGAGAGCCTTTGGTGGTCAATAAGTTTTTGCTGAAGCAAACAAAATAAGTTGTTGAACCAGCACAAAGGAAGACTTTGTGCAAGAATGTGTGCAAAGTGTAAGGGAAATGTTGTCATTTGGTCATTGATAGTGGTAGCACAAACAATTTGGTCTCTACAGAGGTGATAAAGAAACTAAAATTGAAGACAAGGGAACACCCAACTCTGTATAAAGTGTCATGGCTTCATAAAGGGCACCAGCAGATTGTGAAGGAGAAATGTGAAATAGAATTGCATATGGGTAGCTACAAAGACAAGGTCATGTGTGATGTGATGGCTATGGACGTGTTCCACATACTGCTGGGCAGACCTTGGCAGTATGACAGAGCAGCAGTACATGATGGTAAGAAGAACACTTACAATCTCTTTAAGGATGAAGTGCATCACACATTGACACCTATGGAGGAAGGAGAACCATCAAGAAAAAAGTCTGATCCAAAGACTTTATTTCTGAGTGGGAAAGAGTACCTATAGCAGATTGAATATGAAGAGGTAAATTTTGCTTTAGTTTGCAAACCTAAAGTAGTAATTACTTCCACAAAAATTTATGATTTACCAATTGAAATCCAAGAAATGCTGGACAATTACTGTGATATTGTTGTGGATGATTTTCTTGATGAATTTCCACCTGTAAGAAAATTCATCCATCAGATAGATTTTATTCCAGGATCAAATCTGCTAAACAAGGCAGCCTACAGAATGACCCCCACAAATAATGAAGAAATTAGAAAGCAAGTGCAAGAACTGGTTCACAAAGGTCTCATTAGAGAAACTTTGAGTCCATGTGCAGTACGTGCAGTGTTGAGCCCAAAGAAATATGGAGGTTGGAGAATGTTCACTGATTTAAGAGAAATCAACAAGATAACAATCAGGTATAGATTCCCTTTGCCGAGGATTGAAGATTTAATGGACTATTTCAGTGGTGCAAAATATTTTTCAAAATTAGATTTGAAAAGTGGATATCATTAGATTAGGATAAAGGAGGGTGATGAATGGAAAACAGCCTTTAAAACAAATGAAGGATTGTATGAGTGGTTGGTAATGCCTTTTGGGTTATCAAATGCACCTAGTACTTTTATGAGGCTCATGAATGAAGTTTTGAAGGAATTTAGTGGTAAATTTGTAATAGTATATCTGCATGACATATTAGTTTTCAACAAAACAAAGGAAGAACATTTAAGGCATCTTAATTATGTCTTGAAGAATTTACATCAAGAGAAGTTGTTGATAAATTTAAAGAAGTGTTCATTCATGAAAGAAGAGCTGGTATATCTAGGTTTTATTTTTTCTACTGAACGACTGAAGATGGATCCAGAAAAGGTCAAGGCAATTGTGGAGTGGCCTTCACCAGGAAGTGTTTTTGAGGTAAGAAGTTTCCATGGACTTGCCAGTTTTTATAGAAAATTCATAAGGAATTTTAGCAAGATTAATGCACCCATAATTGAAACAATAAAGAAGGACAAAAAACCATTCAAATAGACTGTTGAAGCAGAAAAAATTTTAAGCTTTTGAAACAGAAGATAACTGAAAAGCCTATTCTAGTTTTTCCTGATTTTAACAAACCATTTCAAGTGAAGTGTGATTCCAGTGGAGAAGCTATTGGAGTTGTGTTGAGTCAGGATGATAGGCCTATAGCATACTTCAGTGAGAAGTCGAATGAGACAAGAAGAAACTATTCCTCTTATGAAAAAGAATTTTATGCAATTGTGCAAGCATCGAAGAAATGGAGGCATTATTTAATGTCTAAGGAATTTGTGTTATACTCAGATAATCATGCTTTACAGTACATTATGCAGCAACCTAAACTGAATCATAAACATGCCAAGTGGGTTGAGTATCTCCAGATTTTTAATTTTGTTTTGAAGCACACAAGTGGCCAAGAAAATAAGGTAGCTCATGCTTTGGGTAGGAGAAACATGCTTGTTCAAGAAAACCAATTTGAAGTGGTAGGATTTGATTTTCTTAAGGAACTTTATAAGACAAATTCAGATTTTAAAGAAGCATTTGAAGCATGTTGTAACCCTGTTTTGACAGATAGGAATGAGTGCTTGGATTATTTCTTGCAAGAGGGCTTATTGTTCAAAAGAAATCAATTGTGTGTACCAAATTTTTCCATGAGGGAGAATTTAATCAAAGAAAAGCATAATGGTGGACTTGCTGGACATTTTGGTACTGATAAAACTTATGAGTAGCTGAGTCATTTTTATTTTTGGCCCAAGATGAGAACTGAAGTGGAAAAATTTGTGAAGAACTATAAAATTTGTCAATATGCAAAGGGGAGAAGCCAGAATGCAGGATTGTACATTCTGTTGCCTATTCCCGACAGGCCTTGGGATATGGTGAGTATGGATTTCATTTTAGGATTGCCCAAGACATAGAGGGGGAATTATGCAATCTTTGTTGTAGTTGAAATATTTTCCAAAATGGCACATTTTATTCCATGTTATAAAACCAGTGATGCCACCCATGTTGCTAACTTGTTTTTCAAATAAGTTGTTAGATTGGATGGGTTTCCCAAGAGTATTTTTTCTGATAGAGATACTAGATTTTTAGGCCATTTTTGGAGGACATTGTGGAAGAAATTTGGTACTAAACTGAGTTTCATCTCAGCTTATCATCCTCAAACTGATGGACAAACTGAGGTAGTAAATAGAAGTCCGGGGAATATTCTGAGAAGTCTTGCAGGAGAGCATCCCAAGCAGTGGGATCATATTTTTCCATAGGCAGAAAAAAATGATTCACCATAAAGAAGTACAGGAAAGAGTCCATTCCATATTTTTTATGGAATGCACCCCAGAGGAGTGTCTGAATTGAGAAACTTGGGAAAGGCAAAGTTGAGGAGTGCTGATGGAGAAGAATTTGCTTCAGAGATCCAAGCAATACATGAGCAGGTAAAACAGCAACTACAAGGCAGCAGCATCAAATACAAGGGTAGAGCATATTTGAGTAGAAGAGAAGTCAATTTTGAAGTTCTAGATTTGATTTTGGCACACTTGAGGAAGGAAATATTTCCAAAGAAATAGTATAACAGGTTTAAGTTCAAAAAGATAGGGCCATGCAAGATACTGAGAAAAATTTCTGCTAATGCTTATGAGATTGAATTCACTCCTGATGTTGGGATATATCCCATATTTAATGATGCATATTTTTACAGATATGAAAATGATGGCACAGTTGAAAGACCAAAAATAGAGAGCAGATTGAGTGGGTGAAACAGTTACCTCCAGCACAGCCATTACAACCAAGGAATATCTTGGACAAGAAGGTGTTCAAAAAGACTAGAGGACAAGAATATATCCAGTATTTGATCAAGTGGAAGGACCAGCTAGATGAAGAGGCTACCTGGGTGACGGAAGTTATGTTGCAGAAGCTAGGCAGTTCTATGGAAGAGCTCATGGACAGGAGTCCATGAAGAAAATTTCCCTCAGGAGTCTGATGCAGGGGCATTGGACACTAGCCAGCAATGTGAGAGAATTTTCCACATGTTGTGGCTAGAAGAGTTTGAAATTATTCAAGACATTTACCAACAAGGTGTCAATACCTTAGTTGTCTCTTGCACTTAGAGAAGTTAGGGTTAGTGTACTAACTGAAGAAGTTGAATAGTTTTATTCGTGTCTATCTGTTCAGTTTCTGTTGAAAGAATGTAATTAGTCTTTTGTTTTATTTAAGAATAAAACGGTCCTCAAGAAGGAACCGAAGAGTCATGTAATAATCTATAAAATTGTAACCCCTGATACAAAGTAAAGGGGGGATTTGCAGTGAAATATTGAATCGAGAAGTATTGTTCCTTGTTGAATAAAGTTCTGATTTATTGGCTATCTGTGTGTGTTATTGACAATATTTCTGAAGGACTCATTCCTTCTATTTCTGAACTTTGTTTACAATTTGAATGAGAACCAATGCTGTGTAAAATCTTCTTGTTTCTCTCTATCTGTCTTTGAATTCATATTCTCGGTGAATGAATCGAATGTGTTTGTCCTGTATAGATATTTTGAAGAATGTCGAATAACTAGTTCTGTTGGTTGGTATGACCACAGTGAGTCTCTATCTGTTTAATATACTAAACCTTTGTCTAAAGCATTTAAATCCCTGTTTCCTTGGAATGCATCAATTGGCGTAGAACTCTGCCTGTTGGAGCAAATTCATTGTTTTATTTTTTGGTTGAACGAGATCAGTGAGGTCGTCCACTAATTCAAGCGGAGAAGATGAGTTGAAGGAATAAATCAATATCACATGGAAATTTGGACTAACATTGTTCAAATACCAGACTTTCCAATAGGTGGTTTTGTGAAACAATACTGCCCATTTCGCACCGCCTTTGGGCCCGGGATGGTTTGTGAAAAAAAAAGTCTGATCTAGTTAGAAATTGCCACGTTGACGATGCAATACCACCCATTTCACATTTTTTCTGGGCTTTAAAGTTCTCTTTGCAAAAAAATGTGATTAGCGTCCGATCCGGAGGGAGGAAGATCTAAGGGCTATCACAATAGCGAGTTGCATGAAGTTTAATTCAAGGTATCACCAACGAGCTTTGGTATTATTAAATGTCTATTTAATTCGTGAAAATAAAATATTGGTTGTGTGGGCCCGAAAGAAATAAGGCGTTGATTAATGTTTGTGGCAGAAGTTTAATGGGTTTAATGTATTAAGGTTAATATTCTAAGCCGAGAGTGGATGTTATTTAAAGGGGTTAGACAATTTATTTATAAGTGTTTTATACTACGATGGAAAGCCTAACTTCTATTCATAGGCAGTAGTGTTACACTTCCAAGGGAGTTTGAGTTGGGTTATTTATAAAGGAGCCGATATAGTCTAAGGGACTTTAAACTTTATTTTTCATTTCATTAATCAAAATTTGTAAATTTGATGAATGAAATTGAAATAAGAAGAATTGAGTAGAACCCATGGTGAATGAAAATACAGAGACAAGAGAGACCAACTCTCCTTAGTGCCTGCACTCAATTTTTCTGTCATAATTCCTAAATCTCACAAGAGGGCACCCTCGAGTTGTAAGGTTTTCATTAATTGTAGATAGAATTTCAATTCTCTGTTTTTATGTATCATTTCATTCGTTCGTTTAAATGCATAGTTTTCATTTTTGAATGAATGCTTAGGATTTGTTTATTAAGACTTCTTAATCATTTTTACTATTGAGTGAAGCAAGATCTCTTGTGCTCATGGACAAAGCTTAGGTTTACATAGATTAGTAACATAGTTTTACATTTCATTTATATATATTTGCAGAGATAATATTTCTTTTCTTCAAAAGTAGATTCATTTCCCGTGTAGTTTCAATTCAAGAAAGTGTTACTTCATTTTAAAGAAAGTGCATTTTCAATTAAAGAAAGTGTGATTTCATTATAAAGCAACTGTGTTTTCACTTCAAGAAAGTGTACTTTCATTTTAAAGCAAGTGTGATTTTATTCTAAGAAAAGTGTGTGTCTCATTTCATTTAAAAGAAAAAGAGTGTGTTTGATTTTATTTTGAGTAAGCATTAACAAGTGTGTGATTCATTTCAGGAAGATTGTGATCTTTCTTTTATGCTGGAGAAATAGAATCTTAATTTGATTTTATTATTGTTAGAGAAACATGTTCATTTTGATACCTCAATTTAGGAATTACTTGAACAATAAAGACTTCTATCACATATAGTGTGCATACACTTCCTCAGTATACTAGCCCTGGTTGACAATTTATGTAAGTAATTTAACCAATTAAATTACCAAAGAGTATATCAGCACATGTATGGAATTCTTCCAATAGAGTTTGGTTGGTTTAATCATTTCATTACTAATATGGTTAACTGCATAACACATGTCCTCTCATGTGTTCACCAAGTACATAAGTGAACCCAGAAGTTGCATGTAATTAGTATATTCTACCACTTTGCCTGAAGTAGCATCTTCCTTCCTCAAATTTCCTGCTAGTGTAATCTCCATGGGTTTGTTGCTCTCCATGTGAAAATTATTCAATATCTCATTGGCATAATTTCTCTGAGATACAAGTAGTTCCCCATCTCCTTGCAAAATTTCTAAACCAAGGAAATAATGCATGAGCCCCATGTATTTCATCTTGAATTCTCTCAACAAATCCTCTTTGAAAACTTTTATCTTCTTCTCATCACATGTTAGAATTAAATCATCAACATATAATACTATAATCAATAATTTACCTTCAACCACAATATGGTAAAGGTTTGCATCTTCTTCATGTTTTGTGAAACCTAACCCAGTGAAATGATTATCGATCCTGGTGTACTAAGCACAATGTGCTTGTTTCAATCCATACAATGCTCTCTTTATTTTTCAAACATATGACTCTCTGTCGAGGGTCTCAAATACTTCTAGCTTCCTTATGTACACCTCTTCCTCAATCACTCCATTGAGGAAATTTTTCTTCACATCCATTTCATGTATCTTCCATCACATCTGCACTGAAATTGTTATAACTGATTTGATTGAAGAGTACCTTGCTATTGGAGAAAATTTATCCTCATAATCAATTCTCTCTACCTAACATAACCCCTTCGCCACAAATCTAGCCTTGTGTTTCTCGACATTCAAATATGTTGTTTGCTTCACCTTGTAGATCCACTTACATCCTACAACTGACTTGTTATATGGTTGTGAAAACTTCCCAAACATTGTTCCTGACAGTGTAATCATATTCCACTACCATGGAATCAACCCATACTGATTGTTGCACTGATTCCTCAAATGAGGGCGGATTAGTCTATACAATATCGCTCAACAGATCCATTGAGATAGTGTATTGATCTGTGGCCTTCTCTTCCTGCGTTGTGATATGGGTGCTCCCACACTCTCTCTAGAATCATGCATCAATATGTTAGTCTCTCTGGTGTGCTTCCTTCCATCTAAAGTTGTCTCTCCATGAGTGGGAACTTCCACTCTCTTCTCCTCTGCTTATGGTTGCTCCAAAAGATCCTGAGGTTCCTCCTTTATGAATAATAAGCTCCTCATTTACATGCAATTGAAGCTCCCTCTCCAGGGAACATCTCATGGCCTTCTCTTCATCAAAATTCACATCTCTGCGAACAACTACCATCCTATGCGATGGCTAGTATACCCGATATTTGTGAGGAATATTAGTGTACCCCACAAATATGCACAACTTAGTTGTTGGTTCTAGATTTTTCCTTGCATCCTTGGAAACTTGACAGTAAACTCATGAACCAAATATCCTAAGGTGTGCCACATCTATTTTCTTACCTAGAAAGATTTCTTTTTGTGTAATTATCCTGAGAATTTGATGAGCACTCTTGTTTTTCACATATATTTCTTCGTTGGATGCTTAAACCCACAAGTGCAATGATATACTCTCATTATGAAACATCACTCGTGCATCTCCCAAGAAAATTATATTCTTCCTCTTAGCAACCTCATTCAGCTCTGGGTTATCAGATGTTATTAATGCTCATTGAATGCCTTCTGATTCACATAATTTCTTGAACTCATTCAACACATATTCTCCACATATATCGCTCTTCATAGACTTCACTTTCATGTCTTTGTCTTTCTCAACAAGTGATTTATATTCAAAAAAATTAAGAAAGTATGTTCTTTCTTCTACTTAAAGAATATCCAACACTTACATTATAAATTATCTAAAAATATCACATAATACATGTGCTTTCTCATGGAGGCTATCGAGAATAGCCCACACACATATGAATGAACTCTTTCAAGGATCACTTGGACTTTACTGTCCTTATCATGGAAGGTGTCTTTGGGAATTCCTATAGAAATATGCAAATATCTTCAAGGCTCCATGGTGTAAATGGCTAAATCGCCTATGTCTTCATTCACCAATGTCTTGGACCTACACCTTCTCTAGCTTTGTGCTCAAAGAAGAACAACATTCTACATATAATTTGTAGATTTTCTTCACGTGAACTCTGATTGCTTTACCTATCCCATGGCTATTTGATGAGGGAAATTCTTAATTTTTTTAAATATCACATCATAACCACATTCTTCTAGCATAGCAACTGGAACTAGATTCTTCTTTAGACCTGGAACATATATGACGTCCTTCAAAGGGAGAGGAGAACTAGACTCCCTTGAAAATTAACAATTTTATGCTGGTCATGGTATACATTCCATCATCTCCCATATCGATTTGCATATAGAGGTCCTTCTCCTCCAAGTTACTAGGTATTTTTTTGTTTCTGGTCGTATGGAATGAGGCTCCACTATCCAGATAACACACACTACCCGTCACTAATGTCACCATGCATGCAATGAGTGTGAAATCCAACTCAAATTGTGAATCAATAGCTTCAACTATCTCTCCTCATGAGGGCTTCTTTCTGGCCTTCTTGCGTGGACACTTTGTGGCATAGTTTCCCAACTCATGACAGTGAAAACATTTAATCTTCGACAAGTCATTCTTCTTTCATACCTAACCAAAATCTCCTTTGTATTGATATTTCTTACCTTTCCATTTCTTTTCCTTTCCATCCAATAGAAAATTCTCCTCATCATCATGCTTGGATGAGGTTCCACCGCTGTTATTTTTCCTTATCTCCTCTTACGCCAAGTTGAACCAAAAATGCTCCCACTCTAGTATCTTCTCCCTCCCATTTACTAGGTCCTGGTAGTTGTGCCTACTCCTTGGAAGTCCTAGAAGTTCTAGAATAACCATATCATCTTCAAAAACTATAACACCAAAACTCTAAATCTCATCCCAATATTGGGCTAACTTGCCCAGTACTGTGGTGTCGTATCTCCTTTTTCCATCTTGATTTTTTTGAAGCTTGTCATTTAGTGCCAACTTCATGTCGTCACTTTTTTTCTGAAGAACGTATGTCAAGCCCTTCCACATTTCATATGTAGTATCCTCTCCATGGAGATTCAAGACAATATCATCTCAAACTCCTTCCAGTAAGATCCTTCTTACCTTGGCCAATTTTTTTTTCCATTTTACTAGATCATGTGAATTTGCAGCTATTGGTTGCAAAACATTTCTATCAATTTATTACTTCAATCAATTGTCTTCCATGACTACTTTCATATCATCATTCCAAGTAATGTAATTAGAGCTACCCTCAAGGGAATGATCGAGCCTTAGACCATAAAAGAAATCCTAATCCTACTACTAGCTCTGGGGAATAGATTAGCAAAAGTTGTTCCTCCTATAAGGAAAAACTAGTAGTATTCTCTTCTATAGGGATTTCATTTCTCATACCATGTAAAAATTCCTTGTATATTCAAACTGCTAATAGTCATTTTCTAAAACAATAGACTTGAATATACTCTACCAATTGTGGAAATAATAAATGATTGCAAAATCATGAATCATATAAGAGAAATATTTCAATAAACATATTACACAATTATTTCCTAGGGAAAGCCACAAATAAAAGCCCTACTATCTGTATATTGCATTAGTCAAAAAATATGAGAATATTATAATGCTTTTCTCAAGCCCGAGCAACCTCTGCACTTCCTTTATCAGTCTCACTACTTCCTAGACAATCATAGGTCGATACTTAACAAAATTTTGGCTTGCTCAAGTCCCTATTTCCTTTCACTCTTTGCTTTGGAATTAGCCCCTATTAATTTTGGAAATTCCTCATCCACAAATATGCAATACATCATAAGAATT
The DNA here is from genome assembly GCA_034641835.2 of Pinus albicaulis. Taxonomy (NCBI): domain Eukaryota; kingdom Viridiplantae; phylum Streptophyta; class Pinopsida; order Pinales; family Pinaceae; genus Pinus; species Pinus albicaulis. Next base: position 197,158,559 of record CM076569.1, read on the forward strand.
ATTTTGATTTCATGCACCACATGTACAATTTAGATGATTATACAGCTGATAGTAAATTTCCCTCGAACGCCAATCCCAACTGGGTAACTCTCAAATCACTCATGCATAACTTATTTATGGCTTATTTATTATCTATCTAGTTGATCACAAAGTACACACCACACTACTTGACCTCCCACTAGTTCCTCCAACAGTTGGAACTAGTTAAACTGACTTTAACTCAGATAAACTGAATTAATCAATAAATTACAACTCGAAATAAACTAAACCAGGGCTCCTAAAAGGTAGGAGCCACTCTACATGACTGAATTTAGACCCTCACATCGAATTAACTTAAACAAATAACTCAAACTAACTTAGTTAACTCATACAATTTGTCATGAGAGGTGGAATTACAATTTTCTTCTAATTTAATTCAAGGGAAAATTAGATTAGAATTTTTCATGGTGTCTTTTTCAACATAGATGTATGTAATCCCCCTTCCATTGTTTTAACGATTTTTCTACATATTGTGTATAATCCTCCATAGAGTCGTTATTAATTTTTATTCCTCAAATGGTCGCTACACGTAGCAACAAGGCCTTTAGTTTCTGTGCAACTAACTAGGAATGAAGGATAGATGTCTAACCATAAAGTAAGTTAAATGTTGAACTCATGTTTTTACCTCAAAATTTTATTTAATTTTCTTCCATCGATTAACAAGATTCTAATTACAAGAGTTTGGAGGTTGGTTTCTAGGAATGTTTCCCCTCTAACATGTATTGTTCCCTAGAATGTCTTTATATATGCCTCCATTCCTTTTCTAAAGCGTAGACCCACGCAACATCCCCTATGAAAAAATTATTATGGAACTCCCACAATACTTTTGTTCTTAACTTAAACAACCCCATTATGTTATGGGTTATGGGGTGCTATTAACTCCCATTGAATGACTTCTGATGCACATAAGTTATTGAACTCATTTGACACATAATCTCCATCGTTATCAATCATAAGAACCTTCACTTTCAAACTTGTGTATTTCTCAACAAGTGCTTTAAATTCACAAAAAATTGAGAATGTATGGTCTTTATTCTACAAGAATAATATCCAACACTTATGTGAGAAATCATCTAACAATATCACATAATACATGTGCATGGATGTGGAATTTATCGAGAAAGTTCCACATGCATATGACTGAACTCTTTCAAGGGTTGCTTCTGCTCAACTCTCCTTATCATGAAATGAGGCTTTGGTGTACTTACCCAATGTAAACCCTTTGCATGTATGACACTTCTCTAGTGGACCCTTGGGAAGTCCTGTAGAAATATGTTGCATGATATTTAAAGCTCCATTATGGAAATGGCCAAGTAAACTATGCCATAATTTAGTGATGTCACAGATCTACACTTTCTCTGATTTTGTGCTCAAAGAAACACCTTCTTCTATATCGAATTTCTAAAGGTTCTGCACCAAAACACCAATCCGCTTCACCTGTACCATGGCTATGTGATGGTGAAAATCCTTCCTTTGTAAAATATTTCATCGTGGCCATGGTCTTGAAAAATAGAAACTGTAACTAAATTCTTCTTCAGACCTAGAACATACATGAAATATTTCAATGTGAGAGGAGAACCAGACTCCCTTTGAAAATTTATAGTACTCATTTCGGTCGTGTTATACGTTCCATCATCTCCCATATTTATGTGCATCTGTAGTTCCATCTTCTCAAATTTGCTGAAGAATTCTTTGTTACCGGTCATATGTAATGAGGCTATATTATCCAAATACCACACACTATCCATCATCGATGTCACCATGCATGGAATGAGATTCAAATCCAAATAGAATTGTGAAGACATAGCTTCACCTGAAACTCCTCTTGAGGGATTCTTATCGGCCTTCTTGTGCAGACCCTTCATGGCATACTTTCCCAGCTCATGAGAGTGAAAAAATTTAGTCTTGGAAAAGTCCTTATTCTTGCTTGCCTCACCAGAATCTCCTTTAGATTGGTACTTCATCCCTTTTCCTTTATTTAACTTTATAGGCAAGGAAAATTTATCCTTATCATCATGTTGTTGGGAAGGCCTTGAAGTGTTAGGTTGACCAGATCCTATTCAACAACTATAACACAAACACTCCCAATCTCATCCTGACATTGGGTGAACTTGCTCAAGTAATGTGGTACTATGTCTCCCTTTTCCATCTTGATTTTTGAAGCTTTTCCTTTAGTCCCAGCTTCATGTGGTTACAATTATTATTAAAAAATTCTGTGAAGGCATTCCACCTTTCATATGGAGTCTCCTTCACATGTATATTCCAGATAATTTGATATAGAACTCCTTCTAGTAAGGTCCTTCTTTCCTTATCTACATTATTCTCCCATTCTGCAAGAGCATGTGTATCTGCAACTACTGGTTTGAGAACATTTCTCTCAATATATTCCTTCAATCCATTGTCTTCCATGAATGATTCCATATGGTCATTCCAAGAAATGTAATTCTAGCCACCCTCAATGGCATACTCTAGCCTCGGGCTATAGAACACTATCTTGATCCTACTGCTAGCTCTTGAGAATAAGTCTACAAAATGCGTTCCTCCTGTAAGGAAAAACTAGTATTCTTCTCTTCTATAGTAATTTCGTCTCAGATACCATGTAGAAATTCCTTGTAGATTCAAAATGCTAACTATAATTTTCTAAAACAATAGACTTGAAAATACTCTATCAATTGTGGAAACAATAGACAATCAAGAAATCACAAATCCTAGAAGAGAAAGAATTCAATCAACACATTACACAATGATTTCTTGGGGTCCAAAAGTCGCAATTAAAAATATCACTATTTTTATATTGCATTAGTCAAAAAATATGATCATAATACAATGCTTTTCTCAAGCCCGAGCAACCTATGCACTATCTCTATCAATCTCACTACTTCCTAGACAAGCATAGGTCAATACTTAACCAAGTTTTAGCTTGTTGAAGTCCATATTTCCTTGCACTATTTCCTTGGGTAGGGCCGATTAATTAGGGAAATTCCCCATCGAAAAATACACAATACATCATATGCCTTCTTCTAACTGCATGCACCATCTGTACAATTTGTATGATTATACAACTGATAGTACACTTCCCTTGAATTCCAATCTCAACAGGGTAACTCTAATATCACACATGCATGAGAATCTATTTATGGTTGATTTATGAGATAACTGGTTGATCACAGAGTATGCAACCCACTACTTTACCTCCCACTACTTCCTCCAACAATTGGAATTAGTTAAACTGAATTTAACTCAGATACACTAAATTAATTAATTACTACTCAAAATAAACTCAACCAGGGCTCCTAACAAGTAGGAGGCACTCTACATGACTCAAGTTAGACCCTAAACTATAATTAATTGAACCAAGTTAAAATAAATTAGTTAACTCATATAGGTTTTCATGAGATGTGGAATTACAATTTTATTCTAATTTAATTCAAGGAAAAATTAAATTACAATCTTGCTTGGTGTTATTCTCAACATAGATATATGTAATCCTCCTTTCATTATTTAAACAAGTTTTCTACATATAGTGCATAATCCTTGGTAGGTCCATAATTAATTTGTTTCTCTTCCTCTGATTTTTACCATAGGTAACAACAAGGTTCTTAGTTTCTCCATGACTAGCAAGGAATAGAGGATGAATGTCAAACCACAAGGTACGTTGAATATTGAACTCAATTTTTCCCTAATTTTAGTTAAGTTTCGTGCGTGAGCTAATGAGGTTCCAATTCCAAAATCTTGGAGGCTAGTATCTAGGAAATTTTTCTCTCCAACAAGTATTATTCCCTAAAATCACTTTACGTAAACCTTCATTCATTTTCCAAAGCGTAGACCCATGAAAATGTGGAGATATATATATATATATATATATATGATGTTGGTTTTGGCACCTCCCTTTTTCAAAAAAATTTGGGTTGGAGGCTTATGGCTATATGGGCATCGAATCATGCCATTCTTTTCATTTCTAGGTTCAACTTTATTCACCCTTGCTATGTGAGGGTTTTAAGAATTTTACTTATTTTCTTGAGAAAAGTTGAATTTTTGTTGCTAAAGTCTCTCAAGGGCTATGGACTTATTTCTCTAAAAAAATTAAATGTTAATTCACATTCTTACTTTCCATGCTCGGTGAGGATTTTCATTTTGTTAAATGTTATAAAACAAAATCATGTTGTTACTTTCCATCCTTGACAAGGTTTTTATTTTTTTTAGTGTTTGCACAACAAAATGATATTGTTACTACATGATAATTTAATAGAATTTTCATGAATTTCTTTCTTAAAATGTCTATTATTGTTTTCACTTCACCTCATTGACACTCATTAGTTATATTATGTTTGAGGTCTTGTACAAATGTTCTATTAATTCTCAAGTTTGTCTAACTGATATTATTCACGTATTCTTGTTAAATATTATAAATTTATACTATGTTTACATGCGTGAATGTATGTTTGTCCATTTTTCTTTGTACCTAGATGGTTTATTGAGTATTGCAAAACTTTTTTTTTTCATGGGTTCCTACTATATTGAATGCAGTTGTAATTTTCGTTACTAAGTATTCTTCGTGTGTATTTCTCCAAACAAAAATTTATTCATTTCATTGTTCATGAATCCGTTAGTGCATACTTAAACTTGAATTTATGTTTCATGATTTATTGGGGATTGGGATATTTAACATTGAACAGTTCCCTTACGCGTCTTCATGTTGTTATTATATATTTTATTTTGTTTCATTTTTCAGCTAGGAGGTAGGACCTAAACTAATTTTGACCTATCTCCTTCTTATAGGGTTCTTACAAATAACATGTAAGGTTCACGACTACTCTTTTAATGACCCCAAGGTTTTTAATTCTAGAGTTTAACCAGAACCTAAGACCTGCCTTCTTCAAATTTACTACTATAGAGTTTTATAGCCCTTCAAGACTCCAAGGGGGATTCTATTTCAACCAGTCTTTATCCAAATGATTATAGGCATACAAATAATCCTTCCTGAACCTTGTACATTTTTACAGTCCATAACTTACTGTAATTTCAAATATTTATTCATTTGTAAAAAAGACAAAGAACATACCCATTTTAATTTGTCTGAACAAAAATCCTTCTTTTTCAAATTTTTAATGTTCCTAATCATAGAGATAACCTCTCTTTTCTACAAAGAGAGGTTCCACCGCTGTTATTTTTCCTTGCTCAGGTAATGTGGTACTATGTCTCCCTTTTCCATCTTGATTTTTGAAGCTTTTCCTTTAGTCCCAGCTTCATGTGGTTACAATTATTATTAAAAAATTATGTGAAGGCATTCCACCTTTCATATGGAGTCTCCTTCACATGGATATTCCAGATAATTTGATATAGAACTCCTTCTAGTAAGGTCCTTCTTGCCTTATCTACATTATTCTCCCATTCTGCAAGAGCATGTGTATCTGCAACTACTGGTTTGAGAACATTTCTCTCAATATATTCCTTCAATCCATTGTCTTCCATGAATGATTCCATATGGTCATTCCAAGAAATGTAATTCTAGCCACCCTCAATGGCATACTCTAGCCTCGGGCTATAGAACACTATCTTGATCCTACTGCTAGCTCTTGAGAATAAGTCTACAAAATGCGTTCCTCCTGTAAGGAAAAACTAGTATTCTTCTCTTCTATAGTAATTTCGTCTCAGATACCATGTAGAAATTCCTTGTAGATTCAAAATGCTAACTATAATTTTCTAAAACAATAGACTTGAAAATACTCTATCAATTCTGGAAACAATAGACAATCAAGAAATCACAAATCCTAGAAGAGAAAGAATTCAATCTACACATTACACAATGATTTCTTGGGGTCCAAAAGTCGCAATTAAAAATATCACTATTTTTATATTGCATTAGTCAAAAAATATGATCATAATACAATGCTTTTCTCAAGCCCGAGCAACCTATGCACTATCTCTATCAATCTCACTACTTCCTAGACAAGCATAGGTCAATACTTAACCAAGTTTTAGCTTGTTGAAGTCCATATTTCCTTGCACTATTTCCTTGGGTAGGGCCGATTAATTAGGGAAATTCCCCATCGAAAAATACACAATACATCATATGTCTTCTTCTAACTGCATGCACCATCTGTACAATTTGGCAAGTTATACAAGCTGATAGTACACTTCCTTGAATTATTGAATTCCAATCTCAACGGGTAACTCTAATATCACACATGCATGAGAATCTATTTATGGTTGATTTATGAGTTAAGCGGTTGATCACGGAGTATACGACACTACTTTACCTCCCCACTACTTCCTCCAACAATTGGAATTAGTTAAAGCTGAATTTAACTCGGATACACTAAATTGATTAGTGTTTACTCAAAAAATAAACTCAACCAGGGCTCCTAACAAGTAGGAGGCACTCTACATGACTCAAGTTAGACCCTAAACTATAATTAATTGAACCAAGTTAAAATAAATTAGTTAACTCATATAGGTTTTCATGAGATGTGGAATTACAATTTTATTCTAATTTAATTCAAGGAAAAATTAAATTAGAATCTTGCTTGGTGTTATTCTCAACATAGATATACGTAATCCTCCTTTCATTATTTAAACAAGTTTTCTACATATAGTGCATAATCCTTGGTAGGTCCATAATTAATTTGTTTCTCTTCCTCTGATTTTTACCATAGGTAACAACAAGGTTCTTAGTTTCTCCATGACTAGCAAGGAATAGAGGATGAATGTCAAACCACAAGGTACGTTGAATATTGAACTCAATTTTTCCCTAATTTTAGTTAAGTTTCGTTCGTGAGCTAATGAGGTTCCAATTCCAAAATCTTGGAGGCTAGTATCTAGGAAATTTTTCTCTCCAACAAGTATTATTCCCTAAAATCACTTTACGTAAACCTTCATTCCTTTTCCAAAGCGTAGACCCACGAAAATGTGGATATATATATATATATATATATATATATATATATATATATATATATATATATATATATATATATATATATATATATGTTGATTTTAGCACCTCCCTTTTTCAAAAGAAAATTTGGGTTAGGCTTATGGCTATATAGGCATGAATCATGCCATTCTTTTCATTTTCTAGGTTCAACTTTATTCACCCTTGCTATGTGAGGGTTTTAGAATTTACTTATTTTCTTGAGAAAAGTTGAATGTTTGTTGCTAAAGTCTCTCAAGGGCTATGGACTTATTTCTCTAAAAAAATTAAATGTTAATTCACATTCTTACTTTCCATGCTCGGTGAGGATTTTCATTTTGTTAAATGTTATAAAACAAAATCATGTTGTTACTTTCCATCCTTGACAAGGTTTTTATTTTTTTTAGTGTTTGCATAACAAAATGATATTGTTACTACATGATAATTTAATAGAATTTTCATGAATTTCTTTCTTAAAATGTCTATTATTGTTTTCACTTCACCTCATTGACACTCATTAGTTATATTATGTTTGAGGTCTTGTACAAATGTTCTATTAATTCTCAAGTTTGTCTAACTGATATTATTCACGTATTCTTGTTAAATATTATAAATTTATACTATGTTTACATGCGTGAATGTATGTTTGTCCATTTTTCTTTGTACCTAGATGGTTTATTGAGTATTGCAAAACTTTTTTTGTCATGGGTTCCTACTATATTGAATGCAGATTTGTAATTTTCGTTACTAAGTATTCTTCGTGTGTATTTCTCCAAACAAAAATTTATTCATTTCATTGTTCATGAATCCGTTAGTTCATACTTAAACTTGAATTTATGTTTCATGATTTATTGGGGATTGGGATATTTAACATTGAACAGTTCCCTTACGCGTCTTCATGTTGTTATTATATATTTTATTTTCTTTCATTTTTCAGCTAGGAGGTAGGACCTAAACTAATTTTGACCTATCTCCTTCTTATAGGGTTCTTACAAATAACATGTAAGGTTCACGACTACTCTTTTAATGACCCCAAGGTTTTTAATTCTAGAGTTTAACCAGAACCTAAGACCTGCCTTCTTCAAATTTACTACTATAGAGTTTTATAGCCCTTCAAGACTCCAAGGGGGATTCTATTTCAACCAGTCTTTATCCAAATGATTATAGGCATACAAATAATCCTTCCTGAACCTTGTACATTTTTACAGTCCATAACTTACTATAATTTCAAATATTTATTCATTTGTAAAAAAGACAAAGAACATACCTATTTTAATTTGTCTGAACAAAAATCCTTCTTTTTCAAATTTTTAATGTTCCTAATCATAGAGATAACCTCTCTTTTCTACAAAGAGTAAAAAATATCTATTTCTAACCATTAATACTAAATCATCAAGAGGGATTCCTTTAATTTACAATATTTTCAAGAGGGATTTCCTTTAAGTTACATCTAGTTTTGCCCCCGATATTCTTTCTTCCAGAATAGTCAGTTCAACAGTGACCCATTAAATCCAGTTCACATGCATCAAGACCTATTCTAGCCTAGAACTTACAAACTCCTATTTGTCTTGGAATTTTCCACTATCTCAAGTCCAGCTCCAGAAGTTGCTATACAAGCAGCTCACAAAATAGAAGAAAAGATAGATGAATGTCTTAAAAAATATCCTCTTCGAGGGTGAAACCTCCTTCAAATTACATAAATGAACAATTCTTTTATAATGAAAATGAAAAAAACCCCCTTCTATATATAGGAGTCTAAGGGGTCACAATATAATCAGATCCTACATAACAATAATAATGTAAGGGCCCAAAAATAACAATAATGGGATTCTATGGGGCACAATAACAACAATATGGGGACTACATGGGCATGATAATAGAAATAAGGGGGATACACTAATAATAAAAATAATGGGATATACTAGTATAATAGGGACCTAACAAAAATATTCCTCACGTAACATCCCATCTCACCTTCTGGTGTATTGTTCATTTTCTTCTCTCTCTTTCTCAAGGTGTCTCCAAATTTTTTTCCAACCCCCTTGTTTTCCCACTAGCATATTTTAATCTATAGGGAATGAGAGGGGATATACTAGTATTATAGGGACCTAACAAAAATATTCCTCATGGAACGTCCTGTCTCACCTTCCCAGTGTATTGTTTATTTTATTCTCTCTCTTTCTCAAGGTGTCTCCAACTTATTTGCCAACACCCTTGTTTTCCCACTGGCATATTTTAATCTATAGGGAATGAGAGAATGATAAATATCACAATTTTTTTGGAAGTTTAAGAATTTATTTAGGCATTTCGTGAGTTTATCAAAAAAAATTTCACAAAATGCTAAAATAAATCTTTTTAAATATTTAGAGCTCCACTATTATTTCATGCCTATCTTTTAGTTATTAGAGTCTCATACATTAAAATTAAAATTAAATGATAATAAATGATAAATATTCACAGTAACTAGGAGTGTTACAATATTATTTTATATATAAAGTAAGTGTATAAAATATCCCCAAAATCTTAAATTAATAAAATAATTAATAAAAAAACACAAGTATAACATCCAAAACAAAGTACATGTTTATATTATATGCCATGGCTTTATTTTTATTCATAAAACCTTATGTTTTATTTTATTTGTAAAATAAAATAAAATATGATACATTTCCTTTAGCTTCATAAGAAAAGAGAGAGATATAACATGTTTCTTTCTTTCTCATATAGATTCTCCCCAATATAATATAATGTAATAAATAATAAGATGAAAATAATTCTTTTAAATGAATCATATGTTAACATATTGTGTTCCCTGTTACTCAAATTTTACCAACCATTCTTGATAATAGATTGACATCTTTTGCATTCAAATATGTATATTTCAATCCCGATGGGTTTTCCTCTACAATGTTCAAAATTGAATATTTGGTATTAGTTTTATCTGGAAGGGAATATATTCATATAACCATTGAAATATAAAAGGCTATAAAAATAACTTATTTCTATTGACAAGTGTATATTAAATAAACTGTTCAAAAAAAAAAATCCTATATGAAATAGTGTCTTAAATCTTTGAAATATTAAAAATTTAAATAGTGGCTACATTAAAACACTATAAATAGAACTTAATAAATAAGAAAATATTTTTCTCAAACTCCTAATAATGAAACGATTTTTTCTTGATGAGAGGATAGTGAAGGATACTTTCATATTAAAGTCATGTATTATGGAGTAGTGAGAAGACCTCGAAAAAGTACCAAATTCGCAAGGATTAATTGGCTCACTATGTTAAGCCAGAGCTCTGGCCTAAACAACTCCTATATCTAAATTGACGGAAACTAGAAAAATAATACTAGTTAATTGGTGATGATATTTAAATATGTACTTCTCTACCATCCTATCCTACTAGAATTCTTAACGATCTGAATGATAGATTCAAAACCCAGATAAAGTAGCCCTAACTTTTCTTCTATTATTGATTAAAGACCAATGATAGTCTAGCATTGGGATACGGAAAATAAATTTCCCTCTGTGGAGGATGGGTTTTAAAATTGCAATTCAAATGATAATGGAAAAAATGGATGCAACTTATACGGAAAGAGTGCTTGAGGACAGTCGAGGAGGAGTGAAATCTGAGACCAGATGTGTTCTTTTAGTATGGGTCATTGGGTATTCAATGAACTCTTTCAGCCTATTCAAAGTGAAAAATTTCCAACTTGGGGTTTTAATTTGTTATCCATATTATTCTAATGAAAAATAATGGTTGTTAAAATAAGAATGGAGGTGACACATCGATATAATGAAGCTCACAGTGACATTTTGGATAAATATATATAGTTGTGTTTTGCAATATGGTACATGCTCCAACATGTTAAAAATGTAACCAAGGCCAGTCTTCATTTATTGTACTGAGTCGTGACTTGATGATGTAATTTTCAAAATAAAATGTAATTATTTATATACTTTTCAAAAGGAAAAAGAAAATTAATTACTTGTAAAAGAAAATTATTGTTATTGTAAATAGGTTTCTTTCGCATCTTATTGTGGTTCAAGGTTAAAGCACTCATTGAGGGCTTTAGGGGTGTTGGTGACCATTCAAAGGGTTTATTTCATGATGTATTAGCCCTTACGGGGCTCATGTAACAAGAAAGAAAAAATATTAATTTATTTTGTGGATTCTTGAAGCCTCCAAGTGATGGGTCGTCCAGCAAGAACCTAGTCGGGCTAGAGAGGCTAATTCACTCATATGTGAAGGCTATATAAAGAGGCACACTCATATCATTTTTAGACACACATAAAATGTGATTCATATTCTCCCATAAAATGATAAAAAGAGAGGAAATATTATCCAGTGTAAGGAATAGAAGGAGACAAAACGTTTTGTGGAGAGGAAAGAAGAAAAATTTATGTTTTTTGGGATTAGACGTGCGAAATCCTTGGAGGAAATAGGGTTTTTGTAGGTGAAATTTTTACAGGGATATTTTTGGGATGTTTTCCATCTCATCACTTGCTTATTGGCTTGGTTTTGGTCTTGGAAGTATTCACTGGAAAAGTTCTATAAGAAGAGATTATTTATGGGTTTCCCCTCTTGGGGTTTTTCCCTGGCTTGGAGCCTGCTTTTCGTGCCTACTTTTTTTGCATTAAGATATTCTATTTTTTAAATTTTCTTGATGAACGAAACTAACAAGTAATTATAAAATATATAATTGAATTTTGCAAGAAATTTTCAAACAATAATAAAAATCAATTTAGTAAATTGTAATATTCCAAAATTAGCTTGCAGCTAATTGGAATATTAATTTTTTATTTTTTCACTTAGATAGATGAATAAGAGGTTAGGGGGGACCATAAATCTCCTTAATAGGAATAAAATCACTCATAATGTGAATGAGGATCATCTTAGTAGCTGGATAAAGAATCTTCATGTGTGAATGGAGGTTGAAGCATGTGGATGGGGTCAAGTTTGACCAAATCAACAACGTTGGTATGGAGGGAGTGAATACTTAATGAGGGAAAATGCAATGTTAATGGGAGGAAGTCTCCATGAGAGTAGTGGATTTAATGAGTGGTACCCAAGGTGAGAAGGTTGAAAATGCATATAAGGAGGTGGAAGGAAACCATGGAAGGCATGATTATTATTGTTATGTTTTTGTCTTTTATGACTTATTACATGCTTAAGTTATTTAATGAAGTCTATTGTGTTATTTAGCACAAGGGTGTTTCCGAGTGAGAATCCCACCCTTATCCTCAGGGGACTTTGAGTGCCCACTCAGGAGAGTTTTATGGAGTTTAATTTCCACATCCCAACATCAGGCCAAGCTTTATTCTTCATCTACAGTGAAGTTTCTTCCACCATTGTGTTGTGATGCAGGGTAGAAGTAGTAGAGCATTTATAGGGCCATTTTCTGAGCCTGTTTTCAGTGGAGGAAGCATTATTTCCATAAGGAGGCCAACAAAGGAGGTCCTTGGGCATTATTTCATCATTTGGCACAAGGAAAAGCTATTACCATGTCTTACAACACATTTTCCATCATAAACTGTGTTATTCTATTGAGAAGCTATAGTAGAGGGATTTGTGCCTCATTTAGGGAGCTAGATTTCGAGTGAAGGGAGAAGCCTTTCATTTGGAAAGTCTATTTGGAGGATTTTTCATAAATTTCTACATCAATCCAGTTACCTCCTTCCATATATTCAGTTGTAGTGATTCTTCAGACCTAGGGCTGTAGTCACCATTTTGTATTTTGTGTATTTTCGGAACCCTTCATGGGTTGCCTTGGAAAGGTGCTTGGGAGCCTATATCTCTATTCCCAACATTTTTTGAGCTTTACTATTAGATCCATAATTTTTTATTTTCTATTTGCAGTTACACTCACTAGGACTGCGATGTATTAGTTCTCTGACATTTTTTATGGCAACTACATTTTTTAGTGCATTTGAGCATTGGAGGACTCCCTTGCTTGGTTTGAGGGACTTGTTTCCCAATATATTGTACCTATTTTCTACTATTATACTTAATACAATGGATCTATGATTGGCTCATGTTTAATGTATTGATATTCACTACTATTTTCATTTTTATGTTCCATATTACTTGTTTTCCTATTATTGAATATTACAGTTGTTAGTATGAATCTTAATCGCAAGCATACAAAAAAGGCTTACTTTAGCTGTGAATAACAAACAACCCTAACATAAAATATGGCAGTCAATTTCTTTAGATCTGAAATTAGTTGATCAAGATAAATGTTGCAAAATCTAGATCTATGCATTAAAAGATATTAAGCAGTAAATAAAAGCAATATATGCTCCATGCATCCAATAGACAAGACAAGAATATTTTAAAGATTTTTTGTATTTTTTGACACCTAGGAAGGGAACATAGAAAGATGTTACGAGTCACCCTCAATGCGATAGGTTCTTGTAAGTCCTCAGCATCTCAGATCTAAAATCTCTCTCTCTCTTGATGGTGTACAAAAACCAGACAAAAAATAGAACTCGAAGGGAGCTCATAAGAAAAATGGTAGAAAAATATGACAATGATGGTGGATCAAATTCAGACCAAAAGTATAGATCCAGAGTGATCTTTAGGCAACAAAAGGTAGTGAGTGAATGGAAAAACCCTTCTATTTATGACAAAATATTGATTTAGTCTAGGTTCTGGTGCATAATTAAAATATTGTTAACCAAATCCAAATCCAACTTTTATGGAATATTTTATTATATTTGTTGGAGGGAAAAGGAATTTGAATTTGGTCAAATCCATTTATTTGTAAATAATAAATATATAAATTATTTATTTATTATTTTAAGGATGTGGTTGAGTAATAATTAAATAAATAATTATTTATTCAATTATTTATAAATGATTTAGTCAAATTTAACAAGGAATATTATTTAAATAAGGTTTAAATAACTATTCCTACAAAATAATAAGATAAACAATGATTTATCTAATGAATTTTCTTGTTTTTGGTTAAATATGACCAAGAATATTAATTAAATTTTTTTTTAACTAATTATTCCTCGAGGAAAATCAAACAAATGTGGATTTATTTAATATTTCTTCATGTGGTTTCTTGTTTAGACCATAAAAAAACTTAATAAATAAGGATTACTAATTTATTTTTCATAGTGAAAGAAATTTTACTTAGGGTAATATTGTTCTTACATGGTGTACTTTTGCCCATCTAATAGTAACAGGTTAGATGACCAAAAATTGGTGTAACAAGAGTGGTATCAAAGCATAATATTAGCTCAACCTGTAAGACATCATTTCAATGTTATCAGAAGAAGAAGAAGCTTCTCACAGAAAAAATAAGGTTTACAGAAGAAATAAAGGTAAGACTCCATTGTCAAGGAAAAATGAAGGGAAAGGAGTTTCAAATCTTCTTCTCTAAAATATGCATGGTATTAACAGAGACATCAAAGAGATGAGGATGGAGAGATATAAAGATTCTCCAAAATGGTTTGTGCATGAGGAAATATCCAACATTTCACACTATGGGTGTGAGAATTTATCCTCACAATTAGTTCCACAATGCTCTACCATGCCTACATTCTTAGCAAGAGAAGAGGAGGAAGGAGATACACCAAAGGAGGAGCCTCTTGGTGACTATCTCCAAGAATATGAATCTCAATCTCAAAGGTTCAAAGAGCATCTAAACTTCCAAGGGTTCTGCCAAATGAAGGAGAATAGAAGAACCAATAATCGCAATAGAAGAAAAGGATGCATGAAACATACTTTGGGAAGATTCTTTCTGCCCACTTTTGATGGGTCACCCAAGTGCACAGATACGACTTTGGTAAGGAAGTTGGAGACATATTTTGAGCTGCATCAAGTTTCAGAAAAGGAGGACATTAAGGTAGCAGTGCTGCACCTTGAAGGTAAGGATCATGATTAGTGGTTTTGTGGTTTTTCTTCATCGATTCAAGCAAATGTAACTACTTATGCAGAGTTCACTAGGGGAGTAGTGAAAATATTTGATCAAAAACATTCAAAAAACTCTTTGGTTAAGCTATATAAGCTCAAGAATTCAGAGCCTTTGCATGAGCTCGTAGGATCCACTAGACCAACTCCACTCCAGAATTATATTGAGGGGGTTAGAGACTTGCAAAATATCTTGCTAAGGTCAAGAGCCCCACTTCAGCAAGAGCTCTCTTATCAAGAGGAAGGCATGAAGATTCCTCCTTCAAGAGGGGATCAAGACAAAGGGTCTCTTAATGATGATGAGGTATTCTCCAATCACGATGAGGAGGAGGAGGAAGAGATGGAAAGAGGAACCATTGCTATAATAACAGAAGGAGATTAATCACCATTTTGAGATGGAGATGGAGTCATTTGTTCAACTAGAGGAGCCCTTGTATCCTCACAATAATTTCCAAAATCTATAACATATGGAGACTAGGATACCATCCAAGAGTGACATGTGACAGTATTGATAGGCAATGGGACTAAGCAGTGGAAGGAGTGTGTTCCAACATTGACTATAGTTTTTAGGACATACATCATGATAGATCACTTCTTTGTGGTCATGACTCTTAACACCAATATGACATTGGGTGTTCATGGGTTGATTACATTGGGGAAGGACACCTTAGACCGTGAGACCTTGTAGATGAAAGGAGGAGATAACAAGGATGGCCAACATTAAGTGATTGGGAGCATACATCCCCATCCATTTCAGGAGGTTTATGCACCAAAGAAGCAGACTAAGTTGCGCAGTGAAAGCAGGGAAAAATCAGTCCACTCAAATATACAGTCTACTTTAGACCTTGATGTCTCATTACATGGAGGAATTCCACTAGGAAGGCCCCATGACTGGAAGATGATCAAAGAGTTCTCAAAACATATCACATCATTCATGGATCTAGATGAGGAGGGAGACTTGGGAGAGGCTATCATAGCACACAGAGCCCTTGATTGGCTCAAGGAAGGGATGAGCACTTGTCTGATATTTTCATTGCCATCTCTCACTCAGCTACTTGTGTTGGAAGATAATGATTCATGAGTAGATGATGGCAGAATCATGGTGCCAAGGGACTACTCCATTTCCTTAGAGAAGCAAATTATACTTCCACACATGAGGGAGTCTTCTTTATAGGACAAGAGGTTATTGACACTCTTGCATGCATTAGCCAAAATTTGGAAGTTTTAGATTGGAAATGAATTCCAAGAGAAGGTTGAACCCCATAAACTTCATTCTTGTCTTGGGAAAAAGAAGCTGCAAGGGAGGCAACAAAAGTGGGATACCAATACTACGACATGTGGCTTTGGAATTGAGCATGTCAAAGAGGAGAGCTATGAGCTAACAAGTGCTTCAATACAAAAATCAGAAACGTTGTCATTGAGGAGTATAGATCCATATTGGGAGTCCCAACTATTGGTGGAGTATTCCAAGAACCTCTTCACATGTAAGGTTCTTGATGGGAAAGTTATAGATGGGAGATATAGAGTGGTTGATGGAGTCATTTATTTATAGGGTTGGTTCTTCTTGACTAGAGACTAGAAACTGAAGGAGAAGATTCTATATGAAGCACATGAGGCACTCCTTTCTAGTCACACAAATTTCACTAGGACTTATCAACCCATCATGGAGGAATTTTCATGGGAGGGTGTCATAGAGAATGTGCTCCAACCTATCACGAGGTATGTAGCTTTTTGATGGATGAGTAGGAAAGCAAACACCTTGCAAGGTTGTTACAGGCACTTCCCCTTTTGATAGAGAAATGGGAAGGCTCATCTATGGACCTCTTCACCAACTTTCCAACAATATATGGTAACGATTGTGTCTTGATGATTATTGTTCAACTAACATGTATGTACATTCCTTTGCCATACATTTTCAGTACATTTCTCCATGAGAGAGTAATCCTCTCTTTGTATTTCATGGTCCTCTTGGGACTACATTTAGTGTTGCGAATGGCCACTTTCTAGAGGGCTTTGGGAAAGAATTGTTTTCCTTCGATTACATTCAGTTAACACCGAATGCCCTTTTCTACTTTTGAGCTTTTGAGAAGCTAATGGCATCAACCAAGTGGTTGGATGGCCACTTATCATATCATGTGTTGAGGGATATAGGAGAAGAAAAACGTTGGTCTCACTTGAGAGACTATTGTCACCATCCGGTATGTCATGTGACATTTAGTCTATGTTTCTTTTGGATCCCATACTGTGATGATATTCTATTCACTATATGTGGGACTGCATGGGTAAGAGAGGTTCCTAGAACCAAAGAGTGGTGCCATGAGAGTATGGATGCCTTGTGGCTTCTTGAGGACCACATTATTGAAGCCCAAGTTCAGCAACAACTCCATACATATCATAAATGGATAGAGATACAGCCTAGGGTGAACAAATTGGCCTTTCATTTTCAGCTATGCGACCCCTCCACATTGCATAAGTAGGGGATTGGTGAGTTCTTCTATGAACTACCATGGATGACTCACTTTGTTTGGATGATAGCATGGGGATTGGAGATTCTCATTGGGGTTGAGGCCTCCAACATTTTTTATCTCTTAGCCTCAATTAGGACAATGTACAACATGTAGTTTTCCCCATGGATCTCCCACTTCTTCATGATGAGAGCCATTTTATTTATCTACCAAAGGCTAACTTGCGCACTTGGGAGAGTATCTAATTCAGTGGTGGAGACTATGAGATGAGGAGGCTACAAGAGGAGGAGAGGAAGTTTTGTAGTGTCTATCCTTGCAGTTTCTTGAGGAAAAACAACATTTGGGAGGGGAGGACCGTAATATTCCAAAATTAGCTTGCAGCTAATTGGAATATTAATTTTTTCTTTTTCACTAAGATAGATAAATAAGAGGGTAGGGATACCCATAGATCTCCTTAGTAGGAATAAAATCACTCCTAATGTGAATGAGGATCATCTTAGTAGCTAGATAAAGCACCCTCATGTGTGAATATAGGTTGAAGCATGTGGATGGGGTCAAGTTTGACCAAATCAAAAATGCTGGTATGGAGGGAGTGGATAGTTAATGAGGGACAACGCAGTGTTAATGGGAGGAAGTCTCCATGAGAGTAACGGATTTAATGAGTGGGAACCAAGGTGAGAATGCTCACAGTGCATATAAGGAGGTGCAATGCAGCCATAGAAGGCACAATGATTATTGTTATGTTTTGGTATTTTATCACTTCTTGCATGCTTCGGTTGTTTAGCGGAGTCTGTTGTGTTGTTTAGCACAAGGGTGTTCCTGAGCAGGAATCCCACCCTCATCCTCGAGGGACTTTGAGTGCTAAATTAGGAGAGTTTTATTGAGCAAAATTTCCACATCCTGACATCAGGCCAAGCTTCAGTCTTCATCTATAGCGCAGTTTCTTCTAGGATTGTGTTGTGTTGTAGGGTAGAAGCAGAGGAGGATTTATAGATGGAGGAATCATTATTTCCATCAGGAGGCTAGCAAGGGAGGTCCTTGGGAATTATTTCAACATTTGGAACCAATTCAAGCTATTACCATCTCTTACTACGTATTTTCCCTCATATACTGCGTTATCCTATTGAGTAGTTGTAGTAGAGGGATTGGTGCCTCATTTGGGGAGCTAGATTTCCAGTGAAGGGAGTAGCCTTTCATTTGGAAAGTCTATTTGGAGGATTTTCCATATATTTATACATCATTTCAGCTACCTTCTTCCAGATATTCAGTTTCAGTGATTCTTCAACCCTAGTGTTGTATTCACCATTTTTGTATTTTGTGTATTTATGGAACCCTTTCTGGTTTGTCTTGGAAAGGTTATTGGGAGCCTAGATATCTATTCCGGGCACTTTTTGAGCTTTCTATTATTATATCCATCCATTTATATTTTATATTTTCAGTTACACTCACTGGGACTATGTTGTATTAGTTCTGCGACATTTTGTATAGTGGCTATATTTCACGTTTTAGTGCATTTGAGAATTTGGGGGCTTCTCTTGCTTAGTTTGAGGGAATTGTTTCCCAAGATATTGTACCTTTTTTATGATGTTATACTTAATACAATGGATAAATTATTGGCTCATGTGTAATTTATTGATATTCATTTATATTCCCATTTTTATGTTCCATATTACTTCTTTTCCTATTTTGGAATATTACATTAAAGCCCTAATAATTATACCCTAATATTTCTCAGCATGGTATCAGAGTTAGGGATTTTATCAGTGGAAAGAAAATAAAATCGTTATGTCATATCATCTCTCAAGTGCATCAATATCACAAATATGAATTTTATAAAGCATTGAAAGATATTTTTTGGGCATATATTTTTAGCCCTAACCACAAAATGAATGACGTAAAGTTCTTCTAGTCCAACAAGGATTTTTGGACGGCTCATAAATCCTAAACAAGAAGATAGAAAGGCTATTAAATTATCCCTCTCCATATCACATCAGTTGAAAAATAAAGCACTATTATCTGAAGTCTCCCATTAATCCGTAGTACCTCTAGCTAGGCCAGAGGCCTATTCTCCAATAACGAGGTCATGCAAAGGAATATTCTTGTGAAGTGGGGGCCATATCAAGAAATTTCAATAAGTCTGAAATATTTAGCATTAGAGCGAAGTTAAAAAAGGGTGATTTCAAGGTCTACACCATTCATTAAATTCCATTATGTATGAAAATATATTTCTATATATTACACAATTTTATATTTTTAAAAGTCATTTGTTTATGATATTGATTCCATAGCCCAAAAAAGGAATCAACCCCTCTTGAATTTCTAAATCTATGGTCTGAAGCCCTATATAGTATTCTAAGTTCATATCTATGCAAATTTCATCCTCTAAGTAACTATTGTAAGCATATGTCATAACCCTCAAGGATATGGTCATTACAAACATCAAAATATTCTTCTGCGAAAGCATGAGCCATGAAGGTTCTCAGTATAATCAATATCAATAAAATTGTTACCAAAAATAGAGCGTCATAAAAAATATTTAATTTGTGAATGAATCATATTTTCTAGGGTATATAAATTCTTGTAATCATAGGGAGAGATACGAAATCAAGTTTGTTGAAGAGATATATTGAGCATAAGTCCAGAGTCAAGTCTACATCGAGTTTGATGAAGCTTTGAAGTTTATTTGAAGAACAATACACACACACACACATGCGCGTGCACACACACACACACACACACACACACACATACAGACTAAATCTATGTGTATGAAGTCTTAAGCACAATTATCACTTAAAAGATATTATTTAAGTCCACAATCATCTTGAAGGTAGGAATCAAGACCTCCTATTGGTATTCTCTCTCAAATAGGAGTTGTGCATCTATTTGAGAAATATGCAAGACCTAGTTGTGCAAAGGTGCTTTAGGCCTATTTTTGAACATGCTTCTAGCTACAATATTGACTTCACTGACACGTGGGAGAAAGATAAAACTATGTGATTACTTTCATGTGTATCCTACAGTAACGAGGCTTACACAGACACACATAACATATGTACACTGTGAGAACTACATCAACTAGTGAAGTCGACCTTCAATTGGAAACGTTACATTTATGTTTATGAAATTAAAAACAATAGTAGAAAAAAGGACTTCTCTGAAAAAGGTGTCTAGAATATATATTTTAATCATGGTTTGATAAACCCCAACCCTACGGTATAAAATTCAGTAAACAATATATTGGTTTTGGCTATGTTGGAAAGGAAAGATATAGATAGATATCAAGTCTGGCAGTGAGTTAGAGCAAAGATATTTGTACAATTATAATTGGCATACCTAGAGGACACATTCAAGTGTGAACTTTACAGTTCAGGGTGACTTTAGAGAAAGAGAAACAGTCTATTGATAGTGAGGAAAAAATAAGTCTAGAGGGACTGTTTTATGAGAAAGAAAAACTTCTGGGGAAATCTCCAACATTCACCATGTCTGTGTTTTTTAAGGAGAACAGTAAACTAGAGGGAAAATATAACTACCAAGGATGGAAGAAGAGGATAGACATCATATTTATATAAAATGATGTCTTACAAATTATTCATGGAAGGGTGATCAAATCATATAAGAATAACATGGGTGAGTGGAACACGTTCTACAAAAGTGAGGTAAGAGCCCATAAAGTACCATCTCATTCCATTTGTGGCAGAGTTGAACAAGGCCAAGGAGATATATGACAATTTGAAAAAATTCTATTGTTTCATAACCTCAAGACAGAAAATAACCTTTAGTATCATGTGGTACAAGGTTGGGATTCTGTTTAAAGAAGATATCGCAACATATCTAGTCAAGATATCTAAATTGAGAGATCAATTGCACACACTTGGAAAGATGATCTCTAATGTAGAAATGACAAAAATTATACTCAATGATCTATCTCAAGAATGGATCTTATTTGTGTCCAAAATCTACGTCAGAAAATATACTTACTATTTTGATTATTTATGGTATCAATGTCTAATGGAAAAATCATGTTTGAGGAGGAAATTAATCCTCCTAGAAAATATCAATCATATGCAGCAAGGATGAACACGTTAAGCAAGGGAAATTTTGGAAGTTCTTGAAATCCAAAGGAGCAAGACATTGAAAATGTTGGGTGATGCAAATTTAATAAGTTGTGACACCACATGATAAATTTATCGAATTTGGTGGAAGATTCAAATCTAGGGAAAGGTACAAAGAAAAAATATGGAGCCCATGTAGCAAAAGAGGTCAAGGACCCTGAGAAAAAGAAGAAAAAACAATAATATCTTATGGATTTTCTCTTCTTATGATGCTCCATCTCATCAATACTTTTTACATATATAGAATGGTATGCAGCTGCATTGATATACTGCATTGCATCATGGTTCATAACATGTGATATTTTGAACATTTCATTGTATAAATTCTAATGTATTTACTTGGCAGCCATCCAACTTACTTTGATATTACGTTGCAAGTTCAATGGTATTGTATGAGGATCATTTATATTTTAGTTCATAGGTGATTTATTATAGGAGGAATGAACATTATGGTATCATAATTATTATATAATCTAGAGGTTTTGGAGCAGTTATCTGAGGAGCATAATGGCACAGTTGGTGCAGATGAATTCATATGTAGAAATGGATGACTGGACAAGAAATGATATTGATGATTCCAATGAATACTCTGACGGTGATGAAATACCATGATTTTGATTATGGCATTATATCTCAGGAGACTATTCACGATCCTTCTATATGAAATATGGGTGATATATTTGATGCTATGGGTCGTTGACTTGGCACTTGGTCTGAAGGAGTTGTTGAACCCCATGATGATAGATATGAAAGCATGTTGATGTCGATTCGATGATAGTGCCCTAGATAAATTTTCTGATATTAATAGGGATTCAAGTTTGAGATATATAGTTATTATACCGTTGTAAGGCGATGATGTGAAATGTGATGGGGTGCCATGTATTGATGATGATACTTTTGTACTTGGAGGGATCTATGATGTTCTAGGAAATATCACATGTGTGATAACTATTATTATTATGATGATGATGATAGAGCCTAGCTACCCTCAAATAGTTTATGATTGATGTTGGACATCCCTCCCTAGTTAAAAGTGAGTGAAGTACATGGTTCTCTACTTCATGTGTCATGTATTTGACCAAGACTAACAATTGTAAGTCTCGTTGAAGTCCATGGGGAGATAATGTATTCCTAAGAATTATGTAAGCATTTGAGACCAAAAGTCCTTGATAATTGTAAATCCAAGATATATGGTAGTCTTATAACCGACATGCTTTAACGATCTCAATGGGTATCCAAGAAAAGAGTGGTCGAAAAGGAATGATATTCTTTGCGGATTGGGAATCCAAGATAAGAATTGTCCTAGAAGGACATATATGGTGAACTTCTAGGTGTGTTATCTACCCTAATAGGTCATGTGTGTCCCATGTAAAACCTCCCAACATTGTGCTCTGATATATTGTGAGATAGAGCTAGTAAGTCAAGGCCTTTCTATGTTGACAATGTTGGTACACTGATCATAATTTTGATGCTAAATTTGGTTTACCAATATGACTCTTATTATGAGAATTTTCCAATGGAATTATAGTCCTTGTACCTATTGTCAGTAATGAATGCATCCCTAGTTAAGAGGGAATTTTGGAAATGTAACTAGGTTCGATCTTCATTTATTGTATTGAGTCATGAATTGATGATGTACTTATCAAAAGAAAATGTAATTGTTGATGTACTTGTCAAAATAGAATTTTAAATTTTTTTCATTGAGAGACTTTAAACATAGATAATGTTGTCCTTTTTAGCAACTACATCCTTCGAGGGCTAGGAACAGAAATTAAATTGAAGTACTCTTCAAAAAAAGTTGCGGGTGAATACAAAGAGGCTAAAGATGTCAGTATTGGTCATTTTACGACAAATTTTTTTTCATTTGAAGCATACTTTATTATGTTCATTCTTAGCTTCTTAATATGAAAATCACTGGTTCCGTACTATTTGACTGAGAAATATCCTTACATTTTCCACATTTCATTGGCTTGAAAGTTTTGGATGGTGAACTCTATGAGTTTATAGCCATTTTTTGGATTTACAATTAATTCTTGTTTTTTATAGGGAAAATTGGTATTGAGACTGTACCTGCCATCGTAGGTCTTGTGTCATAATTGTCATATTGAAAGCTTGCAAAGGGAATTCCTCAAACATTTAAGTTTATTTGTCTTATTTATTTGTTTCTACATATCTATAAGTAAATTTTCATGTAAAATCTTCCTTGGGTCGCATATTTTTGGACTTGATATTATAAGTAATGGCAAAAGCTAGAAAAATTTATTTTCTTTGTGTTCTAGTTAATGTAGGGAGGTATAGGTGAGTTGAAGGAGGTTGGAGAACCATTGATACAATTTGATAGACCCTAACTTGTAATAAGCCTTGAGGCTCATCATAATTATGCTTTATTTAGAGCTTATTAGTTATTAGAAGTACTTGTTGGGACCAAATTTCTTGTAGAAACATACTTTACTGATATTCTTGTAGAGACATATAGGTAAAGTGGCATCATTTGCACCTTCTTATGATGATACGTTTCTTTTTATTGATAAAATAGAAATGATACCGCATCCGTTGAAAATACGTAGACAATACTTGAACTACAAAACTAATATAGTGTAGCTTTAAGGATCTAAATTTTATAATACTTGGAGATACATTATTTGTATCATAACCAACATTTAGTTACTTGAAAATAATTACAAATTTGTTGAATTTGAAAAGTCACATGGTGTAGGTTTGGGGATATAATTTTTTAATATGTGAAATATACCATTTACCTCATTACCTCATTACAATATTTCAGTTGAAGGCTATATCTTCTATTAGGTTAGATCTAGTACGTGGAACTAAAATACTCAACCTTGTCAAAATTGTTGGATTTCTAGGAGATAATTGCCTTTTCTCTAGAGTAAATGATGGGATAAAAATTTAGGCTAATGATTTCACACCATCATTTAAAATTTTAAGGGACCTTGAAAGAAGTGACAGTAAAGTTATATGTGCACTACACACACCATTTTACCTTGTAGCAGCACAACCGAAAAAATTATATAAAATATCAAAATCAATAACTTATTATTACTTAAATTAATACCACAATTAATTCACAAAATGTCCCAATATGAGGACCCTAATTTAATCTTGTGGACTTCATATGTTTAGATAAACATGTTAAATAGTTTAGGAATTGATGGTGCTTCTAATAAATGAATTCTTGTAGTTTTGATAATGGGCTTCAATGGGGTTAGGTGAAGCTTGAGTGTTGTAATTATATGGATTTTTTAATTTGGGAAGTATGTTTTTTTTAATATGGGATTTAGGTTTGATCAGGATGGTGTAGAATCAATGAAAGGATGTAGAGTTATGGGGCTACATGAGGCTTTTGAGGGTATTGAGTTTTATTTTAGCTCATGAGTGGTGTTAGGCAATAAAATACAAGGAATGGTGATTGCGATTTGTAATTATGAATCCCTCAATACTGTAGGCTTATAACATCCAGGTTTCATGCACGGTAGGATCAACCATCTTTCATAACTCCAACACGTGCAAGTGCTCAATCATGCCATCATTTTTCAGTGAAAATTTTACCATATATACAATAATAGCCATGTTTTATATCTTAAATACTATGGTCACTCGTGTGTTAGGATGGAGTGGATTCCAATATAGTAGGTATTGTTTGTATTAATTGAGTGGGCATTTTGGGTTTGGGTTTTTGATGCTCGCATTGGGAACTAAGCCTAGATTCAAATCACTGTGTTTTTTACTCATTCATAATTAGCATTGGTGATGAGTTGGGATGTAACAAGGCGCCCAAATAGGTTGCTGTTATGATTGGATCATATGCTCCAAGCCCATAAGTTGGCAGAATCAATATGAAATTTAAGCATGGCTATCAACATGGTTGCGACCTCAAAGTATCAATGTTTTCTGCAATATCTAGGCCAATGCCTTTTTTTAGATTTATATACAATGATGTTATCATTTAAGGTAGGGAATTCAGATAAGGTTTATGCTCATATATTCTTGAAATTTTTTTATTCTTTTTACCTCTATAGTGTTTGGAGAAATTAGGATAGTAGGAAACGATATTAACATGACAAAACTAATCTCTAGTGCCTTGGTTAGAGTGGAAAGCACAAACACAGGAGGAGAAAAAGGAAGAGCATACAAGTAGGGTGTATGTATTCTTGAGGAAGAGAGTACATGAAGGGCATATGGACTCTTGAGGAGAAATTTATCCTTTTGGAAGCCAAGTAGTAGGATGATGAGAGGTGAATGAGGGGTGGGGATAAGGGGAGGGGAAATACTAGAGAGATTAGATGGAACTATGTTGATAATTATTCCTTCAAGCCCGCTAATATTTTATATCAGGTTTACGAATCTCTTCATGAAGTTGTTGACAACGATATGGTCCCAATATCTCACGTGCCCATTCTATGAGAGATAATCCAAACATGTCGCTTAAACAACCAACACACTTTTCAACCCAATCTGCCACATCAGAAACAACAACTACAATAGCCACTTCCAACACATCAACAAATTCCTACTCTGTATCATCCACAAGAACAACAACCAGCTTCAGGTAAATTTATCCGTTTGGCAGTTCAATATCAAATGTTAGTATTTAGTCTTGAGATTTTTTTTTTCTTTTGTTTGGATGTAAACAATTACACCTTACCTATAAATACAAAGTAAGGACAAAAATGTTTGTATTCATCGAAAATGTGTAGTATTATTTATGTTGAAAATTATATAAGATAGGAATCAATCCCAGGATCTTTCCCCTGCAAATTATTTTTATCTGAATAGCCTTGTTGAAGGCATACCTCGATTCATTCCTGTTTTCCACCACCATTCAACTTGGCTTTGATATACCGTGTTAAAGCTTGGACTAGCTAGAAAGTGAATCCGGGACCTTTCACTTGCTAATGGGTTTCCCTACTACTTGGTTACATATGCCGATTTCATGATGGAAATTTGTTTCAATTCATGATCAAGGTGTTGATTTCTATCTCCAACTTTGGATTTTAATACTCATTGGATTTATTTGTTGTAAAAGTGTTTGTTTATTTTGTGATCTTGATTGCCACTGATTTCAAAATGTAAATTTTACCTTTTAGTCTAGGACATGAATCAATAGTAGGCCTATTTAAACTCTGAGAATTTTTTATCTTGTGGTGTATTACTTATGTTTTTAATGTGCTAAGAAAATTCATATATACATTGTAGACTACTGATAGACTGGAATTTGAATATGAGCTAAAATACCATCTCATGGTTGATTACTTAGATCTAGAATCTAATAATCAAAATTCGTAATGGAAAAATGAGATGAGAGACCTGAGTTTCCGATGACAGACTTATCAATGATCTTGCAATCTAATAAATAAGATAAAGCATTTCCAAGTATAGTGCAATAGTAGACGGGGCATTGACACACATGAGAAATATACTAGAGTTAGTTATGTAATATTAGGTGTTCCATACCTACAATATAAAATATATGTGACATTTTGGCTTGTGGATTTTGACATTTTATGTTATGAAACCAGCTCCAAAAATAGAAGAAAAGGGATATAAATGTCTTATAAATAAGCCACTCCGAGGGGGAAACCTCCAATACATTACATAAATGAACAACTCTTGGATGATACAAATGACAAAACCTCGTTCTATGTATAGGAGTCCATGGTGTCACAATATAATCCTAGCTGACCTAACAATAACAATGTAAGGGCACAATAATAACAATATTGGGGTTATAGGGGTACAAATATAACAATAAGTGGGTTACACTATCAATAATAATGGACTATACTAGTAATATAGGGACCTAAAATGCCCCTCTCCTTCAAAAAAATGTTGTCCTGAACGCTTGAGTAGCTCCAGAATCTTCAGTGGGTAAGTTCTTCCATTTGATGAGATACTCTGAAATTGATCGAATTTTTAGTTGTCGAGTTGTTGTTTCCATGACTGCTTCAGGTTCCAATATGATTTTTCTTTCCTCATCAAGTTCTGGAAATATTGTTTGAACTAGAATTTTGTCCCCTATAACCTTCTTTAAGCATGAAACATGGAAAAATGGATGCACTCGAGAAGAAGTAGGAAGCTCCAATTTGTATGCCATAGTACCAACCTTTCGCAACACCTTGGAAGGACCATAGTACTTTGGCGATAATTTATTATCCTTCTTAGCTTGCTTGAGGGACATTTGTCTATATGGTTGTAGCCATAAAAATACCCAGTCTCCTACATCAAAACTTCTCTCGCGGCGATGTTCATCTACTTGTTGTTTCATTCGATTTTGTGCCAAATTTAGGTTATCCTTTAAGATTTGGATAACTTCTTTTTGATACTCGATGCGATCTTCCGCTTCTTCAACCTTAGAATTTTCTCTTAAATAAGATGTGATGGACGGTGGATGATATCCATAAAGTGCCATAAATGGGGTCATTTTCCTTGCAGTATCGAAGGAAGTTTTATACCACCATTTAGCGAGAGGTAACCATTTGACCCATTATTTTTTCTTATAAGATACAAAAAAATGAAGATATCCTTCCACAAATTTATTCACTATATCAGTTCGACCATTAGATTGAGGAAGATAAGATGAGCTATGAGCTAGTTGAGTACCCAAAAAGAAAATAATGTTGTCCAAATATTTCCAATAAAAATGTGATTTTTGTCATTTACAATAATATTTGGGTTTCCATATAGCTTTTGAATTTTTTCCATAAATGCAGTAGCAACTATAGTTGCTTTAAATGGATAAGATAATTCACAAAAGTGTGCATACTTCGTAATTCTATTAATTACCACCATGATGACACTCCTTCCTTTAGATTTAGGTAAACCTATGATAAAAACCATTGAAATCTCCTCCCAACGTTGACTTGGAATGGATAAAGGTTGTATAAGACCCAGGGTCTTAATTGTCCCAACTTTATTTTTCTAGCAAACCAAATATTATGCCACAAACTTTTGAATATCAGATTTAAAGCCATCTCAAACAAAATATTTCTTCACACTGTGGTATGTTTTTAAAAATCCTAAGTTCCCTGATAGAGGAGAAATGTGAAATTCCAAAAGAATATTTTCTTTTAGTTGGAAATTATTGCAAATATATAAGTGATCTTTGTACCATAAGGAATCATTTTTCCAACTGAATGTATCAGATGTACTAGGATATTGCTGCAACTTTTGAGTAAGTTTCCACACTTATTCGTCCTTCTTCCATTCACCCCTTGCTTCAGTTATCCAATATGGTTAGATAATAGAAATGGCACAAATAAATGCTTCCACGTCTTCATCCTTTCTTGAGATTGCATGTTCAACAACATTTAGCTTCCCCTTTTTATAGATGATTTCAAATTCATAACTCAACATCTTTGTGACCCATTTTTGCTGCTCTTCTGAAGATTTTCTTTTTTCCAAAAAGTGTTTAAGACTATCATGATCATTTTTTACCTTGAAGTTCCTTCCCATTAGGTAAGGTCGTCGTTTCTTTAGTGCATGTAGTATTACCAACATTTACTTCTCAGAAATACCTTTCTTTAAATACTTTACTTTGATTGGACGATTTTCAAAAGCAATGGGCCTTCCTTATTGCTTTAAGACATAACCAATTTCATTTCCCGAGGCATCACATTCCACAATAAAGGTTTTTGTGAATTATGGTGTAGCTAAGACTGGTGTTAGGCACATTGCCTCTTTAAGATGTTGAAAGGCCTTAGTTGCTTCAGGAGTCCATGAAAATGCATCTTTATTTAATAATGTTGTTATAGGTGTCGCTGTTATCCCATAATTCTTAACAAACTTGTGATAATACCTTGTTAACCCAAGAAATCCTTGCAACTTCTTTATGGTTGTGGGGAATTTCCATTCCTTAATGGATTTAATCTTGTTATGGTCTACCTTAACACCCTCGTGAGATACAATATGACCGAGATATTCCACCTCTTGTACTCCAAAGAAACATTTGGATGTTTCTCCATATAATTGTTTCTCCTCCAATAGTTTGAGCACCCTGTCAGCATGTTGAACATTATCCTTCCAAGACCTATTGTAGATTAGTATGTCATCAAAGAATAATAGCACAAATTTTCTAAGGGTTTTAAAATGGAATTCATCAAACCTTGAAATGTAGAAGGTGCATTAGTAAGGCCAAAAGGCACAACCAAAAATTCATAATGACCATCATGAGTTTGAAATGCTATTTTTATAATATCTTCAGCCTTCATTCTAATTTAATGATATCCTGAACAAAGATCCAACTTGGTAAAATAAATTTCTCCATTTAATTCATCCATTAATTCATCAATCACAAGAATGGGAAATTTATCTTTAATAGTGAGTTTATTGAGCTCCCTATAATCCGGACACGTGCACCATGATCCATCCTTCTTATGCACCAACACTACTAGAGCATAGAAATAACTTTGACTAGGTTGAATTATACGAGCCTCTAACATTTCTGCAATCATACGTTCAATTTCTCTCTTTCGGAAATAAGGATATCTGTAAGGCCTGATGTCTGGAGGAACACTTCCTGGAATAAAATGAATATCATGATCATGATCATGAATAGGTGGGAGTCCTTTGCGAGCTTAAAACAACTTGGAATTATTGTCCCAGAGTTTTTGGAAATCTAGAGAAATAGATGATTTTGATGTTGGAACTTCTAGTGAGCATAATTGTTCAATTACGTCTCACTGTTATTTCTTCAGAATATTTGTCATGACATTAGAGCTTATTATATTTCTTGGCTTCCCTACGATACCCCATATTCGATTCCTTTCCTTCCGAAAAAAAATTCAAGAAAATTTCTTGAAAATTAAAAGCTACCGTCCCCAAAGATTGTAACCATTGTACTCCTAGTACAACATCAGCACGTCCCATTGGAATGGAAATAATTGAACTATTCAATACATATTCCCCCATGGTTAGCATGATATTATGGAATTTTCTAGAGCAATTTATAGTTCATCCATTTGCAACCATCACTTGACATTATGGTTTTGGGTATAGGAAATAATTCAATTCCTTTACTACCTTACAATAAATAAAATTATGGGTACTACCTGAATCAATCAACACTATTATCTTTTTCTTCTTGATATGTCCTTCTATATTGAGCATTTGAGGAGTAGTAATTCCTGCCAATCCATTACACAATATGGTCGGACTCATTTATTCTTCTTCTAAGGTTAGTTCCTGGTGTATATCCTCTTCTTTTGAAGTTTCTTGTTCATTTTCTTCCTCCTCTTCACAATCTATGTAAAATAATTTCTTCTCAGCACACTTATGACCTTTAGTGTATTTTCTATCACAACCATATCAAAGCTCTTTTTCTATTTGTTCTTAGAATTTTTGTGGTGTAAAGCTTGTAGGTTTTGGAATTCTAGGAGTAGCAACACTTCCATCGTTATAGATGTGAGTGTTAGGATTCCTTGTCGCCATAATTTTACATTCATTTTTTCTTGCCAACCTAAATGCCTTCTCCAATGAATCAAGTTCCTAAACATGAACTTCATGTTGGATTTTATCCTTTAAATTCCCTATGAAGAAACCAATCTTGTGTTCCTCTGGAATATCAGTTACCCTTATATTCAATATTTGAAAGTCGTCAATGGGGTCCACCACTGAACCCTTTTTGTTTGAGATTTATTAATTGGCTAAAGAAGGTAATGCTCTATGTATCCTCATAATGTGCTATCATTCCCTCTGTAAAAATTGACCAAGTCAAATTTTTTTTACGGGAGCAAAGCCATCGATACCATACAAATGTATGTTTTTCTAAATATAAAGTTGCAATACGTACCTTTTGTGTGTTTTGCACATTATTGAGATCAAAATATTGCTCCATATGTAGTATCGATGTTACGTGATCCTTGCCATCAAAATTCCTCATATCCATGTTTTGAATATGGTGGTTTTTCAAACCAACATTAGATTTTATGAAATAACGATTAAAATTTATTTTGTTCTCATCATGAGTTTCCTCTACTATCTTTTCTCCATTAGGAATAATTTATTTTACCAACTTTGACAAACGTTCCTTAAACCCTTCCATTTTTTCTTCCATACCATTCTCCAAACCATCCATCATAGCTTCCATGCCTTTCTTCAAACCATTCATCTTAGCTTCCACGCTTTTCTTCAAAACATCCATTTCATTTTTTGTTGCTCTTTGTGAGAGAAAAATTTTGTGCACTTTCTCTTGTAATTTTGGTTTGTCATGTTGCTTTTCTTCATCTTCGTAAGCCATAGTAGAGCCTTTTGAAGGCTTAACGGGTGTTGAATTATTTTTAGGCGGTGTTTTAGAAGTAATAATTATATCTATTCTACAATATCCCATGGAATCAATTGAAATTGATTCTTCAAACAAGACTTATGCAATTCAGAAAAAAAAAAAATTACACACCTTTTTCTTACTTTTGAGGAGCTCAATATTGAAATTGAATTATCTCTAAGATTTTGGATCTTCAATATCTTAAATTTGGCCCTCTAGTAGCACTCTAAATATTCTTTCGAATTCCACAGATCTGATCTGATTTGGATTCTTCATGACAAAGTTATGTCCAATCTCCCACAATGACCTAATTATGGACTCTTTCAGTAGAGTGAACTTGTATGATGTTCCACGTGTCATTTTTTCCTCCTTAGACTCTAAATTTGATACATAGGAAACTAAAGTATGTGTACTTACATCCACTTTTTAAAGAATTCCAATCCAACGCTAAGAAAGAGAGTTATTACAATTTTCCCATGATCACCTCTTTGAGAGGAAATTCGAGAGCCTAAAAAAACTCTAACTTCCATAGATCATATCTCTACAAATATTGTGAACCAAGATCTGATATTTGTACAGGAAATTTCTCAAGCATTCGTATTCGCTCTATAAAAATTTCAGCTTCTGAACCTTCGTAGCAAGAAATTTATAACGCAAATTCCATGATGACCTATTTTAGGTGAAATTCGGGAGCCTAATAAAACCCTAACTTCCACAGATCATATCTCTAAAAATATTACAAACCAAGATCTGAAATTTTTACAAAACGTTTCTCAGGATTGTGGCTTCGTTCTGGAAAAATTTAGGCTTCTCAACCTTCATAGAAAAAATGATATAGCGAAAATTCCACGATGACCTGTTTGGAGCAGCGAAACCATAGAATCCGAAGCTCTGATACCAAATGTTATGAAACCATATCCAAAAATAGAAGAAAAGAGAGATCAACACCTTATAAATCAGCTACTTTATGGGGGGAACTTCTAATACATTACATAAATTAAAAATTCTTGGATGATACAAATGACGAAACCTCCTTCTATATATAGGAGTCCATGGTGTCACAATATAATCCTAGTTGACCTAACAATAATAATGTAAGGGCACAATAATAACAATATTTGGGCTACACGGGTACATAAATAACAATAAGGGGATTACACTAACAAAACTAAGGGACTATACTAGTAATATAGTTACCTAACATTTTCTGATCAAGATAACACATTTCTTTAAAGGGTACTACCTTAATGGAGGAGCACCTGCCTTGGAAGCAATAGGTTGGTGGTTTGATTCCATCGTGCCCTAACATGAATAATCACTAAAGGAAAAAAAAGATTCACATTCTATATTTTGTTTTTAATGAGAATTTTTTATTGACTTTAGAGAGATAATAAATAGGATTAAAGACATATTGTCTCTATACATACAATATGTCTTAAATCGCAACTATAGTCTCTTGAGAGAAATGAATAAAATCTCTTAAGAGACAATAATACTTGTGCTCTATATTGTCTTTATAGAGATAATTTTTTAAGACAGTAATTTGAGTCGCTCGCATAAAGACAATATTGAAGACAGTTTACAATTTTTTTGTGTCACGTTAACACAATTTTCTCATTAATTGTCTTAGAACCCCCATTTATGTAGTGGTGAACATGATCAGATATGTGGGTGCCAACAACACTTTATTTTTGACCCTGGAGGCTTTTGCAGATAAGTTCCCAGGAGGTCAAAATTTTCACTCAGAGAGTCTGATGCAGGAGCATTCCCCTATGTAAAATATTTTATTTAAGGCTCAAATGGAGCCATGTATATTCTACGAGGATATTCTTTATTTTTTCATATCTTAGTAAGATTAGCAGAACTACATTAAAATATTAATGTGCTTAATATAAATGAAGGCTTCATTTGTATTACCATTGTTAAATATATATTAATAAAAATAATATTATTACAACAAAATTATTTATTAGTATTATTATTAATAATAATAAATACTATTTAATTTGAAATTATCTACTATAAATTAATATTTGACAATAGCAATAATATTATTAATATATATTAAATTAAGTAATATATATATATATATATATATATATATATATATATATATATATAATTTAAAAATTAATTAATTATATTAATTAATATTATTATCAAATATTTAAATTACATTAGATAAGTTAAAATTAAATAATAATAATAATATTTTTATTAATATATATTTAACAATGGTAATCCAAATGAAGCTTTCGGCTATATCAACCTCGTTAATATTTTTAATATAGTTGTGCTAGTAATAATATTAATCAATAATATTACTAATATTAAAAAAAAAAATTAGTATTAATAGTATCAATCTTTCAATTGATGCTTTTGTGATCCATATTTAATATTTAAGAAAAATATTTCAGCAGTAATCATATGGAAAATGTTTTGGCTCGTCGTGAGGACACGATCTTGTCGTGGCGATGAACCACACTTGATGGCTCGAAACGCGTCGAAAAAACATTTTCCATGTGATTATTGCCAAAGTATTTTTCTTAAATATCAGTATTAATCTTAATAACAATAACTATTTAGTAATACTAATAATTATTTTGTAATAACAATAATTATTTTAGTAAATGTGGTCGATACATGCCAAAGATTTCATGTGTATCTATGAACAGAAGCCATTGATTAATATATAATAAAAATAATATTTTAAAATAATAATGTTAAATAAAATAATAATAATAACCATTTACGAATAAAATAATAAAAAATAATTAATTAATTATTTTTAATATGGTTTATAGAAAAATATAAATACTATTTTCATATTTTATCATATATATAATAATAATATCAATAGTTGGTACTTATAATATTGTTAATAATAATTTACTAATAATTTTTAAAATATCAATCTTCCGAGAAATTACATAAGAAATTTAGGAACCAAGTTACACTCTGGGTTCTATGAGCTCGAAGCTCATTGAAAGCAATCCTCTCACCCCTAGGATTTATGGGCTCCCTAATATTCATAAAGAGGGTGTTCCTCTTAGACCCATTGTTAATACTATTGGTAGGCCCACTTATCTCCTAGCTAAGTATTTGGCCCGCAAGCTAAAGCCTCTTGTTGGTCAGACAGATTCTTTCGTGAAAGATTCTTCTTCTTTTGTTCATGAGTTAAAAAGCTGGGTTTGCAAACCTAATGACTCTATGGTTAGTTTCGATGTTGTTTCTCTCTATACAAACATTCCTATCATGGAGGCAGTAGAAGTTATTAGGCGTATCACTGATCCTGATATTGCTAATTTGGTGCAAATTTGCCTCACTTCTACCTTTTTTAGTTTTGAAGGAGAATTTTATGAGCAAACCTATGGTGTCGCCATGGGTTCCCCACTCTCACCAATGGTGGCAAAGCTATTTATGGAATATTTTGAATCTAGAGCTTTGGCGTCTACTCCTTTAAAACCCAAGGTATGGAAGCAGTTTGTGGATAACACTTTCATCAATTGGTGTCATGGATGTCAAGAATTGGAGGCTTTTCATCAACACTTGAATAATCAATCTGACTCCATCAAGTTCACAATGGAAATGGAGATTGATGGGAGCCTTCCTTTCCTTTATGTTATCATCTCTAGAAATAATAATGGCTCTTTCTCACACCATCTTTTTCAGAAAAAGACGCACACAGAGCAGTATATGCATTGTCGTTCTCATCATTTTCCTGCTCAGAAACTTGGAGTTTTGAATACTTTAGCTACGAGAGCTCTCAGAATTTCTGATGATGATCATTTAGATGAAGAGAAAGCCCATCTCCTTAAGGTCTTCGGAGAAAATGGATATAGTAGAATTCAGGGTTTGAAGGCCTTCATGAATGTGAGCAAAGGTCCTAGACAGAAAAAGATAATGGATGATGCGGCTGGGAGAGTTCATTTACCTTTTATTCAAGGTACTACTGACAAGATCGCTCAGATTTTAATGAAGCATAAAATCTCGTCTTCTTTTAAACCTTTAAACACCATTCGGGGCTCCCTTAAATCAATTAAGGACCAGTTGGACCCAAAAAGCGTGAAAGGTGTTTATTTGATCCCGTGCTCTTGTGGGACTCCCTACATTGGTGAAACTAGTCGATCGATTAATAAAAGGATCCAGGAGCATTTTTTGGATATTAGGAATGGTAGAACCAAGTCCTCAACGCTAGTTGAGCATGCGGAGAAGACGAAGCATCATATCTATATGGAAGATGCTAGAGTCCTTGCTAGGGTTGACCATTTCCACCACCGGAAATTTAGGGAGGTGATTGAGATTGAGAAGAGGCCCTGTACGTTGAATAGGGATGATGGATGGAAAGTTAGCAATTGTTGGATTCCATCTCTTCACTCCCCGTAAGGGTCCTTACTTTATTTTATTCTTTGGTATTTTTTATGATATGGTCTTATTATTATTATTCTATTATTTTATTTATTTTATTTTAGTATTCTATTTATTGTTTTATTCATATTAATTTATTTAAATAAAATAAAAATAATTTATTTATATTTCTATTTTATTTTATTTTTAATTGTAATTTAATTCTAGTTTTTAATTTTATTCATTTTATTTTATTTTAGTATTTTATTTATTGATTTATTTATATTAATTTATTTATTAAAATAAAATAAAAATAATTTAGTTATTTTTTAATTTTAATTTTTATTTTATTTTATTTTTAATTGTATTTTTATTTCTAGTTTTTAATTTTATCTGTTTATTAATGTTTTTATTTATTAATGTATTCATTTATTGATTAAATCCTTTATTTTTATTTTATTTATTTATTTTCTGATTTAGTTATAATTTTTTGACTTTGGCTTTCATTTTTTAACTTTTAACTTGTTTCATGTTTAAAAACTTGTTTATTTTGAGAGGGGTGTTATTTTAGTTTTGATTTTATATTTTTTTTAGTTTTGACGTTTGTTTTTAAGGATGGGATAGTTATGTTTCTAGTTCTTTGTATATTTTTATTTATTTTTATTGTTTACCGTTTTTAAATTTTGTAATTTTAAGGTTGGAATAATTTTATTTTTTGTTTATTTAATATTTTTATATTTTTAAGCTTATTTTTTTTACCGTTTTAATTCTTATATTTTTATTTTATTTTATTTTTAATTGTATTTTAATTCTAGTTTTTAATTTTATTTATTTATTAATGTTTTTATTTATTGATTAAATCCTTCATTTTTATTTTATTTTATTATTTTATTTAATTAATTATTTATTTAGTTATAATTTTTTGACTTTGAATTTGATTTTTTAACTTTTAACTTGTATTTTTATTGTTGACCATTTTTAACTTTTGTAATTTTAAGGTTGGCTTAATTTTATTTTTTGGTTTATTTTATACTTTTTTCTTTAATCTTTTTTCTTTTTACCATTTTTTTAACTTTTTAATTTTTCTTGGGTTTTCACCGTTGCTTCTCTCTTCATGGTATAAATGTGTATGTCAGATTAGCCAATCCTCATTATCCTGATGATGAACTACAGTTGGTAGTTCGAAACGTGTCGATTCCTAAATTTCTTATGTGATTTCCTAGAAGATTTATATTTTAAAATGTTATGGATCACAGAAGCTTGCACTTTCAACTTTTATCCCTACACAGAAGGGTTATTGATGATAAGGTTCGATTATTTGAACGTACGCGACTCAAGGTTTCTAAGAAATTGGCTAATTTTTCATTTTTAAAGCATTGCAGAGATGCATGTGTCATTCCCTCTTTTGCTAGGATTAAGCATCGTCTTAATTCCTACAAGAATCTGATTATTTTTGAAAGAGCTAGTATATCACTTCTTCGTTCTGAAATCCATTGTGTGAGAAGAGATCTCAATCTTCTTTCCAAAAGACTTCTTTCCCTCCACCTAGAATTGTCTTTTGTTGTTATAGATTCGCTTTGGTTGGTGATTGATGTTGTTTGTGCCTTGAAGGCTGAGCATCTAGAGGAAGCTGCTAAAAAGAAACAATTAAAAAAGTTTCAACAATCCCATCGGAACACGGATCTTGTGAAGTTGGAAGCCTGTCCTGCTTTCAGTTATTGGAGTAGGGTAAACCGTGATCAAGTTTCTATGCTAAAGAATTTGATTGGGTCATAATGTAAGTCAAATGATAAGCTGCAGAATAGAGGCATTGCCTCTCTTACCCATTCAATGTCTGGAATGTGCGATGCAGGACTCCGGTTATCGAGCAGTGATGTCGTGGATCATTGAAACCCTCCTTTGAATGGTGTGGATAAACGTTCAATTGCTGGTAACGGTCCTGCACTGTTGGAGACGTCAATCTGTGTGGTAGGTTGCAATAATTCGGCCTCAACCCTTGAACTAAACCTATCAGCTGGATCGTTAAACCCCTCCACGGATGATAATGTGGTTGTTGGCCTGGTGCAGTTGGAAACCTCGGTTTGTTCGGTTGGTGGTTGTAATCTGCCCTCTATCCTGGACTTGTTGGTTGGATCTTTGAACCCCTATACCTGGGTTTCCTCCGCAGTTGAGTGGGTTGGTTCTCGCTCCGGTAGCGCCTTCTCTAATCGGTTGAATCCTTTGTTTTCTTAGATGGAGGTAGGCTTGAAATTGAATAACGTTGATGATTGTTATAGGATTAATAGTTTTAATTCTGATATTAACCATAGTAATTGTTTTAACATCATTAATAATTACAACATTAATAATAGAATTAATGTTAATGATAATAATATTACAATTGATAATTATAATAAAAATATTATTAATTTTAATTATAACAATGATATTAACAATAATAATGTTATTAATATTAATATGAATATTAACAAAGATAATAATATTAACATTAGTGATTTTAATAATTATAGTAATAATAATAATAACATTAATAATAATAATTATAGTTATAACAATAATATTAACATTGGCATTAATAACATTAGTAATACTAATAGTAATATCATTAGTAGTAATAATAATAATAATAATAAAAGTAATAATAATAATAAAAGAGTTATTAATCTCTCTAGGTTCTCTTTTGATTCATCTGTTTTTTCTTTATTAGGTAAGGGTCTTAATTTCGCTCTTGCTCCTAGGAGGATTCCTCGTGATGATATTATTTGTAATATAGAATATGGTATTAAAGATTTATCCGAAATCTTGCAAGATGTCATTAGGCAGGATTACGCCGTGGCTCTTAGGAAAGCTAAACCTACGAGGAGAAATGTTAGCAAATCTGAATTTTTGGCTCTTAAGACCCTTAATCAAAACCCTGATATTGTTGTCCTCAAGGCTAATAAGGGTGGCGCTATTGCAATCTTGAATACGGATGATTATAAAGCAAAGATGCTTGACCATATCTGTAATAGCGGGAGTTATAAGAAGCTCTCTAAGAGCCCTATTAATAAAGTCTCAAAGTTGGTGGCTAATGCTATTAAATCGAGTTGCACTGTGGGTTCTATGAGCTCGAAGCTCACTGAAAGCAATCTTGTCACCCCTAGGATTTATGGGCTCCCTAAGATTCATAAAGAGGGTGTTACTCTTAGACCCATTGTTAATACTATTGTTGGGCCCACTTATCTCCTAGCTAAGTATTTGGCCCGCAAGCTAAAGCCTCTTGTTGGTCAGACAGATTCTTTCATGAAAGATTTTGCTTCTTTTGTTCATGAGTTAAAAATATGGGTTTGCGAACCTAATGACTCTATGGTTAGTTTTGATGTTGTTTCTCTCTATACAAACATTCCTATCATGGAGGCAGTAGAAGTTATCAGGCGTATCACTAATCCTGATGCTGCTAATTTGGTGGAAATTTGCCTCACTTCTACCTTTTTTAGTTTTGAAGGAGAATTTTATGAGAAAACCTGTGGTGTTGCCATGGGTTCCCCGCTCTTGCCAGTGGTGGCCAACCTATTTATGGAAGATTTTGAATCTAGAGCTTTGGCATCTGCTCCTTTAAAACCCAAAGTATCGAAGCGGTTTGTGGATGACACTTTCATCATTTGGTCTCGTGGACGTCAAGAATTGGAGGCTTTTCATCAGCACTTGAATAATCAATCTGAATCCATCAAGTTCACAATGGAAACGGAGACTGATGGGAGCCTTCCCTTCCTTGATGTTCTCATCTCTAGAAATAATAATGGCTCTTTCTCACACCGTGTTTTTCGGAAAAAGATGCACACGGAGCAGTATCTGCATTCTGGTTCTCATCATTTTCCTGCTCAGAAACTTGGAGTTATGAATACTTTACCTGTGAGAGCTCTAAGAATTTCTGATGATGATCATTTAGATGAAGAGAAAGCTGATATCCTTAAGGTCTTCAGAGAAAATGTATATAGCAGAATTCATGGTTTGAAGGCCTTCATGAATGCGAGCAAAGGTCCTAGACAGAAAAAGATAATGGATGATGCGGTTGGGAGAGTTCATTTACCTTTTATTCAAGGTACTACTAACAATATCACTTGGATTTTAAGGAAGAATAAAATCTCGTCTTATTTTAAACCTTTAAACACCATTCGGGGCTCCCTTAAATCAGTTAAGGACCAGTTGGACCCAAAAAGTGTGAAAAGTGTTTATTTGATCCCGTGCTCTTGTGGTACTCCCTACATTGGTGAAACTAGTCGATTGATTAATAAAAGGATCCAGGAGCATTTTGCGAATATTAGCCATGGTAGAACCAAGTCCTCAGTGCTAGCTGAGCATGCAGAGAAGACGAAGCATCATATCTGTATGGAAGACTCTAGAGTCCTTGCTAGGGTTGACCATTTTCACCATCGGAAATTTAGGGAGGCGATTAAGATTGAGAAGAGGCATTGTATGTTGAACAGGGATGATGGATGGAAAGTTAGCAGTTGTTGGATTCCATCTCTTCACTCCCTGTAAGGGTCCTTCCTTTATTTTATTCTTTGGTATTTTTTATGATTTGGTCTTATTATTATTATTCTATTATTTTATTTATTTTATTTTAGTATTCTATTTATTGTTTTATTCATATTAATTTATTTAAATAAAATAAAAATATTTTATTTATATTTTATTTTATTTTATTTTTAATTGTAATTTAATTCTAGTTTTTAATTTTATTCATTTTATTTTATTTTAGTATTTTATTTATTGATTTATTTATAATAATTTATTTATTAAAATAAAATAAAAATAATTTAGTTATATTTTTATTTTATTTTATTTTTATTTGTATTTTTATTTCTAGTTTTTAGTTTTATTTGTTTATTAATATTTTTATTTATTAATGTATTCATTTATTGATTAAATCCTTTATTTTTATTTTATTTTATTATTTTATTTATTTATTTTTTGATTTAGTTATAATTTTTTGACTTTGATTTTGATTTTTTAACTTATAACTTGTTTCATGTTTAAAAACTTGTTTATCTTGAGAGGGGCGTTATTTTAGTTTTGATTTTATATTATTTTTAGTTTTAACGTTTGTTTTTAAGGATGTAGTAGTTATGTTTCAGGTTCTTTGTATATTTTTATTTATTTTTATTGTTTACCGATTTTAACTTTTGTAATTTTAAGGTTGGAATAATTTTATTTTTTGTTTATTTTATATTTTTATATTTTTAATCTTATTTTTTTTTACTATTTTAATTCTTATATTTTTATTTTTATTTTTATTTTATTTTATTTTTAATTGTATTTTAATTCTAGTTTTTAATTTTATTTATTTATTAATGTTTTTATTTATTGATTAAATCCTTTATTTTTATTTTATTTTTTTATTTTTTTATTTAGTTATAATTTTTTAACTTTAACTTTGATTTTTTAACTTTTAACTTATATTTTTATTGTTGACCGTTTTTAACTTTTGTAATTTTAAGGTTGGCTTAATGTCATTTTTTGGTTTATTTTATATTTTTTTTTTAATCTTTTTTTTTCTGGACCATTTTTTAATTTTTTAATTTTTCTTGGGTTTTGACCATTGCTTCTCTCTTCATGGTATAAATGTGTATGTTAGATCAACCAATATTCATTATCCTGATGATGAACTACAGTTCGTAGTTCGAACGTGTCGGTTCCTAAATTGCTTATGTGATTTCCCAGAAGATTTATATTTTAAAATGTTATGGATCA
The DNA here is from genome assembly GCA_034641835.2 of Pinus albicaulis. NCBI lineage: Eukaryota > Viridiplantae > Streptophyta > Pinopsida > Pinales > Pinaceae > Pinus > Pinus albicaulis. The sequence continues at coordinate 197,200,377 of CM076569.1, forward strand.
CAGAAGCTTGCACTCTCAATTTACCAATAATTTAATAAATAATTGTTAAATAATTAGTTATTATTAAAAAATAATATTAATAATTTATTACAAAACAATATGAATAATATGAATAATTGTTTCAAAATAATTAAATAATAAAGTAAATATTATTATTATTGATTAAATATATATATATATATATATATATATATATATATATATATATATATATATATATAATTTATTTTTAAATGTACAAACAATCATATTAATAAATGAGGTGATATGTGTGGTACGTGTCAAGTTAATATATGTTATAGTTTAAACCCTAATATTGAACTAATATATTAGTAATGTATTAATCAAATGTTGTATTAATAAATATAAATTTAAATATTATTATATTATTATATGTTAATTAATATTAAACCCAATGCATTTATACTATAAATTATAGGGAGTAATATTATAAATCTAAGGAAATAGTATTAAACCCAAGGGGCTAATATTACAAAGCCCAAAGTATATAAACCCTAAGATAAATATTATAAAACCATAAAATAAATATGCTTGACCATGGTTAATTTCCATATTGAGACAAACCTTGTCACAATGTGATGTTCGACTCTTCTTGACAATGACTGATTTTCATATCAGGACAATCTTTGTCAGAATGTGATGTTGAACCATTGCTGACCATCGTTAATTTTCATATTGACACAATCTTTGTTACAATGTGACTTTTGACCATGGTTTACCATGGTTCAATATGATTCACCATGGTTAACCATGATTGATATTATAAATCCAGGGGAATAAAAATCCCAAGGTATTGATATTATAAACCCAAAGGAATAATAAAACCAAGAGATAAAAATTATAAACGCAAGGTATATGAACCCAAAGATAAATATTATAAACACTAAGATAAACATGGTTTAGCATGGTTTATTTCCATATTGAGACAACCCTTGTCACAATGTGAAGTTGGAACATGCTTGACCATGATTGGTTTTCATATCAATACAATATTTTTCACAATGCAATGTTAGACCATGGTTTATTTTCATATTGAGACAATCTTTGTCACAATGCCACAATGGACCATGGTTGACCATGGTTGAACATGATTGATATTCATATTTAGAGAAACTTTGTCACAATGTGCCGTTGGACCATGGTTGAACATGGTTGACCATGATTGGCCATGATTTACCATGGTTGATTTTCATATCAAGACAATATTTTTCACAATGCGACGTTGGACCATGGTTGACCATGGCTAATTTTCATATTGAGACAATATTTTTCACAATCCAAAGTTGGACCATGGTTGACAATGATTGACCATGGTTGAGAATGGTTTATTTTCGTATTGAGACAATTTTTGCCACAACGTGACGTTGGACCATGGTTTACCATGATTGACGATGGTTTACGATGGTTGATTTTCATATTGAGACAATATTTGTCACAAGTGATGTTGTACAATGGTTGACCATGATTAACATTGTTGACTTTCATATTGACCATGGTTAACCATTTTTTATTTTCATATTGAGACAATATTTGTGAAAACACGACATTTGACCATGGTTGACCATGATTGAACATGGTTGAATATCGTTGATTTTCATATTGAGACAATATTTGTCACAATGTGATGTTGGACCTTGGTTGACCATGGTTAACAATAGTGGACAATGGTTAAGCATGGTTTATTTTACTATTGAGGCAGTCTTTGTGATAATGTGAAATTGGACCATGGTTGAAAATGGTTGACCGTGATTATAGGGATAAGAGATTTATATTGAACCCAAGGATTGATATAATAAGCCCTCTGAATAAAATTATACCTTACTAATTTAAACCCTTATGTTAATAAACCTAATAGATTAATACTAAAAATCCAAGATATTATAAACTCAATGGAATAATATTAAACCCAAGGGATTAATATTATAAACCCAAGGTATATAAACCTTAATATAAATATTATAAGCCCTAAAATAAACATGTTTTATTTTCATATCGACATAATATTTTTCGCAACGTGATGTTAGACCATGGTTGACCATGATTTATTTTCATATTGAGACAATTTTTGTCACACTATGACGTTAGGCCATGGTTGATTTCCATATTGAGACAATATTTGTCAAAATGTGACATAGGAAAATGGTTGGCATGATTGACCATGGTTAACAATGACTGACAATGGCTGGCCATGATTGACCATGGTTAACAATGATTGAAAATGGTTGACCATGATTATACATGCAAGGGATATATATTAAACTTAAGGATTAATATTATAAACCTTATCAATAATATTATATCGTAGGATTATGAAACCTTATATTATTAAACCTGAGGGATTAGTATTATAAATGTAAGGTACATAAACCTTAAGAAAAATATTATATTTACCCTAAATTAAACATGGTTGACCATGGTTTACTATGGCTAATTTTCATATTGACATAATATTTATCACAATGTGACATTCGACTATGGTTGACCATGGTTGATCTTCATATTGAGACAATATTTTTCAAGATGTGATATAGAACCATGCTTGCCATGGTTAATGATGGTTGTGTTGGGAAAAATACCGAGAGGTGGGGGGGTGGGGCTGAATGAGTATTTATAACTCACTGTAAAATTTTAATTTTTATTTACTGATTTCTATACGCGACTTTAGTGAGCCCAAATAGTGTATACATGCAGGTATACCAACAGAAACTTGTGTATACTGAGATAACTTTATTGTTAGATAAACTTTCAGAAACAATATTTAACTCAACTTATTAGTTATGCATCAGATAGTTAACTATTAAATATGTGAAGTAATAGCAGAATAAATCATCACACAAGAGAATCACACACGAACACAAAGATTTAAGTTTGAAACCCAATTCGGGAGAAAACCACCACTAATGTCATCTCTGTATTCAATATTTATTATATCGAAGACTGCTTACAATATTGCACTGATGCAGACTCATATCAGTATGCAGGCATCTACCTACAAAAGGTTGCAACCTTCTCTCATTCTCCAGTTGATACTAGAAGGGAGCTATAACCCCCTGGCCTCATTTACCAACCACTACTGGAAGGGAGCTCCAGCCCCCTGATCATAACACTAGCTTCTATTGTTAGGAAGCTTCTACTTCCAGACTGAAGGGTTCAACCCTCAAAACCACTATAGACCAAATTTCATCAATTTTCACAGTGGATCCTACAGCTTCAACGCAACACTTCATAAAGATCAACACCAATAAACTTAACCCAAATTTCAATCAGAGCAGTGAGATCACTATAACTAGAACATAGTAATAAACCTAGATATGAGAATCATTATGTAGAATTAATCTCAACCCTAATCATTCATTATCTTAAAATTCATATGCTACCTTGCTTTACTGAGCCCGCGTGTATACGCGTTTTCCTTCACACCAAGCTGTGTGTAGATTTGAGAATACTGATCTTCCAAAATATGGTTAGTCTCAAAACTAGATGTAAGGCATTCATTCAGATACATTTCCAGTATTGCAGAACTCTTAATCATATAGTCATCTTTAAACATATTTACTCACTCATTAATCATATTTGTACATATTCAACTTAGTAGAAATATATAGTATTCAAGAAACCCAAATCTACATGAAGACTTCATTGATAGACAACAAAATATAGTAGCAATAAACAGATAACCTCTGCAGTAAGCTTTTTAAAACTATTACTTTCATATGCGCTTTTTTGGATACAAAGCCACGTATATATACGCTTTTACTGAGATGAAATAGCGTATGGATTTGTAAATATTAATTTTTCAGAATGTTTCAGATCTATAGACTTACCTAGATTTATTCACTTCACTCCACCAAACATGCGCCAGGTCATAGACATAATCATCTCTTCAATAGATCAAGTACATATTCATTTAAGGTCTAGAGATCTTGATCCATCATTATATCAGAGGGTGCATCATAGATTCAAATATACCAATAGAACAAATTTTATCTCATTCAGATATGCTTCAGTGAGAAGTATTCATTAATAGCCTTATACATGCACATCCTTGCACTATGATCTTTCTCTCCTTATATAGGATTATCCTTTATCAATAGCATGAGCCAAAACAACACAAGTGTCAATGGTATTTTACGACGAAATCAAATAGACAATACAACGCTCAATAATATGGGAAAATACCATGGTAATGCCCCTTGGTATCATAATTTTAGAGTGCAAAAGATATACCCGACATGTCCTCTTCATACCCGCGTGTATACGTAACTTCTCTTCATAAGAAATATATATATACTAATTTTGGATGCATACGCGGGTTTCCTGTATACTAGGTAGTGTATACATTGCCTTCATATGCAGGTTGCTTTCAAAAAACCTGTGTATACATTGAGAAATATTTCATGTTTCATTTTTCTGGCACTTACTGGAACTCCTTTCTCTATCACATCTGAACTGACCTGTATAATCATAATTTTTAAATATTTAACAAATAAGTTGGTATCAAAAGGAAACTCATCAAGTAGTTTTCCATCAAGGACAACTTCATCAATTAGTTTTCCATCAAGGACAACATATTGCATCATATTGCCAACAATATCCCCCTTTGGACTTGATGGAAACCATGATGGTGTTTGATCGCCACAACAGATAGATACATTAATTTTTTCTTATTTATCCAAACAACAAGATAATCTCCCCCTTTGACATCAAGGGCAAAAAGCAGATCAATACCAAATCAAGGTTTCTCTTCCCTTGTAAAAGGAATAGCTTTGTAGATCTGAAGTGCAATGAATTTACCATGCTCCCCCTGAGTTCATGCTCAATCTCCAGACATATTTTTCAATGAAGTACATGAATCTATAACTCAACTGAGTATGACCATTCTTATCACCAAGGACTCATAGATACATCAACGATCCAACCAAGTGGAATTACATATTTGACTCAACTACCCAACCAAGTGGGTTTACAAATTTGAATAAGTTCGTACATGACTGAATATAAAAAATTTAAATCATAGGTCTCAACATGACCTTTTCATCAAATAATATATGTGAATTTGTATAACCAGGACCAAAAGATCTCAAGAGAGAGATCATATATCAAAAACCAATCAGAATGCCAACAATGCATCCTTTTCAACAAGGCAGGTGCTCCCCCTAAGCTTGTGCATCCTAAACACCTTCAACAACCAATTCATCAAATCATCTTCATCAAGGAGATAAAAATCAAAGAAAGTTATAGTAAGATGAATATTGGAACAAAAACAGAGATTACCCAACAGCACCATAAACTATTCTAAAATCTGATCCAGAGAATTTCTGTCAGTAAAAAACATATGTGGTTTTATGCACAGAAACTCGCGTATATACTCCATTCACCTTTATGAATCCATTGTATCGAATTTAGTCTCCTGAAATTAAGCAGATTTGATACGAGAGGCAGAGTCAACTCCGAGCTTCTGTATGAGATATTCGAATGCTTCCCTGGGAAGAGGTTTCGTAAATATATCTGCAACTTGTTCTTTGGAGGGAACATACTCCAATTTAACCTTCTTTTCAAGCACTTGTTCATGTAGGAAGTGATACTTGGTAGGAATGTGCTTGGTCTTGGAATGCATAACAAGATTTTTTGAGATACTAATGGCACTTGAATTATCACATAAAATGGAGATGGGAGGTGAACATGTGATTTGAATATCTTGTAATGTCTGCATCATCCAAAGAATTTGTGAAACATGATGCGACAGCCACATATTTTGCTTCTGTTCTAGATAGGACAATAGAACTTTGTTTCTTTCTGAACCAAGATACCAATCGGGGACAAATATATAATGCACCACCACTAGTTCTTTTTCAATCATCAGCATTTCCATCCCAATCTACATCTCTGTAAGCATGCAGAGTGAGATCATCATTATTTGGATACCATAGAAAAAATTATTGAGTCCTTTGTAGATATTTGAATATTATTTTTACAGCCTGAAGATGAGACTCATTTGGATTATCTTGGAATCGTCCAACAATCCTAATTGCATGCATAATTTTTTATCTTGTCTCGGTTAGATAAAGTCGACTTCCAATCATGGATCTATAATTTGGTTGATTCACCATGGGAGAATCATCATGAAACTGAGGTTAGACCCAGTTACTATTGGAGTACTCATAGGTTTGCAGTCTTCCATCCCATACCTCTTCAGAATTTCCTTAAGATATTTTGCTTGTGATATAAATATTCCATTTGTTTCTTGTTGCACTTGTAAGCCAAGAAAATATGTTAGCTCCCCAAGTAATGACATTTCAAATTCTTGCTGCATAATAGAAGCAAATTTCTAACTCATGGACTCCTCATTACTTCCAAAAATGATGTCATCAACATACACAACAATAAGCAAAAGTTTATCATTTTTCAATTTTTGTGTATAAGTTACTATCAGCAGATCCCTTTTTGAAACCTTGTTGTTGAAGATATTTTTCAAGTCGATAGTACCATGCTCAAGGAGCCTGTTTGAGACCATATAAAGCCTTTTTGAGTTTACAAACAAATTTTTCATCATTTCCCAGAATGAATCCTTCTAGTTGTTCTATATAAACTTCTTCTTCTAGATCATCATTGAGGAAAGTAGATTTTACATCCATTTGATAAACTTTGAATTGTTGAAAACTTGAAAAAGCAAGAAACATTCTTATGGCTTCAATTTTGGCTACAGGAGAAAATGTTTCTTCAAATTCTATACCTTCTTGTTGAGCATACCCTTTACAAATAAGTCTATCTTTTTTTCTAATAACATCTCCATTTTCATTTAACTTGTTTTTGAATATCCATTTTGTTCCAATAACATTTTTACCATGAGGTCTTGGAACCAGTTCCCAAGTATGATTCTTTTTAATCTGATCAAGTTCTTCATTCATGGCTTTAATCCAACATTCATATTTACTAGCTTGATTTACATTCTGTGGTTCAATAGTGGATAAAAATTCTAGATAGCTAGGGGATCCTACAAGAGTTCTTCTTGTTTTGACACCTGTTCCATTTTCTCCCAGAATTTGGGATTCTCAATGATTCTCTTTAACATACTTGGATGGATCTTTTTTAGATATATCTTCTTCTAGTGCTTCATTAGGTTCTCCTTCTATATTTTTTCTATTTGATGAGGGAAAACATACATCATCATCATCTTCATTTATTGTTGTTATTTCCCTTTTAGGAGATATGAGAGACTCATCAATTACAAAATCAATACATTCAACAATCTTCCTAAGTCTTTTATTGTAACATTTATATGTTGTAATTCTATAAGAGTAACCAAGAAATATTCCTTCATCTGCTCTAGGCTCAAACTTGCCAAGTTTTTCATCATTTTTCTTGATAAAACATTTTTTTACAAAAACTTTAAAATGCTTTATAGTTGGAAGATTACCATACCAGAGCTCATATGGAGTTTTATCAATGTTCACACAAACATGAGCCTTTTTAAGAATATTTACTGCGGTATGTGATGCTTCTCCATAAAAGGTATTGGGAGTTCCAGATTCATCAAGCATAGCACGAGCCATCTATTGAATTGTTCTATTCATTCTTTTTGCAACGAAAACTGTCTTTTTATGCCATGATTTTCACAGAAATCAAAGAATTCATCTGATCTATATATTCTCCTCCTCAGTCAGATCGAAGACATTGATTTTTAGATCTCATTCATTTTCAACCAGAGCTTTGAAGATCTTAAAATTTTCAAATGCTTCATATTTATGTTTTAGTAAACTGATCCAACACATTTTAGAGAAGTCATCAATAAATAGAATATAGTATTTTTCTCCATGAGGTGAATTTTTCCTTATAGTTCCACATAAATTAGTATATATAAGTTCAAGAGGCTCACTTGTTGATCCTTATTTGGCATTGAATTGCACCCTGGTTTGCTTACCGAATTGGCATGATTTTCATATGGTACTTTCAGGCCGAGTGATGCTGGGAAGATCACGAACAACTTTGAGTATACTAGATTTTCTTATTTTATAGAGGCTCAAATGTCCCAATATTTTGTGCCATGGCCAATTTTATGAAGATTTACCTAATTAGCATTACTCTTGTACACCTTTCAACACATACATATTTCTTAGTGTTCTAGTTCCTTTTATTACCATTTTTCCTATGTCAAGTTCACGTACTACACATTCTTTTGAACTAAAGAAAACTTCATTTCCTTGATCACACATTTGACCCACACTCAACAGGTTATGCTTTAATCCATCTACATACATAACATTCTTAGATTTCACCTTTTCTTTAAGAAAAAAAGAACATTTTCCTTTAATGTGAAAGTGCAGAAGTGTCGTTAGACACACAACTTTATTGATCAAGCAAAAAGATTACATAGCAAATTATAGGAGTTTACACACGTAAACTCACACTCTCACATTCTCTCATTACACATTACAATGAAAATAGGAAACTAACCTATTTATAAGCTCTTTTCTCTAACTTAATCTAGTTATGGATCACTTGGAAAATAAACAAGTGTCCATTTACAATAAATGAGCTTCTAACCAAACTACTAAGTTTACTCCTAACTTAGAGCCTAGGAAACGACTCTTTTCTAAAGTCCTAATTTTTAATAACAAATTTCTAATTCTAAATATCTCAAATATTTATTAAATATTCTAGAATAATTATTAATTTAATATCTTAAATTAATAATTATTTTATTCAAACTTTATATCCTATGATAATATTTATTTTTGGATCATCTAACATTCCCCCCTATGATCCAAAGATACATTACAACAGATACCAAGCTCATCCCTGAACTTACTAAACTTTATTCTACCAAGAGGTTTTGTGAAAATGTCGTAGGTCTGATCTTCTGAAGGAAAAAACACTGGCTTGATGGCATCCTTTGCATTGAGAGATCTGATATGATGATACTTGGTGTCCACATGCTTTGTCTTTGAATGGAAAATTGGATTCTTGGCAAGCTTTATTGCTGATTGATTATCGATGAATAATGAAGTAGCTTCTGTTGGAGGAATCCCCAAGTCCTGTAAAACTCGACGTAACCAAACAATCTCACATGCTGCTTCCCATGTTGAAATATACTCTGCTTCTGCTGAAGAAGTGGCCACTGTAGTTTTCTTCTTGCAACTCTAGGAAACTGCAGCTGACCCCATGTTCATTAAGTAACCTGAGGTTGATGCCCTATCATCAATACTGCCAGCAAAGTCGACATCTAAAAATCCACCAATTACAAAAATTTTAGTATTTTTGTAAAGAAGACCAAAATATTTTGTTCCTTGGATATATCGAAGAACTCTTTTGGCTGCATTCCAGTGGTTGTCTAGTGGTTACTGCATAAAACATGAAACAACACTGACTGCATAATATAGATTAGGACGAGTGGTTGTCAAATAAATCAAGCTACCAATCAACTATCTGTAAGTCGTGCTATCCACTTTTTCTCCCCCTTCAAATTTTGAAAGTTTTAAGTTTTGTTCCATAGGGGTAAGGACAGGCTTACAATCCTGCATTCCAAATCACTGAAGAATTTCTGCTGCATATTTACTCTGGGAAATGAAGATCTGATGTGGACGTTGAAATACTTCAACTCCAAGATAGTAGTGAATTAGTCCCAAATCTGTCATCATAAGACCTGCATGTAACTCCTTTTTCACATGTTCAATGTGATCGTCATTGTTGCCTGTGATGATCAAATCATCAAGATACATAATGAGAATGACCAGATATTTTCCCTGTTGGCACACATACAAATTATGATCAGAGTCATTGCGATGAAAACCAACTTTGCGAAGGTATTCACCCATTTTGGCATACCAAGCATGGGGAGCTTGTTTTAATCCATATAAAGCCTTGATTAATTTGCAGACCTTATGTTCTTTCCCTTTAACTTCAAACCCTGGTGGTTGTGTCATGTATACATCTTCCTGTAAGTCCCCGTTGAGAAAAGTTCTTTTGACATTCATTTTATGAACTTTCCACCCTTTCTGAGCTGCTAAGGCAAGTGTGAGGCAGATGGTGTTCCATTTAGCTATGGGAGAAAAGGTATCCTCATAATATATCCCTTCCTGCTGCGCAAAACCTTTAGCAACAAGTCGTGCTTTATACTTGTTAATATCACCATTTTTCTTATACTTAATTCGATAAACCCATTTGCATCCAATAGGTTTAACATGCTGAGGACAATCAACAAGTTGCCAAGTGTTGTTGTCTTGAATTTCCTGATATTCATCAACCATTTCTTGTTGCCATGCTTTATGTTTTACTGCATCTTGAAAATAATAAGGTTCAGTAAAATCATTTGCTATCAAAGAAAAATTGCCTTCATTTTGTTTTGATGCCCTTGTTCCTGTTTTGTTTTTTTCATTAGGCCTTACATCTTTCAATAGTTGAACTGCCCATTTTCGAAGTTTTTGCTCACTTGTTTGAGGTTCTGAGAAGTCCCCATCATTGTAAATCGGATTAATGTAAACTGATGTTCATCGTTCAGGTGGTGAATCTGGAGAATCACTGTCAGAAGAACTGCTGCTGGTTGGAGACACTGATGAACTGCTAGAAGACCCGGATGATTTTGTTGAAGTAGATGGACTCGATGACTCATCTTCAGAGGAAGGAAAATCAAGTTCATACCAATTTGGTGAAGTTGGTTGAATTTGCATATTTCCTTTTCTTTTACTTCCCTTAGTTTCTAACTTGTGAAGAAGACTTTCGATTTCTTCAACACTCTTACTCTCAATTTCATCAAAAATGACATCCCTGCTCACAATAAATTTTCCATTGGTCAAAAGACGATACCCTTTCTTTTCATCTGAATAGCCAATCATGGTGCATTTTAAACTTCTTGAATTAAGCTTAGTTCTCTTTTCTTTGGGAACTAAGGCATAACAGATGGATCCAAAAACTCGAAGATGTTTAACTTTAGGTTTGAAACCAAACCAAGCTTCATAAGGGGTGATTCCTTCTAAAGAAGTAGTTGGAGATCTGTTTCTTAGATGGACAGTTGTATGGATTGCTTCTGCCCAATATGTTGGACTTAACCCTTTGAAATTTAACATGGATATCGCCATGCGTAACAATGTGTGATTCATCCTTTCTACAACTCCATTTTGCTGTGGAGTGTAAACATTTGTAAGATGCCTTCTGATGCCATTTTAACTGCAATAAGTTTTGAATTCATTTGAATTGAATTCTCCCCCATTATCTGTCCTGAGAGTACCTATCTTTTCTTTGGGCTCATTTTCAACAAGTTGTCGAAAAATTTTAAATTTCTCAAATTCTTCTGACTTGTTTTTCAAAAATTAAACCCAGGTCATTATACTGAAATCATCAATAAATAGAAAGAAATATTTGCAACCACCTAAAGAAGTTTGTAGTGGACCACACACATCACTGTGAACTAGTTGCAGCAGCCTGTTTGCACGCCAAGTACTTGTTGGAAAACTTTCTCGACTCTGTTTGCCATAAATGCAGGCTTCACATTTAGCATTTTCTTTGTTGAAAGTTGGAATTCCTTTGACCATCCCTTGTTTCTGGAATTGAGAAATACTGTCAAAATTCAAATTTCCATATCTTACATGCCATAATCTTATAGGTGAGATTCCTGTAGTAACTTCCCCTGCAAAATTAGAATGCCTTGGAATAACTGTCCCTTTCATCCTTAACATTTTTCCGTCTTCATATCCTGTCATTACTATTTGGAAGTTCTGTCTGACTGAATTAATCTTAACTAAGCCATCTTCCATAATTATTTGATGTCCTGCTTGCCGAATCATGACCAAAGACAACAAATTTCCCTTAAAGGTGGGAACATACCACACATTGGAAATCAATTTTTCTCTAATTTCAGGGAGAAAAACTTTGACTGCACCTTTTCCATAAGGCGTATGTTTTGTATCATCTACTGGAAAGATGGAATTAATATGGAACTCTTGAAAATTCCAAAATAAATCTCGTCTACAGGTCATGTGCTGAGTTGCTCCTGAAACCAAAATCCAATCATCTTCATAATCACTCTTAACATAAGAGGAAAGTTGGATTGCTGGTGAAGAAGTGAAGACATATTCTGATTCATTATGATCTTGATCTTGATCATTTGGAAACTGTGTTGAAGGTTGTTGAAACTTAGAAATTTTATTGATATATGTGCGACAATCTGAAGCATAGTGACCAACTCTGTTACATTGCCTGCAAACAATTTGACTCAAATCGGTGCCTCTTCCTTGAGACTGTCCTCTACCTTGAGACTATCCTCAACCTCTGCTTTTTCCTCTGTTTTTAGATTGTCCTCTCCCTGGATTTTGTCCTGTGCCTTGCTGAGATCCTCTGTTCTGATTGTTGCCTCTGCCTTGAGAATTGTTTCTGCCTGAATTGGAGCCTCTGTTGAAGTTTTTTCCTCTGTGTTGAATCCGACCACGACCTTGCACTGCTTGATTTTGATTAAAATTACCTTTTCCTTTGTTTTTGGAATTGTCAGCTGGGGATTTGCTAGTACTGGCTTCCGTGAGAAAAAAATCTTCACCAACTTTCTTTTTCTTCCAAAAAATTTTATCATGTTGAGTCAACATTTCGCAGAGCTCATCAAAATTTAGATTTTCTAACTTTCCAGTGAGCTGTAGAGTTTCTAAAAAATGTGTGTAAGAAGAAGGAAGCCCAGCAATTAAAATTGTAACCATAAAACTATCATCAACTGCTTGAAAACCAACATTAACAATTTCTTGCTTAATATTCTTAAGTCTGGAGATGTATTCAAGAATATATCCCTCTTCAATCAATTTTTGATGCAACAATTTTAATTGTAGGTCAAATCTTTTTGATTGAGGCTGAGTATCAAACAACTCTTTAAAATTTCTCAAAGCAGACCAAGCATCTTTAGCATTTTTGATATGGACATACATTTCATCATTGACAGAGGATTTAATGAGAGCTAATGCTTTGGCATTTTTAACTCCCCATTTTGCTAGCGTAGCTGCATCTGTAGGTTTATTTGGTTTTACATCTCCATCACAAATATCATGCCATAGCTCATTATAAACAAGAGTGCTTTCAATGATGCATTACCCTGTTTTGTAAGTTTCTGAGCCTTCAAGTTTGTCAGAATCAAAAAAGAAATTAATCAACTTAGACATTGTAGTGTTAAGACTTGACAGCACGAATCAAGCTCCAAAAACAATCAAGATGTGCAACACAAGAGCAACACAAGATGCAAAAGAAACGAACTATCAGGGCTTGGCCTTGACCCTCAAATATTCATTGAAATAAGAGAAAATTCACTGAGCTTTGCACTTGGCTCTAGTCAATTTCTCAAATGTTTACAAGGAAACTTTCAAAATTTGACTTTTACAATGGTGCTTTTGCACAATCTGGTAAAAAAAAAAGGTTACCCCCCCTCAAAGTAAAATTACTTTGAGTCACACTATCTCTCTAGAAACAAATTAAAAAGTACAAATCTTCTTATTGCTCAGAAAATTACAATACCCTTATTACTCCAATTACAAAAAAATAGCAATGTTCTTCAAGTAAATTGCAATGTTCTGTCCCAAGATGCTGTGATTCAATGTCAATACCAAGATATTGGAGAGAACGCGTACATTTTTATGTTGGTTTCTAGATTTTTCTTTTGCATCTAATCCTGGTCGCTGCAGTTTTACTTGGAGGCATAATTGTTAGTTTTTGCTGGATGGTTGCAGCTCACAGCTATAGGGACCATCGCAAGACCATTAAATTCAAATGAGAACAGAGTCTTTGCATTGACAATTTTGAGATGGCTATTGGTCCAAATCCGTTTGAAATATTGCACCATATTCTGTCATAAACTTTTGATTTAAACCTCATATGGTGGACGTTGCAGCTCTTAGCTATATGGATCATGGGTAGACCCTTTAATTCAGATGAGAACACATTCTTTGCAGCGGCAAGATGGGGTTTGGCCCAAATCTGTTTGAAAAATTGCTGGACATTAAAACCTATCATGCTGGACATTGCTTTGAATACCCTTGTGACCCAGGCTTGTGGAAAAGAGACTTCATTTGATCTTGCAGGCAAACTTCGCTCCTTTGTTGACAATCTTGATTAGTTTGGTCTGCTCAAAGATTTTGAAAGCTCCATTATTCTTAAAAACCCTCGCTACTTTCGCCTCATAGGAGAGGACACAAAGTATGCCAAGAACAACGGCCTCTACTCCTTGAACGAATGATTTGATTACAGAATCAATGTTTGCAGAATCGATATTTCAGAATTGATATTTTAGAATCGATGTTCAAAATCGATTTTTTACATAATCGATGTTTTCATGAAAGGAAGGACCAGACGCTTTTAAGCGAGTTTCGATTCATTTTTTTTACATTATTCGACTCATTGCACAGGCTGTAAAATGCGGGTCCTTAATCATTTCTTTCAACATTAAAATACAACAAAAAGAAACATTACTGCTTTAACTTTCAACGCTGCTATTTAAGACACTAAATAGCGGACCAAATTAAATTGTTGTTTCAACTAAATAGAAGACCACTAAATTGTTGTTTCAATGCTGCTATTTAATGGTATTATGCAGAATCAAGCCAATGGAGAAAAGACGCGCTTTGCTACAGCACTCTTATAAACAAAGTAGCCCCAATAATTTGAAACAAAAAATTCACACAGATTTGCATTTTCTCCTTAAAAAAATGATTTTAGAATTTGCAGATCTAAAATCAATAAAAAAAAAAAAATTGCAAATTTCATACCAATCTTTTGTTGATCACTTCAATGGATTTGAGTTTTCCACGACCTGGTAGAGCTGGAATATCCTCCTCACATCATTACTGTGGCTCTGATACCACATGAAAGTGCAGAAGTGTCCTCAGACACACAACTTTATTGATCAAGAAAAACGATTACATAGCAAATTACAAGAGTTTACACACGTAAACTCACACTCTCACATTCTCTCATTACACATTACAATGAAAATAGGAAACTAACCAATTTATAAGCTCTTTGCTCTAACTTAATCTAGTTATGGATCACTTGTAAAATAAACAAGTGTCCATTTACAATAAATGAGCTTCTAACCAAACTACTAACTTTACTCCTAACTTAGAGCCTAGGAAACGACTCTTTTCTAGAGTCCTAATTTTTAATAACAAGTTTCTAATTCTAAATATCTCAAAGATTTATTAAATATTCTAGAATAATTATTAATTTAATATCTTAAATTAATAATTATTTTATTCAAACTTTATATCCTATGATAATATTTATTTTTGGATCATCTAGCATAATGACAACACGAAAGTCATTTCCAAAGGTAACATTATTTTCCTTTCCTAGAGCATCGTATGAAAGGAGTTTATTTTTATCACCTGTCGTGTGTTTTGATCATTCGATATCAATGTACCGTTGATTTTCTTCCCCTTATGCAAATAAATCTATGCCTCAACTTTCAACCTATAAGTCCTTCTTTCTCCATACCTTGGAATTTGAAGGTATGTGCTCTTTTGGCTAAAGTTTTATCCTGCATTCAGATTCTTCATCTCCAAAGTTATTGCAATAAGAACATTTAATTTCATTTTGAAGAGGACAAAATTTGTTATAAGTATTCTTATTTATTCTAGTCTCATTTCTTTGCTTTCTTGCTTCTCTGGTCATGATGGTTTTATATGCAACACATTGAGGAGCTTTATGACCAAAATTATGACATGAGAAACCTTGTCCATTAAGGAAGAAATTTTTGCGATCATGAAACCTTCTATTTATGTTTACCTACTGATTGGTATTTCTATTATTTTTCTTCCTTGAATTGAAGTGGTGATTCTTTACCTGGGTGGTCTCTTTGTTCTTTTGTTGAGAGACAAAATGTTGTTGGCTAGATTTAGCTGCATTTAGATAGCTTGGTGATGAATACTAAGAGGATTATCCGATATATCCAAGACCTATCTTTACAAGAGGAGAGCGTTGTACCTTGATAATCTCATCTGAGGTTTCATATCCTTTAGAAAATATAAGATTTAAAGTTTTCACTTTCTCAATTTCCTTTCTTAGACTTACTATTTCACATTCTAATTTCTCATTATGCTTCTCCTTTTCTATTAGCTGATTCTTTAGAGTATCTATGGAATTTTTTTTTCTTCCAAACATATTTTGAGATGATTTATTTCTTCAAGAAAATCATTTTCTAATAATGCATCCATAAAAGTATCTTTAGCCTCACTAGAGTATTTTTCAAAATCCATGAGTAGTCTAATATCTTGATCAAATTATCCTTCTTCAGTATTTGCTAGACCGTCACTATCTTCATGAGTATAATAGATTTTTCTATTGATAAAATGTTTCTTATTTTTTTTTGCCACTTCCTTTCCCTTTTCATGATTATATTTATGGGGACATTTAGCAGCATAATGACCAACTCTTCCACAAGAAAAACATTTAAAATGAATCCTACCTCTCAACCTTCCAGTGCCAAGTTGTAGCTTCTTTACAAAATTTATCTAATATTCTTTTAAAACATATCCTAATCCTTGTTCTTCTACTTCATTTCCTTTTGTAGCAGTTCTAAAGACATCTTCTTTGACTTCAGATGGACCTTCTTTCCTCATTTCACATGCAGTCAAAATCCTATGAAGTTGAACAATAGTAAGAGTTTGTAGATCCTTCTTCTCTTCAATATAATACACTTTTGACTCGAATTTGGGAGTTAGAGATCTCAAAACCTTTTCTACTAGGGTAGTGCTAGTTATGGTTTCACCTAGATTTCTCATATGATTTACAATATCATTTAGTTGTAAAAAGAAACTAGCATTGATTTCTTCATTATGCATTCTGTGTTTTTCATATTGAATTCTGAAGATTTCGAGTTTAACACTTTTTACCTTGGCATCACCTTCATAGCTCAGAATGTTTTTATCCCATATCTCCTTTGTTGTATTCAACTGCATGAATTTCACAAATTCAGATTCAGTCAAAATTTCCAATAATGCATTGGTTGCCTTTGCATTGGTTTCATAGTTCTTTCTTGATGCTAGATCTCTTAGAACTGAAGTTGGATATTGATAACCTCCCTCAACTATAGCCAATATATCTTCTCCAAGAGACTAAAGATAACATCTTCTCCTTGTTTTCTAGAAGATTAAATTGTTTCCATTGAAGAGAGGAGGCTTGATAGATGTTGTCTCATCTTGATTTATCATCTTAGTTGATCTTCCTTCTAGTGATTAAGCTTCTTCAAAAGTACTTTCTCCGATACCAATTTTTGGGAAAAATACTGAGAGGGAGGGGGGGGGGGGGGTTAGTCATTATTTACTTTCATTGTAAACACACTTTTTCTTTACTGATTTATATATGCAACTTTAGTGAACCTAACTAGCGTATACACATGGACATACCAATAGAAACTTGTGTATACTGAGATAACTTTATTGTCAGATAAACTTTCAGAAACAATCTTTAACTTAGCTTATCAGTTATGCATCACATAGTTAAGCAATAAATATGTACAGTAATAAAAAAATAAATCATCACACAAGAGAATTACACATGAACACCAAGATTTAAGGTGGAAACCCAATGCAGGAGAAAACCATCACCGTTGTCATCTCTATATTCAATATTTATTATATGGGAAACTGCTTACAATATTGTACTGATCCAGACTCATATTAGTACGCAGGCATCTACCTGCAGAAGGCTGCAAACTTCTCTCGTTATCCAAATGCTACTGGAAGGAAGCTACAACCCCCTGATCTCATTTAACAGCCACTACTGGAAGGGAGCTCCAACCCCCTGATCAGAACACCAGCTTCTACTAGCAGGAAGCTTCTACTTCCATACTGAAGGGTTCAACCCTCAGAACCACTACAGACCATGTTTCATCAATTTCCACACTGGATCCCACAGCTTCAACACAACACTTCATAAAGATCAACACCCATAAACTTAACTCAAATTTCAATCAGAACAGTGAGATCACTGTAACCATAACACAATAATAAACCCAGATATCAGAATCAGTATGCAAAATTAATCTCAACCCTGATCATTCATTATCTTAAAATGCATATGCTACTTTGCTTTATTGAGACCGCGTGTATACATGCTTTCTTTCATGCCAAAATGCATATAGATCTGAGAATACTGATCTTCCAGAATATGGTCACCCTCAGAACCATCTCTGAGGCTTTCAATGAGATATATTTTTACTATTACAGAACCTTTAATCAGTTAGTGAGCATTAAACATATTTACTCACTCATTAATCAGTTATGTACATATTCAACTTAGCAGCATATATAGTATCCAACCAACCCATATCTACATGAAGACTTCATTAATAGATAGCAGAAATACATCAAAAATAAACAAATAGCCTTTGTAGTAAGCTTTAGAAAACCCTAAATTTCATACGCGCTTTTTCTGAGACAAAGCATCATATATACATGCTTTTACCAAGACGAACTAGTGTATAGATTTGTAAATATTAAATTTGCAGAATGTTTTTGAATCTATATTTCTTCACTTCACTCCAGCAAACATATTCCAATCCAAAAATCTAATCATCTCTTCAATAGATCAAGTACATAGTCATTTCAAGTGTAGAGATCTTGATCCATCATTGTATCCAAGGGTGCATCATATATTTAGATCTACCAATAAAATAGAGTTCATCCAATGCATATATACTTTATTGAGAAGTATTCAGTGACAACCCTTATACATGAACACCCTTGCACTATGATATTCATCTCCTTATATAGGATTAGCCTTTATCAATACCATGAGCCAAAACCATACAAGTATCGATGGTATTCTTAGATGAAATCAAATAGACGATACATTGATCAATACTATGGGCTAATACCATGGTAATGCCCCTTGCTATCGTAATTTTAGAGTGCAAAAGGTATACGGGACATGGCTTCTTGATACCCCGAGTGTCTTGATGACTTCTCTTCATAAAAACTGCATATATACTAATTTTGGATGTATACGCGAGTTGCCTGTATACCAAGTAGCGTATACATTCCCTTCATAGATAGGTTGCCTTCATCAAACTTGCGTATACATTGAGAAATATTTCATGTTTCATTTTTCTAGCACTTACTCGAATTCCTTTCTCTGTCACATCTAAACTGACCTGTATAAACATCATTTTTACATTTTTAACAAATAGGTTGCTATCAAAAGGCAACTCATCAAGTAGATTTCCATCAAGGACAACATATTGCATCATATTTCCAACAGGTTGACCATGGCTAATTTTACTATTGATACAACCTTTGTCGCAATGCAACATTGGGCCATGGTTGACCATGTTTTATTTTCATACTGAAACAAGATTTATCACAATGTGAAATAGGACCATGGTTGACGATTGTTGACTATGGTTAACAATGGTTTACCATGATTAACCATACTTGATTTTACTATTGAGACAATCTTTGTCACATAGCAATGGTGGACCATCGTTGACCATGGTTTCCATAGTTGATTTTCATAGAGAACCATGGTTGTCCATGATTGACAATGGTTAACAATGGTTGACCACGAGGGCTTCACTGGAGGAGAAATACCATACCACGTGGGTTCATATTGGGGGCTATGTTTTGAGGGAAAATGGCATAATAAATTGAACACATAATAGTGGTTAAAGGGTTTTTATTTTGGAAAGTATAAAAAATGGAGCTCAAAGTTAATGAAAAAATATAAAGGGGCATAACAAATCTTAATGAAAAAATGTATACTTATAATATCTAGTGAAAGTAGGGGTTTTTTAAATTAGGAAGGTGTATTGGGTTTGTATTGATAGGGGGTTAAATAATGTGATTTTTAGAGGTATTTTCCAATATATAGTCAAATTATGGGTATTTTTTAGTCTGTCGCAAACACACGTGATATGTGTGAGGTTCATTGAGTGAAGCCCCTATGTGGTTGGACATGGTTGATTTTCATATTGAGACAGTATTTGACACAATGTGATGTTGGAATATGGTTGACCAAGGTTTGCCATGATTATAGACCCAACGATTTATATTAAACCCAAGGATTAATATTAAAAATCCGATGAATAATATTATACCCTATGAATATGAACCCTTACATTAATAAACCCAATGGATTGACACTATAAAACCAAAGGAATAGTAAATGAAAGGGAATAATATTGACCATGCTTGACCATGCTTGACGATAGTTGATGATGGTTGACCATCGTCAACCATGTGGTGTTGGACGATGGTTGATGATCACATGAGTAAATATGGTTGATATATGTCAAACACATCCCTTTCCAACATTTATATCGCAACCAACCTTTTATAAATAAAACAAAATACCATAATTTAATATTATTTATTAATATTAATATTATTAATATTAAACATTTATATTAATATTAATACACTTATTAATATTAAATATTATTCAATTTTAACATTAATATTAAATTTAAAATTAAAGTTATTAAAATTAAACTTACCGTGAATGAATAAATTGACCAAGTATTCAGAAAGTGTGGAAATATTACTATAATGAAGCTTACCCTTTTTCAAAAGTATGAAAACGTTATGTGTGCCCTATTTCTTTTCAAAATTACAAAAAGTTTTGTGAGAAATATTTCTCTAATAAAACTAATTTTTATTATTATTTTTTTTTCTCATTACCTATGAAGAATGTAAAATTTTAATCGTATTGATATAAAAAAAAAACATTTAATTTTTTGACATTTTCTTAGTGGTATTGTTATTTCCATTTTCTTTATGGCCAACTTTAAAAAAAAAATGGGAGCTTGTTGTCCAAATTTAGATTATCGGGCAGCTTAACACTATGTATTCAAGGTTCAGGATTTAAGTAATCTTGCAACTGAATCTTAAATTTATATAAGCAAACATTTTATATAAGTAGAAAACGAATCAAATATTGGACATAAACTTAGCTGATATAGCAGAAGACTCCAGTGTGAGAAATTTAGGTGGATGGTTTGATGGAATTGCAAATTATAATGCTATTTGGTTAGAAAGTGAACCAAATTAACTACAAGAAGATTGGCAGTAAATGGATGATGATTTTAGTGTAAGCGTCAGTTCAGTTTTAAACAATAACCATTACATATACATTATATTTAAAAATTATCACTCCATACATTATATTTGCACTCCATTCCAATTTTCTTTTAACGTATTTTTTCCTTTTTACTCATTACCAACCAAACAACACACATTATATAGATTTCACAAAATGTAATTTTAAAATTTTATATTTGTATAGAAAAAATTGCATAGAAAAAGGGATTTTAAGTCTCATATTAGGTTAGCAAAAACACACTTTATATTTCATACAGTATGGATATAAGAGAACGTTGAAAGACATACGAGTGATTTAAGACATACAGTATGGATATCTTATCGTGTAGAATGATTTAAATGCTTTTCATGAACGGTTTAATCTTTAATATTATTAAAGATTATTTTTTCTATGAATTTTTTAGCCTATTTAATTATATATCCTCCAACCATTTAAAACATTTAACTTTTCGTTAATTTTCTTCTTGTCATTGTGGTTCGAGGGTTTGTGAACCCTCGGTCATTATAAAAGAGAATTAGTGCTATGCCATTTGCAAATCCACTATTGATTGACGGACGTTGTAGACCGTTGTAGACCGACTATTCAATCAGTCAAAGAGAAATCTACCATTCGAAGCCATCCATTCATTCCATGGTCAGTAGTTTGTGGATCCTTCACCGTGAACTACATCCATTAACTAGTGAGTTACCACAAAGTCAATATTCAGAAACACGTTGTCAAGAGTGGATATCATCCTTATAATTTAGTTCATTCATTTTTTTCTATGTCCACAGTTTTCACTTAAAACCCAGACCCGATGGTATCATAGGGCACCACGAGCGTAGAATCCAATTTCTGGCCCCTCATTCAAAGAAAATTATTACATTATTTCGAAACCATTGAAATGACATTAACAAAAGAAAAAAAAACTATAATCAACCCCAACAGGGTGTTACAAAATAAAAGAAAACTGCACAGCTCACAATACAAAATAGAAGCAAATATTTGTAGAGTAATGTGAGAGGATTAAAAAATACTAACTAAACCACAAATAATAAGACGAGAGGGAAAGTATGTTTTAGTTCAAATCCTAAATTTTAAACAGTGGAAGTACTTGAACTCATAGATATTGTGGTAGTATTACATTTTTCTCACTCGTAAAGAAATTTGTCAATGTCTTATAGCATTATTTAATACCCTTGAAGACTTGATGCTCTGAGCTATGGCCTTAGGCAACCCTTTCCCTTTAGACTTGGTCATTTTACTAAAAAACATTATTTTAAATTCCATACGCAACTATGCCCTTCAAAAAGCTCGTACACACGCGGCCCCATCTATACCCAACCCACGTATATAATTTGAAATGTGGAAAAAATATAAAATCCCTATTTTTTGGGCGAGGTTTACGGGTTACACTGAAAGCTCACCTACAGGAGCTCGTTTCCTAGCTATATCCCAATCGAAAAAATTGTTTTGGGGTGGTATAAATACACATCATGGGAAGGCCTAAACGAGGAGAGATATATGATATTGATATTATAGGAAACTGATACCTAATCAAGTCTAAGTTTTCCATGTGCCTCCTGCACTCCTGGTTATAGAAAGTATTTTTCTCCTCATAGAGATGTTCATCTCCTTTATATCACATCTATGTGTATGCATTTTAAAGAGGCTGTTGAGGCTTGGGATAGATAGATCTAGAGGAAGGTTTTGCTTGGATCCGTGGTCGAATCGGGTTGTATTCTTCCACATTTCTTTGTAGTTATCAATAAATAAGCTCTGTCATTTTCTTGAACATTAAGATCTTTATGCTTTAACTCATGTTATGATCTAAATATGTATGATTTCATGGTTTATATCCATATGCTTATATGATTTAACATTCATATCTTGAACATGCTTTGAACTACCACTAGGATATATGCTTTTCTAGAAAGTATTGTAGGTTTTAAAGGATTGGTGGAAGCAGAGGGTTTGAACCCTGTGAGAAAATCTTCAAACATGGGAACTACGGGTGCTCTCCCTTCATCCCACTTTAGTATTTTATGCATTAGGATTTCTTTATTGCTTGTTTCTTGTTTGTAGATGCCCTTCGATCTGTTGGGGTTTCCAACCTAGACCCTAGGGTGTTTTATCCCGTAACATAATTGGCGATTCTGTTGGGGAATGAAATCTTGTATTTCCTTGTTTGGGTTGTTTCTCTCTTGATTTGGGCCTTCTTGTTTGGTTTCTTGATTTTTACAGTATCTTTGATTTGTTTTCAATCTAGGAAAGAAGTTTGATCTTCTGGATCAGGCCAAAAGTTTTATTTTTCTTTGATGGCCTATCAATACGTGGATTTTATTTCACACATTTGTGTACACTCGTGATTTTGTCCAAACAAACACGCGTATATTTGGGTTTCCTTGAGTATAGTCACATATATATGCAAGTCAATCACTACTAAGTCATGTATGTTTGGTTTTGAATAAATTTTTCAGATTTTGATTCTAGTAAAGGATTTTGCCTGATTTTTATTTCTTTTGTTTATTCATTGTTTTTGTGGGAGAGTCTTGCTTCTTGCATATATTATAGTTTCCTATCTCTCTGTGTGGAAAGACGTAGTCAACCTATGGATTTCCTTTTGGTAAAGTCTTATTTTTCAAGTTTGGGTTCAAGGTTTCTTAGTGAATTTCTTGGCTATTTCAAGTCTTTTGGGACACGAAACTAGTGTCAATTCACTTATATACCAACCTTTACATTGTTTTTCCTTTCTTTCTTGAAAGTTGACTCTTCTCGTTTTCTTGGTCTTTGAGAATGTACTTCTTGCAATCTTGAATAGTTTGTTATTTTCTTAAAATATTTCTTGCTTGCTAGGGTTCTTATGCTGATGTTCAGATTAGTTTGTTTGAGTTTGTATCGTTTTTCCACTTTAAGTCTTATCATGATAATGATTTTTATGGCTTCTGAAATTTGAGGTTCATTATGCTTGAATTTGATCTTGAAGTCTTTGGTAGTTTTTGTTTTTCCCAAGATCTCTTTTTCCCTTATAAAGAAAAAAGATAAAACCATCTTTTGTTGCTTTTCTTTTTCTTTTTCGTTTTCTTTTTGGTCTTCATTTTTTCTTTCAAAAAGCATGAAGTCTTTTCATTAGCTTGAATTTGCTTGATTTTGGGGAAATTTTTTACTGAATTTGTTCCTCCTTTTGTCAAGTTTTGGCCTCTCTATTTATTTTAGAAACACATATTTTTCCCTTAAGAATAGTCCTTAGAATATTGCATTAAGAATTTTTAGTTTTCATTAGGATAGTTTCCATTGTAATCATTTTAGTATTTTTCATAGATTTTGAGTGTGTGAGTGTGTTTCTTGAGAAGAAAGTGATTTCTTTTTCTTTCTTAGTTTGTTCGTGGAACCTTTAGTAGAAATATCTTTCATCGAAGAAAAAGAGTTGCATCTTCATATGGCCAGGTTTTCTATTGATTTCTTCTTGCATCAAATAAAATCACAACTTGCACTTTCATTTTACCCTTGACTTAAAAGTATCCCTTAAAATCAAGTGCTAAAATTAAAATGAACTAGAATTTTTTGATTTGTCATATAGAAATAAACTAGTTTTGGCCATGAACAACCTTGGAGTGGCCTTGGAGTAAAATCTCCAAGGCCACTCTAGATTTAAATATAGAAGTTGATTCAAAGAGTGAAATCCGATGTCATTAAGTTGTTCGAGAAAGCTCTTCTCATACAGGATATAAGCACAAGGGTCGGTAAAGGTAGGGGAGAGAGTTACCCCCGCTCCTACTTGTTGGATCTCGGCCAGAGATTGTTCCTCCCACCTTCTGATATGAACTGTTCACCTTAGTTTTCATTTCTAGGGACCGCATAGGTGATTGCGGGGGGAATAACTGTGGTACCTGAGGCAAACATTGTATCACTCTCAATGGTACTTATCGACGGTTCACTTGTGAAGCTCGAGTACTTGCACAAGAAAATTAGTTTGTCTAAAGGCTAGCATAATATTTTTTTGTTACCTACACTAGTAGGCCTCAAACGTAATTACCCCATAATATTTTTGAAAGGTCCTTATATTCACTTTCTTGTATTTTGGTGTCCGGTCCTAATCATCTAGAGCATAAATACCTGAAAATAGCTTGATTTGTTGTATCTTTAGGGACATTTTAGTGAGTTCTTTTTTCTCCTAGATTGCCATAACTTTATAATATGTTTGAGTCTTTACAAGTTCTCTTAATAATTAAAAATGGTCCATCGACCAATTCATTGGTCCATAGGGGATTCATGGGCTCTCACCTTAGAGTGCTAAGCCTTATTCTAGAAGGCATAGGAGAAATTCTGTCGATGATTTTTAATTAGTGGTAGCAAACACATCTCACATTGATCTTCTTCTTAGGGCTACTATTTCACAGGATGGACCTAGTGTAATTCGTGATTTGTATAGGAATACTCGATTCCTTTCTAGGGTTATCTTCCAGCCAAAAGATCAGGTTGAGGTTGAAGAAATTCCTGAGTCCCCTGTGACTCCTTCTTCACCCACTTCTCACAATTTTCGAGAATTTTTATTGTAAGTTGGGACCCCGACTAGAAAGCCCTGCTTTTTATCCTTATTTTCTTTTGATGGCCACTACTGAGGGCATAATTTTAGCTATGGGTACCACTAGTGTGCGTACTCCTCTTTCAGTTGAAGGAGTAGGCATAATTTGTATATCCACTATCACACCTAGTACTATAGTATTTAGCTCTACCTCCATATGATCTTCGAGTGGGGGTACCCAATATTTTTGCTTCTGACATTGGTTCCTTTCCTTTTGGGATGCCTTCTAGTGGAATTCCCTCGATTCCTTTAACCATTTCATCTGATGTTTCCACAATAATGACATATATGGCTAGTTTTTCAACATCCTTCTAGGGTTTTCCTTTTGGAAGTGGTCATATACCCCATTCTAACCCTTCTTTGAACATAGGATAATTTCCTTTCTCCTCTCAGGGTCAAGGTTTTAAATCTTTTCAAGGAGGTCAAGGATGGACTAACCCTGCTTTTATTGGTTTAGGAGCTAGGAATCAGTCCTTTTTTGGTCAATAAAGGAGCATTCCTTTATCGTTTGTTTGAACCTATTAGGGTTTTTCTCCTTTCGCTAATGCATGGAACCCTTGCCAAGGGCTCTCTTCTCCTTTTAATACTACGATTGGGGGGGGATTTTCCTGGTATTGGAGATCCTTTGGCAGTAGTAGGTTATCCTTTGAACACTTATAGACAACAAGGTTTTCCTTATGGTTCAATCTCTTCTACAAACAATCTGTGGAAACCTGGTGCCTATGAGAATCCAAAATATTCTTTTCTTAACATTGGGAATCCCACTCATGGTGCATGTAATTCTCAATCTCCCCCACGCTTAAAATTTCTGGAAACTCTAAATTTGCCACATCTTTCAAAATTTAGAAATGATCTGATCCTATATAATTTGGCTTTGCCTCTGGTCCCCACCAAAATTCCATCAGATATTCTAAAATTTGAATGAATGTCTAGAGATGACCGAGCTGACCATGTAACAACATTCCATTTATGGTGTTCATTCAACTTCTTTATTGTCGATTCAATCAGGTTGAGATTGTTCCAACACACCTTAACTGGAAAAGGTGTGAAGTGGTATATAGAGATTATTGGGGTTAACTTTGATTCATTTGGAGAATTGGCTACTATGTTTTTGAGCCATTTTGAGTTGCCCATTTGATATGATGTTAGAACTGATCTATTGCCTAGTTTCCAACAAGATAATGCAACTCAAATTTCTAACCATATTCAAGAATGGTGAAGAAGGAAGAGTGTCACTAACGCTGATATTCCTATTGAATTCCTTCTTGAAGGGTTTTTAAAATATTTATAGCCAGATATTTCTAAGGATGTTTCACTCTCTAGAGTGTTTACTGAAGAATGGGCTATATTTAGAGTCCATTAGTTAGAACTTCTATATTATCAATATATAATTCTCAATAAGATTTTTCCTGATGCTCCTCAACCCAAGATTTATTTAGCAAAACCCAAGCCTGGTCCCCATGTTGACGGGATAGTTAGATCAATTCATAATAGCATGACTAACTTGCTAAGTCAATTGCAGTAGTTGTCTTTACAAACTTCCTCTTCGATTCAGGCATCGTCATCAGTACCTATGCCTTCTAAACTGTTAACTATCGATGTTGTCCAATTTTCAAACCAAAAAGGCAATCAACAATACGATGGGAAGAAAAAGGGAGGTTGTAAGAAGAAAGATAAGGATGGGAAGGGAAATGCAAACAAATATATTAATAATTCTAGGGAGGGAAAAAAAGATTCAAAAAATAAAGTTAAGTTTCCTTGCAAATTGTGCAATGGAGATCATTTAACTCATATTTTTTCTAAAATTGAGGACGCTCACCACATGTTAGCACATAAGGGTTCTTCTATCTCCCAGGATGTTCTCACTAACCCTTTTCCCCAAGGGCAAAAAATTCTTTTTGGCACAAATGCTAATATAGGAACCCCCACTGCAGGCAACTAGGAAGGGGAAAATCCATTGAATGTGTACATGATGAGCTCTCATCTTGATGTTTCTACAATATCACAGGATTATGGTGAACCATAATCATCTAAAGCTAAGGTGTCTCCTGATGTTCTAGAATCACTACATATTGAGAAGCCCGTAGTTGAGCCTATACCCCAGATGTCGAAAGGCTCTGCAAAACATTTGACTATCAATCCTAATGCCAAAGCTGCCCATAAATACTCCATTGTCGAATATCTGGCTCAAAATTCTTGTGCGATGTCTGCCTTATAGGTACTCCAGTCATTCCCAGCACAACGCAGTGTAGTGCTCACTGCCATTGGTGAAATAGATCTAAGAAACTCTCTTATTATTACACTTTACATGTTAGATATTAAGAAGAGAATCCCTCATCAAATCCCTTTCTAGATTAAATCTACATATTGGAAAATGAATATCTTCCAAATTTTAGTTGATGAGGGAACTTTTACATGTGTCATGTCAATTTCATGTTGGAAAGATATCGGATCTCCTCAAGTAGTTCCTTCACATGCTCTCTTGATTTCATTTTATGGTCATTCTCATAGGCCGCAACGAATTATTCCAGACTTTTCCATCTATGTTGGGGGTAAGGTGGCCAATACCGAGGTGTTAATAGTTGATTCTACTTTGGATTATAATCTTCTAATGGGACAACATTGGATTTATGAAATGGATTCCATTTTCTCATAATTATTTCACATCTTATGCTTTCCTCATGAAGAGAGAATTGTTACTATTTATCAGATGGCTTATCCTCCAAAATATTTTAGTTCATCTTCTGATACTACCAATCCCTTGGTGAAAAATGCCAAGATGCTTGTATAGAATTTAGGAGTTGGACTGTATTCCTCGTTGATGGGTACTTTTGATATTCCTTCTCCTACCGCTTGAATCAATGTCATTTCATCATCCAAGGCCCCTTATCGAAGAGAGTTCTTTATAAATCATCATTTTTCAGATCCTTGGCCCTTACCCTCCCAATGAACACATTAGAATAAGGGAAAGTGGGTGGAATGGCATACCCCATGTCTGCGGTTGAAATTTCCTATTAGTTCATAGTTAACAATGAATATTCTGATCCTACTCCTCTTTCACTAGAGTATTTAGATGGAGATGTGTCTTCATATTGGACCCTTGACTCTAAGTACTTTATTGAATTCCTTGATATTGTTTTACCATCTGAGGAGGGAATCCTAGAAGCAATTATAGGCCTAGAAATACCATGGGATGACTTGCATCATCGTTCCTATTCTCTCCCAGACTTGCATCAAGTTGATTCAAGTTTTTCTAGTTCTGCGTTAACAGGTGATGTTCACCCAATCTTAAATCCTACACAAATTTATGTCGAAGGTAACATGTTTATTATTTCATAAACTATTGTGGTGAACATCTCCAGGGATATCAATATAATTGAAAAAAAATTCATCGGATCCGAGTGCTCCCCTAAATATATTCAAAATTATACTGATATTATGAGGAAATTACTGGAATTGATCCATCACTATTCCACATGACATAAATAATTACGAGAATCCTACCCCTATATGGAAAAATCTTGGGTCTGTAAACCTTAGGAAATCGAAATCTATCAAAGCTGAGGTTGAGAGGATGCTTAAGGCAAGTTTCATATACCATGTTCCATTAGCTGAGTGGATCTCGAATCCAGTCCTGGTTAATAAATAATAAGGAAAGGTATGCGTATGCATAGAATTTATGGATTTAAATAAGGCTTCTCCAAAAGATAATTTCCTCATGTATTTTATTTATTAGATTATCAATGAATGTGCAGGAAATGAGATTTTCTCCTTCATGGATAGTTTCTTGGGATATAATAAAATTACTATCCATCGTGAAGATCAACATAAGACATATTTTATCTTCCCATGGGGTAATTTTCCATACAAAAAGATACATTTCTGCCTTTAAAATGTTGGATTTAATTTTCAATGGGCCATGTCCTACACCTTCCATGATATCAAACATATCATCAAAGCTTATATGGATGACCTAGCTACTCATTATCAAAAGATAATTGACCATTCTCACCATATTCGTTTGATCTTTGAGCGATTTCATTATTACCAAATCTGGTTTAATTTCAATAAATTTGTTTAGTGTGTCACATCCAATCGGTTATTGGAACTCATAGTATCCACTGAAGGGATTCACATATATCCTTTCAAGGTTAAGGCAATACTTCAATTGCCTCTCCCTTCTACCATCTGTCAACTTCAGAGTCTCCAAGGAAAATCCAATTTCTAAGGAGATTTATCGTTAAGATTACAAAGGAATTTATGAGATTGTTGAAGAAAGGAGTTCTACTGGTCTGGGACGATTTCACTCAGCACTCATTTGATGCTTTGAAAAAAAAATTGATCTCTGCTCTTTTATTAAGTCTTCTCAATTATAGTAGGGATTTCCACTTATACCTCTTTGCGGAAGAATCAACCATATGTATGGTTCTAGTTCCGGAAGACGATGCTCTCTATTGGTACATGATTTATTATCTAAGCATAGGCTTCGTAGGTCCTGAACTACGATACTCTCCTATAGAGAAATTAGCTTTGGAAGTTATTCATGATTTCCAATGACTTCGACACTATATTCTGCTTAGAAAAACTTTTGTATTGGTGGCTTTCAACCCATTTCAAGTTTTTCTCAATAGGCGAGTGATTGGGGGAAAATATAATAGATGGATTGTTATTTTACAATAATTCAATCTCAAGTTCTTGTCAGCCAAATCTAAGAAATCTTTAGTATTTTTGGAATTAATCTCAAAGTTTCCTTGTGAAGAAGAAGTGGTTTATGAGGAATCTTTCCCTGATGAGTATATTTTCATTATTTCTTCAAAATATCCTTGGTATGTAGATATCATAATATATCGAAATCGAATTTTTGTCTCACCTTTTCAAAGGGTGAGTGAAGAAAATTGTGCCAATTAGCTAAAATTTATATTATCATTGATGACACTTTATATCATCGCGACATTGATTCAATCCTTAGATGCTACTTAGCCCTAGAATAAGATGAGTCAATATTGAATGATCTCCACAATGGATCATATGGTGGTCATCTATCTGGACTTGCTACAACCAAAAAGATCTTATGTGTAGGCTATTTTTGGCCTTTGATTTTTAAAGATTGTGCTGAAGCAGTCAAAAAATGCCATCCTTGTCAGGTTTATACTAAGAAAATGTGAACTCATCCAACACCTTTTTTCCCTGTTATCAACATTGGTCCTTTGACAAAGTGGGGCATTGATTTTTCAATGTGTAACCTGCCTTTGGTAAAGTGTCATAAGAATATTATCGTAGCAGTGGACTACTTTACTAAGTGGTTGGAAGTTATGCCCACTTTTGCAAATGATGGCGAAACATCAGCCATGTTTCTATTCAACCAATTCATTTCTTATTTTTTTATTCCAAAGGATATTGTTATTGACCATGGTAGTCATTTCTAGAATAAAATTATGGTTGAATTGGGTTTCGAGCAAGAGAATTCATATGCTTACTATCATCAAGCGAATGGTTAGGTGGAAGTTGTGAATAAATCCCTAAAATTTATCCTGCAAAGAAAAATTAATAAGGCTAAATCCAATTGGCATGTCATGTTATATCCCGCTCTTTGGGCATACCGGATGTCGATTAAGACTGCTACAGGTTTCACTGCTTTTCAACTAGTTTATTGTTTGGAATTGATCTTCCCAGTGGAATGTGAAATGCCATCTATTAAATTAGTTGTATAAATTCTTCGAGACACTTATAGCCTTGAAAAAAATATTTTTAATTTGGAACATCTTTATGAGCAGCGTCGGGACGTAGCCAAAATTAACAAACCTCATAAAAAAAGAGAGAAAATCCAATATGATAAGGATATGCATCCTAGGGTTTTCTCTAAAGGTGACCTTGTTCTGCTCTATGAACAATAAAAAGAAACCTTGGGGGAAGTAAATCTCAAACCCATGTGGTACTTTCCTTTTATTGTTAAAAATGTATTAAAAAAAATCTTATGAATTGGTTTATTTTGATGGAAACGAGCTAGTGGAGCCCAGGAATAGACTCTATCTTAAGAACTATTATGCCTAGGTTTCTACCTATTATTTGTAGAAATTTGAATAAATGTTAAATTATTCACCAAGACTATCCTGATCACACACTATTTGAGCTTCATGCATAATACATAACCACTTCTACTATTGATCATCAATTTGCGGAGATATAAACAATCACATGCGCACATTAAAACCATAAACAATCACACATATAAACACAGTATTTATGGGAAATATTAAAGTTGAAAACCCCCAACTATCTGTATATTATAATGATAGAGATAATGTAACAATCATTTTACAAACTCCTCACAAGCTCTTAGTACAATCTCCAATTGTTACACACTACACAAGCTCAGATCATACAAAACTCATGCTCCAATCTGCTCCACCTGTTAGCCTGCCTCTAATGTGCAATCCAAGATGAATAATTGAAAATACTGAGTTCAAATCCCTCTGGTATGTACTGTGCAATACTCATTGGAATCTCCATCAATGTGGGGTGCAAACTCATACACCAGTATAGTCACAACTGATAGTCACACTGCTCTTTCACCTACCTCTTCACTGGTCTCCACTGAAACTGTCCATGCACTGAAGTTAACTGATGTATTATTTAGTTGATTTATGAGTTTATAATTAGTGAATTAATTAATAATTAATTCACACCACTCTCACTAATTGTATCAATTAGTTAGACTAGATACAACTAGCTCAACTATGTTTAACTCAGTTAAACTGAATACAACTCCACTAACTTCCTCAATCAACTCCACCAAACTCTGTCACATGAGTTCTAACTGAACTATCCATGCAATAGCTCCACTAAACCCTACGAATAGTGTAATTCCTTCTGTTAGCTACATGTGCCACTTCTGTGCACTCAACTGAAGTGCTCCAAGAGGATAAGATAATGTTTAGAGTCCAAATATTATTAAGAGCTAATAATATTTGACATATATATTTTTAGACTGGAAATCTAAAAATAGATTCTGCCCAGTATGTCTAAAAATAGAAGTCCATCTATTTTTTCCGACTTGACCAAACATCCAGAAATAACATCCTGCAACTCATAGAACATGATCCATATGTCTAAAAATAGACATAGTCTAAAAATAGACTTTGCGCCAAAAATACCCTGCGGGCCCACTTAGTGAAGGTGACTCCTTTCCACTAAGCTCATCATCTTGTTGCAATCTCAACACTCCCTCTCAAAAATATGGATTATCTGTAACCCCTATCCTGCCCTTGTGGTATTCGAATTTTCTCCTGGTGAGCACCTTCGTCAAGATATCAGCATCCTGATCCTCCGTAGGAATGTATGAAAGTAACATGATCTTCCACTACACACAATCTCTGATATGATGATACCGGATGTCAATGTGTTTAGATCTATCATGAAATATTGGATTAACAGAGATTTTGATGCAACTCTGACTATCACAATAAATCATAGTAGGATCCAAGTGTGAACCGAACAACCCGACCAAGATCTTCCTCATCAATATAGCTTCCCATGCAGCCAAAATCGCTGCCATATACTTCGCCTCTACTGAACCGAGTGCCATGAATCTCTGCTTCCTGCTATACCAAGAAACTACTATCGACCTGATACTGAAAATCCCTCCAGATGTGCTCTTTCTGTCCATTGGGCTCCCTGCCCAATCTGCATCCGTGAAGCCACATAGCTTCACCTCATCCGATTGTTTGTACCACAATCCATATCCCAATGTGCCTCTGAGATATGTGCCTCTGAGATATCTCAATACATGCTTTCCTGCCTTCCAAAAGAGCTTGGTAGGCCTAACCATAGCTTGTGAAAGCTGGTTCACAACATAGCATATGTCGGGTCATGTATTGACCAGATACATAAGCGACCCCACCAACTGTCAATAAACAGTGTCATCCACTAACTCCGCCGAAGTAGCATCCTCCTTCCTCCAACCACCAGGAAGAGGAGTATCAACAGGCTTGCATCCATGCATGTTGAACTTCTCCAGTATCTCCTGGGCATTCTTACCCTGAGAAACAAACAGTCCACCACTGCGCTGCCAACTTTCCAATCCCAGGAAATAATGAAGAAGGCCCAAGTCCTTCATCTCAAACTCTTTTTCAAGATCATCCTTGCATGAGTGTATTAGAAGTTCATCACCTGTCAAAATCAAATCATCTACATAAAGTATAATTATCAGCAACTTATCCTCCACCACAATCTGGTATAGGTTCAGATCCACCTCACTCTTGGAGAATCCAAGTCCGGTGAAATAATTGTCTATCCGTGTGTACCAAGCACGAGGTGCTTGTTTCAACCCATACAACGCTCTCTTGAGCCTGCACACATGCAACTCGCTGCTGAAGATCTCAAAACCTTCGGGCTACTCTATGTACACCTCCTCCTCAATCACCCTGTTGAGGAACACAGTCTTCACATCCATCTGATGAGTGTGCCACCCCATCTGCGCTGAGAGAGGAAGAATCATCCGTATGGAAGAATACCTTGTGACAGGTGCAAAGGTCTC
Source organism: Pinus albicaulis (assembly GCA_034641835.2). NCBI lineage: Eukaryota > Viridiplantae > Streptophyta > Pinopsida > Pinales > Pinaceae > Pinus > Pinus albicaulis. Next base: position 197,234,558 of record CM076569.1, read on the forward strand.
CTCATAATCGATCCCCTCAATCTCTGTGAAGCCTTGGGCAACAAATATTTCCTTGTACTTCTCCACACTCCCGTCAACTGTCTGCTTCACTTTGTAGATCCATCTCGAACCTACCACTGATTTCCCCTCCAGCCTTGCGACAATCTCCCATGCACTGTTTCTGAAAATCGAATCATACTCTTCTACCATGGCATCTACCCATGTGGGCTCCTCCACAGCTTGCTCGAAAGAGGATGGCTCTGTCACAATACACTTGCTCATAAGAGCCATGTATCCAGTATATCGGTCAGGTGACTGTCTCTGTCTGCACTTTGATGTAGGTGCTCCTACAACCTTCTCTGCATCTTGATCCAATCGCTCAGCTTCTGTAGTGCGCTTCCGCCCTCTGATGGTTGGCGCTGCCTGAGTGGTCTCTTCCACTCCATGAACCTCATCTTGTGGCTGATCCACATCCTGAGACTCATCCTTAGGAACTAATAGCTCCTCATCTACATGCAAGTGTGGCTCCCTCTCAAGTGAACACCTCATGGCTTTCTCCTCCTAAAATTTGATATCCCGTCACACAACAGTCTTGCGACTATCTGGAAAATACACACGATAGTTGTGGGGCGTATCAGTGTACCCCACAAATATCCCAACCTTTGCGGTCGGCTCCAGCTTCTTCATGGCATCATTTGTCACATGATTGTAAACAGGTGAACCAAAAATCCTCAAATGGGAAATATCAGGCCTCTTACTAGAAAACGCCTCCTCGGGTGTACTCATGCCAAGTCTCTTGTGAGGAAAACGGTTCTGCATATATATTGCAGTATTTCATGCCTCCGCCCACAAGTGAATGGGTAGGCCTTGATCATGCAACATCACCCGTGCAGCACCCACTATCGTTATGTTCTTCTGCTCAACAAACCCATTCTGCTATGGGTTATGAGGTGCTATGAGCTCTCTTCAAATTCCTTCTGCAGTGAAAAAGTCCTTGAATTCGCCAGAGATGAATTCACCACCATTGTCGCTCCTAAGAGCCTTCACCTGCTTCCCCGATTCTTTCTCAACCAATGCCTTGAACTCATAGAACTTTGAGTATGTCTCGCTCTTCTTCTGCATGAAGAAGATCCAGCACTTACGGTAAAAATCATCAACAAATATCACATAATACCTATTCTTTGCTGTCGAAGCTACTGAGAAAGCTCCACACACGTCTGTGTGAATTCTCTCAAGGATCGTCGTGGCGTGACTATCCTTCTCATGAAAGGTGGCTTTCACAAATTTTCCCAAGGTACACCCCTTGCACTGATCTGACTGCGCAAGAGTGCCTTTAGGAAGCCCAGTAGAAATCTGCTACAGTATCTTCAAAGCTCCATGGTGAAGGTGGCCCAATCTCCGGTGCCACAACTCGCCATCATCCCAGCACACCACTCCTTCTGCCTTGCCTACCATTGTTGTGCAGCCATCTACCTGCAATTGATAAAGGTTCTAAACTCGAACCCCTATCCTCCGAGTCTCACCAGTTGCCTTACTGCGCAGGAAAGCCTTTCCCTCACTAAAGACAACATCATATCCCTTGTCTTCTCACATCGCCACAGAGATAAGATTCTTCTTCAATCCTGGAACATGCATCACTTCCTTCAATACGAAGGGTTTACCAGACTCCCTCTCAAAGGAAATGGTACCGATACCGGTCACACTATATCTACCATCATCGCCCATCTCGATGTGCACTCCAAGATCTTTCTCATCCAGATCAGTAAACAAATCTCGATCTCCTATCATGTGAAAAGACGCATCACTGTCTAGAAACCACTCTGAACCCATCACACTTGAAACCAAGAATACGATTAGTGAAAAATCCAGCTCAAACTGCGAGGCTAAGGCCTCTCCAGCTACAGATCCAGAAGCCTGCTTATTTTTCTTCTTCTATGGAAAATTTGTGGCATATTGTCTGTGTTGGTGACAGTGAAAGCACTTCACTTTGGAAATGTCCTGCTTCTTGCCTTTCGCACCAGAATGAGAAGCTTTCTTGCTCTTTCCCTTCTTTGATTTGGCAGCGAAATCGCAATTCTCTTCATCAGAGTTCTTTGATGAAGATCTGTCCCTGGTACTTTGCCTTATCTCCTCTTGCACAAGATCTGACCAAAGTCACTCCCATCCTGGCAATTTCTCCCGAACATTGACAGAGTCCTGATAGGAGTGCTAACTCTTCGGAAGCCCTAGAAGAGCCAGGCTCACCGAGTCCTCATCATCAACAATCACCCCCACACTTCCCATCTCATCCCTGCATTGGATGAACTTCATGAGGTACTTGGGCATACTGTCGCCTTTCTCCATCTTAATGTTTCTGAATCTATCCTTGAGCGCCAAATTCCTCTAGTCGCTCTTGCTTTGGAATAAATCTGTCAAGGCTTTCCACATCAAGAATGGAGAATCCTTACCATGTAGGATGGACACTATGTGATCCTTCACGCCCTCCAATAGAATCCTTCGAAACTTTGCTGTCTTCGTTTTCCAAGCCTCAATTACGGCAACATCGATAGAAGTAGGCTTTGGGACTTCAACATCTATGAACTCCTTCAACCCATTGTCAGCTAGCATCGCCTCCATCCTATCCTTCCATGCAATATAATTCGAGTTGCCCTCAAGGGAATACTCCAATCGTAATCTGTTGAAAGACATCTCAACTTTGACACCAAGAAAACACTGCTGCAAATTCGAATTCGACCAACACAAAACTCAACTGCTTCAATGTTTTGCAATTGCTCCAATGATCAATACTGCTCTGATACCATGTAGAAATTTGAGTAATTTAACAGTTATTCAAATTTCTACATTATTTTCTTGGTTTTTTAAATATTTTATATATTTATAGGTTTCATAGTGATATCAATATTTTTGATCTACTTCGGTAGGTATTGATGGATGATCTGGTATATCTAGGTTTCGCCAATGGTGCTAGTCGACATACTGGGATTTCAGCTTCCACGGCTTGGGTGATTTACTATCCATCCGGTCAATTGTTAGTTTCAAAAGGCATATCTATCAGCCCTAATTCAAACAATGTTTTCGAATATATGGTTGTTTCTAACTTACTATCTGAAGCAACATCTCTTCCTGTTGATTCGTTAGTAGTATACCTGGATTCACAACTAGTGGTGTCTAAGTTAAACAACATCTATCGTGTGAGAGATCCTTTTTTATATCACCAATTTTAGAGAGTGAAATTATTACAAATATCATTTAATTTTACTACATTTATTCATATTTCCATGATCAAAAACCTCATTTTTTGATTCCATAGCTAATCAAACATTATATTGGCATATTAATCATTCATCACATTAAAATAAAAAATAATAAAAAATCATCTATATATATGATCGTCACATCATGAAACCCTATGTATATAGATAAAATTTTATGTCAAAACATTTATACAAAATCGGGAAAAAATTTCCTACAAAATTAGGGCTTAAGCCCAATCATGTCCATCAAAAATATCAGGTCATCTATAATCTATGTATGCGGGCCCTGTCTTGGATGTGCATCGCAAAATAAGATAGTTGGATTACCCACCCGTCGGAAAAGTCACACCCAATATTATGGTACTCCTACCATGCGTCTTTGTATTGCCTCCGGTAGGTCCTCTACTTCTTCCATAGAAACCTATTGAGTCAGACTCTCCAGGTTCCTTTGTACTACATGGAGAACTCTCTTGGTCTCAACAGCGGTACTTTCTGCATCTCTTCTGTGACCCCCGTGCCTAGGTAGAACCTTAGGTCTCACTAGTCCAATATCTGTATCATGATCAAACAATTTCGTAAGAATTTGCATCTCGTCAAAAATAATTTCAATCCACATTTTTGAAATCCAAAAAAAAAAAAAAAAAATATATAAAATTAAAAATAAAACAATTTTATCGATGGAACCCCATGCAGTGTCGGGTGGAAGCACCAGATTTGGATCTACTTGGAAATCCATGCCTACATATGGGTAGTCATCGATAGTGATGACTTGTTCTTCCCACCAAACGAAATATTCATCATCAAATTTCATTATAGGGACCTCACCACCCCCTAATACCTTCATTAAATCAACCCACCTAGATATCCATGAATCTCTTGCGTTGCTAATGGTGGAAATCTCTTTGGGTTGAATTCATGGTATTCTCTCAAAGAAGAAAGTGCAAACAATAGTTCCATACCCAAAATATTTTGTTTTACCCTTCTTTATTAAAGTGAGTTGCTTTTTAATATTTGTTAGAAAGTTTGTGCACCAGTCAAAAACTATGTTAAGGAAATCTACTGCCAAACTCATTGTAACACAAGAAGTTTGGTGTAATGAAGCTCACCCATATACCCTAAAAATGGTAAAAGGAGAATCTTTATGGGAATCCTCTCCACATCCTTGATTGGGATTTGTGGCCCAACCTTCTCAGTGTTTTTAGGGCAATAAATGTGAATGTAATCATCCACATTAAGGCCTCCTTGGGCTTTCCCTTGCAAATTGACTGGTTCTCCTCTCTTGGAAAGTCCAGTAATGAAGTATATGTATTTTATTTCAATGCGCAAGGGCATCTGAATAATCATGAATGCATCTTCTTTCGAATCCTAGTAATTAATGAGAATCTCCAGAAATTTTGTGTTGGTTTTCATGTTTATAATTTTGAAAAAATTTAACAATCCATACCCTCTTAGTGCATCCAATGATAATCGATCATTCATATCCTCATTATCTACTTCACTATGATCTCTTTCCTTCAGCTTATTAACATCCCACAAGTTCAGGCATTTTCATCCATTAAAATATGTAAGTTTAGATATTGGATTGTGCATATGCAAGTTCCCTTTATACACAGTCACATATAGGGATTTCTCATATGCAACCGCACTACACTCAACCTACATACATGCATATTTAAAACCCAGAAATAAATACCTATGGTAAAAATTCTTGAATTTTTTTTGAAATGCATGGAATTTTATCATGAAATTGAATTCGAAGATTACTTAGAATATTGGTAGATGTTACGGCTGAAAAATACGGTGGAATATGGTTGTTGAGGTTTTTCCTCTAGAGATCTCTTGCAATTAATTGTCTAAAACACAAATGAGGCTTGGTAAGTCAAAAGTTTCTATTTATAGTTGAAATTTAAAAACAAATTGAAACCACTTTTGCAAGGTTTATGTTTTTAATTTTGCAAATTTTATATAAAATTTGTGACCTTTTTCCTTTGAGTACTGGAATAGGTTGTCTTTCAGGGTCAAATCAATACTTTGAGATGATTTTCACCACTTCGATTCCATGATCATTGGCCCATCATGGTAGGTATCATTTTCGTCACTGGCATATAGGTTAGATAAAATCACTTTTTCCGTTCCATTATGCATTTTAGCCTCCATACTGTGATATGTTTCCATAGGATCGACCCCATTATTTTATGATTCTTAAAAAACTTTCACTCACTGACTTATAAAATCATGAAATAATGGTAGAGACATTATTTACATGGCCTTCCTAGTTAGATCCTCGCTAGCATATGTTACCCATGCTGCAAAGATTGAGTAGGCTCAAGAGTCCTCTTTAGTCCCACCATGACTTTGTGATGAAGCTTAATTCTCTTTCTTCTTCACTATCTTTCTGGATTTATAACATAGAGGCTCCCACATGTTGATTTTTACTGTTGCATTGCATGTTGACATTTTGTACCTTTTTTCCTTAAGCCGGCTTCACTTGGATTCATGTATAAGCCAATTTTTTACCATGTATTTCTGCAAAATCAACCTTGCAATCATTTAGCCTCTACAACTTGACACCTTATGCCCATGGAAAGTACGTTCCTTTCAGTGTCATTAACTAATTTCATCACTTTGCATTGATAATATGAATGTTCCAGTATGAGGAACTAGCGCATCTGTATTTGGGAACTTTTTCTTTCCATTGTACTCTAGGCATTCTTTTATTCTTTTTTAGGATTTTAAATATGAAAAAGAAAATATATATATATATATATATATATATATATATATATATATATATATATATATATATATATATATATATATATATGAGAACAAAACATTACTTCCATAATTGATGGCAACAAGAGCCAGTTGTGTCGCCCTTGAACAAAGCACTCAAAACAAGTCTTTCCTCCATTGGGATGGGTTTTTAGTTGGAATTAGGAGAGCCATAACCTTGTCATTGAGTCAGTACTCCTCCAGTTGGTTATCTCTTCCAATCACATGGAGATTTTGCTTTTGCCTCTTGGATGAAAAAATTATACAAAGTTATCATATGTTGTCATATAATCACATTTGAGTCGTGATTTTGTTCAAGGGAAGTAAACCCGAGTCAGCCTTTCTGCAGTGTCTCTTAACTAAATTTCAGTCGACCATACCCGGCCTATCAGAGTTATGTTCAATATCACATCATCTATTTGGTTCTTTACTTGTGCTAGTTAAGAAGGTCTCCATTGACTTCTTGCTAGCGGGTCTACTCTTATCGACTTTGAAAAATTGCTTTGAAAGTAGGCCTAGAGTCACACCATGGCCCTATTTCCATCATTGATAGGTGATCTTGCGCTCAACATCGATCAATATCATGGTTCTTTGACTGAGTGGTTTCCCTTGTGTTCGATGTCAACTTACAATATCACACACTGGGATTCATGTTGTACCTTGGTTTCCATTTGACCCTATTGGTGGATTCCTCGCCTCTGTGTCAAATTTCATTATTGGTTGGTTTAGAGGGTTTCTATCATGCGCTAGCCACATATTGTGTACATCGGAAATGTGCTTCGATATGTTTACTTCATATTTCTTCATCTGATTCCTTCCAAATTATTGGACTGTGGGTTACAATCGTGCTAGATTGATGTGGGATGCCTTAATTCCTTCCTTCAACATATCTTTTCCCATCGATTCCAACTCATTGCTCTGGGAATAAGGTCTATAGTCATTTTTTCAGTACCTTAGGGTTTGCAGTCATCAGTGGTAGACTCCTTCGCTATCGACAGTGAGAATACATCAATGTCTCATGATTGGTAGATTCTCTCAAGTGTTCGACTTCAACTGATTTATTTGCATTTGTTAGATTGTACTGGGGTACCTTAACTCTCATCATCATTATCGGTGAGTCATCTCACATTTGTTAACAGTATACATCAATGATTGGTAATCAAACGATTTCTCACATGGTCAAATTCAATTCATTCATTCCCATAGTGTAGAAATGTACCATGGCAATTGGTGAAGACCTAAGGTTGCATCAACATTTTTTGGTTCACTTGTCAGCTCCTTCAGTTTTCTGCCACTAACACCATCCACCTTATATTGTGCAGTTCATCACAACATCATCCTATATATTGGCACCCGAGTTGTGTGCAATACCATTATTCCACCTTTATGAATTTGTACTTTGAGGATCAATTATGTGACATCAATGATTAGAAATCTCCTTGAGCATCATTGATCAATTCTTCTATATGTGATATTGGGACATGGCCTTGATATGTACTTTTGTAGCTATGATCAAATGATCCACTATGTACTTCTCACTTTTCTTTGTACTTGTATGCATATTGGATCCGCTCTATACTTGATGTGCAAACATGATTTACTATCTATGAGCATGGGTATGCCCACCTTAGACATGATCTTTCTTTATGATCTCTTCCACTTTCTTTTGGTAGGTTGGAATCTGGTGATCTCCTCCCAAGTCCTCGCATGATTCTTTTGGTACACTTAATACATTTCGTCCATCATGTACCCCTTATGACCTCATATATTAGGGGACATCTGTTATAGCATCATTCAACACCCCTGTAGACTTGATGCTCTAAGTCATGGCCTTGGGTGGCCTTTTCCCCTTTAGACATGGTCATTTTACTAAAAAACATTATTTAAAATTCTATACCCGACTCTTCCCTACAAAAAGCACGTACATACGTAGGTCCATCTATACCCAACCTGCATATATAATTTGAAATATAAAAAAATATAAAATCCCTATTTTTTCGGTGGGGTTTATGCGTTACATCGGTAGGCCACCTACAGGAGCCCATGGCATAAGTGTATCCCAACTGAAAAAAATGTTTTGAGGTGGTATAAATACACCTCATCGAAAGGCATAAAGGGGAGAGAGACATATGATATTGATACCATAGGCAATTGGTCCTTGATAAATTATGAGTTTTCCATGTGCCTCCTACACTCCCAGCTATAGAAAACCCTTGTTTCCTCCACGGGGGCCTCACTCACAAACCAATATTATATCACGTGCGTTCATATTGGGGTAAAAAAAATCAAAAAATAAAAAAACATTATATTGCCTTTATAACTAGAGGGGAGGGGGGTTTTTTATTTATTATATAAAATATTTATATTTTGAGGTATTTTTTTTAATTTTTATGGCCAGGCGGAGTTAGGAAAGTCGTGGAAAGGCGAGAAGGAGGGGGAAAATGCGATTTTTGGTTCGACTGGAGTAGAGCAAGTCGTGGAAAGGTGAGGAGGAGGGGGAAAATGCCATTTTTGGTTCGAATGGAGTAGAGAAAGTCGTGGAAAGGCGAGAAGGAGGGGAAAAATGCCATTTTTGGTTCGACTGGAGCAGAGCAAGTTGTGGAAAGGCGAGAAGGAGGGGGAAAATGCCATTTTTGGTTCGACTGGAGCAGAGCAAGGTTTTGGTTCGACTGGTGCATTTGGAGCACAACTCACCTTCCCTTCCAGGTCAGAGGTACTGTCCATCTTTTAATCGGCATCTACACTTTCATCTCTATACGCTTGGAGATCTATACGCTTCTTGGAGATTGTGTAATAGATGCATTTCATTATCATATAAAGGATGGGGTGCCGGTTAGCTGCCGTGGATGGAGCCAGATGCACGCATTGATAGATTCATTCATTCAGGGAAGCATGCCTCACCAGCTTTTGAAGTCAATAGCCTTACCACGGTTGATTGCCTACTGCTTTTGTCTATTTGGTCTATGAAGGTGCATTTGGAGCAGAGCAAGGTGGGAAGACATTGAGGGGTTTTGGTTCGACTGGTGCAGGGTTCAGAGCAGAGCAAGGTGGGAAGACAGAGCACGGAGGAGCACAGGAGAATAGGAAAATTTGATTTTGAGCTTTGGTTGGAGTTTTGGTTCGATTGGCTTGGACTGGAGGAGCGAGGTTAGGGAAGTAAACACGATTCCTGCGATTGCTTCAACTAGTATGTGAGATATTTGTAGACTTTTTGAACTTTTCTCCTATACCATAGAATGCAGCTTGCTTTGATGGGATTGATTAGCCTTTCGCTCCATAGAAACGAACTTATTTATGACCTTGATCTCCAGTGGATAGGTCTGCAGCTTATAATCAGAGATTAGAGCTGATGGAGAAGAAAAAATACTTGCCAGAGAGTGCGATCTTGAGAGGGTTCTTCCCTTATTCATTCAGTCTCTTGAAACAGAGCTAAAATGCTCTTTCAGTACCTTTTCTATCCTTGATAGGACCTACAGCCTAATCTCTGTAATTAGGGCTTTGTAAAACTGCCCAGAATTTCTACTTCTTGCTTCCACAATTTCGGTCTAGGGAACTCGATATTTCTTGAGGTATAGTAATGCCAAACTGATTTTCTTTATGCCCATTGTCCAAAGTCTTACCTCTGATATCATGTTGAGAAATCTAAGGCAAAACAGATATAGAATTTATTACTTGATTTCTTGGCAATTCTTGACACTTTCTTGTGAGTTAACTTGGAGCATTAGTATTGTTATTTAGTTCTGTTTTATCATCAAGACACTTAGTTACTAGGTTGAATCAAGTATAAAGAGTATTTGACACTTCTTCTAGGGCATACAAATGCACAAAAGCATACCATAGATGATTTTGTCTCTTTCAAGGGATTCTAGATAGGCATTTGACACCTTCTAATGCCCAAAACAATTTGTAACAGAAACAGGATATGCATACCAGAGATTTGGAGATATTTGTAGACTTTTTGAACTTTTCTCCTATACCATAGAATGCAGCTTGCTTTGATGGGATTGATTAGCCTTTCGCTCCATAGAAACGGACTTATTTATGACTTTGATCTCCAATGGATAGGTCTGCAGCTTATAATCAAAGATTAGAGCTGATGGAGAAGCAAAAATACTTGCCATAGAGTGCGGTCTTGAGAGGGTTCTCCCCTTATTCACTCAGTCTCTTGAAATAGAGCTAAAATTCTGTTTCAGTACCTTTTCTATCCTTGATAGGACCTGCATCCTAATCTCTGTAATTAGGGATTTGTAAAACTGCCTAGAATTTCTACTTCTTTCTTCCACAATTTCGGTCTAGGGAACTCGATCTTTCTTGAGGTATAGTAATGCCAAACTGATTTTCTTTCTGCCCATTTTCCAAAGCCTTACCTATGATATCATGTTGAGAAATCTAAGGCAAAACAGATATAGAATTTATTACTTGATTTCTTGGCAATTCTTGACACTTTCTTCTGAGTTAACTTGGAGCATTAGTATTGTTATTTAGTTCTGTTTTATCATCAAGACACTTAGTTACTAGGTTGAATCAGGTATAAAGAGCATTTAACACTTCTTCTAGGGCATACAAATGCACAAAACCATACCATAGATGATTGTGTCTCTTTCAAGGGATTCTAGATAGGCATTTGACACCTTCTAATGCCCAAAACAATTTGTAACAGAAACAGGATATGCATACTAGAGATTTGGAGATATTTGTAGACTTTTGAACTTTGCTCCTATACCATAGAATGCAGCTTGCTTTGATGGGATTTATTATCCTTTCGCTCCATAGAAACAAAGTGTCTACACAAACAGGATATCGAGAACCCACTGACAGGGCAAAGTGTCTACACAAACTGAAAAATCCCTTGGGAAGCAAATGCCAGAATTGAAGGCAAGTCCCATGCAGTGCAGCTGTCCTGGACTGTAAAATAACCTTGACCTCAACTTTTGGAGTTGGTTCTATTTTGTATAATTTCTCTGTTGATTTAATTATGTCTGAGGTCACTTTCAACCCATTGATATTTCACTGTGGGATTTTCTTTTTGTGTCCACTGGAAGGTTGAAGCAACTGATCTTGATGGGGTATTGAACTATGGTTCAGAAGTTTTCTGAATCATAGATTACTTTGTTGAGTTAGATGGCTTGTCAAAAATGAGTATGATATTTAAATTAAAATTATATCAGTGTTCTGCAATGTATTGATCTGTTGCTCTATAGGGTAGAATTACATTAACATCGTTGTTAAAAGGAGATCTTGTTTGAGGAAATTTCTGAATTGTAGCATACTTTGTTGAGTTAGAGGTTTTTTTTTACATATAATTTTTAAATAAACAACTACTGTTAATATATATATCTATATATATAATTTGTTATATTATAATGTATGTGTAGGTTGTAGGTTGGCATTTTCATCACGCTCTCAAAAAGTTACATCTGATATGTCGTTATGTTACTGGGCTGCCTGATTGATTTTCCTGATGGGAAACCAGACTAGTTGAACAAATTTATAGTCTTCAGATTGCTGAGATTTTGCGTTACAAGAGCATCTGACATGACAAATACTGCTGAGGATAGGCACGCAGGCCTTTTCTTACCGATTTCCCTTCCATGATATGCATTGACACAAAAATTGAGTGCTTAAGACCCAAGACTATAGAGTTGACAATAAAAGCCATGCTTTTATGGTTCAACGCCCTTGGCTGGTGTTCCCATACTGCTCTATCCCCAAGCGCGTTAGAGGGCTTGTTAAAATTGAGTATGATCTTTAAATTAAAATTATAGCAATGTTCTGCAATTTATCTTTCTGTTACTCTATTGGGTAAACCTACATTAACATAGTGGTCAAAAGGGGTATTTCTAAGCAGGCATTGCATCAACAAATTTGAGAATCACATGGCTATGTTCAAAATCTATTTATAATTTGAATGCCTCATTACATTATTTCTTAAACATAGGAATCCTCTGCAGGTCTGCAATCTATATGTATCAGGTTCCATATTCTAGATGATATGAAGGAATGAGAAATGATTAGTGCATTGATTGACTGGATTTTTAAGTGCATAAGTTGAATGTTGCTATTATTTGATTTTATTAGTAGTCTCTTTCAAACTGGACCTTGTTTTAAACGTGGTGTTCGTTCACTGGTGATATTTGCTGAAATATTAAGCAGTGGCTTTGGAAATCGCTATTATCTCTGCCCTATCTAAATGATATGAGTTTCAAAGGGGCGAATATGTTTGCAAGCAGGTCCCAAGTCCATGTTTACGTCCTAAAACCTAGTGTGCACCAGATGGAAACACTTATAAAAATAAAATAAACCAGGCTATTAAATTCTGTCATTTTGGCAAGAGCTGGATTTTGAAATCTCAAAGTGGCCTTATTTTGTTGTAGTGTAAAACACCTAGGACTGGTTTCAAAACATTCTGATATTTTCTTGTTCCTTCTTGTTTTTGCATATCCTCCAATGGTAGTAGGTCCAATACAGTGATTTCTACAGGATGGGCTAAGTGTTTTCTCAGCACTCAGATTTTGGGTATAAGTTATTGTGGTGTTAAAGACTTCCCAAGCTTCAATGGGAATATGAGTGCTCAAACAGTAAGGCATACTGCTTTGCGTTTTCCCTGAGCATCTTCAATTCAAAATAAATATGGGGCCTACCAGTGTCACAAAAAATTCAATATGTATTTGTGACAACTATATATTGCTTGCTAATAAGTTAAAAAATGATACTTCTATCACACAAGTGTGCACTAAGAATGTTCTGTTGGTTTGGTCTGTTAGATTGCAATTATACGAGAATATGACTCAAACCGTTTCTTCAACTCCATTTATTCCCAGCCTTTAGATAGTGGTACCACAACTGTATATATGAAATAATCCACTGGATTCTATCTTCTAAAAATTGAAATAATTACTTATCTATACATTAATGATTAGGTATGTGCATATAACATGTCCATTTCATACGTTTTCCTCTTCAATGTGAGATTTTGCACGCGATAAGTTCACATAAGTTCACAAGATTTGACATTAAAGTTTTGATTATTTTCTTAGAGGACACAACATACTAAAGGATAAACATGTAATAGACCTTCTTATATCCAATAATTTGGATCATGTTGGATTAGGTAATGAATCTTTTTATATGCAATCATTTGCATTGTGCTATGTTAGGTATTTTCATTGTGCTATGTTAGGTATTGATTCAGACGATCAAACTTACTATTGTAAATGTGATATAGATAAGAGAGATAATACATTTTATTAATGTCCAAGAATAAACCACAAAAGTATGTCGGAAGGACTGAATATAGTATATCCATTGTCAGTACAAAGTGGTTGTGCCAAGTCAATATGTTACGCAAGAGTAAGGATTATCGAGGAATGTAAAAGCTGATTCAACTTAACAATTTACATCAGGTCACTGCATGCATAAATGAGCACTTAATCTTTGTATCTTGCCTTTCTATTTATTTTATTCTCAATCAGTAAAATATGAAGAATTTCTTTATATATCAAAGAAAAATCAGAATTGGGAAACTAAGAGCCAAGACCTAGATGAGAAAAGTCTCGAAGAATTCAAAAATTTAGAATCCATTTCATACCAACGAATAGTAAAAGCTATGATGGTTTGGTTTTGACATGGTTTTGACCTCTTTAGGACACAAAAAATGATGTAAATAAGGCCGAAATTGAGGTATATTTTGGGGCCTAAGCTTGCTTATAAGTTTGTCAATGTTTGACTCAATAAATCAACTCTCAAATCTGTTTTAGTACTCTGTTTTATTTCTGGTTTTAGTTCCATTTGTGGAATCCATCGATAGTACATTTTGAATCAAAGTGTTTCATCGTAATAGTAAGAGTTATTCATGTTTTTTGAAGATTTGAATTGAAAGTGCATACCTTGCTTCCTTGCTCTTTTTTTCATAATAAACCAATATGTTTGTGGAATTTTACTTACTTTTTCATTTATTTATGTGCAAAAATAGATGGACTTGTCTTATAAAATTACTATTGATTAAGAGAAACCTGTCATTGGCATTGTCAGGTGTCGAGAAGGTTGTACATTTGTTGAAATCCGTGATGAAATTGTGGATGATGGAATCGTTGAATACCCTTTTGATTTTATCCATGATGGAGTACCTCTAAATCCAAAGCAAGAGAAGAAATGGAAAGTTTATACAACACTTTTAGGCATCAAGAGGAAACTAGACACATTTGATGTGGAAACAAGGTGTTTAAACACAGTGGAAGAAATACCAATCTTTGAAAACATTGAAGAGAATGTGGAGGAACCTATGCATAAACAACCAAGAGTTGAAAATATGCCTTTGTCAGTGGAAGAAGCCACAATTGTTGATTCTTGTGTATTGGAATCTTGGGAAAAAAAAGTGAAAATTTTAATGGAAGAGTTTGTCAATGAGAAACTTACTCTCAAAGTATATTCAAAAAAGGAAGAATCTAAAATAAAGATCCATTGTGAAATTTGTGGCATTGATTATGGAACAGGTGATGTCCTTGGTAGCGCGAATAATGTGCAACTTCAAAAACCATCATATGAAAACAAGGTCCCACCAACAACGCCTTTCAATGCCAAGTGGTAGTGAAATTCCTTCATGTAACAAAGTACAACAAACAACGGCGGTTGGAGATCGATTTCATATTGATCAAGCAATCAAACTTCTAGATGATTTCAACAAGACACAAGAGCCTAATTTGTTGAAGGTGGTGGAAGCAACACTTGCAGACTATAAGGACATGAAAAAAGTGAGAGTTGAATGTACACGATGCAATAAATGGTTTTGTTTAGTTTCGAGAAGTGGTAATATTGTCAGTTTTCTAAATGAACACATGAAATCAAAGAAGCACACTACTACTACGACAAATGAGGCTTCACATCAGGAGATTGGGCTGAGGAGTGGCATAGTTGGGAGACCTAAGAAGCCTACCAATGATAAGTCCCAAAAAAGTTTGACTAGGTTCTTAGTGCCATCATCACCATCAGTATTACATAGAGGTTATACAAGTGCAACTCCTACTTCAGGTGTGTTAATTAGTGATTAATTAATAGTTTAGACTAAACTTGAATATGAATTTGTATATTATTTAGTTATCGTATTTCTAATTATTTATTTATTGTGTTGTCATCTTATTATAGCTCAATTGTCTCCCTTGTTACTACAATGTTGGGGGTATTGGTATCCTTATATTGATAGAAATGGGGAGAGATTGGAAACAAAGGTCCTAATGGATGATGAAAGGGGTGGAAAATTATGGGCCATAGAGAAGCATACCAAGATCATGCTATGTTATGAGGGTATTGAATGTCGTATTGATGGTACATATAGCCATATTCATTGCCAGAGGGGTTCTGAAACAGGGACCCCTTTTGATTCACTAACATGTAGATTTTGTAAGTTGGTTCCAGAATGTAATGACTTCAGGATGCGATTATATCGTGAATCAAGGTGCACCAATAAAAGAAGTGAACGAGATACAAGAAAAGGTAGAAGATTGGACTATTTGACTCAAAATGAATTGAAGAATGCTGCAAGGGTTACAAATGCTAACCATAGATCAACAATGCGAGCTCTTTGGTGGGAGAGGACAAAGGTTGCTACACTCTCTATTAGAATGAGATCTCTAAAGGAAAAGTTGTTTGAATCGGCAGAAAGGAAGGATGTCTTTATGTTTTGTAAGGATGTTTGTGAGGCACATAAGCAAGGAAAATTACAAGGTAAAGATGCAGTTTGGGAATTTGTCAAGGATATATTTCATAACTTGATTCATGAAAAAACAGGGAGAAGGTATAGTACATCCACAAAATCCCTTTATGAGATGATCAAGTTATGGGGAGGTCCTAGATTACATAACTTTATTAGCTTGAATATGGATGGTCCTTCAATATCTACAACTTTAAGGCAAGTTAGAAAGTCATTGACATATATTCCAGGGGAGCACGAACACATTTTTGAGGCGGTTGGAAAAATTTATGCTTCTTATAAGGCCAAACATGGTATATATGGACCAATTCCTATATGCCTTGCAGAAGATGAAACAATTGTGAAAAAATATGTTAGGTTGGTAGCAAAAAGCGATACACTGGTGGGGTTTTGTGGTTTGAAAGAAGAACATCAATGCCAATCACATTTCTTGGTAACAGTTGGTGAGGGAGATGCAGGCTATGAGATTATAACAAATTCTTTTAAAAACAATGTTATTGGACACTATGCACGTGTTATTATTGCAAACCCTTTACATGAAAAACTTCCTCGTTTGGTTGTGGTTGTTCATCCAACATGCAATAAATTCAATGCAAATTTTGTTTATCAACAATGGAAAAAGGTAGAATTTATGTGGAAGAAACACGTAGAAAATAATTTGGGACCTATTGTTGGTCATTCCTCGGATGGGGATAGCAGAAGAAGACAACTTATGTTGAAGGATTATTCTTCAACATCAGGTCTTCGATATCAAATTCCTTGGGAAGGGTGGAGGCTAACTGGGTTGTATAATGGTTGCAATGTAACAGGATTGCATGACCAAGATTACATCCACAACGGCAAAAAGCTAGTGAATCCTTTGTTTAGCGGTCGACGAGAATTGGTTTTAGGAAATGAGTACATAAGTTTTGGCCATGTCAGAATGGTTTATCACACTTTTAAAGTGGATGATCACAAGCTTAAGTGTGAAGATATAGAGAGGATGGATCAAAAAAATTGGGGTTCTGCACAACGGATTGCTTCAAGGCATGTTCAGAGGTGTTTGAAAGAGTTGAGAAGTACACCAAGTGGAAAGTTAGAGAGGACACTAGCTACAGAGACTTACCTAATGATTGTTGCTAACTACATTGACATTTTTATGTCTCATAGTTTGAGCCTCTGGGAAAGAGTGCGAAATGCTTCACGAGTTCATCATTTCTTCACATTATGGTTATGTTGGGTACAAAAACAATCTCATACTAATGTCAACATAAATTTCATCAGCAGAGAGGCATATCAAGATGTGAGAATTTATTGTCATTTTGCAGTTTTGTTGATGAGATTGTTTCGAGATCAATACTCTAACTTGCCATGTGTTTTGCACTTGACTGGGTCAGATGTATGTGAGAACTTCTTTAGCAAAGTTGGTGGGATGGTTGGAATGGAGAGGGCTTATGATTTCACTGACTTGCTTCATGTTGTTGGAACCCTTAATAGAGTTGTTGAAGAAGAATCAAATTCCCAAGGGCTTCATTTTAATAAATCCCATAAGAAGCAAGAAAACATTTGGAATAAATTGCACCAAGAAATAATACAAAATATTGACATATTGTCGCAATATGATTCAATATCCACAGACGCTAAAATTGTAGAAGCCCTTAAGAATGGATTGAAGGATGCACAAGACATTTTATCAACTCTTGGAATGAAACCAGAAAATTACACTCAATGTTCGTGGTGGGTTAAACCATGGACAGAGGATAAAGATTATTCAACATTTCAAATTGTGGATGAAGTAGTTGATGATTCTCCATCGATATGTTCCAACTCTATATTTCAATCTTCATCTTCATTGGTACACAATGAAAGTGAATTGCAAATAATGGAAAGTGAGTGGAGACACGAGTTGGATGAAATTTTAGATTCCACTGATGAAAATGTAAGCAAAACTATAAAACCAGTGGTGAATCTTGATGGCAAGGATATGTTCAAAGCATGTTTGGTTAGCCAGTTGAATGGAAATCCAACATTATCCAAAGATAGGTTGACAAAAGTGAGAAGTGGGGTCTACTTTAGGCGAGATGGGAATACTCTACAAAAGGGTGTTTCAATTGGCTTTGGAATTGGATCATATTGTGGGGTGTTGTTTGAAAACAACTCAATTCCCCCCACTGAACGTACTGCAAGAAAAGGTGTTCCTCAAAGTACAAAACAAGGTGTTTCTTGTGGAATGTGGTACATTGGAAGGGTTCAAAGAATAAGGAAGAAGGATGGTAATAGGGTGTTTGATTACCATAATGACATCGACCTTTTGGATAGATTAGAAGGCATTGAGCTTCAATTATGTTGGTATAGTCGAATAAAGGGGCAACACTTGTATAAATATGATTTGACTGATCATGCTTTTGTACAACTTGAATCTATTATAGCAATCACAAACTTATCGTACAATGCTAAGAATGATACATACAAATTAGAAGAAAGTGATTACAAAGTTTTTTCAGATTTTGTGAAAATTTTGAACAAGGTTAATTTTCAAAACATTCTACTTTCACTTTCCTTATGTATTTCCATATGTTGGATTATTTATAAATAGTTTTTGGTTATATTTTTGTTGATTTGTTTGTATGAATCTGATGTTAATTTTGTACTTTTTGGCTTTAGGTATAGTGAATACTTCAAATGGTGAATGTTCGAGATAACTCAACCTTTTTTTGCTACCTACTTTTTGGTGTAAGTTTCTTTCACTAGCCATTTATCTTTTTGTTGTTGTGTTTCATTCAAACATTAATTTGGTATTTCTTCCATAAAAACAATATAATTACATACCTATATAACTATATGTACCCCTTACCTCAACACATATATACATTTTGAATATAAGAGTATCCCTTACCTCAACACTTATTTTGGATGCCTTCTACTGTGGTTCTTCTGAAGTTGGTCCATTTAATCACGAAAAGCAAGAAGAATTGGTTCTTTTTTTATGAATATGTTTTGAAGAAATGTCTGTGGTTCTTCTCACTAGTGTTAATGTTTTCCTTGAATTTTTAGATTAATGGTTCACTTGCTAGAAAGGATATCAAGGATATAATGGCACGGGGTTCAATCATGATGGTTTCTGTTCACTCAAGTCAACAAATTTACACCAGAGCAATGGCTAACACATGAAGTGCATTTGATTTTGAATGTTTTTGTGATAGTTGGATATCCTATTTTTCAAATTGGACATATAAATCATAGTTTGTAGCTCAAAAAATGTGCCATCAGAGTCTTTTTGCAAGTATTTATATTTTGGCCACCTTTATATCATTTTTATTTTTATTTTTGCAAAAATAAATTTATTGTTTTGGAAAAATAGGCCCTTGTAATTTGGCCTATATTGGATATATCACATGAGAGCTATTGTACTTGGAGTTTTTTTTTATAATACAGAGGCAGTTGCAGTAAGAATTTTGGGATTCATGTGGTATGGCTTTATAGCATTGTATCTCCTTCGTGTTTCATTTCATCGAATGTCTTCTCAGTTCCATTTCATATCTTATGCTTTCACTGATTGTTCTAAAGAGTTATAAACAGAATTCATAAATCAATTTATGCTCTATTTTGTAAGGGCAATTATGTTGTGTTACTTTCTTCTTATAGAATGAGTTAATTATCTAAATGCTCATTCTAATTCCATTTCTCATCCTACACTGCAATGACAAAGCCTGAAAGCTATCAAAGTCTACCTATCTTGCCCCATTATCGCTACTGTAATTCATTTAGCTAACAACTTTATAACACTATCCTTGCTAGCAACAATAGGTTTGAATTGGTGTCATCATCACTGCAAGGAAAAACCCTAAACTTGATACTGATCCAGGATTTTCAGATTGCTGAACACCATTTCCACAACTTTTTATTGAGTTTTTCTTTGAATGCATCACGGAGATTGCTGTAGTGCTGGCTCTTACACGGATGGGTGAGGCTGGCTGCAGAGTTGACACTACAGCCAGGCTTGCCCAATGGAGAATAGAAAATTTGGCTTCTTATACTTCCTACAGGAAGTCCGATCCTTTCAAGATAGGGGTGTGGAATTTGTAAGCATCTTTATTCTGGATTTTTTCAATAGTCGTATTGATGCTCAACATACAGATGGGGAATGGTCAGTAGAAAAGGTTCTTCAGGTCATAGTTGCTAATAGCTGGTCATGGTGGGGTGAAGGGATGAAGGTATAGAATTGGCTATGACATGGTAGAAAATGACGATAGTAATATGAAAAAAACTTTGTTTTGAAAGAGTCATGTTTCAGTATTTGAATTTTCTTTTATTATTCTCTATATTTGTTGTTAGTGGTTTGATTTTTCCTAATTATAGATGGTTTGTGTGTTTTTTAGATGTTCACCCAGTTAAAATTCACCTATGAGCAGGAACTTCACCCAGAAAAGTTTTTTATTCCATATGTGTGCAAGTTAGTTGTATCGCAGAGGTATGGTAGCAGATACATTCTTAGGATTTATATTATTTTGATCTCCCCTACTGCTGAAGTTTTTCTGTTCAATGAAATAGTGATTTATAGCGATTGTTTTCTTCATTAAAAATGAAAATAGTCTCAAAACTAACATGTTTTTTAGTCATTTCATTATATGTTAGTGGTCACTAATGCAAGGTAAAAGTGGGTAAACCCCTCAACAATTTGTAATTTTCTACAATCCAAGATTGCACGCAGAAAGACTTCATAGATGATATGTTAAATTGTTTAATACCATGCCTCAGTTTTATAATTCATGACTTGTTGAAAGCATCAATTTTCTACATTTATTTACAATGTGATCTGTGTATTGTATTTAGTGGCGTGGATTTCAATCTCAACACCATTCACTTATTTCAAGCAAGGTCACCTGCAGAGGTGAGTATTCATTACAACCTTTGGTTCAAGATAGGGGTGTGGAATTTGGCCACTATACTCCTATTTGACCATTATTCTTCAACCCTACTCTTCTGCTTGATTGCCACTTGATTTGAGATCTACAAAATGAGCGATTCTTATTTCAGTGTCATGGCTATTGTTTGAAAAAATGTGACATATACATTTTACTGAGGTCTCCTATTTGAAAATCTAGGGGCTAGTAACATACTTGGGTCATTGTCTCCCAAATAAGGATACATGTTACCAATGGCCTTGCAACATTCATGGGATGATGAAAAAAGTGCTAGAACCACATCTTGACTCAACTCTGTGCTACAACCAGAAAAAATAGTCCAGGTTAAAACCTCGGTGAGTGTAGATTCTATGTAATCTAAAACCTGGGTTATGAATTTCCCTCTAGTCATCAAGTGTATGTATCAACGATTATATCAATATGGTGGTCCCTCTTATACATCTTAATCATAGAATTGTCCTTCTTGACCTCATTATCCTTAGGCTCTAACTACTCAATCTGTTGTGAGTGATGACTCTATTTGCTTGTGGCAATCTGATTTTGGTATACTCGGTTGTGACAGTGATGGAGTTTGTTAATTTGTACAAAAATTGGTTTCTGGCATCCATATATTGGATATGACTAAAATATCAACCAACTCCCCTCATTGGAAGAGAATATGCCACATAATTTACATCTAAAACATTAACAATTTGACTTCTGATGAAAATGTTATACACCAGCAATGCAAGCATCCTTAACTAGCTATCTTTTCCATTCATGGGATCACATTTCTTATGGAAATGTTAAACACCAGCAATGAAAACATCATTAACCATCCATATTTCCCATTCAAAGGATCACATTTCTTATGAAATATATGCATAATGTCACATATAGATCATATTTCTTATGAAATATATACATAATGTCATTGCAACTTGATTTGAACATGAGATATTTAACCTTGAAGATTTTATGGTTAGAGAACGATGTTCTCCAGTTGCTACAGAATGAGTTAAAATTATAGATAGGACGACTTGAAAGGAAACTAGAATTAAAGCAATTTCATGCCATGTGGTGAGTTAACGTGCACAACACATTAGTAATCACTATACATGGGAGCACTCCATTGAACATGAAACCTATATACTTTGTCAACTGCCTAGTTCCTGTTTAACTACATACATTGTCCTATGGAATATGCTCCTTAAAACTTTGTGAGCTCTCTGTATTTGCCAACACTGTGTGCTTATGATTGGTGGGCTGACACAATTTAAGTTGCTTTCTACAGCGTGCTAAGTTCTACATTCTACAGCTGAATATGCCAACCATATCATAAGTCAAACAGTCTTAAAGAAGCCTTCAGATGATGTATTGAATTTGGTGAGAAGAGAATTATTAAGTGAATTCCATAAAACAGTTCCACATATGCCTACTCCATTTTTTATGAAAGCTCATAGATGGTGATACTGTGGGTTACATGATTGCAACCTCCATCCTCGTCTATTTTATAACTAGTTTAAATGTCAACCTATAAATTTCTATTTATCCTAGTCATCGTGAAAAAACATTTAAGGATGCTTCATAGATGTAGGATAATAAGGATATATTTGACTCAATATTTCAGCCATAAGCTTATCAACTTCAAAAAAATTAATTTGGCTAATCTGATTTCATATTTTGATTGCAGGGGTAGTGCATTACCAACAACATTCAGTGCAAAAGATGACAAATGTCTGTGGTTAGATAACACGCGATTTGTTGTTTGTGGTGATTTTTGTGTTGCTCCAAATGTTGAAGGTGCCATATTGAGTGGCCTTGCTGCAGCTTCAAAACTTTCACAAGTACACAATTCTCTATAGCTCCTTAATCACGTCAAAGATTTGATGAACTTAGGACATGTCCAAACAATAGTTTTTTTTTCTGTTGTTATAAGAAAGTAAATTCTTTTGAAGAGCATCATATGAAATTTCAAACAAGATGTAGGTATTCTAATGCTGGAATCTGTCGGGTGTTGTCACGTCCAAACTATTTATGTGAATTAGCATTTGATCTCTTGTCATGAGCATTTTTTTGTTTGTAGCAATGGGTTATTGTAGCAACAACTCCATATTAAAGTCATTATACACCATCCAGCATCGTTAATATGGTTCTCTTTTTTCCATCTATACATTTTAAGTAATAGAAGTGTGTCAAAGCCTTTGTTCACTTACCATGAAGAGCTCAAAAAGAAAGACAATGTATCATTGATCGAGGAAAGAAATAAGTTGTAGCCCCCCTTGCAACTTGTTACATGAAAATGATTCTCTATATGTTATTCTTTTAGTTTTTTCATATTATTTCTCTTCCAAATATTATTAGAAAGAACATGTTGCCCCAATAAAATGACATTGGCTAGTGTTATATTTTAAGCACAAGTATAGGATCTAGTTATGATAAAATGCTACACTAATTACTGCAAGTAGAAAGGGAGACAATAGAATAAATTAACATTAAAAAATACTAAGCGACTAGAAAGCCAATTTGAATTCACTTGATTTTTGCTTGACTTGAGTATAATTAAATAACCTTTTCATAGAGAAGTCATGTGCTCTAAGTGTGGTTCCAAGTGCATGCACAACCAACAGAAAACTACCTCTCCCTTAATTGTAGTTATCTGGGCCAAAAATTGAGTTGTAGGGTCTCTAATAGAGCTAGGGTCTCTAATTGAGTTGTAGGGTCTCTAATAGAGTTAGGTTTTCAAAACAGTTATCCTTGACTGGTCATCAATGCTTGCATACAAGGCTCTATGAGCCTGCCTTAGTCCATATGAGCTATAATGCATATACATTTCCTCTGCAAAAATTGTATTCTAGAAGGAACTTTGGACATCCACCTAATAAATCTCACACCTATGCCTAACTAATTGTATTCATATAACAAGTGCAAAGTTTCTTCAAAGTCTACACAGGCTCCCAAGTCTGATTTTTCTGTATCTCGGTATAATCCTCTGGAATTTCTTTCTGCAACTCTTGCTTTATGTTCGCTTCTTCAAATGAGTTAGACTCGTGTGAGTCAATACTCAAAAGAAACACTTACTAGATATACAGTTGACTGTTGTAGGCTAATTGACTTCCAGACTTCTTCACTAGTTGTAGGTAGTTCTTGGAACTTTGAATCCATCATCATTCTTTATGTAGATATGACTTTGGAATTTTCTTGAACTTTGGTCTGATTTGTTACTGTTTGTCTTGTTGGCACTAGCTTCCTCGGCATCACCTAATGTTTGTTTGGTCATATTTTCATGTTTTAGATTGCTTTCCTTTACTTCTGTGACCTTTCTTACATTATCTTTTAATACAAGCCATGGTACAACAATATAGTCTGATACTTCTTGCAGATTATATTTAATATTTATCAAAGAATTATTTTTACTTCCTCATTCAAATAGCCTATACACCTTGGACTCTTCACTGTGCCCTACAAAAATGTGTATTTTGCTTTTGTCTTCTAGCTTTTGCCTAATTTTATTTTTCCACGAGCATACAACCACATCATAACAAAGACTCCGAGACAATTTGCTTGTGATTTCCTTCCACTCCATGTGCCCTTTGGTGTAATGAGAGACTCCTGGGAAGAAATTTTTCCAAGAGGTTTTTCCCCTTTTTAGATGATGTATGGGAAGAGGGTAAATTGAGAAGAACACAGCTAACAGATCACTCCAACTCCAAAATTATTGTGAGTTCCAAGGATGATAGAGCACTACACAATAGCATTGTTAATTCTGGCAATTGCAGAAACACCCACAATTTCAATGGGGGATGTGATGGAATATGAATGAAAAAATATGGTTGAATGAGAGAATGAAGAAAAAGAGGTTCGCCTTATTCTTAGATGATGTATGAGGAGAGGGTATTCATATGATGGAGGAATTGGGTCTACTTCAGCTAGCCGAACACTCTAATTCCAATATTATTGTGAGTTGTAGAGATCACAACAAATTGTTAAATATTAGAAACTCAAACTCCAAAGTTACTGTGAGTTCAGGGACCACACCCACTGTTAAATATGGTAGTTGCAGAGACATAACCAATAACAATGGGGTATTTGATAGAATAAGAAGGGAGAATTATGGTTGAATGAAAGAATATGGAGATATAGATTTTCCTAGTACTTAGATGTATGAGGAGAGACTGGTAATGAAGGAATTGGGTTTACTACAGCTAGCAGCTCCAACTCCAAAGTCGTTGAGTGTTGAGTGTCCCGGGGATCATGTAAGACTATGAAATATGGGAGCTGCAGATAACACTGGGAAATTTGATGGAATTTTAGAATTAGCAGTGGTTCACTAATCATGTTTTTCCATATAACATTGGAAATTTGTCTATCAATAAACAAGAAATAAGTCAAGCTTGTGGTCAATAAGCGTGGAGGGATTATGCTTACACTCAAAGTTTCAGGCAGGACCATGTCAGAGAGTACTGATCCAAAAGTGTGGGAAATTGAATTTTGGAGGCTGTGTGATCCCTCAACAATGGCCACAAATCATTTTCATCTGTATGTTTTGCCCAGATTTAAGCTGCCCAGAGCTACTGCAACATTGTTCTACAATTGTCTTTTCTATAGGTAGCTGCTTCCTTTGTTTTTCAGTGAAATTGCTTATTCCAAATTTGGCGTGATCCCATTTTGTATAGAAGAAGGGTTGATTGCAAGGAAGAACAGCTACAAGAAGATGAGCCAGGAGGCTACAACCCAATCGAGATTGCTAGCATTTACTTGGACCTTTTGGCCTGAGGCTAAGAGGTCTGCCCATAGAAAGCTATCTGCATCTCTTGTAAATCTACTAAGCTTCAAAATCCTACTTTTTAATATGTTTAGCATCAGAGAATTATCCTATGGTTTTAATAAGCTGAGATCCATGCCTTTTAAGACAGTCAAATTTGAATTTTGATATTAACACTTGAAATATCAAATATAATTTTTTTATTTCTTTGAAAATAAAGTTGAAATCTGCCATTTATCTTAGCCTTAGTTTTATGAAGATTTGCAATATATCTCCTAGCATATGAACTCTTCTGTATTTGCAACGTTTACAAATTTATTATTACAGTAGTTTGGTAATGGGATGCCAAAAAGTGTCTTCCATATATAATTGGGGCATCCTGGCACATCTAAAGAAGTTATACCTAGAGATAGATGGAGGAATATAAACACTTGATTTGAAAATCACGATTATATATAACTGATGTAAACATTTTTGAATCCTCACACATTCAAAATCTCAACCAATATGACTATATGTCTAATCCTGGAAAGTCTACCCCACGACAATGCTAGCCTATTAAAGTTGAAAAGATGTGGCATACAATGCTCCCTCCTCCTTAAAATTGAGTGCAATATTTTGAAATTTTTTAATTGTGCATCAGATATCTTTGAATGTCCTTTGTTAAAGAATTTTACCATGGGATTCAGCAAGATAGGGGCATTTTCTTTGTTGGAGATACTTTCATTATTTTGGATGGATGAGGTACAGTCTAGTTGCTCGTAGTAGAGAAGGGTGCAATTCCTTTACTTGAAAATGAAAGCATATAGTTGTTCAATGGTATTAGACAAATTAAAAAGGGTCAAGATAGCAAAGGAAAGGCTACAAGCTGAAACAATGTACTACTACAGATGCCAAAGAATCTATAACAGGTACTTTGGTTGGCTCTTTGGTGAATTTTGGTGTAAGGAATTTTCTTTTTTTCCTGCGAATTTTCTTTTTATGTAAAACAGTAAAATGCCATGATTTTTATTGATGATCTGTATAGCAGACCATTGCTCTAAAAATTTCAATATGTTATTCAAGGTACTTAATACTTCATTCTTTGTAAACTATTGTTTTCAATTTCACTTTGGTAAGATTTATTAGCAAAATCAATTCAAGAATCATTGTGATAACAGAGATTGAGAAAAAATACATGTTTTTTCACCTGTAGTATTATTGCCACATATTGCTGTCATGATTTTTTTTTCCTTTTCATTTTAATTCTACTCTATCGTTGCTACAGGACGTGATATTTACCGCAATTTTTATTTTTCCAATATTTCACCAACTATTTATTCTGCAAAAATCCTATGAAAAGAAAAAGTTTAAAACATATCTTGTAGACAGAATGAAAATACCTAAAATTGCTATTCTTTTTCATTTTTTCTCCTGGAAATACTCCCAAGAAAACTCTTTGGTACATCCACTGTTCCATTGATGGTACCCACTATACCCACTGTGAAGTGAAGTATAGTCTCAGTGTGCCTGAACCATGGGAATTGCAGTGGGTTTTGCACAACATGCTGGAATACTGGCAACAACCTGGCAACAGTGACACCAATCAATTGAACTCACTTTTGAGGCTAAAATCTGTTATTAAGCAACTCTGAGTTCTCTACATAAATAAATTATCAAAAATAAATAATTAAGGATTTCATAGTTCAATTGGAATTTGATACTACTGTATGCAGATATCTCTTTTCTTCAGGATATATGATGTCCAGCTCTGCAAATTAAGATTTAAGAACACCATATCCAATTGTTTGACCACTAGTCCATCTTTCAGTACCATGTTTATCGGTGCTCTACAGTGACTCGTGAGTAAAGAGAGAATTTTATTCAGCTCGCTAACCTGAGCTTCTGGAACTAGCAAAAGCAAGAAAAATGATGTTCAAATGACCTCAAACAATTCACCAAGCCCCTACTAAAAATAAAAATGTGAAATGTTGTCATATATGCAAGAAATCATTTAGTATATTCAGTATAGTTTTATAATTTTGCTTCATTGCATTGAATTTATAGACAAACTGTAAACTATGCCATAATGGTATCTGTTTATTTAAAACTATTTATTTCAAAAAGGGATAGAACTGATTAAAAATACAAGACTATGCAAGTCACAATTGTAAGTTACTTGCTTAATTTTGCAACTGGGGAAGGGAAAACTGACTGCATCAGTAAGTCTAATAAAACAAGGATAAAAATCATAGAAGTTTGTTTCATCCACTTCTTCAAACCAATTTAATTTAAATGGAGAAATTAAGGATCTTTACTTTTGGGGAGGTCAGCCTTAGCTTCTTCTTGTTGTAGTGGTCATGTTGTTCCTTTGCATGATGATGCAGGGGCATTAGGCACAATGAAGCACTTTGTATTTTCACGAGACACAGGGGTCTCATAATTCTAAATTCTCTTGTAATTATTAGTAATTCTGAATAAAAAGTGAGAATTGTAAATTTTCTCTATCAGTAGAGAACATGAGTAGTTAGGAATGTGAAGAGAATAGGATCAGTTAGCTGATTTTGGGATTAAGTCTAAAATTAGGAAATCGAAGAGTTTGATGAGCTGTTTGAGGATCTGAATTGATTCAGGTCATATTTGGGCATAAAATGTAAGCAGCTATAGTATAGAGGGGGTTGTTCAGACAGAAGGGAAAAAAAAGGCCCTTGAATTGAAGATATGGCCTAATATGATGCTGTAAGTAAATGCTTTCGAAATAAATTCTAGTTGTGTATATGTAGATGAAGAATCTGGTTGTAAACACCGTGTGAAACTTGATGCATTCTTGGTCGAAATATATAAGGAATGTCTGAATTCGTGAGGGAGAATGTATAAGGCACGTTTGTTGAAGTTCTTTGATTGATGCCGAGTTATTAGAACTAAAAATTGTTGGTTGTAATAGAAAGGATTCTGTTGTACTTGATTGATTTGTATGTGTTGATAAAGGGTTTCCCCAAATTTTTGTGGGAATTATGTAAGTGTCCTTGATTGAATTCTGGGCAGAGAATAGCCAGTCTTGTTTGTTAATATAGGGACTGAGTTCTGAGTGTATATTTCATTTCGGAATTATCTAGATATGAGCGGCCCTAAGGTTGTATGGACAATGTGTGGATTCATCATTTATTTAGTAATTCAATGTGAGAAGAATACTACTGTGATAATGTATGCCTACCAGGCAATCCGTGAATGATAGAGGTCGTAGGGAACCTGTGGAGAGATCGGGGATGAAGGCGAGCTAGGGCAAAGGACTATGTGAAAGGGTTATGAATTCCCTGGAAAAAAAAACAAGCACAAGTGAGGCAGAGTTGTATAGATAAGAACGTAGAAGAAAACAACGTTTAAGAATTAGAATGGAACCCTGCGTGGAAGAGTGGAACCTCGACGAATAGTGGCAGTAGTTTGAAGGCCGAAACTGGTAGTGTCGCGCAAAGGTGAAGGTGGTAAGTTATTTTCATAAAAATAACGCGATATCGCTTGACGTAGGGCACATGTCCTTGAGTGGTGTTGGAATACTGCAAATTTCGCGTAAATTATGAGCACTAAAGCTCGGAAAGAAAAAAAAAACGCAACATGTAGTCACCATCATCGGATCTTGAATATTGAAGCAATGATATGCCCGCCATCGGATGAGCGAGGTGAATTAATAGTGTAGTGGGCCCGATGGGTTCAATGAGAATTAGGCGCGGGGATTTCATTTAACTTATGTTTAAGTTGAACTTAATAAGGTCGATATGCATATGTATGGGCGAAGTAACTAGGCGTTGTTGACAGTGGGCGTCGAGAAGTTAATAGGTTCATCATGTTATGTTGAAACGTTGATTCAATTATTATATGCGTTCCATGGCTGGGGTGTGATCCTTGTAAGAACACAGCGTAAGCGTGGGGCCCGAAGACTCTTATACATGGTTACCCTTTGGCTTAAAAATCTAGCGCAAGGTCTTATATGTTGTTTTAAACCTTGGTTGAAGAACAATACATATGTTGATGCATTTGTTTACAGAAATGCCATAAGCAAAGCTAAAGTATGAGATTGGTGGCTAGGCCTTTGGTTGTTGATGTCGAAATATTAAAAGACATATAAGTGTGGCTTGGTGAAAAAAAATCGAATGTTGATCTGCGCTCTCATAAGGGGTGAAGTCTAAGTCAAACTTTGGGGCTACACTGAAATTTGAGTATTTATTTATTCGATCATAGAGCGGGTTATTCCACTGGTCTTATAACCATGGTAGAAGGAGAAAACTTCCGCAGGAGAGATGGGGAGTTTGAAGATCATTAGAACTTTGCTCTAATATCTCAAATCTCCGATTTGAGATATAGAAAATCCAACAAGGAATTAAGGAATTAGCCAGATTTAAAATTATTCAGCTAAAAGAAGAAGTGAGTTATTGTTATAGACACAGAGCGTGAAATTGTGAGGCCAGCAAGGGAGCTCACTATCACATGACACCATATGGTTTTTGTAAAGGGAGGGTTTTTTTGATTTGTTAATTATGGTTTTTATGTCCATGTTTCTACCTTAATAGTAGTCCGGCTTTCTAGTTTCAGGTTTTTTTGGATATAGGGTGTTATAGTTTTTGAAATTGGGTCCATGAAATTAAGTTTTTTGTTTAGTATGTTCCTGTATCTGGGGCTTAGGGTAAATAATTGAGATTGTTTTTGCTGAAACGAAACTGATGGGAGGTGTCGCTTGAATAATTGTTTTGTACACTTTAATTTCTTGATGTACATTTGGATTACGTGGTTCATGGTATGTAACTGAGATTGGTGTTGTTGAGATGGAATTGATAGCAGATGTCTCTTGAATACTTGTATTGTACAGTGTAATTCCTCGATGTACATTGGCCTTAAATATAGAAAAGAAAGTATAGGCAATAAGTGCTCACTCCTAGATGAGGATCTAAATTGGTGAGAGTTAGTCCTGGCTATTTAGTATTGTTTTTATATTACAGTACCATTTCCTATTAACGGATGACAAAAGACAAGATAAGACTAGTTTTATTAATGGCAGTGGGCGAAAAAAAGATAGGTCAATGGGGCTCAAAATTACAGCAGTTACAACATACTATGGGAGTGCCCATTACTTGTCATTAGGGATAGATGTAAAAAGTAGAGGGAGAAGAAGCATCCACATCTGTATCAATCACTCCGGAGCTACCGATGTGCTGCTTGATAATGTCAGCTGGGGAGTGCCAATCTATAGTCTACATATTTAAATTAGTACTGGAAAGGGGTTTGGCAAATCTCAGTCCTTGCGTAGGGTTTGATTCCCAACTTGAATCATAATCGAGAATGAGATTCTTGATTTTTCCCACAATGAAACTGTCTAAATTAGCTAATTTGTAAGTCTACTTCAATTTTTACCAACCTATATCCTTTCTGAGCTGGATGATAGGTATCACGCTTTGTTACCAAATACAAATATTTTTTATTATCTTATTTTTGAGCCCCGAGGATTGGCTTGATTGGCCTTGGAATCAGACATTGAACTTCTCAAAAGTGGGATGTCACGAGTTCAACTCCTGTGATTCCTTTGAAGTGGTATGTCATGAGTTCAACTCCTGTGATTCCTTTGGGGTTATGCACTATAATCAATACTGATGGTCTACCTAGTTTACCATTTATGAATACTTGGAAAGTGACATGTATTTTTTATGTATTGTTTTGCTATTGCTAATTAATCAAAAATTAAAATTAGACATGATTAAATTGGGCAGGATATAAATATAAAGGGGTATAAAAAATGTTAACGAAAAAATGGATACCTACAATATCTAGTGAAAGTAGGGGGTTTTTAAATTGGGAAAATGCAATGGGTTAGTATTGGTAGGGGGTTAAATAAAGTGATTTTAAGATGTATTTTCCAATATGTAGTCAAACTAAGTGTATTGTTTAGTATGCCACGAACGCACGTGCTATGCCATAGGTTAATTGAGTGACGCCCCTATGGTTTCCTCATAGATATGTTCATCTCCTTTATATGAAATCTATATGTATGCATTTTAAATAGGATTGTAGAGGATTTTACTGGACGGTTCGAGAGGAAGGTTTCGCTTGGATAATCAGGTTATATTCTTCCACATTTATTTGCAACTATCAATAAAGAAGATTTGTCTTATTCTTGAACTCTATGATATTTATGCTTCAACTCATGCTATGATATAATTATGTATGATTTCATGGTTTATATCTTCATTCTTATATGGTCTATCATTCATATCTTGAACATGATTTGAACTACTGTTAGGATATATGCTTTTCTAGAACGTGTTGTAGGTTTTAAAGAAGTGGAGGAAGGAGAGGGCTTGAACCTTGTGGGAACACCTTCAAATGTAGGACCTATAGATACTCTCTCTTCATCCCACTTTAGTATTTTATGCATTAGGACTTCTTGTTTTCTTTATTCTTATTTGTATATGCCCTTCAATTTGTTGGGGTTTCTGACCTAGACCCTAGGGTGTTTTATCCTGTAACACACTGCAACTTGGACATAACTTGCCCATGGAATGGTTGTAAGTGGTTAGAAAAATTTCTCAACAAATGGGAATTTAAAAAACAATTCATTGAAAAATGCATCTTTTTCATAATCAGGAAATGTATACCCTGAAGTCTTGAAGACACAGTGTTTTTGAAACTAACTAGAGGCATGATGATACTGAAATACAAAATTGGTGTTGTGGATGAGACTTCACTGATTGTAGTGTGTGGGTATTTCGATTGAGACCAAGAAGATAACACTGCAAATTACATACAAGTTTCATTCTTCAATAAACTTCTTTCTGTAACTATGATTGCATCATTAGTAATTGAAGGTATAAACATTAGGATCACAGTCGAAAAAAATATTGCAACTTATTCCCTTCGTAATATCCTTTGAAGACAACTACATGTGAATCCTCTGTTGATAATATTTTCTCAAGATCTGTAATCAATGTGGCAAAATCGGCCAAAGCCTGTAGGGAACATAGAAACCTGCGGGTACTTGAATCATTGTAGGAAACTTTCTCGCTTCCAAATGGCATTGAATGAACATCAATGTGATTCTGGAAAGAAAAAATAGAAAACCATATGAGCACAATTAAAGTGAATCACAATTTCCAAATTCCCATGCTTATTTTTTCAAATCAAGAAGCCTCTGAAATTTTAGGTCATAATAGATAGATATCGTATAACTTAATAAAAACAAGAAGGGCCTTAAATTATGGCACAATCTCAAACATCAAGCTCGTGCTTTATGTAAACCATTCAATGAAACCTTCATCTCCAATATATACAAATATCATAGATTTGGTTGAAGCTCCACCCCAACCGTAGGAATTGATTAGATACCTCTCATGGAAGGTATGATAAGTACAAGACGAAGGTGTAATAGTTGAAAATTTGTGTGAAGTTCCCCACATGGTATTTCACAACTGGGGAAGAGGTTTTTACCATGGCAGCACTAGTATGCCATTTTCGTGTTGGAAAAAAATTGAAAAGGGGACATTTTGGTGTCTGATAATTGGGTTTCATGACAAATGAAACTGATATCAAAACAAAAATTAAGACTATTCGATATCAAATCATTTCACTCATAAATTCAGAGGATGTTTGCTACTAAATGAACAACCACTACATGGCTATAACAAATACTGACTGAAGCCTTCATAGTTTAATGGACATGCACTAAAGGAGTATATATGAAATTCCAATAACAATTACCACCATGTTACCTCAATTAGCTCAACTACCACTTACCAGTGGCAGGCTTTATTGGGGGGCACTTGAAATCCACATTCAAAGAACAGTGATTCCTAATAATTTATTACAAAATAAAATCTCAATAACCCTTCCTCCACGTGAGGTTGAAATAGGAAGTTTTCGGTTAAATATGAGTTGTTAGGATAATCACGTGATTCATTGTAATACAACGAGTTAATAAGCTGAGTTGTTAACTGGTTTTTGTGGTTGTACAAGTTGGCATTTTTCAAGATAAAATTTGTAAAAATAAGAATCTCTTACTTTTGGTTTCATGGAAAAATGTCTGATTCTCCCTTTATCTCTAGAGACATTTTTTTCAGCATTGTTAGCGTACATAATATAGTACAAATATAGTGCATAGGAGAGGAGTGCATCTCACTAATGCATTTCGATATAGGAGTCAATACAGGATGCCCGTTAGTTTCTTTGTATATTTCTGGATTAAGAAGTCATATGAATTTTCCTCTAGGAATCTATGCATGATTTTCTGTGTAAATACTTCATGGATTTAAATTTTGTTAATTTAGGAGGGGCCATCAAATACTCTCTGTATTTCTAAAGGAATTTCGAAAGGTGTGCATTCATTTGTTTTCCTCCAATCCTGTATTAAACAAAAGGCAATACATAAAATGTGAAAATTCTATTCTCAAAAGGTAATACATTGAACGTGAAAGTTCTATGCCCTTGTGATCATAGCCATTTTAGCTTGAATCTGGAGAAGAGACGCTCTCACATTGCTTCCATTAGGTTCAACATTAAATTCAAATCTCTGGTTAAATTCTTATTCCAAAACAACCAATATTTTGCATTGATGCTTGAATTCACGAGGACGCCAAAAATAGGATATTCTAAAACATGATATCTTAAATGTTCATTAGTCAAAATTAATTAAAAGTAGGTTCAATGCTATGAATATAGAGAAATATTTCATTATCGAGAGACAAAATTCTTATTACTCAATTAAGGATTAATTCTCATCAACTCCTGTGTGAAACAAAGCAATGTAAAAGGCCAAAATAAATCTGGGAGGAAAGAGTAAGTATTTTTTTCTCTTCTAGAAAAGTGGAAATGGAAAGGAATTTCATTTTAAAATGTTAGGCCTTCAAATACAACAGGGAAAATTATGCAGATATTATGGCAGCTAGCTCTTCAGATAATCTATTTAGCAAGCAACATTTATTGTAAGACCGCACAAGAAAAGTGCCAAATACAAGAACCATATGGAGAAGAAATCTATCCTATAGGCTATTTTTAACCTCGTAGATGTTAAAATAATTTATTTCTTTGTATATTTCTTATTCCTCAAAAGACAACATAAAATGTGTATATTGATGATATGGTAGTCTTCATTCACTACAAACATGAAAACCGACCAAAGTGTCACTTACAAAAAAAAAAACGTACAACGAGTTTTATCAAGAATCTCGACATGAGAGGTTCTCTCCCTGGAACCATAAAAAATAATATAACAAGGTCCTTGACCATAACCATGTACCTCATTTTTCATGGTTTCAATCATGGATTCTATGTTGTTTATTGTTCACTTCAAATCAACCTAATTATTTATACCACCCTCATCGAGTACAATCGCATTATTTACACTCACAAGCAATGTACACTATAGATTTCCAAAGCTATAATCATGATCACTAAATAACTTTGTAAACTGATCATAGGTCATTAAGTATAAAATAATTCGCAAAAAAATATGCATTATAAAATTTATACAAATTATTTTCAATTGAATAATTTAATGGCAAAATAGTTTATCATTCATTCATAAAAAGTATATATATAATTTAATTATTCTAAATTTTATTTTTTTAAGTATATGAATTTGATTGAAAATTCAATAATAAATATTTGTTAGAATTATAAGCTTAACTTATCTAACTTATGTAATCATGGTCTTAGATTAGTCATCACCATATATATACTTGTAAGTGTGTACAGTCAACTTAGAAGTGAAACAATAAGAAATTAAAACCATGATAAAATAATAATGTTAGGTCCCCATATTACTAGTGTAATCCCTTATTTTTATTAGTGTAGCCCCATTATTGTTATTGTTCTAGCCCTGTAACCCCCATATTTTTATTATTTTTCCCTTACATTATTATAGTTAGGTCGGCTAGGATTATATTGTGACCCCATGGACTCCTATATATAGAAGGAGGTTCTGTCATTTGTATCATCCAATAATTATTCATTTATGTAATGTATTGGAGGTTTCCCCCTTGAATTGGCTAATTTATAAGGCATTTATCTCTCCTTTCTTCTATTTTTGGAGCCGGTTTCATAATATTTGGTATCAGAGCTTTGGATTCTAGGGTTTCGCTGCTCCAAACAGGTCATCATGGAATTTTCACTATAAATTTGTTTCTACAAAGGTCCAGAAGCTTAAATTTTTATAGAGCGAATCATAAATCTTGAGGAATGTTGTGTAAAAAATTTAGATCTTGGTTCACAATATTTTAGGGGATATGATTTGTGGAAGTTAGGGTTTTATTAGGATCCATAATTTTACCTAAACTAGTCATCGTGTCATTTTTGCTCTAAGTTTTTTTCTACAAAGGTTCAAAAGATGAAATTTTTACAAAGTAAAGCCAAAATCCTGAGGAAATATCTATTAATATTTCAGATCTTGGTTCACAATATTTTCGGATATATGATCTGTTGAATTTGGGGGTTTTCAGGCTCCTGGATTTCATCTCAAAGAGGTGACCTTGGAAACTTCGTCATAACTCTCTCTCTGAGAATTGTGTTTGAATTTTGTAAGAAATGGATACAAGTACACAGACTATAATTTCGTGTGTAGAAATTTAAGAGCCAAAGGAGGAAAGAGTTAGACGTGGCACGTCGTACAAGTGCGCTTTACTAAACCAATCAATAATTAGGTTACTGTGGGAGATTCGGAATAAATTTTCCTTGAAGTATCCAAATCAAGTAAGACCTATGGCACTCAAAATATGGTTTATAGGTGTATTATAAGACTGAATTTCAGATATTGAAGATCGGATATTACAGAGATAATTCAGTTTCAATATCGAGCTCCTCAAAAGCAAGAAAAATGTGTGTATTTTTTTCAAATTGCATAAGTCTTGTTTGAAAAATCAATTTTAAGTGATGCCGAGGGAATATTGAGCATAGATATCAGTATTGGGCTCTAAAATTCCCCCTAAAAAGAATTAAACACCCATTAAGCCCTCATAATACTCTACTATGACTCATGAATATGAAGAATTGCAACATGATCTATCAAAATTACAAGAGCAAGTGCACCAAATTTCACTCTCGCAAAGAGCAAGAAAAAATGAAATGGAAGTTTTCAAGAAAGGCGTGGAAGAGAAGATGGATGGTTTGAGGAAAGGCATGGAAGCTAAGATGGAGGACATGGAAGCTGGCATGGAAGCTAAGATGGATGACATGGAAGAAAAAATGAAAGACAACATGGAAAAAATGAAGAATGATCTAAAAGAATACATGGATTTTTTGAAAAATTTGATACTATAAATGTTTCCTAATGGCGAAAAGATAGTAGAGGAAACTCATGATGAGAACAAAATA
Source organism: Pinus albicaulis (assembly GCA_034641835.2). Taxonomy (NCBI): domain Eukaryota; kingdom Viridiplantae; phylum Streptophyta; class Pinopsida; order Pinales; family Pinaceae; genus Pinus; species Pinus albicaulis. The sequence goes on from CM076569.1 coordinate 197,271,245, forward strand.
AATGTTAATCATGATTTCATAAACTCTAATGTTGGATGGAAGAACCACCATATTCCAAAGATGGATATGAGGAAGTTTCATGGCAACGATCCTGTAACATGGATAGTACATATGGAGCAATATTTTGATCTCAATAATGTGAAAAACACACAAAAGGTAAGCATTGAAACTTTGCATTTACAAAAAAATACATTTTTATGGTATCAATGGCTTTGCTCTCATAAAAAAATTGTCACTTGGTAAATTTTTATTGAGGAAGTTATAGCACATTATGAGGATACAAAGAGCAACACCTTCTTTAGCCAATTGATAAATCTCAAACTAAAGGGTTTAGCGGTGGAGCACATTGATGACGTCCAAAAATTGAATATAAGGGTAAATGATATTCCAGAGGAACACAGGATTTATGTCTTCATAGGGGCATTAAAGGATAAAATCCAACATGAAGTTCATGTTTGGGAACCTGATTCATTGGAGAAAGAATTCAGGTTGGCAAGAAAAATTGAATGTAAAATTATGGCGACAAGGAGGCCTACCACTCACATCTATAAAGATGGAAGTGTTGCTACTCCTAGACTTCCACAAACTACAAGGTTGACACCACAAAAATTGGAAGAAGAAAGAGCAAAATGGCTTTGCTACAGTTGTGATAGAAAATACACTAAAGGTCATAAGTGCGTTGAGAAGAAATTATTTTACATAGATTGTGAAGAGGAGGAAGAAAATGAACAAGAAACTTCAAAAGAAGAGGACATACACGAGGAAAAAACCCTAGAAGAAGAATAAATGAGTACCACCATATCATGTAATGCATTGGAAGGAATAACCACTCCTAAAACTCTCAAGATAGAAGGACACATCAAAAATAAAAATTTAATAGTGTTGATTGATTCGGGTAGTACCCATAATTTTATTCATTGTAAGGTAGCCAAGGAATTGAATTGTTTCCTATAACCAACACCAGAATGTCAAGTGATGGTTGCAAATGGAGGAACTATAAATTTCTCTATAAAATGCCATAATATCAAGCTAACCACAGGGGAAAATTTATTGAATATTCCAATTCTTTCCATTCCAATGGGAGGTGTTGATGTTGTACTAGGAGTACAATGGTTACAATCTTTGGGGATGGTAGCTTCTAATTTCAAGAACTTTTCTTGAATTTTTTTTGAAAGGAAATGAAGTTGAATTAAGAGGTATCGCATGGAATATGGGAAATATAATAAGCTCTAATGTCATGAAAAAGCTTCTGAATAAATAACAAAGAGGCGTGATTTCACAATTATGCTCACTAGAAGTTCCAACATCAAAGGCATCTATTTCTTGAGATCTCCAAAAAGTCTTGGACAATCATTCCAAGTTGTTTGAAACTCACATAGGACTCCCACCTATTTGTGATTAGTCTCATGCTATTCATTTGATTCCAGGAGGTGTTCCTCTAAACATCAGGCCTTACAGATATCCTTATGTCCAAAAGAGCGAAATTGAACATATGATTGCAGAAATGTTAGAGGTTGGTATAATTCAACCTAGTCAAAGTTCCTTCTCTGCTCGAGTAGTATTGGTGCACAAGAAGGATTGATCATGGCACACGTGTCCGGATTAGAGGGAGCTAATAAGCTCACTATTAAAGATCAATTTCTGATTCGTATGATTGATGAATTATTGGATGAATTACATGGTGCAATTTATTTTACCAAGTTAGATATTCGTTTAGGATAACATCAAATTAGAATGAAGACTGAAGATATTCTGAAAAAATAATTTCAAACTCATGAGGGTAATTATGAATTTTTGGTCATGCCTTTTGGCCTTACAAATGCACCTCCTACATTTCAAGGGTTGATGAATTCCATTTTCAAGCCCTTCCTTACAAAATTTGTGCTAGTATTTTTTGATGACATACTAATCTACAAAACATTGGAGGAGAAAAAATTATATGCAAAAACATCCAAATGTTTCTTTTCAGTAAAAGAGGTGGAATATCTGGGTCATATTGTATCTCATGAGGGTGTTAAGGTAGACCCTAAAAAAATTAAAGCCATTAAGGAATGGAAGGTCCCCACAACCATAAAGCAATTGCGAGGATTTTTTAAGTTAACAGGGTATTATCTCAAGTTTGTTAAGAATTATGAGAGAATAGCAGCACCTCTAACAACATTATTCAAGAACAATGCATTTTCATGGACTCCTAAAGCAACTAAGGCCTTTGAACATCTTAAAGAGGCAATGTGCCTAGCACTGGTATTATCTATGACAGAGTTCACAAAAACCTTTATTGTGGAATGTGATGCCTCGAGAAATGGAATTGGTGTTGTTTTAATGCAAGAAGGAAGACCCATTGCTTTTGAAAGTCATCCAATCAAAGGAAAGTATTAACAGAAAGCTATTTATGAGAAGGAAATATTGGCAATAATACATGCATTGAAGAAATGGCAACCTTACCTAATTGGAAGGCACTTGAAGGTAAAAAATGATCATGATAGTCGTAAATTTTTTTTGGAACAAAGACTATCTTCATAAGAGCGGAAAAAATGGGTCACAAATATGTTGGGTTATGACTTTAAAATCATCTACAAAAAAGGGAAGCTAAATGTTGTCGGATATGCACTCTCAAGAAAGGATTAAGAGGTGGAAACAATGCTTTGTGAAATTTCTATTATCCAACCAGATTGGATAACCGAACCAAGGGATGAATGGAAGAAGGACGAAAAAGTGTTGAAACTCATTCAAAATTTGCAGCAAGATCCTAGTACATATGATACATTTAGTTGGAAAAATAATTCCTTATGGTACAAAAATTACTTATATATTTGTAATAATTCCCAACTAAAACAAAATATTCTTTTGGAATTGCACATTTCTCCATTAGGAGGACACTCACGATTTTTAAAAACTTACCACAGGGTGAAGAATTTTTTTTTTGGGATGGCCTTAGATCTAATATTCAAAATTTTGCGGCAGAATGTTTGGTTTGCCAGTAAAATAAAGTTGAGAAAATTAAGACACTATATCTTCTATAGCCTTTATCCATTCCAGGTCAATGTTGGGAGGAGATTTCAATGGGTTTTATCACAGGTTTACATAAGTTCGAAGGAAATATTTTCATCATGGTGGGAGTTGATAGACTTACCAAGTATGCACAATTTTTTGCATTATCTCATCCATTTAAAGAAAGTACAGTTTCTACTTCATTTATAGAAACAATTCAAAAGCTACATGGAAGCCCAAAGATTATTGTAAGCGACAGAGATCCCATTTTTACTAGAAATTTTTGGACGAAATGATTTTCTTGTTGGGTACTCAACTAGCTCATGGCTCATCTTATCATCCTCAATTCGATGGTCATACTGAGATAGTGAAAAAATATTTGGAAGGTTATCTTTGTTTTTCTGTATCTGATAAACAAACACAATGGGTCAAGTGGTTACCTCCGGCTGAATGGTGGTATAACACTTGCTTCCATACTGCAGCAAAAATGACCTCATTTATGGCACTTTATGGATGCCATCCATTGTCCATCACATCATCTTTAAGAGAAAATTCTAAGATGCAAGCAGTGGAATATCACATCGAGCATAGACAACAAGTTTTGCAACTCTTAAAGGATAACATAAATTTGGCACAAAATCAAATGAAACAACAGGCAGATCAACATCAAAGCGAGAGAGTTTTTGATGTGAGATACTGGGTATTTTTATGCCTACAAAAATACAAACAAATTTCCCTCAATAAAATTAAGAAGGATAACAAATTATCGCCAAAATACTATGGTCCTTACAATGTGTTTCAAAGGATTGGTACTATGGCATACAAATTGGAGCTTCCTACTTCTTTGCGAGTGCATCCAGTTTTCCATTTTTTGTGCTTAAAGAAGGTTACAGGTGACAAACTTCCAGTTCAAACAATATTTCTAGAACTTGATGAGGCACAAAAAATCATATTGGAACCTGAAACAGTCACAAAAACAAGAACTCGATATCTATGAAATCGATCAATTTCAGATTATCTCATCAAGTGGAAGAACTTACCCACTGAAGATTCTACATGGGAGGATGATAATTTTATACAAAAGAATCCGGAGCTACTCAAGAGTTGAGGACAACATGTTTTTCAAGGAGAGGGGCATGTTAGGTCCCCATATTACTCGTGTAGTCCATTATTGTTATTAGTGCAGCCCCCTTATTGTTATTGTTGTACCCCTGTAACCCCCATATTATTATTATTGTTCCCTTACATTATTATTATTAGGTCATCTAGGTTTATATTTTGACCCCATTTACTCCTATATATAGAAGGAGGTTCTGTCATTTGTATCATCCAAGAATTTTTCATTTATGTGATGTATTGGAGGTTTCCCCCTCGAAGTGGCTGATTTCTAAACCGTTGATCTCTCTTTTCTTCTATTTTTGGAGTTGGTTTCATAACAAATAATGTGTTATGTAAGGAGGTCACCATTTTGTTTGGAGTATATATGTTTAGTTTGAATTTAGTGAAGTGGGGTGATTTAAATCATTTTTTTTAAGTTTAAATTTATTCAACACCATAAAGAACCCGAGACATCCAAAATCCTTAAGTTTGGCAGTTGTAACCTATATTTTGAAAAACATTCACAAGATTTTCTAAAAATCATGCTGAAATTTCTAATATTTTTGAGGGGGATGAATAATGTACCTGAGCATTATGTAAAATTTCTAATATCTACATGGTGATCTAAAACAGGTAGATGAAGTGCCACACTAAGCATAATTTAGCAAGTAATTCAAAACTCCTATTAAATTCTTAATACACACCATGAATTTTTTTACGTTACCACTTGGATTCGCTACACACCTACTAAAGGATATTCTAGAACACAATAGTTGAAACGTTCATTAATATAAATTAATTTAAAGAAGATTTGATGTTGTGAATATAGAGAAATATTTCATTATGGAATTATTTATCAGAGGCAAACAGGGAGTAGAATCATCCTAAAATGTTAGCTACGATATTTTGAGATTTTACAATTGATCTGGATGGAATGTATTAGTTTTGTTTTGCTAAGTATCCAAACAGTAATTAAAATGTGTGCATAATGTTATATGAAGTTTGCAGGTTAAGCAAATGGATTTAGCTTTGTCAAACATATTTCCGTGTGAGGATTAAGTATGTATTTTAACTGTTTATCATTGTATAGCAGTAAATAATAGAGAATAAAACATCACATAGCACATTAATTAGCAAATTTGATAAAGCAATTCACCCCTCCTAGGCTACATCTGTTGGTCCAGCTCCCAATGTCATGTCCCTCATATCTTATTCCTCAAAAATGGTAATTATAAGTGAAAATGAGCCTAAATAGGCTATTCTATCTATAAAATCAGCTTCAGAATGTATGAAATAGCCAGAGATGACTATTAATTTGCATAAAACAGATAATGGATGCCTAATACACTGCCTACACCATGGTGGCCTTGATGGCTCCTTGATCTTCCCTAAAGCTAAACCTACTGAAGATGACCTCTAATAACATTGAAAAATGTGACAAACTTCTCCAAATGTTGAGAATACACAAGATTTACTATTTTTACACCTTGTTTGGTCGAAAATTGAAGGAGTTATGGAAGAAACAAGATTTTCCAAATATCCATAAAAAAACTCCTCCAAAACTGGAGGAACTCTAGTTAAGTTCAACAATTTTGGCCAACCTGATGGAAATGGTGGACTCCACCCAAAATTAGTGGTAGCATTTAATTTGACTGTTATCCACTTACCACGCATGTGACTGGTTCCACCTTAGCCTCCTGCATCTCTGTTACTGGATCGTGGCATTTAAATTCATATGTGTTCACATGAAAAATCCTTGCAACTTTAACATCAGTGGTTTGAAGTTATGGTTGGCAGAAGCTCTCAGTCGTAGGTGTAAGTCACATGGAGTCAGGGATGGCCTTGAGGGCTAGCCCTTTTTTATTTTTCCACCAAAATACATTAGAAAGCATAAATTATACCAGTGCCCATCATGGTTAAGGAACACCACGGAGGCAGGCCAATTGCACCTGTGGGCTGGCAGCCAGGCCACCCATGCTCGAATCCTACAGAGTTGATAGTAATGTTGCCACACAAAACTCCTTCGGCCTAGGGCCATGAGTGGCCTCTGAGCTTGCCACATGGCACTCTTTTATTGGCCAAAAACAAATGAATTAAAAACCAACGCTAACTCAGGTTCTGCCACTTGTCCTCAATTCATTCGCCCTCCAGGGAATTTTTTTTTTTTTTTTTTCCAAAATTTATAAAGTGAAACTTGGTTAAAATATTTTGGACTTTACTAGGATTTTCAAACCTTCACAACTTCTACATACGAAATCTATTTTGCGAACCGTTCATGGCTCCAGAATCATAGCGATGAGACCCTTCCGTTCGCTCAGGTTGCAAACATTTTTGAGCACTTTTATTTTTGAGCATTTTTGAATTTTAACATGATCTCCTGATCACACCTCCAAAATAGGAAGCTTTTGGAACCCAAAAGCTCTCTAGATTACTAAACCTGAAGATGAGGAGGCTGAATCTCCACTCTTCCAATCTTAATCGACTAAAATTTCCCTAATTTCATTAATTGGAGCTTCTCATGAAATGACAAATTTTTCCTTGAATCTGTTGACCAACCATTGCTAACTTTGACCTTGTCATGTTGCACATTTTTTAAACTTATAGAACAACAACTTAAATTTGAAGTAAACATATTGTTCCTACATTGGTATATCTTCAAAGGAAACTGAAAATTTCTTTCACCATGCATCCTATGCTTATGGTGATTTTTTGTTGAATTAGCCTTGTACTTGTGTCGATTCCGGATCAAGTTTCCTTGCCATAGTACCTTTCCATTCTGAAACCAGAAATGATCATTGCTGAACTTTGTGCCTTCTCTGCTTGGATTCTCTACCCTCTCTTAGACCTTTGCACCTTCTTGCACTGGCGCTTTGTCTTCTGCACCGATCGACACCAAAGACAAATGCTGCAACTGCTTGTCATCTTCTTTCAAAGACAACATGCTTTAGACTGAAACAACTCATTATTTACATCAGCATAAACATGAAAAGGATTATTTACAAATTCATTTTTTTTAATGATCAATAAAGTGAAATTTTGGCTTGCATTGACAAGCCTTTCATCTTCCCAACATTCACTAAAGAAGAGTCTAGCTTTTTTCGATGTGCTCTCACAATAAATGCCTTGCCATCGTTGAATAAATGGTGCTTGTTCTCATGGAAATGAAAGATATCTTTCCTGTGATACAAGTAAGGACTGCCCAACACCATACCTCTAATATCAAGCTGAACAACATCTAATTCAACCGTGTCAATAAAATGTGTTGTTATTGCAAAGCGCAACATGCACTTCTTTGAAACCTGTAAATTTTCATCCTTACAAGTCCAACCAAGATGCTATTGTTTCAGATGTGGAATGGTTTCAAGATTTAGTTTCTTGACTAAGTCTTCATAAATAAGATTCACTTGCGAGCCACTGTCAAATAGTGTGTCAACCTTGGTATGTTTGGAAATGACCCTCACCTGAAACAGTTCAATTCTCTTCTCTTCACCTGGAGATTCTATGTGACAGTTAGAAATAATAGAACTGGTTTAGTTTCATGCACTTTCTCCTTCAAGTTATTTAGTGCCATAACTATGATTTTGGTTTCATCTCCTTAGTCTGATCCTAGAACTTGTTCAACTATTGCAACTGTCTTTCCTTTCTCCTTGGCTTTATCTTTGGCTTTAAAACTTTCTAGTTTGAACTCCGAATGAAGTTTCCAACAATGCTCCTCATCATGGCTTGTTTTGGAACAGTGTTTGCAGAAAAATTTTCCCTTCTCTTTCCTAGAATTTGCATTTCTCTTTTTCCTCCCTTTGCCTTTAAACTCACTTTCCTCATTCCCATCTAAATTTTTTTTACCGCTTGCCTCTAAATGTGTTGCTTGAACAAAAACCTTATCTAAACTTGTAGGTTTAAACATGGGAATGGTATATCTCAGGTAAGTATGCAAACCTCCTATATACTTGAGTAAATTTTCTTGTCTATTGTTGTACAATCAACAACCCCCCCTATTTTTAGTGTTAGTAATACCACTAATAAATGGGGAACCTTCCCACAAAAAATAAAATATAAGCATTTAAGGTTACTTTTGTTTTCACAATAAAATAAAATATCAAAGTAGAATTTTCTAAAACATGTAAATTTACCTTCCCATACTCCAAGCGCATAAAAAATCACAAATTATGAGTCTCCTTATAGATAAAGTGCTACATGATCATTAGACCTAAGAAAAACTTTATATTGGAAAGTCTCAAACATTAAGGGAAGCTTTAATAAACCTATTTTTATCACATCGCAAAAAGGTCACATCAAGCATCCTTTATAGAAGCCGCTCCTTAAAAGTGCGATCCGTGAAAATGCGAGATCACCAAGCTTACAATCTCATAGTCTCTCACAAAATCGCATATCACGGTAGCCTAACTTAATGATGGTTTTTAATGATAGTAAGTTTTTGCAAAATAGCTTTTATCGCAGATCAAAGGGCTCACAGTTCTAGGATAATAACTTTCCGATGTTTGATGCAAATTTATGAGCATTAAATTTAGCTTAACGTTCCATTAGTGTTCATTTATTAAAAACGATGCGGATTAAGGTAAAAGGACCATCTGACGCAAGTTGATATCATTTGATATGATTTAGAATTAAAAGTTTTCCCGTCACCTTATTTTTTTCTTTCTATTCATTTTTCCTATATTTACTATCATCTTTTTTCTCTACTTGCAACTTTCAGGAGGAATACCCAGAGTGTAAACTATGAAGAAATGGTGAAGAAAGGTAAGGTTCCCGTGTCTGAGAAGTTAGAAATGACACCATTATTCACAGACACCACCTGTAGTAGAGATGGAGGGATATCTACCTAGGAAGCTATGTATCAGTTCTTAGAGAAGGAAAATCCAATAATTATGGAAGTTACAGTTACAACAGATGAAATCAGTTCTTCTGAAGCATCCGTAACTGAGCTTGCATGCTCGTTTCTACACCCCATTGTTGCGAGGCCAAAGATACTCCCCTACAATAATATGGCGAAATGGATTATAGATCAAGAGGACATATCTGATAGAGAGTTCAAGACGGCCAGTCGGCGAGTCATGGGGTCGTTTACCCCAAACAATTTGAAAAGTATGTACCATTTTCCAGAACCCCAGACTAGATACAACAAGCAATTTGTAGAAAATTTCACCAAAGAGAACGAAGACTTGGAAGAATTCACAAGGCATTGGTAAAACAATGAAGAAAGGTTGAAGAAGGATAAAAATGGTATGTATTCTACTAGTTCTCTTTCTTCTCGTTACTGTTTTGCTGCTGCAATGTTATGTAGACTGTTTGGAAAACCAAACATTGACAAGTTTTCATCAGAATGGTTACTTTATTGGATGTGGCTGTCAATGCCACCATAATGGATTGGGCCCAAATTTTATCAGATAATTTAGCCTCTGCAATTGTAGCATAAAAAAGTAAAAGAAGCTCTACTTTAAGGATTTACCCTCCTTTATTTTTGAGTGCTTATATCATGGATGCTATTTGTTTTGTTTTTTATTTCCCTATTATGGGATGAAATGGATAGTACAAAATCCACTTCCCATTCAGGGTTATCACAAAGTATTATGGGAATCCAATTTCATCCCACATTTCTTTAAGATTTGTCATGGAGTTATAAATGATCTATAATCAAGCTATCTCAAGGTTTTCCCAAGAAGATGAAGTAGACATTCTCCCTGTGGGAAGGTGGTTTGGGGAAGAATAATTCATGTATATCAAGGTGATTGGCAGCATTGCTTCACCCCATGTGCTACCTTTTTACGTCCCCGACAAACTAATGACCTGGGAAATAGAATATCAGACCTATGGTCTAGGGGGAATGACCAAGACACTGAAAGAGTCTAATAAATCCATTTGGCCCCAATTTCCTGTAGTATGCAGAACTTTTGCGTTCTCTGACTTAGGTCATGCCTCTAAAGAAGTTGATAATATGTTATGCTTTCAACTACCAAAGTTCCCGGGGAGGCAATATGATCCCTTTTTTGTTTTAAGTAATTTTACTACAAGTGTTAAAATAAAAAGTTTTTTCCAATGAAGAAGATCCCTTTGACGATGTCTTTCTGTAGAAGAACACCTTCAAAGAGGTTCTACATATGGCACGAATTCGGTTTAACCAAAAAGAACTCCAAAAGTTTGACATTAACATAAAACAGAGGTTATCAAATGTCTCGTTCAACCAATTGTTCATCAAACCTCCAGAGGAACCTACTCCTAGTGTTAGCATAAGTGGAAATTCAAAACATAAATCTAAATCCAGTTCTGAAAGAAAATCAGTAGGAAAATCTAGTGATCAGTCCAAGAGTGAACACAGAAGAAGTGAAGGGTCAATTAAAAATACAGCTCAATCTAAAGTAAAGCCTGGCTAACGGGTTTTGTCCCCGAAACAAGTTGAAACTCCTACAAAGCCAAAAAAGCGAATTGTAGTAGATCTAGAAATAGAATGGAAGAGTTTTAATAGCGTGATCAACACTGAAGAAGAGAGCACAGAACCACTGACAAACCCAAAAGAGACAGTTACAGGAATGGAGGTAGAAGGGACTATCAATGCTCAGGAAACAGAGTATATTCCTATTGCTCCCTCGTCAGAAATTGTACTAAGGATAGAGGAAATTCCTCCTCTAGATGTATTTTATAGCCCTCAACATAAGGTTGTCATTAGAAGGCAAAGAAAGAAAATAAAGCTAGAGGCCATGCTCATTCCAGAAGTTGAACCTCTAGATGTTCTTTGGAAAGATCCCACTACAGACCCATCAGAAAATCTAACTAAGATCTCTCAAATCACAGGAGCATATGCTTCTTCAGCAATTTATAAAACAACAGAGGTTCGGTTACTACTTAAAGATAAATACAACAGGATTTTTTTTTAGAACAACAACTCCAACAAGTCAGCATCAATCAAAAAGTAGAGACACAGCTAGCAAAACTCGAACAAGGCTTCCATCAGATGCAATTAGATCACCATTCAGTTTAGCCAATAAAGAAGAATACTTACTTACTATGATAGAACTGCATAAGGATGACCCCAAAATTGGGGATTTTATCACAGAAGCACTCGCTCTATATTCTCAGCTCTTGAAACAGGAAGAATTATTCAGCCAGAAGATCTCGCAATGGAATTCCCATTGAGAAATAATCGATAAAATTACAAATCAAGTCGTAGATTTACGACTTGATTATGATTCAATTTTTAATAAGGTTTCAGACTTCTTGGACTGGCAGAAATCAGAAGAAGGGAAAAGAGTAGAATTTCCTAGAATTGACAAATCGCAAAGAGAGATGTTATCTGTGAAATGGGATTTCCATCTTAAAGAAGCAGAACAGGTGATGATGAGAGGCAGTAGAAGCAGTGAACAATATCATTGAGAGCATAAATGAAAAACTGTACATGGCCAATTTCATTGCAGAGACTATCCCAGGCTTCCTTCCACAAGCACAACAGCTTCAAACAGAGTGGAAACAAATAGAAGAGGAAAAAGCAGGGATAATTAAACAGATAAAAAAGTTGAACTGGGACACATACTAGAGGTACATTGTAAAACCACAGAGCCAATGCATGACCATGAGATGCCTCATAACCTCTACCGAGAAGATGGTGCCAGCTCTTTCCAATGTCGTATTTTCATGACAGTTAAAATCTAAAGTCAACCAACTCACGCTCTTGAAACCGATGATGGATATTTGCAATATAAAGGATCAGATGCATAATTTATCATAGATACAGTTTAGTTTTATTTTAGTTCATTTTTTGCTTAAAATGAGGCAGGTGGTTTAAACCTCCTCATCTATTTTTGTAATATTTATTTTTAGATTTCATAGGGTAGTATTTAAAACCCCTCTCATGCATTTAGAGAGGGGTCCAAAATTTTATCAAAAAAAATTCTTCAGAACATGCACTTTTTCCCCTCTTGGAGGAAGTTTTGATAAACTAGATGGAATGAGATTTTTCTTTATAAGAGTTTGATATCTGCTACTGAAATGCACTTTTTTACTCTTAGTGGATGTTGAGTGATTTGAAGATAAATCTATATTAATGTAGCTCATGAGTAGAACTTATTATCAATGGTATTTTTGTCTCTTAATACTTTTTACTTATGTTTCAAGTGATAAATTATTTTCAGTTATTGATATATGAAATTCTGAATGTTTAGTTGTCATTATTGCACTTCTGTATGGTGATAACTTATTTTTTATGCTGAAATATGAATAACTCTTATGCGATATATTTCTCATAAATGTTTTGGCTATCTTTTTATACAAAACAATCATATTTAATGCATTATTTTCTCATAGTAATTGAATGATCTTTATTATCAATTGTTGTTAGAAATTTTTTTACATTGCATAAGTAAAAGCTACTCCTAGGATAGTTTAGATTTAGATGTTTTCTTTGATTACAATAAATTGCGTTTGATAGTTAAAATATAGATTAGATTTTAGAATAAGTATTCACCCCATTAAACCCTAAAAAATAAAAAACATCATCCCGTTAGTACGTCTATCATAAACAGATTGGGAAACTGGTCCCATCATCCCCAGTCGGAGCCACTATTCCAAACTGAAAAGGAACTACTTTAAGTTTCAGAATGGGTGGTTATCCCCCTTGTTGTAGACCCAATTTTTCCAGCCTTCAACATATTTGGTGCTAGAAGGAGGGCCTGACTGTGAATGGAAAGTAAATATACATATTCACGCCATGCTAAGAGTAAAACTCCCTCACCATCTCCCTCAACTTCTCGTTCGCATTCTGAATCTTCCATCACTCAACCAGAAGTTGAAAAGAAAAATACACAGCACATTACCGAAATCCCAAATGAGCTAGATTATTCTTCTTCAGATCCCCCTGTGTTACAAATTTTAATTCATAAGTTACAGGTATATTCTTTATCTCAAGAGGAATCTAAATTTTCCCAAGGTAGTGTCACTTCTCATCTGACCCCGAATAAATGACTGACTAGAGCACAAAGCGCAAATTTAGGAATCCCACCAATTGAGTTTCCTTTACCGAGTCATAACAAATCTAGGAAATCATCAACAAAATCTTAGAGTGAGATTTTATTATCATATTCATCTAACATCTCATCCATATCATCACAATTTCATTCACCCATCCCTCAACTCCAGATTGTGATTCACACCGGTACAGGAGCAACATCCTCCTCTACCAAATCACCTTCAACTACTACTACACCTCCTCCTACTCATACCCCAACGATGTTAGGAAACCCTCCACCAAGGCCATGGACCAATTGAGGATTTGTAAGAATGCTTCCACCTTTAGCACAATTACCAGCTAATCTAGAGAAATGGCTTCCCAAGTTTAATCCTGATAATGGCCTATCAGCCGAAGAGCACATAAACAATTTCATGTCATCTGTTAATTTAAATGGAGTTACAAAAGAGAACATACTTGTATGATTATTCCCTTATACCTTAAAAGGATCAGCAGGATCTTGGTATTTTTCCTTACCATCAGGATCCATTAATAACTGGGATACATTTCCAGATTAGTTTTGGACAAAACTTGGAGATGACCGATCTACAACAACTTTGATAAATGACCTCTCCAATTTGAAATTTGAACCAAGAGAACCAATCAAGGATTTCAATTCTCGCTTCAGAAAATTATTAAATAAAATACCAGAAACGGCGAAGACTAATGATGAAGTCCAAAATGAATGGAATATTTCTGCTTTGCCTTCAAATTCAGCCACTTTTGTAGATAGGGCTACCAAGCCAACGTTAGCTGAAAATATGAAAGAAGTGATAGCTATAGAAAAACGTATCCTAGTTGTAGATGAATGAAAGTCTAAAAAAGTTTCTTTTAGAGATGATCCTAAGAAAAAACAATCGAAGGACCCATTTGACTTGGAAGGGTTTCAAAAAGTTTTTAAAACCATGTCCAATATAATTTTTGCTATTGAGAAACATGTAGCAGAAACCTATTCTAAGAAATCTTTTAAACCCTTCAGGAGAAATCCTTCAAATGATTCGAAACCTCCAAACGATATAACAAATGCGGAATCGGAAGATGAAAAAGAATAAGAAGTTTCTAATGAGGAAAAAATGGATGATGATGAAGTGATGGAACTAAAAGGTATGTGGGACTTCATTCTTCCAGAAGAAGAAGATCAAAATGTATGCCTATCGCTACAAGAAGTAGAAATCAACTTGATTCTCCACAACCCAATTCTAAATAGAAAAACCTAAGCCTGACTCCCAAGGACAAAATCGTAGGTAAGAAATCCTCATCAAGGGCTACTCGAACAAACCCATCTCAATCTGATTCAACAAATCCATCTAAAACTATTATCATCTTTGATGAAATGGAGTATAACATTGTTGAAGACATGAAGAAAACTAAGGCCAATATTACTTTGCATGAGCTCAGCAAATTAAACCATCAACATAAATTGCTCTTGAAAGAGATTCATGCAGTACCTATTAAGCCTCTACCTCCAGCTATAATTTCACAAGCTACTAATGAAATGGGAAGACCTCCGAGTGGCATGAAAGATAAAATCGATCCAAGTGACATCGCTTTGATTGGAGGAAGGTCGAAATCCCATACTCCGCCACTTCTCCTTACTTTTGAAGTTTTCAATAAAAATTTTCATAATTGTCTGGTAGATTCAGCTGGTTCATTCAATATTTTGCCTAAAACAGTTTGCAGAAAGTTAAATATCCAACCTCATAAATCTGCAGTATTCATAGTACAGTTGGATCGGTCTCAAGTTGAAGTTATCGGTGAACTTAATCAAGTAAACCTAAGGCTTTCATCAAACTCGAAGGTATGTCAAGTTATTGATATACTTGTCACAGACATTCCTAAATTTTATGGAATAATCCTTAGTAGGGATTGGTCAGAGAAGCTTCACGTTACTTTGTGACTGACTGGTCTCATATATGGCTCCCTTACAATGGTAAACCAAATCTGATAAAGGTTGAATGAGAAAGACACCAAAAGTATATAGTGATAGAGTTAGAAGGAGAAAACGAGCCTATAGCATATAGCAAGAATATAATTGGAAATTATTCTATTGATTTATTCTTTGGAAATTTCAATGCTCATACTTCACCTTTTTTAGAAAATTTATTTTTATCTCAGATAGAAAATTTCTCTCAAACAGATAGTTCTAGGTGCATTAATTTTGAAGATAGACCTGTAAATAAAACTTTGTTTTGAAAATTATTTTTTGATGGTTCTAAATCTACTTATGGAGCTGGAGCAGGTTGTATATTAGTCAGTCCAAAAGGAGAGAAAACCATGCTACCATGTAGACTCGAGTTCGATTGCACGAACAATACTGCCGAATATGAAGTGTTAATTAAAGGGTTATACAAAGAAATCGAGCTTGATATCAAATATCTGCAAGTCTTTGGAGACTCTAATATTGTTATCAAACAGGTAAGAAATACTATACATTTTCTGTTAGGACACTTGAAACATTATCAATAGTTAGTTAAAGACCTGAATTCACACTTTATAGCAATTAATATTTCACCCATTCCTAGAATCCAAAATGCTAGTGCTGATCTCCTCGCTATTGTAGCCTCCAAGCTCATTCCACTAGAAGATTATAG
This sequence comes from Pinus albicaulis, assembly GCA_034641835.2. NCBI lineage: Eukaryota > Viridiplantae > Streptophyta > Pinopsida > Pinales > Pinaceae > Pinus > Pinus albicaulis. The sequence goes on from CM076569.1 coordinate 197,286,938, forward strand.
CCCAGACAGATTCTCAGTTGAATTGATCTTTAGACCCTCTATCCCAGATACCATTACCAATTGGAGAGTTTTCAACAAGGACCCTGATATCATAATTTTTATGACTTGAGAAGGGTCTTACAATAATCAGATAATGGATGAAGACTAGCATGACAAGCAGCTAAAACAAGGAAACAACAATAACGCTATACCCAAATCCATAGTTAAGATGGAAGCACTAGATGATTTAAAGGACAATTTTAAATGGTCCACCAATTCAAAACTCCAGAGTTCAACTTTGAGATATGAATTAATAAATCTGGGGACTGACATAAAACCACAAAATATCAATCTAGGTCTTGGTCTAACACCCGAGGAAAAGTTATCTTTAATTCGACTGTTAAAACAATACAAAAATGTCTTTGTCTGGAATTACGATGGTCTCAAAATTTATGACACTTCAATTATATAACATACAATTCCTATGTTCTCTGATGAAAATCCAGTCCAGCAGAAATTGAGGAAAATCCATCCCAATTTGGAAAACCAGATTAAGTTTGAGTTGAACAAATTACTTAAAGCCAAGATTGCTTTTCCTGTTAGGCATTCTAGATGGGTTTCCAACATGGTACCAGTCAGAAAGAAAAACAGAGAGATCCGGATTTGTATTCACTTTCAAAATCTCAATAAGGCTTGCCAAAAAGATGATTTTCCGTTACCCCCTATGGAACAAATATTATAACTGGTCGTGGGGTCTAAAATGATGTCTTTTTTAGATGGCTTCTCGGGGTATAATCAACTCTTAGTCCACCTAGAAGAGTAATTGAAGACTACATTTAGAATGAAATGGGGCACTTATGCATATCAAAAGATGCCATTTGGGTTTATTAATGTCGGTGCCACGTTTCAAAGGGCCATAGATATTGCATTTAAAGGATTAGTGAATAGGTTAGTTGTTATTTACTTAAATGACATAACAGTGTATTCTAAAAAACGAAGTAGTCACCTCAGAGACTTAAAACATATTATGCAACGATGTCAAAAATATGGGATCTCACTCAATCCAAAAAAAGAATTTCGCATTAAGTGAAGGGAAGCTTCTCGGATTTATAGTGTCTAATTTTTGAATCCACATCGACCTAGATAGGATTAAAGAAATTTCTGAGATATCCCTACCCCATAACAAAAAATAAATGCAATCATTCCTTGGTCAAATCAATTTTGTTAAAAGATTTTTCCCTGACTTCTCAAGAATCATCTCACCTCTCCAAACCATGATAAAGAAAAATTCTCTTTTCAAATGGTGTCAAGAAGGACATGAAGCATTTGACTTGATAAAGCAAGTGATTATAAATTCCCCGTCTTTAGCAAATCCAAAATTTTTCGATCCTTTCACTTTGTATACATTTGCCTCTGAGAAATCGTATCTTGCAATACTCATCCAGGTCAATCAAGATAAATTTGAAGCCCCAATTGCCTTCTTTAGTTCAAACTTGCAAGGAGCTGAATTAAATTACTCTGACGTGGAGAAACAGGCTTATGATGTATTTAAAGCAATCAAACACTTTAGACCCTTCCTTCTCAAGACTCATACGAAAATAATAGTACCATTTCCAGCAGTGAGAAATCTTTTGGTACAGAAAGATGTAGGCGAAAAGAGGGAAAATTGGGTCACAGCCCTGCAATAATATGACGCTAAAATTAAACCAGAAGACATTGTAAAAGGTAAAGGTTTTTGCAAGATGTTGGCTAGAGCATCGCACTTGTCAGAAATGCAGTCTCCAGACAGTGAAGTACAAACATATGAGGTAAACCTAAATGACTCTGAATCAAGGAATGCAGATATCATGTTTAACTTAAGAAATGGATATGTTCCTCCACATTTGAATCTTACAAAGAAAAGAGCCTTGAGGCTAAAATCTAAACAGTATCAAATTGTAAATGATGTAATTTCTAGAATGAATTATGATTTTGTTCTCCTTAGATTCCTTGAGAAATCTAAAGCAGAAAAATTATTGCAAGAACTTCATGACGGACTAGCAGGTAGACACTACGTAGGAGATGCAACAGCTCACAAAATCCTGCACATATGTTACTACTGGCCAACATTATTTAAGGATGCACATAACTATGTAATGAAATTCCAAATCTACCAGACTACTGCCAGAAGACAAAAGAAACCATCATTGTCGTTGTAGCCAGTCAACATTGATCAACCATTTGAACAATGGGGAGTAGATATAAGAGGTGAGATTGTTCCTCATTATTATAAAAAACATAATTACATCCTTACAGCTACCGACTACTTTACCAAGTGGGTAGAAGAATTTCCACTAAAAACAGCCAACTCTGAAAGTATCATCGAATTTATAGATAAATTTATAATTACCAGGTTTGGCTTACCTTCTACATTAATGTTTGATAATGCATCATATTTCTCAATTAATACTATGATTCAATTTGCACTCAAAAGAGGTTTTAAGCTCAAATATTCTGCTAATTATTATCTGCAAGGAAATGGATTAGTTGAATCAACGAACAAAAATCTTATTAGGATCATTAAATGGACTATTGATCAAAATCATGGAAACTGGCATAAGTCTTTAACTTATGATCTTTGGGTAGATCGAATAACTAATAAAACTTATATTGGAACTTCTCCTTTTAATTTAGTTTATGGGAAAGAAGTGGTCCTCTCAACAAATCTAGATATTCCTTCTTTAGCGTTAGTTCAATTCATTGAAGAAACCCCTTCTTCATCCTTTCAATTAAGACAATTGCAGATCCTTAAACTTGAAGAAGAATGGGAAAAGGCCAGAACTATCCATGCCCATCATCAACAATTAGTAAAAGCTTCCTTTGATTCAAACTTGGAATCTAGAAAGGTTTTTCAGCTTGGAGACTTAGTATTAAAATGGGATAAAGCCCATGAAGATAAAGGCAAGCACACTAAATTCCAACGGATATGGCTTGGACCATTCCAAATTGTCGAAATCATTGGTCCATCAAATTTCATGTTACAATATTTAGCAGGGAAAAGAGATTCTTTACCTATTAATGGACAGATCCTTAAAAAATATTTCCCATAGAAGGTGATCTCTTCTATGTTCTATAGGTTATTGTTTTTGTTTTTGTTTTTCTTGGATAAATAAAACAAGTTGAGAATTTTTAGTTTTGGTTTCCACGAAAAGAATAGTCTCTCATATCAATTTTGTTTTCTCACTTGTATAAGTGGGTATGGTTAGGAAAATTAGTCTTTATTTTTGAAACATAGGGTCAAGTGCTATCATTATGAAAATTCATATTTGTTCTTTTGTTTCAACTATACAAGTTTTTGTTAGAATAAACTTTCAAGAAGAATTTTTCCTCATATCAGTCATAAAAGGTACCAATAACAAAACAAATATTCTCCATAGAAAAGCTATTTTTAAAAAGCTCTATAATTGTCGTCCTGAAGAATTCTTAAGAAATTAATGACTTCTTCCTCACTATAGGAAATTTCGAGATTCAAAGAGTAATCTAACTATGCACTTCAAACTTAAAGAATAGGAGGTCTCATCAAGAGTTGGCTTATCATGATCATAAAGATCATAACTAATTTACATTAACATAACTGCATACCAAAACAGGGTAATGCCTTCAGATTGTTTCAATCAAAAGACAAGGGGTCTCATCACGAGCCAGCTTGTTCAGTTAAGTTATAAATCAAGTGAATGGCACTGTCAATTTTGGCTACCAAACCAATACATTGTTCTTTAAGAATTAAAAGAAAGAAATAATATAAAAAGAAAAAAGAAAAAGAAAAAGCAATAAGTGTATATGAGTATTTATCTTTAAAAATTGCATGTTTCTCAAAGTAGGACACAGAATCATTACTGGTTAATAGGTAACCTTGTCGAGGCTATGGACGCCTGTTGGCAACAGAAGCTCTACCTACGACAAATGAGTACACCTAAACTGATCTATGGAGATGTTTTTTTTTTATATTTACAAACCAAGTAATGACTGATATGAGTAAAATGACTAATTTTAGGGAAAAGATAATCAGAATAAAGATATTTAGAACAAAATGCTGTTGTTAATAAAGAGCACTATTTACCTTATATTTCTACAATGAAGTTTCATTTTCAAAACCATTTATTTTTTAGAATTTTTTAGAAAATTCAAAAAACCATCATAGGTAACTGTTTCTTCAAAGTGAATCGCCATTTTTTGTACCATCAACAACCTCCCCTATTTTTAGTGTTAGTAATAACACTAATAAATGGGGACCCTTCCCACAAAAAAATGAAATATTAGCATTTAAGGTTACTTTTGTTTTCACAATAATATAAAATATCAAAGTAGAATTTGCTAAAACATGTAAATTTACCTTCCCATACTCCAAGCGCATAAAAAATCACAAATTATGAGTCTCCTTATAGAAAAAGCGCTACATGACCATTAGACCTAAGAAAAACTTTATATCGGAAAGTCTCGAACATTAAGGGAATCTTTAATAAACCTGTCTTTATCGCATCGCAAGAAGGTCACAACAGGCACCCTTTATAGAAGTCGCTCCTTAAAAGTTCGATCCGTGAAAATATGAGATCACCAAGACTACAATATCATAGTCTCTCGCAAAATCGCATATTGCGGTAGCCAAACATAACGATGGTTTTTAATGATAGTAAGTTCCGTGATATTGCGATCTGTGATATTGCAAATCAAATCGCAAAATCTCTTTTATCATGGATCAAAGGGCTCACAGTTCTAGGATAGTAACTTTCCTGTGTTCGATGAAAATTTATGAGTATTAACGTTTAGCTTAATGGTCCATTAGTGTTAATTTATTAAAAACGATGTCGATCAAGGTAAAAGGACCATCTGACACAAGTTGATATCATTTGATATGATTGAGAAGTCAAAAATGACACCATTATTCACAAACACCACCTGTAGTAGAGACGTAGGGATATCTACTTGGGAAGCTATGTTTCAATTGTTAGAGGAGGAAAACCTGAGAATTATGGAAGTTACAGTTACAGCAGATGAAAATAGTTCTTCTGAAGCATCCCTAACTGAGCTTGCATACTTGTTTCTACACTGCATTTTTGCGAGTCCAAAGATACTCCCCTACATTGATATGGTGAAATGGATTATAGATCAAGCGGACATATGTGATAGAGAGTTAAATATGGCTAGTCAGCAATTCATGGGGTCGTTTACCCCAAAAAATTTGAGACGTATGTACCATTTTCCAAAACCCCAGGCTAGATACAACAAGAAATTTGTAGAAAATTTTTCCCAAGAGAACGAGACTTGGAAGAATTCACAAGGCACTAATCAAACAATGAAGAAAATTTTAAGAAGGATAAAAATGGTATGTATTCCACTGGTTCTCTTTCTTCTCCTTACTATTTTTTTGCTGCAATGTTATGTAGACTGTTTGGAAAACCAAACATCAACAAGTTTTCATCAGAATGGTTACCTTTATTGGATGCAGCTGTCACTGCCACCATAATTGATTGGGCCCAAATTTTATCGGATAATTTAGCCTCTGCAATTATAGCATACAAAAGTAAAAGAAGCTCTGCTTTAAGGATTTACCCTCCTTTCTTTTTGAGTGCTTATATCAAGGACGCTATTTGTTTTGTTTCCGATTTCCCTATTATGGGATGGAAATGGACAGTACAAAATCCACTTCCCATTCAGGTTTATCACAAAGTATTATGGGAATCAAATTTCATCCCACATTTCTTTAAGATTTGTCATGGAGTTATGCTCCCTGTTTATAAAATGTTCTATAATCAAGCTATCCCAAGGTTTTCCTAAGAAGCTTAAGTAGACATTCTCCCTGTGGGAAGGTGGTTTGGGGAAGAATCATTCACGTATATCAAGGTGTTTGGCAACATTTCTTCACCCCATGTGCTACCTTTTTACTTCCCCGAAAAACTAATGGCCAGGGAAATAGCCTATCAGACCTGTGGTGTGGGGGGAATGGCCAAGACACTAAAAGAGTCTAAGAAGGCCATTTGGCCCCAATTTCCTGTAGTATGCGGAGCTTTTGCATTGTCTGACTTAGTTCATGCCTTTAAAGAATTTGATAATATGTTATGCTTGCAACTACCAAAGTTCCTGGGGAGGCAATATGATCCCTTTGCTGTTTTAAGTAATTTTACTACAAGTGTTAAAATAAAAGTGTTTTCCAATGAAGAAGATCCATTTGACGATGTATTTCTATTGAAGAACACCTTCAAAAAGGTTCTACATATGGCACGAATTTGGTTTGACCAAAAATAACTCCAAAAGTTTGGCATTAACATAAAACAAAGGTTATCAAAGGTCCCGTTGGACCAATTGTTCATCGAACCTCCAAAGGAACCTACTCCTAGTGTTAGCATAAGTGGAAATTCAAAATAGAAATATAAATCTAGTTCTAAAAGAAAATCAGCAGGAAAATCCAGTGATCAGTCCAAGAGTGAACACAACAGAAGTGAAGGGTCAATTAAAGATACAACTCAATCTAAAGAAAAGCATGGCCAGTAGGTTTTGTCCCCAAAACAAGTTGAAACTCCTACAAAGCCAACAAAGCCAATTGTAGTGGATCTGGAGAGAGAATGGGAGAGTTTTAACAACATAATGAACATTGAATAATAGAGCGCAGAACCACTGACAAACCCAAAAGAGACAGTTATAGGAATGGAGGTAGAAGGGAATGTCAATACTCAGGAAAAGGAGCATATTCATGTTGCTCCGTCATCAGAAATTGTACTAAGGATAGAGGAAATTCCTACTCTAGATGTATTTTATAACCCTCAACATAAGGATGTCATTAGAAGGAAAAGAAAGAAAATAAAGCTAGAGGTCATGCTCGTTCCAAAATTTGAACCTCTAGATGTTCTTTGGAAAGATCCCACTACAAACCCATCGGAAAATCTAACTAACTCTCTCAAATCACAGGAGCATATGCTTCTGCAGCAATTTATAAAGCAACATAGGTTTAGTTACTACTTAAAGATAAAGAGGACGGGATTTTGTTTTTAGAACATCAACTCCAACAAGTTAGCATCAATCAAGAATCAGAGACACAACTAGAAAAACTCCAGCAAGACTTCCATCAGATGCAATTAGATCATCAAAGAAGTTTAGGCAATAAAGAAGAATAGTTACTAACTATGATAGAACTGCATAAGGATGACCCCAAGATTGGGGAGTTTGTCACAGAAGCACTCGCTCTAAATTATCAGCTCTTGAAATAGGAAGAATTATTCTGCCAGAAGATCTCGCAATGGAATTCCCATTGTGAAATAATCGATAAGATTACAAATCAAGTCACAGATTTACAAATTGATTATGATTCAAATTTTTAAGAAGGTTTCAGACTTCTTGGACTGATAGAAATCAGAAGAAGGGAAAAGAGTAGAATTGCCCAAAATTGATGAATCGCAAAAATATATGTTATTTATGAAATGGGATTTTCAGCTTAAAGAAGAAAAACAGGCGATGGGAGAGGCAGTAGAAGTAGCGAACAGTATCATTGAGAGCATAAATTAAAATATGTACATGGCTAATTTGATTTTAGAGACTATCCCAGGCTTCCTTCTGAAATAACAACCACTTCAAACAGAGTGGAAACAAACAGTAGAGGAAAAAGTAGGGATAATTAAACAGATAAACAGGTTAAACTGGGACACATACTGGTGATACATTGTAAAGCCACATAGCCAATGCATGACCCTGAGATGCCTCATAAACTCTGCCAAGAAGATGGTGCTAGATCTTGCCAATGCTGTATTTGCAGGACAGTTAAAATCTGAAGTCAGCCAACCAATCCTCTTGAAACCAATGATGGATATTTTCAATCTAAAGGAATAGATGCAGAATTTATCATAGATATAGTTTATTTTTATTTAAGTTAATTTTTGCTTAAAATGAGGTAGGTGGTTTAAAACTCCTCACCTATTTTTGTAATATTTATTTTTAGATTTCATAGGGTATTATTTAAACAAGTCTCATGCATTTAGAGAGGGGTCCAAAATTTTATCAAAAACAAATCTTCAGAACATGCACTTTTACCCCTCTTGGAGGAATTTTTGATAAAATAGATGGAATGAGATTTTTCTTTATATGAGTTTGATATCTGCTACTGAAATGCACTTTTGTACTCTTAGTGGATGTTGAGTGATTTGAAGATAATTCTATATCGCTGCAGCTCATGAGTAGAACTTATTATCAATGGTATTTTTGTCTCTTAATAATTTTTACTTATGTTTCAAGTGATAAATTATTTTTGGTTATTGATAAATGAAAGTCTGAATGTTTAGTTGTCATTATTGCACTTCTGTATGGTGATAACTTATTTTTTATGCTGAATATATGAATAAATCTTATGCGGTATATTTCTCATAATTGTTTCGGCTAACATTTTATACGAAACAATCATCTTTAATGGATTCTTTTCTCATATTCATTGAATGATCTCTATTATAAATTGCTGTTAGAAATTATTTTAGATCGCATAAGTAAAAGCTATTCCTAGGACAGTTTAGATTTAGATGTTTTCTTTGATTACAATAGATTGCATTTGATAGTTAAAAGATAGATTAGATTTTAGAATAAGCATTCACCCCATTAAACCCTAGAAGACAAAAAACATCATCTCGTTAGTACATCCCTCATAAAAAAATTGGGAAACTGTTCCCATCATCACCATTCGTAGCCAGTATTCCAAACGGAAAAGGATCTCCTTTAAGGTCTGGACCGGGTGGCTATCCCCCTTTTTGTAGACTGGAATTTTCAAGCCTTCAACATATTTTGCACTAGAAGGAGGGCCTGACTGTGAATGGAAAGTAAATCTACATCTTCACGCCATTCTAAGAGTAAAACTCCCTCACCATCTCCCTCAACTTCTCGTTCGCATTCTAAATCTTCCATCACTCAACCAGAAGTTGAAAATAAAAATACACAGCACATTACCAAAATCCCAAATGAGCCAGATTATTCTTCTTCCGATCGCCCTAAGTTACAAACTTTAATTCATAAGTTATAGGGAAATTCTTTATCTCAAGAGGAATCTGAATTTTCCGAAGGTAGTGTCACTTCTCATCTGACCCCAAATAAATGACTGACTAGAGCACAAAGAGAAAAGTTCGGAATCCCACCAGTTTAGTTTCCTTTACCGAGTCGTAAGAAAGCTAGGAAATAATCAACAGAATCTCATAGTGATACGTTATCATCATCTTCATCTAACTTCTCATCCATATCATCACAAGTTCATTCACCCATCCCTCAACTCCAGATCGTGATTCACACTGGTACAGGAGCAACATCCTCCTCTACCCAATCACCTTCAACTACTGCTACACCTCCTCCTACTCATACCCCAATGATGACAAGAAACCCTCCACCAAGGCTATCGACCAATCCAGGAGCTATAAGAATGCCTGCACCTTTAGCACAATTACCAGCTAATCCAGGGAAATGGCTTCCCAAGTTTAATCCTGATAATGGCCTATCAGCCGAACATCACATAAACAATTTCATGTTGTCTGTTAATTTAATTGAAGTAATAGAAGAGAACGCAGTTTTACAATTATTCCCTTGTACCTTAAAAGGAGCAGCAAGATCATGGTATTTTTCATTACCATCAGGCTCCATTAATAACTGGGATACATTTCAAGATCAGTTTTTAACAAAATTTGGAGTTGACAGATCTACAACAAATTTGATAAATGACCTCTCCAATTAGAGAGTTGAACCAAGAGAACCAATCAAGGATTTCAATTCTCACTTCAAAAAATTATTAAACAAAATACCAGAAATGTCAAAGCCCAGCGATGAAGTCCAAAATGAATGGTATATTTTTACTTTGCCTTCAAATTCAAACATTTTTGTAGATAGGGATACCAAGCCAATCTTAGCTGAAAATATGAAAGAAACGATAGCTGTAGAAAAACGTATCCTAGTTGTAGAAAATAAAAACGCTATAGATGAACGAAAGTCTAAAAAAGTTTCTTTTAGAGATGATCCTAAGAAAAAAAAATCAAAGGACCCATTCAACTTGGAAGGGTTACAAAACGTTTTGAAAACCATGTCCAATGAAATGGTTGATATTAAGAAACAAGTATCAGAAACCTCTTGTAATAAATCTTTTAAACTCTTCAGGAGAAATCCTTCAAATGATTCGAAACCTCTAAACGATATAACAAACGCAGAATCGGAAGAAGAAAAATAAGAAGAAGTTTCCAATGAGGAACAAACCGATGATGATGAAGTCATTGAACTACAAGGTATGTGGGACTTCATTCTTCGAAAAGAAGAAGATCAAAATGTATTGCATGTTTCTACAAGAAGTAGAAATCAACTTGATCCTCCACAACCGAATTCTAAATAGAAAAACCCAAGCCCAACTCCCAAGGACAAGATCGTAGGTAAGAAATCCCCATCAGGGGCTACTCAGACAAATCTAGTTCAGTCTGATTCAACAAATCCATCTAAAACACTTATCATCTCTAATGAAATGGAGTATAACATTGTTGAAGACATGAAGAAAACTAGGGCCAATATTACTTTTCATGAGCTTAGCAAATTAAAGCATCAACAGAAATTGCTCTTGAAAGAGGTGCATGAAGTACCTATTAAGCCTCTACCTCCAGCTGTAATTTCACAAGCTACTAACGAAATGGGAAGACCTATGATTGGCATGACAGATAAAATCGATCCAAGTGACATCGCTTTGATTGGAGGAAGGTCGAAATCCAATAATCCACCACTTCTCCTTACTTTAGAATTTTTCAATAAAAATTTTGCATAATTGTCTGGTAGATTCATGTGCTTCATCTAATATTTTGCCTAAAATAGTTTGTCCAAAGCTAAGTATCCAACCTCAGAAATTTGCAGTACACATAGTATAGTTGGATCAGTCTCATGTAGAATTTATCAATGAACTTAATCAAGTAACCATAAGGATTTCATCAAACCCAAGGTATGTCAAGTTATTGATATACTTGTCACATACATTCCTAAATTTTATGGAATAATCCTTAGTATGGATTGGTCAGAGAAGCTTCATGGTTACTTTGCAACTGACTAGTCTCATAAATGGCTCCCTTACAATGGTAAACCAAATCAGATAAAGGTTGAACCAAAAAAACACCAAAAGTATATAGTGACAGAGTTAGAAGGAGAAAATGAGCCTGTAGCATATAGAAACAACATAATTGGAAATTATTCTGCTGATTCATTCTTAGGAAATTTCAATGCTCATACTTCACCTTTTTTAGAAAATTTCATTTTAGCTTAGATAGAAAATTTCTCTCAAACAGATAGTTCTAGGTGCATTAATTTAGAAGATAGACCTATAAATAAAACTTTTTTTTGGAAATTATTTTTTTATGGTTCTAAATATACTGATGGAGTTGGAGCAGGTTGTATATTAGTCAGTCCAAATGGAGAGAAAACCATGCTAAAATGTAGACTCGAGTTGGATTGCACGAACAATACTGCTGAATATGAAGCATTAATTCAAGTGTTATACAAAGCAATCGAGCTTGATATCAAATATCTGCAAGTCTTTGGAGACTCTGAGATTGTTATCAAAAAAGTAAGAAATACTATACAATGCCTGTCAGGACACTTGAAACATTATCAATCGTTAGTACAAGACATGACTTCACACTTTATAGATTTTAATATTTCACCCATTCCTAGAACCCAAAATACTAGTGCTGATCTCCTCGCTAATGTAGCCTCCAAGCTCATTCCACCAGAAGATTATAGCCCAGATAGATTCTCAGTTGAATTGATCTTTAAACCCTCTATCCTAGATAACATTACCAATTGGAGAGTTTTCAACAATGACCCTGATATCATAAGTTTTCTGACTTCAGAAGGGTCTTATAATAATGAAATAATTGATGAAGACCAGCATGAAAAGAAGCTAAAACAAGGAAACAACAATAACTCTATACCCAAATCCGTAGTTAAGCTGGAAGACCTATATGATTTAAAGGACAAATTTAAATGGTCCACCAATTCAAAACTCCAGAGTTCAACTCTAAGATATGAATTAATAAATATGGGGACTGGCATAAAACCACATAATATCAATCTAGGTCTTGTTCTAACACCCGAGGAAAAGTTAGCTTTCATTGGACTGTTAAAAAAATACAAAAATGTATTTTCCTGGAATTACGATGGTCTCAAAACTTATGATAGTTCAATTATATAGCATACAATTCCGATGATCTCTGATGAAAATCCAGTCCAGCAAAAATTGAGGAAAATCCATCCCAATTTGGAAAACCAGATTAAGTCTGAGTTGAATAAATTACTTAAAGCCAAGATTATTTTTCCTGTTAGGCATTCTAGATGGCTTTCCAACTTGGTACCAATCAAAAAGAAAAACAGAGAGATCCATATTTGTATTGACTTTCAAAATCTCAATAAGGCCTGTTAAAAGGATAATTTTCCGTTACCCCCTATGGAACAAATATTACAATCAGTCGCGGGGTCTGAACTGATGTCCTTTTTAGATGGCTTCTCGGGGTATAATGAAATCTTAGTCCACCTAGAAGATCAATTGAAGACTACATTTAGAATGAAATGGGGCACTTACGCATATCAAAAGATGTCATTTGGGTTGATTAATGTTGGTCCCACGTTTCAAAGGGCCATGGATATTGCATTTAAAGGATTAGTGAATAGGTGAGTGGTGATTTGTTTAGATGACATAAAAATGTATTCTAAAAAATGCAGTAGTCACCTCAAAGACTTAAAACAGATTCTCCAACGATGTCAAAAATATGGGATCTCACTCAATCCAAAAAAAATCTTTTTTTGCATTAAGTGAAGGGAAGCTTCTCAGATTTATAGTGTCTAAATCTAGAATCCATATCGACCCAGATAGGATTAAAGAAATTTCTGAGATATCCCTACCCCATAACAAAAAATCAATGCAATTTGCATCCTTACAAATCCAACCAAGATTATATGGTTTTGGATGTGGAATGGTTTCAAGATTTAGTTTCTTGACTAAGTCTTCAGAAATAATATTCTCTTGTGAGCCACTGTCAAATAGTGTGTCAACCTTGGTATGTTTGGAAATGACCCTCACATGAAATAGTTCAATTCTCTTCTCTTCACTTAGAGCTTCTATGTGATAGTTAGAAATACTAGAACTGGGTTTAGTTTCATTCACTTTCCCCTTCAATTTCTTTAGTGCCATACCTATGATTTTGGTTTCATCTCCTGAATTTGATCCTAGATCTTCTTCAGCTATTGCAACTGTCTTTCCTTTCTCCTTGGCTTTATCTTTAGCTTTAAAACTTTTCGGTTTCAACTCCGAATGATGTTTCCAACAATGGTCCTCATCATGGCTTGTTTTGGAATAGTGTTTGTAGAAAAATTTTCCTTCTCTTTCCTAGAATTTGCATTTCTATTTTTCCTCCCTTTGCGTTTAAACTCACTTTCCTCATTCCCATCAAAATAATTTCCACTCCTTGCCTCTAAATGTGTGGCTTGAACACAAACCTCATCTAAGCTTGTAGGGTTAAACATGGGAATGGTATGTCTTAGGTAAGTATGCAAACCTCTTATATACTTGGGTAAAGTTTCTTGGCTATGCAAATCAATTCCTAGTAAAAGAGCTCTTCTTATATATTCTTGAGTATAAACTTGAACATTCTGTCCTTTCAACTGTTTAAAATTTTTCCAATCCATTATGGCTTTTTGCATGTGAGCTAATGGATAAAAATGTTGTTTTATTGCAAAAATGAAATTAGACCATGATAAGATAATATTACCATATTTTTTTATATCCTCCTTTGTCTTGGCTTCCCACAAAACAAGAGTTGCACCTTCCATTCTCAATGAAGCTAGCTGAATTTTGGTTTCGTCATCATGAAAATTTTGAATTCTCAAGCAGACCTCTAATTTCCTAATCCAATTATCTATCTTTTTTGCATTAACTTCACCATCACACTTTGGCAATTCAAACTTAACATCAAGTTTAAGAAAAGGAACTTTACCTGTGTTCTTGACTTTGTGATTATGATTTATTGAAGATGATGTAGAGGTTGATGAATTTGAATATGAGGGTGATGATGGCGACTTTCCACTATCTCCATTTCCTCCATTACCCTTCTTGGAATTATCCTCATCATTATGGCCTCTTGACAATCCCTCTCCTTCCTTGTGAATTTTGGATCCTTCTCCTTCAAGTCACTCATTCCTTTCTTGATAAAGGTCTTTCACCATTTCTGTCAAATCAAGGAATACCTTCCTAAATACCCTTTCTTCCTCTTTGGGATCAATATCTTTAGGAATTTCTCCTTCCCTTTAAGACATTCTTATGGCTTCTTCTTCTTCTCTTGGAGTTTAAATTGAAGGTGGAGATACTGAAACTCTTGCCCTCCTTGGCTGAGGATTACTATAAGTCCTTTCCAATTGACCTTCTCCTCTCTTGAGCTTCAGGCTAGTAAGCATCAAAAACCTTGCAAACAGTTAAAAAAAACTTTCACAAGAACAATATAAAGAAATAATTTCACTCTCCTAATGCTCAAAACCTAAGCTCTGATACCAAATTGATCTGAATGGAATGTATTAGTTTTACGGTGCTAAGTATCCAAATAGTAATTAAAATGTGTGCATAATGTTCTTTGAAGTTTTTAGGTTAAAAAAGTGGATTTAGCTTGGTTAAATAGATTTATGTGTGAGGATTAAGTATGTATTTTAAATTTTTATCATTGTACAACAGTAAATAATAGAGAATAAAACATCATATATCACATTACTCAGCAAATTTGATGAAGCATTTCACCCCTCCTAGGCTACATCTACTGGTCTAACTCCCAATGGCATGTCCCTCATATATTATTGCTCAAAAATGGTAAGTACAAGTGAAAATAAGCCTCAATAGGCTATGCTCTTTGTAAAATCAACTTTATAATGTATTAAATAGCCATAGATGACTATTCATTTGCATAACATAGGCAAAGGATGCCTAATACATTGCCTACACCATGGTGGCTCTAATGGCTCCTTGATCTTACCTAAAGCTAAACCTACTCAATATTACCTTTGATGTCTCTAAAACCTATGCCAAACTACTCAGAATGTTGAGAATACCCAAAATTGACTATTTTCACACCTTGATTGGTCAAACATTGAAGGAGTTATTACAAAAACAATATTTTCCCAATATCCCTCATAAAGCTCCTCCAAAACTGGATGAACTCCAATTAAGTTCGAAAATTTTGGCCAACATGAAGGAAATGGAGGACTCCACCCAAAATTAGCAGTAGCATTTAATTTGACTATTATCCACTTATCGTGCATGTGACTAGTTCCACTATAGCCGCCTGCATCTCTATTAGTGGACCGTGGCATTTAACTTCATACGTGTTTAGATGCGAAATCCTCAAAACTTTAACCATCGGCAGTTGGATGTTATGGTTCGGAAGCTTTGAGTCACGGGTGTAAGTCACATGGAGTCGGGGTTGGCCCTATGGGAAAGCACTTTTTTCTTTTTCCGCCAAAATACATTGGAAAGCATAAATCATACCGGTGCCCATAGTGGTTAAGAAACACCATGGAGGCGGGTTGGTCGGGCCTGTGGGCTAGCAGCCAGGCCATGCACACTCGAATCTTTCAGATTTGATAATAAATTTTCCACCAGAAACTCCTTTGACTTGGGGCCATGTGGCAGCCTTCGGGCTTGCCACGTGGCACCCTTTAATTGGACAAAAATAAATGAAGTCAAACCAACACCGAATTGCATTTTTCCACTTTTCCTCAATTCATTCGCCCTCTAGGGAATATTATTATTTTAATTTTCAAAAATTTAATAATTCAAACATGGTCAACATATTTTGGATTTTACTGGGCTTTTCAAAACTTCATAAATTTTGCATACGACCTCTGTTTTGTGAACTGTTTGTGGCGCTAGAATCGCAGCGGTGACACCTTTCCAGTCGCTTAAGTTGAAAACATTCTTGAGCACTTTACTTTTTTATAATTTTTGAACTTGAACATGATCTCCTGATCAACAATTAATCAAGATGACTACCAAGAATCAGTTATATTATCTAATTTTGTTTGTAGGAATATTCAACCTTCAAATCATGAATCTCAGGGAATGTTGTATAGTATCATGTGTTTTATTAAAAAACACTCAGATATACTTGTAACATAGAAAACATGGCAGTAAAAATCTTCTTTTTTGGTAGAGAATTTGGTTAAAGTGGCCTCAAATAAGCCAATAGAATAGGTGTTTGGTGTTTTTCTACTTTTCCTTCATATTTTTTTTTGGGTTCATTTTCTTTTGTGTTTTTTTGGATTCATTTTCTTGGAAATAGGTAATCATTTTTTTGGAATGCATAATTTTTTTTTTGTAAATGTACTTCGTTGGGTTAATTAGCTTAAGTTAACCCCAGTACTTTCATGTGATGTGAATTTAGTTAGCATTTGTTAAATTCAAAGCTTACATGTGGTGTGTACTTAGCTTTATTTAGCTAATTCTAGTGCTTGCATGTGGTGCACATGCACACTAACATAATATAAAGTGCACTTAGCTTTAGTTAGCTTTAACTAACCTTATTTATTGCATCTATAGCTAAGATTAACTTAGTTTTTTTATGTGTTAATTGTCAAATCAATATTAAGTAATTGAATTCAACTGATCCTTTCTATTTTGTCTGAATTATGTCTTGAATATGTTGTTTTTATTTCTACATTTCATACTATTAGACTTTCATGGAGATAAATGGAAAATGCACAAACTTGGTGCATTTACTGAGTCTGTCATTCATTTGAAGGATAAGCTCATCAATATCAATCCATTAAATTATTCAAATACACATGTACTCGCAATACATGAAAAAGGAAAGTCCAACTCGAAACCAAATCAACAATCAAAGGGTAATGTAAAGGAAATGTATCCATATCCAAGAAAGGGAGGAGATCCAAAACCTCCAATAATATTTCAGGTCCAAGGGTAACAAGGAAAAGAACGGAAACTCCAAGTGTAATTATTCTAAGAGAGGCTATCATCCAGAATCCTCTTGCATGCAAAAGACTATTGATCTGATGGAAAATACCCTTCAAAAAAATAACCTTGTTCATCACATTTTCGACAGTGCTAAGAAGAAGATGAAGGAAAAACCATTAGCAATAAGGGGTAATTATCATGCTTTGATTTCCCTTCATTCTATACTCCAAGAATGGATCATCAATTCAAGAGCTTCACAACACATGGCTTCTTTAAAGGAATCTTTTTCTTCTCTACTTGCATACTCGGGTCCTATTATTCTCATTGGGGGGGAGGGGAATTCTACAGTTGAAGCAACTAGATAAGGAAAAGTGCAATTCGATAATGGAAGTTTTGATAATTTCTTGCACACGAGGGTTTCACTCAATGAAATTCTGACATATCATATTCATTCCTGGCATACTAAAGAATACCCCTAATTTGAATACATATTGGAAAATACCTCTAAAAATCACATTATTTAACCCGTTGAAAATATGAACCCAATACACTTTCCCAATTTAAAAAACCCTACATTCACTAGATATTATATGTATTAATTTTTTCATTAAATTTTTTTATACCCCTTTATATTTTTTCATTAACTTTGAGCACCATTTTTTATACTTTCCAATATAAAAACCCTTTATGCCAAAATATATACTCAGTATATTATGTCATTTTTTCCTCAATATATATCCTCCAATATGAACCTATGTGATATGCTATTGCTCCCATCGTGAAGCCCCTGTGGTCTTGCATATTTTCAGGTTTATTGTGAATCTTCCTTTAGTGTATCAAATGACACACAGTGGCACCGAAAGGAAAGTGGAATTTACCAGAGATTATGTGAGCATTTATGATATGTAAACCAACTAGATGATTTCATCTAGAAAGGTAAATGATCAATATCTTATATATACATTTTCTGATTTTGTTCCTTAGTCAAATTATATTATGTTACTTATACATGAAAATGAAGAAAGTAGGATTTAGCACGAGAAATTTCGACACTTGAATTTCTGATATATGCAACAGCATAGAAAGAAATTGATGGTTAAAGGACTGCCTACCATTGAATTTTCAAATGGTGTTTGTAATGGATGTGCTCTTGGAAATCATCCAAAAGACAAGTTTGAGAAGGGGCATGCATGGAGAGCCTCTTCACCATTGGAGCCTGTACACAATGGTCTCATGGGTCCATTTTTAGTATCCTAAATGAGAAAAGAAAGATATGCGTTATATAAGATATTCAATTGGGTTTACCTTGTGAGACTCAAGTCTAATGTTTTTCATCATCTAAATAAACACATGCGAAAAATTAGTCTGGAAAATGAATCAAGATCCTCTAGAAAAATAGTGGGAAGGAATATGTCAACAAAGATATACAAATATTTGTAACGATGTAGGCATAAAATTGCATCATACAATTCCTTACACTCACAACAAAATGGGGTGGCTGAAAGGAATAATAGATCTTTGAAAGAGATGGCCAGTTGCATGTTGCATGCTATATATCTTCCATCATAATTGTGGGCTGAAATTATCAATTGTGCCTCATACATCCGAAATATATCTCCTCATAAATATGTTATTGGAAAAGCACCTTTTGAGGCCTAGATTGGCATGCAACTTGAATTCAATCATTTCTGCATTTTTAGATCTCGGGCATCGGACCGTATTCCTATAGAGAAGAGAAAGGCTTTGGAGCCTCATAGCAAGGAATGCATGTTTTCTACATATTATGATGACGTCAAAGGGTATTATTTCTTGATATAAAAAATTAAGAGTTATTTATCGAAAGGAGTTTAAATTTTGAACAAGATAATTTGCATGCATCACCAGATGAACCTGTTACAAAGTTACCTTCTCTAAAATTTGATGAGCATGCAGATGATACTTCAGATCGGAATTAATATCTACATGAACATTTTCCTATGCAACTTTTGGACCACTATTTTTTGAACATCGAGATAATATTTCCTCATGCAATTTAGAAGATTCTTGACCACTTTTAACAGAAAAATGGTGCAGAATGAGTGATCTCTTAGATGATCCCGCTACTATAACTTAGTTTGAGGAAGATCCAGGAACAATCTTAGCCATGGAGACATGCATTCCTATGAACACTTATATGATGCATGCATCTAATCCACAGACTTATGTAGAAGAAACTGGGCATCCTAAATGGGAAGAAACTATGGACCTTGTTCTGCTACCTTATAATTGTAAACTTGTCAGGTGCAAGTGGGTTTACTGGACCAAGAAATCAACAAATGGCCAATTTAGTTGATTTAAGGCACAGTTGGTGGCAAACGTTTTTCAGCAGGTACATGGTCTCGAATATGATGGGAATTTTTCTCCAATGGAAAAAATGTATTCCATTTGGATATATATCTTAATTGTAGCAACATGAGGATGGGAGTTGCATCATATGGATGTGAAGAATGTCTTTCTTCATGGTGATCTTGAAGAGGAAATATACATGGCAAAGCCACATGGTTACATGAAAAATTTATCTCTCATAAGAAAATAAATAAGTCTCTTTATGGCCTCCAGTAGGAACCTAGAGCGTGGTATGAAAAGATGGATTTCTATTTTTTATCTAAAAATTTTGTACACTACAAATTTGATTCCAATGTTTTTTTAATGAAGAAAATTGACTCCTTATTGATCATAGTAATCTATGTAGATGGTCATTTGATTACAGGTAGTTCAACCTTTTCCATTGTTGAGATTAAAAATTCATCGCATAAGCGATTTTCTATGACAAATATAGACATGATAAATTTCTTCCTTTGAATACAGATGAATTGTAGCGGTTTTGGGATTACCATTTATCAACCAATGTATACTATAGATATTTTGGCATGATTTCACATGAGTAAATACAAGATAGCAACCACAACTTTCTTATCATGGATAAAGCTTAAGAATGGAAAAGAAACAACATTAGTTGATTGCACATTGTGTCGTCCACTTATGGGGAGTGTTATTTATCTCACTCACTCATGTCATGATCACTAATATATCATAGTACAAGTTTCAAAATACATACAAAAGCCACATGAGTTACAATGGAACTCTGTAAAGCGCATCCTTCAATATGTCCACGGAACAATCAACCATGGGATTTGTTGTATCTCTGAGATAATTATAGGTTAGCTAATTATGCCAGAGCATCTAAATTTTTTTTTGTTTTTAATTTTTGGATGACCAGTGTTCTAAGCTTATTTGAGCTGGTGTTATAGCTTGATTGATCTTAATATTAAGAAAGGGTTGATGCTTTACCTCTTGACAATAATTTAGATTTTAAAAGGGTTGCAAGGTAGAAATGTAAGAGGCTATGATTCACAAAATATTCATACATAATACTTATTTAATCATAAGGAAATATGAAAGAAAACTATGTTCACAACCCAACAAAATCTATATAATTTCGTGAAGAAGTGACAATTTATTAATGTAGAGGACTTATTAGGACATATAGTCCATTTAAATATCTTTGTAATAATTTATAACTTCACAGGGTATTTAAGATAAGTTTACATTCAACTATATCTTATTCAAATTTCTTCATAAATATTAAACACGAGTAGAAAACAAAAAATGAAATGAATAGCTAAGAAGAACTCATAATATGACAAGTTGTTTTGAAGAAAATCCAGAATCCTTTCATTAATATGAAGCAACTTCATATAGTTACAGTTATTCTTTAGAAGCTCATCCCAAGGGTTCAACCTTTTACAATTCGACTTTGGAACTATTTATACAATTTCCTTTACAGATATCTAGATTCAAATATATAGATTTGTTTTGAAAATATTTAGAATTGTTTTACAAAAATAATTCAAAATCATAGTAAAACAAAATTGTTGAAACTGTTGACACTATTTCGAGGATTCTAGTGTTGATCTGGCTTGATTATGTTGTTTCTCAGTATTTTACATAATTCTTCCCATATCTCTTCATCTAGAATTGTGAACTTGAGGAATTCTCTGAATGTTTCATCTACCTCAGTATATTTTTTGAAGGTAGGTTTAACAAAAAATAAATGACTTATCTCATGTTTGATAAGTAAATCATAACTAAGGACTTCCATGAAAGCTTTTCTTGTAATTGAACCCTTTATATTTGAAAATTTGGATTTATCTTTGGAGATTCAATAAGTCTTACGCTGATATTCATTTAGATTAATCAATTGATCTCATATTTATGTTAACGCAAACACCCCTTTTGATGTAAAAAAAATAACTTTATAAGAAATTTTTGGATTCCTAATTCTAAATTGTGATACTTGTTCTCCAAATACAACATCAAACTTTTCTTAGTAATAGTCCTTCTTAATTCCAGAATGGCTTATGTCCCGTGTTCTATATAATATTATTCTAATTCTTCTTCAGTTTTAGAATTTAGAATCCTAATAATATTTGTGGCTCTATGTAGTTTCATAACCAATTATTTCTTTACATTTCCAATTACAGCTTTAGACATTTTAACGAGTTCATCTTGTTCAAGGATGATTTGGATTGAAGGCGAGGTTTTAGTGATGGCCTCATTGATTTCTATCGAGATGTATTCTTTGGCTTGTGATCTGATATCAACAAAAAAGAGATTGATTTTCTAAGGTATCAATTCTTTGAGTCAGCTTATGTGTTTTCTATAATTCTACCAGATAGGCACTATCTCTTTTCAACTTATGCTCTTGGAACTTAGCAAGCTGATCCTGAAGTTTTTCAATTTGTTGTCCTTTAATGGATAAATATTCCATTTATTTTGTCAACTCTGTTTCTAGATCTGTGTTTGTTGATATAGATGCACCTACTTAAGAGGTTGTAGGAAGAACTATTTCCAAGGCACCGTTTAGTTTAGAGTCTTCCTGTTGCTCTTTTTCTTTAAGGAATCTTTCAAGCTCTTTTTCCATTTTTTCAATTTGTACATTTTTATCAATTATGATTTTATACAAATCTTATTTTTCATTTTCCAACTCTCCTACTTATTTATTTTGTGGATCTTCTATTGCTGGTAGTTTGAGCTCTTTTCTCAAAGCAACCATTTCTGCACTTTTACTCTTGATAATCTCCTCTGTTGCTTTCACATTAGTGGTAATATATCCTAATTTTATCACTAAATATTCTTAGGATTTTATCTTTGTATCCTTGGCTAGAGAATATGTTTTCTCTATTTTTATTTGAGATTGAACATTGTTCACTGAAGCTTGTAGTCTAGATGCTGCCATTGCTAAGTTTGTGAAACAAGAAAATATCATTTCACTAGACTGCTTGTGTAGATCTATCTGGTCAATGAGATGAATTAAATCTGCATCCAAAGAGAAAACTAATTTTATATAATAATAAGTTATTCTTGGATTAGTAACCTTTGGCTCTAGGAAAGAAATTTGTGTTTTTCCCTTTTCTATATCAAAGGATGAAAGTAGCCTATGTTGTGAAGTAGTTGTCTGCTTCCAAAACTGAGTATAAGTGGAAAGATTTCAAAGCTTCATTCTTCTTTTTAATTTCTTTGTAGACTGAAAATATGTTTTGCTCCTTTTGATTTTGTTGCATTTTCATTGTCTGTGATGATGATGCATCCTAGGATGCTGAAGGAGATTAAACAATTATCTTTTATTTTATAGAGGATGAAGTTACAAATGGCCCTGTCATAAAAATTGGATGTTTCTATGTAGTTTCTTCTTGTTGTGATTCATTTTTGTTATTTGTCCTTTCCCTCTTAGTGTACATCTTGAATTATTTCCCTGAGATTTTTGTGATAGTAGGAGAATCACTTTCTCTTTTTATTTTGTCCTTATGTTATTTAGACACTAGAGTTTGATATATGGTTTTTAATATTTTCTGTTCTTCTGCTTCCTACAAAGTATCTTCCTGTCATTCATCTTGATTCACTTATTGTTTTGTTTAAGGTCTAGGAATGTGTGCATATGGGGTATTTTTTTTCTCTACCCTTAACTTACAAATAAATCCTAATAGGTCATAATACCAGGTGAGACTAAACTTGAAATTCATTAGTTTCAACAGAACATTTTCTTCCTTCCCTGCTAATATGGTATTACAAATAAAAGGCCCTATTTGATTCTTGATTTTGAATTGGGACATTTTCCTTGCTGATACAAAATAAAGTTGATCCATGTTAATCATTTTCCTAATTTACTCCAAAGAAAATATTTGAAGAGTGACATATTTAGTAAATATATATGGTTGCAACTCATAGCCATATATTATGATTTCTATATAATTTTGGTACATGTAAAAATATCATGTTTTAGTTTTTTCTCTCAAATGCGGGATTATTTTAATTTATGTCACAATCATTGGTTCTACATCACTGTTTAATAGACTAATGCCGACATGTAAAAATTGATGCACAATGTCACTAAATGTATATTTAGTGGTATTTTTTCTTACTAATGATGTCCATTGAATTACCGATTGTGGATTTTCCTGACTATCCATCTCTTGAAAAGGAAAAGATAATATATCTAACTGATAAAATAGGAAGAAATCATGGAAAATTTAGGGCTAATATTCGTAGGTGGGCTAATTTTCCATGATTTTTCCAAAAAAATATTCGCCAATTTCCATTTTTTCTAAAAATGATTCGCCCAAATTTTACAATATAAAATTATTTTACCTTAAAAATCACCAACATTATATAGAGACTATATATAAAATTATCATAAATTTGAATAATTTCACAAATATATCAATAAGCATTTTATAGTTTCATATTAGTGTCTAGTGAGATTCATCAATGTTTTGAAACTTCGAGATAATTTTCCATCCTTCAAATTTTCCTTGGAACAAATACACTAAAACAAAGGCATATTTGAACACTCATCCAGTGGTAAATTTCAGGAATTGTTCATGAATTGAATCTTCCAAGAATTGATTGTAGTTGAAGATAAGAGGTTTTTCATTTGATGAGAAAACTAACAAGAAACAAATTATAACCTCATCGACCCATTCATCGGCCCATTCATCGGAATGATAACCTAACAAGCATGCAAAAATGGATATAATTTTCATTGTCATTCCTCGAAGCATAGATGATTGACTGGGTATATTTATTTTAGGAAATTTACCATCTTCTCGCAAGAATGTTTCAAAAAATTTGGTCCTCTGAGGAAAATCCATTTTTTTATAGATATCCATAAGGGATTCTTGAGAAAATGGATACAAGGCTTCAGGGTTTTGGACTTGCAACATGTTGTTTATTAACTCAGCAGTAATGGTGAAGAAGAATTCTTTGTTTTGAGAAAGTACTACTTTTTGACTCAGGGTATACCTAAATTGACACTATACAAAAAATTCTGGGAAGTAAAAGGTTTGTGGAATGATAAACTGGGGTAGAGATGATTTCCACAGGTTTAATTCATCAGTTGAATCTAAGAACTTATGTTTTAACCAATTGTGGAGTTTGAATAAATCAAATTCACAATTGGTTTCTACAACTTTATAATGGTGGTTTACCAAAGGTTCATGTTCTAATCCAACATGAGGAGGAAGCATGGGATTATCGGAGTTATTGTATTTCTTTCTTGAAGACATAGTTGCAGAGGAAAGGAAAAGGGTTGTATTTCCTTAAGAAAGTTTGATTTCCTTTGTTGTGTGAAATTTGGTTAAGGTCTTGAATTTGTCTTGTTGTTTATGAAGTTAGCTTCGGGTCTGTGACTAGTACGGTGGTTTACCCCTATAATTGGTTACAACAACAACAAGCTGGATAGATAGGTTAATAGTTAACTCTTTGTGTTTAAATGAATGAACCTTTAACCTTTGAAAACTATGATTTAGTCATGAGATTATCTGTTATGGAGGAGTGGGGGTGGGAGGGGGGATTTAATGGCTAGCGGATAATTTACAAGGGGGGGGCATGATTGGTGGAAAGAGGTGACACTTGGCAGAATGGGAGTGGTGGTGAGTTTTGACGCGAGAGGATTCACACAATTTTTTCAATGAGCATGGGTAGTTTTCGAGGGGGGGCACAATTTATGGTATTTGAGTGAGGGGATGGGAAATGGATGAGGGTAGAGCACATCGCAAAAGTGGTTTTCGGGAGTACAGACTTTTCGCACGCCGCACCGTCACCCACCCCCCCACATTAACTAAACGTTGGATGGGCTTGGGGGGTGTGAAGTGCATCACGAACCGTCGATTGTTAAAAGCGCCACAACGTATTTTTAACAAATAAAAAAAAATGTTTTGTGCTAATGTTTGTCATCAAATGTTGTTTTAACAATCACGCTAATCACATTTTATTGCTAATTAAATGCAATTTAAAAAATTAATAAAAAGACATTTAATTTTACTTATCTATAATTTGAAAAAAAAAATATATTTCTATTTTCTTTATTTTTATTTATTTTATCTCCTTTTATTTTTTATCTTTCATTTTTCACTCTTTCTTTTGTTTCTTTTTCTATTTTTTATTTGTTTACTAACTCTTTTTTTTTCTTCTAAAAATGTCGAACTTATCAAACCAAATATGTTACAACATGATTCATAGTGCCCTTGACTGCAATGTTCGTACGGAGATGGTCTCGTGGTTAGAACTTGGGATTGGGCATTGAGGTCCATCTATAATTTGCACAATATCTTCTACAAATAATCAAAATGATGGAAGTGCACTAAGGACCGTCGAGGTTATTGTAAAGCCAACTTTTCATTGTATTTCAGTTGATGGGTAACATTGGTGAGGAAATTGTACAGTATTCTAAAATTAATCTATCTGTATTAATAAATTTAATAAATCTATCTATATTAATAAATTTTCAAGCCTTTATAATGTTAATTTTATGTTTTTAAGCCAGGACTATGATACTATATTAAACAAATTTATATTCATCATCTTCAATACCATGTTATGGTTTCATCAAAACACTAGCTTCACTCCCATATTGATGTTTTTTTATTAAAATTAATAAACTTTCAAACCCTTATTATTATTTTAACTAGAAAATTAGTCCATATTTATAACAATAAAAGTTATGATAAATCCCACTTTTCACAATCTTAATTATAAATGAATAACATTGATTAATAAATTAGATATATGTGAATAATTTAATGAATAATATTAAAATAAAATAAATTAACTATTAAAAAAAAACCATGTGTCACTTACATACTCAATATAATTTTCTGACTTTAAAACATATGATACTCAAATTAATTTCCTGGTATTCAAATAGATAAAAAGGTCCAGCATCTTTTTATGTGTTATATATACACATGATAGTGATAATTATCCAAACACCGTTTCACATGATGGAATGATCCTATGTTGATTGGATTTTTTTAATAAAATTATTTTACTTTGATAAGAAATTATTTTAGTTATAAATAATAAATATATTTTGTATCTTAATATAATATATATTTTTTAATTTATAAAATAAAAAATTAATAGTAATTTTAATTTATATAATATAAAAAATTATCATAAAATATGTAATATTTGTTATATTTTTTTTTAACTACATATATGTACTCTAATAAATATATATTATTTGTTATATTTTTTTGAACATTTTGTAGGTATTCTATTAAATATATATTATTTGTTATATTTTTTTTAACATTATGTATATATTTTATTATTTGTAATATTTTAAAAATATTATGTATATATAATTATGAGTAATTTTAATTTATATAATAGTTTTTATTTTGTTATGAAATCTATATTATTTGTCATATCATTCGGAACATTTTATTTTAAAAAAAATTATTTTTAATAATTCTAATTTATATAATATTATATGTATTGTTATAAAATATATATTATTTGTTATATTTTTAAATTATTATGCATATATAATCAATAGTAATTTTAATTTATATAATATTATGTATATTTTTCATATATCTTTTTTATGTTACACTATAATACTTAGTCTAAAATGTTAATGAAAAAACTTATTACAAAAATTCAAACACTTTCTAATTAAAACCTCAGAAAACACAAAAACATTGTTGTATATTGTTATAAAACCTATATTATTTATCATATCCCTTTGGAACATTTTAATTTAAATTTTTTATAATATTCATATATTTATATTTATATTTATAGAATTTGATAAATATATTAACATAATCAATTTCAAATATTATTTTGAAAGTTTTTTTAGGTTATGTTTTTTTTTTAATTTGAAATTTTTTTACATCAATATTTTTTATCATTTGAAAATGAAAACCTTCACAATATTCTAACTTTAATAATTCAAACATATGATTTCTAATCTGGCAAAACTTAAGCTATAATATGATAAATCCAAAAAATACTAAAAAATTGACAAAAACACATAAGTAAAATGAAATTCTAATTTCAATCAAAATTTTACAATTAAATTTAAATAATAAAAAATTCTTTTTTATTCAAGGAACACCCTCATTCATCCGCTCTACTGTTTCAAAAAGCATCACCGCACAAAATCCCTGGACTATTCCTCTATGATCGAGATTAAAAGTGAAGTTTCCAATAAGAAACATCAATGGCTAATTATGTAGGTTTCAGAATGGATTAATAACGTTGATGTTACGTCCACTTTGGATGCCAAACAGGTCACTCTCTAGATATACAGTTTGACAGGGATGCAGAACGATATATCTGCATATAGACAAAGGCTTTTTATGCAGATGTTACAATTTCGTTTTCATGGTGAAATTATGGTCAGAATTGAAATCTAATTTTGAAAGTGTTTGAATTATTTTTTTATTTTTTATTTTATTTATTTTTTTGAAAATAGATTCAATATCATAAAAAAATATTTAATAATTGTAATAGCTATTTCTAAAAATCTCTCAGATTTTTTCAACATATTACCAATACTTCTATTATTTGCCAAACAAAATTATAGCGTCATTAACCTACCACTAACATATTCATTACTTCAATAAATCCGTGCAACCTGTACCGAAAGTAATTGATATTTGTTGTATCTAGGCGTGGTTTACTGGGGCCACAATTTAACATTATTATTACCCGAAAATCCATCTGCTCTGTTTTTCTTTATGGGAAAAAAACATCGAAATAATACCTCATGCTCTGCAAAAAGAAAGCTTGATGGGGCTGGTACTCTCAAGCTGTACATTCTTTACTTGTCATATCTTACTTTATGACTCAGGAGTATAACTTGTCTTATGTTCCGTCGGGAATAAAGTGTGAGCTCAATAATACTTAAAAAAACAAACGCTGTGGAGCAGTCTTCAAATCGATAACCTGGAAAAACTTGTAGGGACAACTTCATTATGGAATTGTCATTTCAAATATGATTTCAGATTTTAATGCAAACGTGACAAGAATGACAGGATGCTTTTTAAAAGAACATCAATCAAGGTCAATTGAGGTCCAAAAGAAAATGTATGATGTTTCAAGTTACCCAGGTACGCACATAAGTAAAAATAAATAAGTTCGAAATGTTACATCGTATTACATATGAAAAGTGATGGGAAAAGCGTTTATTATATTTCCTACTATTATTACTATGAGGAGTATTTTTTTTAAATGTTTTTGAGAAAAAAATATTCATACATATAGATATTTAAGAACAAAATATTCATATATAGATATTATGATAAATTAAATATATCTATCTATATAGATATTATGATAAATTAAAATAAATTAAATTTAAAGAAGAAATTGAAAAAAAAAAAACATTTAAATGAAAAACACAAAAGTATGAAATTCAAAATATTTCATATACTTATTTATGAGAAACCATTAGCAAGTGGCTTCAAGCGTATGAAATTCAAAATATTTCATATTCTTACTTATGAGAAACCATTAATAAGTGGTTCCAAGATGCTTCTAATTATTATTATGTGATGGTTGTGTTTGTGTTTGTAAAGAATATTTTTTATAATGGTTTAATGGTTAGGTAGAGAGGTTTAGTCCAATTTGTCTTGTAGTCCAATCCTTGATAGCTCTATCTTAGAAATAACTTCAATTTGAAAATCTAAAAGAATAATATGACTTCTTATTTTGATGTCATAGCATTCATATTATATATATATATATATATATATATGAAAAAAAAATCAAAATGAATAAGTAAAAAAGAAAACACAAAAGTAAAAAAATTAAGATGTTCCATATTATTATGTGTGACCATCCATGGACAAGTGATTAAAGATGCTTTTCATTATTACTAATATATGATAGTTGTGTTTATGAGAAGTATTGTTGCTGCAAAGTACTTCTTCTAGAAAATGAAATTAAGAAAGAAGAAATTAAACTTAAGAAGAATGTATGGATGAAAGCCTAAGGTAAGGAAGTTCAAGATGCATTGTATTATTATTGTGGGATAAGTCATCTAAGTTACCAAGGACATATTGTTTGAAGATGCTTTCAAATATGAAGGTGTGATAATTGTATTTATGTATAATAGTAATGATGCAAAGTGCTCTAAAACAAGATAAGACAACGATAAGAGGGATGTGTGGATGCAAAAGTTGAAGGTAAAGAAGTTAAAGATAATTTTTTCTTATCATTTTAAGGCCTTTAACAATTTATGAATCTCATATTAAGTATACAATATTTCTTTAAATTTACTAAAGAGTTATAGCTATTTCCAGGATGCTCCATATTATCACTAAGTGGTAAGTATGTGATTTTCAATTTAAATTTAATATATTCGGGGTATTTATTCCACCAAAGTTATTCAAAGAATATTGGTGTCTCATGTAGGTTGGTGCCTACAAATATTGCAATGGTAGGTTGGTTCCTACAAATATCAATCAATTAAAAAAAAAATGTTTTCTATCTAAAGGTTTTCCATGTATATCATGTTCTTCATGTTAGGCTTATCCTATTGATGTTTTATGGCTCATGAATGTTTTAAATATGTAAAATCCATATCATTCAAGTTCACCCATTTCCCCACAAAACCCCACTTCTTTCTATAATTATGAACCCAATACTTGGTATTAGAACATTTTTTTTAGAAACATTTTAACCATTGAAGTTAGATCTCAGAGGGAAAAATTACCAACCAAGATGGTTTTTTCTAAAAAGAGGGCCAATATTTTATGGAAAAAAATATTCCTTTTGGGAGATAAGGATGAGGACTTATATGATGTCTCTTTGTGTTGACATTTGTCTATCTATTGTGGATGGATATAATATTCCTATAAGTAATTGAGATGATGAAGATGGTAGAAATTCCTTTGGAAATAATGCAAAATAAATGAATGACATTTTATATGGCCTTGGAGAATAAGAGTTCATCAAAGTAATGCAATGTAGATTTGAAAAAGACAATTGGGATAAGCTTCAAAAAAACTATGAAGGATATGAAAAGGTAGAAAGGGAAAAGCTCCAAACTCATAAAATATAATTTGATATTTCAAGGATGAATGAAGAAGAAAATATTGTGCAAGCTTCTTCCTTCATGTAGATGAGGTTTTTAATACTATTAGAGAAATTGATGTAAATATTCATGAATTTTTAATTGCTCAAAAATTTATAAGATATTGTCCCTCAAGATTCAATGAAAAAGTATCAACCATTAAAGAAATGAAATATCTAGAAAATCTGATGAAGGGTGAATTTCATGGAATTTTTATTACATATAAAATGAGAATAGAAAAATATAAAGTATGATTAATAAAAGAAACCTTTAAAGTATCAAATAAATAAAAAAAAGGACCCATGGCCATGATCATTCCAACTATGAATAAGATGTAGAAGTAGCTCAATATTTTAGAAAGCTGAAAATGGAACCTACCAAACACAAATGTAAGCTACCATTAAATTTTTTTAATTGTATCAAAATAAGCCATTTCATTATTAAATTTCCATATGAAAAATTATAGAGTAGTGAGGATAAAACAAAACATAAAAATATAGGAAGTTTTCATAAAAATAAAAAGGGAATATCTGTCTAGAAGAAAAGTTTATATTCCAAAGAAGATAGTAGCTCATCAAAAGAGAGTGATGGAAATGAATCTAATGATCACAAGGAATAATTATTATTCATGGTCATGAAGGCTCAAAATGTTGATATAGAAAATCAAGAAAACCAAACGAGAAATCATATTCGGAGGAAGAAGGTGTTGATGGAGATGTAAATTTTCAGGTAGAATTTGTTACTGTATTAGATGAGATAGTTAGACTTAGAAGAAAGATTAAAAAGCATAAGCACCTAAATTTTCAAAAGTATAAAAAGAGAAACCATGATTCTAATGAACCAACAATCATCCCCCTAAAGATAGAACTAGAAGGTGTTAGAGAATAGAAGAAATACTACTAATTTAGCTAAAGTTAAAGGAAATTATAAGAACCTAGAAGTAGACGTCATTTTCTTAAGAAAGTAGCTAGAGAAAGGAAATTCTCACTTAAATTAGAAATAAATTTTGTAAAAGGGATTGGAATATTAAATAATATTATCAATGGCTAGAGGTCTCCTTTGATCAAAATATTTCTTGAATATAAAAAAAAATCATGAGACTCTCAAGGGAGAATCAACAAAAAAAGGCATCCAAGGAAGAAATATGCTAATGTGCTTTAAAGTTATATCAATAATGAAAGAAGTATTATGAAAGAAGTAAAGTGTTAGAATAAACATGGC
This sequence comes from Pinus albicaulis, assembly GCA_034641835.2. Classification (NCBI taxonomy): domain Eukaryota; kingdom Viridiplantae; phylum Streptophyta; class Pinopsida; order Pinales; family Pinaceae; genus Pinus; species Pinus albicaulis. The sequence continues at coordinate 197,318,515 of CM076569.1, forward strand.
CCTATCAACAATACAAGTAGTGCCACAAAATGAAGAATTAACAAATATCTAAGTTTTCACATAAAGATAGTCGTGATGGGTTCAAAGGAGCTATTTATACAAGGTCTTTCACATCTAAGTACTAATATTTCCTTTTTGGATATTTATTTGCTTGTAATAATTTTGGTTTTAAGGAAATATATTGTAGAAGAATTAGAAGAAGAGGATCGTATAAGACCCCAATGAAAGGTTATGTAAGAAAAAAATCTAGAAGTCCTTATGAAGGTGGTGTTAGAAGATACAAATCATTTTCTCCCATATTGGATAATATTTAATGTTACAAGTGCAATAAATCTCTACACAAAGCATGTGATTTTCAAAGCATCTAAATAAGGCCTTCCAAGAAAAACAAGTAAGAAGAATGCACAAAGGCTTGGAAAAGGAAGCAAGAAAAACTAGAAGAATATGGATTTTATATATATGCTAAAAGTAAAGTAAATCAATGATATATTTATAGTGGGTGTTCAAAACATACTATATGATATTATGGGAAATTACTCTCTTCAAAGGAAAGAAAAGGAGGAAGAGTCACTTTTAAAAATAATGTACCAATCTAAATAATGGGAAAAGGGACAATCATCCTTGATAATGGAAATACTATTTTTTTTTTATATGGTCTAAAGGAAAATATTTTGATTTTTAGTTAAATGTTTGATCAAGGATATGATCTTACATTATTTTCTAAAGGATGTGAAATAAGGAAAGCAGGATCAAGGAGATTAGTGCAAAATGCAACCACAACCTCAAGCAATGTATATATTTTACATAAAGTTAAAAAAAATTGTTGGATGGGGACAGTGGATGAAATTTAGTTATGGAATAGAAGGATGATTCATATCACTTTTGATCGTCTAGTAAAATTAATCAAAATAAAGGAAATAATATATATGCCATAGATTTCAAATCCAAATGACATTATTTTTACTTCATATCAATATGGGTAGTAGACTCAAGTCAACCTGAAAACAAAAGAGTACTTGTTAACACATCCATTGAAATTGGTTCATGTAGACCTTTGTGTGCCTACAGTAACACAAACATTAAGAGGTGAGAGAAACTTTATGCTTCTAATTTATGGCTATACAAGAATGAAATGGGTTACTTTACCTTAAAGAGAAAGATAAATCATTTGACAAGTTTAAAATATTTAAATCCCAATTTGATATTGAAACTACTCTAAAGATCAAGTGATTGAGATATGACCGAGGAGGAGAGTTTAATTCTAATGAATTCATTAAATTTTTTGAAAAACATGGGATTAGAAGACATTTTTCAAGAGGAGGGAATAGTAACTAAATTTTTTTATTGAAAGAAAGAACACGATTATGTCAAAGATGGAAAGAACAATGCTTGAAATGAAGCAAACCTTCGAGACACCTTGCGGGGAGAAGAAATTAACACACCAATTCAAATCATAAATAGCGTTCAAATCATAGTAAATAAAACTAAGACTCCTTATGGATTATGGAAAGTTATACCTTCATTAGTCAAAAACTTTAAAGCATTTGGAAGCAAGTCCTACACCAATATATATGAATATAATTTAACGAAAGTTGATTCTAGAGTAGACGAAGGAATCTTTCTTGGTTATTCATCTAGAAGAAATGGCTATAAATGTTGCAAAAAAAGGATATATAAGATTGTAGAAAGCATAGATATGATAATAAATGAAGCATTTCCAAAAACTGAAAAGAAAAAATAAAATAAGGATTCAAAGGATATGACTAGTATAGAGTATGAAATGGAAGAAGAAGAGGAAGAAAAATATAAATAACAAGACGAGGAGGAGATAGAAATTCAATATCAAAAGACTCAATCCAAATATATTCCAAAGTATCATCCAAAAAATAAAATATTTGGCAATAAATATTCATGAATTAAGACAAGAAGGAGATTGACAAACACACCAAATCATGCAAAATTTGATTTGATATCCAAAATTGAACCCAAAAAATTTGGACAAGCTAGTGAAGATGAGAATTTGGTCAACACTATGGAGGAAGAGCCAAATGTGATTGAGAAAAATGAGACATGGAAACATGTTCTTATATAAAAATTTAAGAATGCAATTGGAACCAAGTGGGTTTTTAGGAACAAATTGAATGAGGCTAGATTGGTTTGGAAAAGGTATTCACAAGTGGAAGGTGTTGATTTTGAAGAGAGGTTTACTTGATTTTCCATAATTGAAGAAATTAGAATGTTCATTTCATTTTCATTTTTTAGAGTGTTCAAAGTCTATCACATGGATGTCAAGTTATATTTCTGAAATGAAGAATTGGAGAAAGAGGTGTATGTTGAACAACCGAAAGGATATTAGTTATTAGAAGGCAAAGACTATGTGTGCATATTAAAGGAATATTTTTGTGGATTAAAGAAAGCTCTGATGGGATCATGCTCAATACTTGGCAAATATTCATAGAAACAAGGATTCTAAACAAGAGCAATAGATAGCAACCTTTTACCTCATATGATATAATGAAAATTTGTTGGTCCTTTATGTCTACATGGATGGTATAATATTTGTGTTGGGTATGTATGTTATTATTTTAATGAATATACCCTACATTGTAAAATTGCATGATGCATAGTAGTGTGGTCACGAGCGGTTCAGGGCAAGCATAGACAAAAAAAAATGGGGAAATTTTTTGCATCTACTTTTTTGGGTTTTTGTCGTGCACTTTCGCTAAAAGAAATTTTATGGTGCACGATGGTTTACCCCATGGTCTTGTAGTTTTGGTTAAGGATCTATGATCGTATTATAATCTAGGTTGAATGGATTGGTGTTTCATGGATTCCTAGGATATATATTGTATTATAATATTGTAAGGAATAATATATAGAGAAAAAATTGATGGTTTTCTCAGTTTTAGGTTTCCATGATAAAATCTCTATGTTAATGCATATGTTTACCATTCCATAATTTTATTTTTAATTAATAATATGTTTGCAACAATTAATTGTGTAATATTAAAACCTACACTTCAGAATTGATGTTGACACGATGAGTCAAAGGTTTCTAGAATAAATTTATAAAATGTTTTAATGTCCATGCTAGGAGAATTGTGTTTATTCATAGGATTGTAGTTCATTCAATTGGGTAAAGATATATCCATATCCTAAACCAAATATGTTAAGGAGATGTTGTAGTTTGGAATGTAAAATTGTACATCTTTTATCATTCCCATGGTCATAAGGTTAATATTAAGTAAATTTGATGACTCTCTAAGGGTAGATGTGTGAAGTTGGGTTACACTTTTGTGAAAAACGTGCCTGAAAAATTTACAATCACTCTTTTTCAGCCCAAATATTATTGACGTTTACATTAACATTGACCATTAATCAAGATTTTCTTCAGAGGTGGAAAAACTGGCAATAATTTTTTTCAACCGAATCAATGTTTATATATATCACAACCCTCATTCCGCGGAAATATTTTCTTGGTTTTTAGTTTACCGTTAGTGGTTTGTGGTGGAGTAATTTTCTGTGCTATCATCGTTGGAGGAATTTTTTGACATCACGCATGTGTTTCCATCCAATTATTTTTCAATTTTTTTTTTATTACTGCATGTTTTTAAGTAATTTCTAATTTTGTAATTGTTTTTATTTGTAGGATTTTTTATTCGTCATCTTCGCTGGGTTCATCCTCACTGGAGGAATTCCATAGCATCATCTTCCTCCTGTCATCCACCTTGTCATCTTCCTCCTATCCGCCTTCTCATCACCCAGAACAGGTAAGCTCTGCACTAAACAGGCTATGTTTTGAATTTAGAATCACTGTACTGAATGTATTGAAGGAAATCTGGGAGGAGGCAATGTTATGAACCTAGGAAATTCATATATTTGTTTAGTATTTGTGCTGCAATATGAGCATTATCCACAGTGACAATACATAGTAACAAAAACTATCTTAAGCACAATGTAACTTAGAAACCAAATCAATAAAACATATAAAAACCAAAAAAAAATTCCCTTATCATGTAAACCACAGAGAGATTATCCTAGATGAGGCAATCTATTTTCTTACAATGTTGCCTCGGTGCTTTTTTACAGGTCTTAGCATGTACATGTTCAAGTGAGACAGAGATTGCATCCTCTACACTTTTCATTCCATTCTGGATATTGATCTATGAATGATAATATGATCATAGAATATCATTTTAGGATTATAGTACCATGAAAATGTAAAACTTTCACATTTTACCTTGTTGGGATCTTTTTTTCCCACGGCTAGTTTCCTTACAGTGCTGCCTTGGCGATTTTTTACATAGGTCTTACCATGTACATGTTGAAGTGAGACACAAATTATATCCTCTGCACTTTTCAGGACTTTCTGGATATTAGTGTATGCATGATAATATTCTCATAGAATATTTTTTAACTATTATAGTACCATGAAAACGTAAAATTTTCACATTTTACCTTGATGGGATCTGGTTTTTCCTGCATCTTGTTTCCTTATAATGCAGCCTCAGTTCTTTTTTACACAGGTCTTACTATGTATATGTTGAATTGAGACACAAATTGTATCCTATGCACTTTTCAAGACTTTCTGGATATCATTGTACGTATGATAATATGCTCATAGAATAGTTTTTGAGGATTATAGTACCATGAAATTGTACAACTTTCACTTATTACCTTCATGGGATTTGGTTTTTCCTACAACCTGTTTCCTTACAATGCTACCTCAGTGATTTTTTAGATAGGTGTTACCATGTGCATGTTGAAGTGAGACACATATTGTATCCTCTACACTTTTTAGGCATTTCTGGATATCGGTGCATCCATGATAATATGCTCATAGAATATTTTTTGAGGATTATATTACCTTGAAAATATAAAAATTTCACATTTTACCTTGTTGGGATATGGTTTTTCATGCAGCATGTTTCCTTTCAGTGTTATCTCGGTAATTTTTTACACAGGTCTCACCATGTTCATGAATAAGTGAGACAATAATTGTATCCTCAGTACTTTTGAAGCCTTTCTGGATATGAGTGTATGCATGAAAATATGCTCATATAATAGTTTTTGAGGATTGTAGTACCATGACAATGTAACACTTTCACATTTTACCTTTTTGGGATCTAGTTTTCTTGGAGCCTTTTTCCTTACAATGTTGCCTCAATGCTTTTTTACACATGTCTTACCATGTACATGTTGAAGTGAGACACATCTTTTATCATTTTCACTTTCAGGAATTTCTAAATATTGGTGTATGCATAATAATATGCTCATAGAATAGCTTTTTAGGATCATAAAATGTGAAACTTTTGCATTGTCATGGTACTTTCACATTTCATAAGGTGTCCAAATTTTTTGTGTATGAGGGAGCTCATACATTGAAACCATACACTAATCATTATTATATCCCTATGTTTTAACTTTAATTATGATGATTCCATGTTGCGATCTTCTCCATTATTCCAAAAAATTGACCCAAGAGCATAATTTAAAATATTTTTTGACATACAATCATTTCTCCAATAATAAGTTTCCCCCACTTTGTAAAGCCTATATGTCAAAGGAACAAAGAAAGAACATTTGATAGGATTTATTGGGATGAAGCAACTATTGATTCTCTTTGGTAGAGGTGGATTTATTTTAGGCTCCATAGGTTGTGGGAATTTTATGAGTTCCCTTGGAATTTTTATAATATCTAGAACTTATTTGTATTTTGAAAATTGAAATGATATTTTTTCTTTCTCATTATGACAATTCAGATCATTATGAATGCAAACTGGGAGAGAGAGAGAGGGAGATCAACAAAATTTCCTAAGTAATAACTTGACCTTTTGGACCCAAAACAACATGGTGATTAGTAAAGACAGAAACCTTTGGATTTTCCTTAGACCGTCCTTGTCTTGAAAAACATTATCTTCCTAAAAGTTTTCAAAGTACAATACACACCACACATATTTAAGAAAATAATAGATAATAGTGAACCATCTGAATACCATTACTATTCTTCCTACTACCCTGAAGGAATACTCAACACATAAATTTTTTTATGCATGGTATATGCTAGAAGTGGAATGTGGCACCATTGAATTAATAATAGCACATCTCAAAATACCGTTACTATGCCAATGAATGCAGTAAATATTGATCTAGACATGATTTATTTAGGACAGTTTTTTTTTGTTACTTTCCTTTTCTTTGGAAGTAAAATATTATAAAAAATTTAGCTAAATGTTGGGATGATCCTAGTGTTTTTGGAAACCACATGTCATTTTCCCAATAAACTGAGGCATTTACAATAAATGAATTTAATATTTTATCGAATTTTTTCTTTACAAGGGTCTGAAAACCCATTAAACGTGGTTGAAAGATCGAAATTATGCATAGATGTTTCTTCTTATGCCAATATAGGGAAATAAATCATTGCATATGTTCTATGCAATATTGCAACGAACAAATTCCTCCAAAGGAAAACAAATGTACTTGGAAGAACAACAAACAATGAAGCATATTATATGGCATTGATAGAAGTCTTAGGAACATCTAGGGAGTATGGATCCAATGGAATTGTAGTTTTGACCAATTCCAAACTTGTGTGCAACCAGATGAAAGGTGTGTACGTAGTTAAAAAGGAGAAGTTAAAAAAAATCATGGAGAAGCAAAAAATATTGTTATAAAATTTGAATCATCTATAATAAGACATTGTCAAAATTTTAGTAGGATGTCTACTAATATATTGTATGGGGAAATTCAAATTCAAGATTTGCATGGGAAATATGAATTAGTGTTAATAATCTCTCCACCAAAATTCATTGATGGACATTGTATGATATTTTTCATATGTGTGTTTCTTTTAGTTATATATGTGTTGTTTTTAATGACTATGTGTTTTTTTCAATTCTATTTCAAGTGTGTCTCCACTATGTAAGCACAATTTTTTTTTTTAGTCTTGAGTATATTTTAAATGAAGAGCTTAAGATAGTTACATTAATTTTTTTAATTCTTTAAATGTTTTTAAATCTCTATAAATTTTAAGATCTTAAAATGCATGATGTAATTTGAATGGTTACATGAAGTTTTTGAATTATTGATATTCTTGAACATAAATTTCAATATTTTAAATTCATAAGGTAGCTTCAAGGGTTAGATCAATTTTACATCAATTTTTTGAATTCTTGATCTTTCTAAATAGAAATTTTAAAAATAATTGTAAATGAAAGGTAAATTTTGAAAGATCATGATATATATATATATATACCCATATCATGGATGAGAATTTTCCACATGATTCTTTGAGTAGACCATCTATCGACTCTCATGAATATACTAGAGGGGGAGGTCATGGATCAAAGAGAATATCAAATGAATCATGGGAGGTCCATCATGATTGTGGTATATATATATATATATATATATATATGCACAATTTTTTAAATGATAGTTGAATATAATAATATTTACATGTGTATACATATGGAATTTATTTTTTATCAATTTAGATTTAAATTAATTTATAATAGATTTCATTCTTTTTAGGAGCATCTAAAACTAGGTTGAAAAGAGCATCTACTTAATCAATAGAGGGCCATTGTTCACACCATCGGTATATATATATATATATATATATATATATATATATATATATATATATATATTATTTAAGTAAATGCACACACACACACACGGATATATATATATATATATATATATTTGTGTGTGTGTGTGCATTTACTTAAATGATAAATAGGTAGAATAATATGTATGTATACATATATATTGAAATTTTTTTTTTTCTTTTTTATAGAAGCTTCGCTCACTATGTCGTCCCATGAGGGTGGTCAACAAAATCAATATTAGGGTGGTCATGTTGGTGCTCAACCAAATTTGGGTGGGCATGGTGGTGCTCAACCATCACTGAGTGGTCATCAATCTCAATTAGATCATCATGATCCTCATCATTTTGGTAAATTATATAATTAATTTTGTGTCAAAAAAAATTTGTAAATGTAAATCAATTGTATGTACATATGCATGTATCTATCTATATTGCATGTGTATGAACACATTTGGTCACATTTTTTTATATTTATGTAATATTATATATTGATGTAGAGGGTGAATGTTTTTCTCGAAATAGACGTGAGCGAAGCGGGGAGATTCAAGGAGAAGGTTGTACACCAACTAAAACTTATCCATCTGATATTTCCAATGATCTTCCATGGGAAACAAACCTCCAACAATGTACATTACAGAGGTGAAAAAATCATTATTCAAAATTGAGGAAATATTTTGAGAGTTTGTAGCTCCCTACATAGAGTTAAGAAAGCTTAGAAATAGTTTTGCACTCTCTAAACTCATTTCTTGATGTTTACGAGAAGTTTGGGCCAACCATAGATTGCTTTATAGATATGATGAGGTGTATAAAGGATGTAGAAATGGGTCCCAATAAATGGGTCAAGGTTAGTAAAAGGGTTACAAAATCAAATGAAAAATCTATGCTTAATTTCAAAGGTCGGAAAATAAATATGCCCAAGGTAAAACATTTCAAGCACCCTCATATAACCAACCATTTGTATGATAGCTTCCTTGCAGCATATGGAAATTTTCCATGGAATGGCAAGGTTCCAATTTATTTTGCAAAACTATTTTATGCATAATTATTTTTGGGTATGAAACTCGATTATAATGACCTTTCATATAAATATTATGGTACTCAGAGAGGTTGGTTATATGATCATAAGGGTGCATTACATGATACTGGATTTCCTCGCCCTCCGCCACCTTTGGTATGTAAACCTTGTCGTGTGGTTAATTTGCAGTCAAATATGGATGCAACTTCTCAAATTGATCGATAAGGAAGGGATGCCATAATAGGCAACATCCAAAGTGCATTCACTAGAATTGTTATCGTTCTAAATTGACAAAGAGAATGAGCTAATGCACATGATAATTTTGTATATAAAACAGAGGAAGATATAGATAATATGAATATTTAGGAACTTAAATCATATGCAAAGGGTTTTCGTAATGGTTGGAAAGAACTAATTGTTCATGAGGAAGAAGGTGTAGGATCGGTATGTGTTAATGGTTAGGGTGGATATTTTAATGAAATTTCTAATTTGTATGTATTAATCTAACACAAATGTATCATATGTTCACCATTTATAGTTAAATTGTTTGTTGAATAAAAATTTTTATAATATCACGGTCCAAGGTTTAGGTTCCAATCAAGATGATATTTTTGAGAAATGTTAGTTTTTTTTTAAGATTTCATGTTGATACAATTACTATTCTAGTTTTATTATATCAATATCATGAGGACATATTTTTAAAATAAATAATTATGTACATATCTAATTAAATTTTAAAATATTATGATTCCAACTAACGTTTTTGATATGGTGCCACCCTCTTCCTCCTTAGTAGGAGATGTGTCAAATATTCCATATCACAAGTATTGAATATTTTACTTCTGTTTTTTTATAAATTGAAGTGAAAGTTTCATTAAAAAATTGGACAGATTTATCTTCTCGTTTCAAACTTTTCAAATTTTAGGTTTATGGAGATGATTTATGTTCTCCAAAAACTTTAGAAATGGAGTCAACGATGGGGATAGGATCATACAAACAATTTGAAAAACCTATTTTAGTATGAATTCTTTGTCGAAGCGTACGAAAAAGAACCACTTTAGCTACGCATAACTAATAGCCCTAACAACAATAATGGCTGCAAAACATCTTCAGATCTGCAATTAGTAGTTAAAGTGCTGCAACAAACAGATCTATAAATGGAAAGATATTAAGCAGTGAAGTAAAGAGTTTGCTCCATGCATCCAACAGACAAGACAAGAACACGATTTTTGAATGAATTTTTATATTACAGGGCACCTGGGAGGAAACAAGAAGGTGTATCCAGATCTCCTCAATGGGATGGGTTCTTTGTAGTCCTCAGCACTTCAGGTCTAAGCTTTCTCTCTCTTGTAGATGTAGAAAACCCAATGTAGAAGGTAGAGCTCAATGGGAGCAACAATGGCAGAAAATGAGACCGAGTGTATAGATCTAGAGTGATCTAGTATGCAACAAAAGGTGAAGAATGAAGGGGAAAACCCTCCTATTTATAACAAAATATTGGGTCATTCTAGATCTTGGTGCATGATTAAAATAATGTTAACCAAATCTAGACCCACCTCTATGGAATATTTTATTATTATTTGTTGGAGGGAAAGGGTGTTTGACTTGGGTCAAATCCCTTGATTAGTGAAAAATAAATAAATAAATGATTTATTTATCTTTTTATGGAAGTGGTTGGGATATAATCAAATAAATAATGATTTAGTTGATTAATGGTGGTTGATTTGGTCATATTTAACAAGGAATATTATTTAAATAATTATTCCTAGAAAATAATAAGATAACTATGGGTTTATCTCGTTAATTTCTTTGTTTTTGGGTTAAACATGACTGGGAATAATAATTAAATTATGGTTTAATTAATTATTCCTTTTGGGGTTTCCTAATTAACATAGTGAAAGCAGTTTTACTTAGGGTAAAACTGGTCTTACATGGTGTACTTGGGTCCATCTAATGATGAAGGGTTAGATGACCAAAAAATGGTGTAACAGATTGCCCCCCAGCGTGCGAGTGTCAGGAGCAAATCGTATGACCGAAGTACGTTGTAAGAAAACAATCACTAGAAAACAAAAGGGTATGTCAGAGAGAGAAATATGAGGTAGATAGTGTGTTGAAGGACTAGACCCGGAGGAGACGAGACTCGCAGGTGCAACAAGTCTCTGTTATGAGAGGGTACCTGTGCTGAAGGCGGCGGGGGAGGCATACCTATGCCCGCCGTGACAAAGTACAAAAGAATAGTGTGTCCGGTGAACAAGGGACCGAACCATAGAGTACAGCTGGCATAATCAAGAGCCAGATAAAAATACAATGAAGAGTCTCACATACATGCTGTGCCTGGGATAACAGCCAGGACTAGTACAATATCATCCGAGTACATGAGATAAATACAACCCAAATGCCCCCTGTAAATGGGGAAGGGCTCACAAAATCTGACTGATACATGCAAATCATAGAGGTGCTGCAAGTGGCTAAGGCCAACATCATCGAAAGCTGGAGCGGCATCAAAGGCTGCAATGAAGAGGTCATCCGGGCATGTGGGGGGCTACCTGCAGGGCCACCCCCTCATGAGGGCTGAGACATCTCACACACGCCCGGGAATCATCAAGAGCTGCTGCTGGGTCACTGGACTGTCCAGTATACAAATCTCGATCATGCTGAAAGGAGCTGGAGAAGCAATCAAGTCAAAGGGAGGTAAGAAATCCCCCTGCCTGATCCGAGGCACCGAACAAAAGTGGAAGCTGGAACCAAGGTACACCGCCCTCTAGACCTTGCTTCTGGAACAAGTGTGTTGAGGTCGACAGAAGGAGGCCCGCCTTAGGTGAGGCAATGAGAGATCCTCAACTAAGGCACGAGAGAATAGCAATAGAGCGACGGACAGACTGACACTAATGATGATGGCGGAAATGGGAAGGGTGGAGTGGCGAATGGACGACTTCCCTTGTTAGAGCATAAAGGGCATGAATGACATGGCGGCGACTGACACAATATCGAAAGGGACAGGGGACAGTGGGGCTGAAGGTCATGAGATGCGACACAAGAGAGGAACCAAGCAAAAAGAATGGAGGGCTATATTAGGGTGTAAAAGGATGCAGGATAGACTCCATGAATGCAATGATGACTCAACTCGGATGCTCTAAGCAAGGGCGACTAGATAGTGCTGCCACACAATAAAGGCCCCAATGGGGGGTCATAGAAGCATGAGTACAAGGTGGGCACTCATGACGAAAATCAACACGAACATGGACAAGTAAGGGGCCGATATGGTGCCCCAAGTACAAGTGTCGTAAGTGAGGAAATTCGATTTTGAGGAGCGGTGAAGTGACCCTTCGTGGAAAAATGTGTCCGGGTGAAGTAGCAAATCACCAAAAACTAAGTAAAACCCATTTGAGGGCTCGGTGAGATCTATCTAGCGGTGCTGACGGTTCGTCGAACGGGGCTACGGTGTGGTCGCGGCAGTCGAAAGAAGAAACAGGGGTTCTCTTTTAATGAGGCTGTTTTCCCTCCAAAATCATTCATTTGCTATTGTTGCTATGGTGAATGTGGAGAGGAGAGAAGGCCCTAAATCTTGCGGCGAACGTAGTGGACAAACCGACCGTTGGATTCGAGATCTGTCAGTTGGAGGTAAGAGGCCTGACCTTGCTCTTGCATTTTGATGGATTAGATTTGCAGTTTGGGGCCCAACACCTCAGAAACAGCCCCTCCCTCCTCTCTACGGCCGGGTCGCACCTTTTGGGGCAAAAGGTGCGACCCAGGACGCAGGTTTTGGGGCAAAAGGTGCGACCTGGTCCAGAAATGGGCAGAAAGCTGCGACCTGGGAGGGGAGGGGGGCTTGGTGCTGTTTGATGGCTGGGAGTTGGGTTTTTGTGTGTGGTTATGGTTTGCCCGATCTGTACCCTGACAAAGAGAATGTGTTTGTGCAGGTATGGCAGAGTTACGGGTCAACTGGAGAGAGAGGGATCTGGGAACACTTCGAGCAGAGATCCAGGCGGATCAGGGCGTCCGTCGTGTATTGGCCAGATTTGGGGTTCTCAAGTTTGTGGAGAACCCGTTGATGAGAGCAGGGGAACCATTACTGGCCCGGATTATCAGTTACTGGGATCCAGATCAGGAGATCTTTGTAGTGCAGGGGCACAGGATCGAACTGACGGTCCAGGATGTGTACTTCCTGACTGGCCTCCCACCATTGGGGATAGTGGGAGACACGCAGCCAGTGTTGCCGCGGGGGCGACATATCATGGAGTTTGTGGAACGCCATTGTCGACCGGGGTTCCAAGTCAAGGGGACTCGAATATCGATCGGGGATCTAGAGAGGCTAGAAACCGGTGCAGTGGCCGCAGCTGTGCTGCGAATCCTGGGCACCCAGGCGTTCCATCACATCACCGGTGGGCAGATGATGATAGTGGAGAGTGTGTTGAGTGGGACCTACTTTGGGTGGGCCCAAATGATGTTGGTGTCGCTAAAGCGACAGTTGTCGCTATGCAAGCGGCAGGTGAATCATGATTTCTCATATGGGACTTTGTTGTGCGCCTTCTTCTTTGAGAAGATCCCGACCTTGAGGCCTCGCGTGCAGCTTCCAGATGGGGGCCCGAGAGAGCCCAGGATGCGTCGTTGGGGACGACTACTCTGCAAAGGAGGAGGGGCGATCGGGCGAACATTTCGACCGGAGTTTTTTGCCCATTGGGATCAGATGCCGTTGTACATAGACGACTACCCTTATAGTGGGATGAGCTACTGTGGGGATCCGGATCTGCCACTTCCGCCTGGTCGAGTCTGGGGGCCCGATGGTAAGTGACAAATTGCTATTCTTATATGGGCATGTTTAAATTTTTTTGAATAGTAAATAATGATATTGATTCATGGACTTTTGGTATGCAGATATAGCACCGGTAAAATCGGCCGGATATATGGGACGACCGGCAGCGTCTGGAGCTACGGGTCCGAGTGGATCGAGGGCAGCGCAAAATGATGGTGCAGCCGCCCTACTGGAGGACATCCGCCGTAGATGTGAGCAGCTGTTGACCGGAGTATCAGAGCGCGGGTGGCAGGATTTAGACGACCAGTACATAGAGCCATGTGTTGGTCTCCTCTCGGAGTGGCGAGGTATCATGCGGCGCATGGCGATGGCCGGTCAAACTATGCGTGATCTACATGCTGCAGGGGCAGAGCCATTGGCCCGGGAGCCTCCAGATAGTGATTAGGGACATATGGTGCCCCCTTTGATGTATGTAGGGGCAGGGGGTGCCTCCTATAGTGTAGGGAGGGGCATACGGTGCCCCCAGTTTTTGTTTTTGGTTTGTAACATGCTATGGGCATGTCGGATGTATATGTGTGGGGGGGCGTATGGTGCCCCCAGTTTTTGGAACATGCTATGGGCATGTCGTATGTATCAGAGTAAATGGACTCATCAATATATGGTTTGCGACACAGATTATGGATATGCATCATCTTTTGATGGTTGATTTAATGTTATTGTCCTGTATGAATTGTGTGTGATAAATGCCAATCTAGAACATGGTTTGCAATACTATCTACGTAGTGATTCTGGTCTCTGGGTACATGGTTGAAAGTGATGGTTTCAAACGCACGTACTAAGACTTTCACTCGTAAATAGCGTCGAAACAGCACAGGGTTATGCACACGATAAACACCATTTAGTTGCATGACAAGAAGCAAGGAATCCAAGCGAACGTGCAGGTGGCGAATGTGATGCAGCAAAGCATCAGCTAGTAGGCCACGCACTACATCGTATTCGGCCTGATTGTTGGTGGCAGAACCAATGCATACCCCGTTAGACAGAACGAGGTCATGCAAGGGGGTGAAGATGGCCCACCCTGCCGAGGCAAGATTCCTGGAGTAGCGACTTGCACCATCGGCGTAACCGATAAAGGATGTGGACGGGGGATGCGCAAGGTGGTGTGACAAGACAATACATGAGGGGATGAAAGGAAAGGACGGCAGCGTGAGGGGGCAGAAGTCATCGAGCGGAAATGGCGGGGGGAAGGGGCAGGATGAGCAAAACTCAAACAAGGTGATGTATGAGGGCTATCGGAAACATGGCGAGGACTCGGGCTGCGAAGGTCAACAGAGACACCAGTGGAGTGATCTCGAGTATCAAGGGACCCAATGGGGGAGGCGGCAGACGGGCTAGGTTCCAAGTGTCGTGCAGAGGAGGACAGGTAAAGAATGGTGACTGTAGACTCCGTCATCTGGACATCAGGGGGGGGAATATGGATGGGATCAGTGGAAACCTCAGGCTGGGCTGCAGCATACTGCACGAGAATGGGAGAGGCGGATTGATTTTGTTCGACCTCATACTCGCGGATTACCTCAAGGGAGTCACGGTAATGCGTCAGGTGAGGACAATGATGGGAGTAGTGGCCATGGACACCGCACAAAGCACAAGGCTTGTTGGTGCGGAGAGTCTTGGGGTTCTTGGAGACGGTCGAAGCAGGAGTGGGAGTTTCGGGGACCGTAGTGTCGGGGAACGCGACTTTTACCATGGGGCGAATACGGGGTAACTCGGGACAAGCATGAGTGGCATGACCGATGACATCACATAAGGCACAAGGCTTCGAGGGTGGGGGAGGAGCCGAGGTGGTTGTGGTGGTTTGGTCTTTGGTTGCCCCCCTGCGGGCTTTTCCTTTCTTTCCGGGAGCCGACTCAGCAGGAGAAGGGTCCTGTGGAGGTGCTGGGGGCACGTTGGCTATGGAGGAAGCGAGGGGGACCGGTTGAACCGGTGTCAAAGCCATGTAAGGTTTGGGGTGACCAGGGGGGGTGGCGGCTGGGGGGTCAAGGTACCAAACCGGAATACCCAAGGTCAAGTTAGGGAGAGAAAGGGTGGCCATGACGGGGACGGAATATACTCCGGGAGGGGGAGCCAAGAAGGGGATCTGTCCGGCAGGGTAATGACCAGGAGGAACGGCTCCAAGATGGTTAAGGCCAGGAGGGACCGATCCTGGAGGATAAAGAGGTGCGGGGGTGCCAGCTATAGGGGGAGGGCCAGAAAGGGGAGGTCCGGCTGGCTGAGATGGATGGCTAGGAGCGGGTTGCGGATGGCGGGGAGGAGGGTGCGGGCTAGCTGAGGCAGGCCGTTTATGGGCAGCCTGAGATGATTGCATCATGCAAACATTCGACAGGCTGGGATCAGTAACGGGAGGGGGAGGAAGGTGAGGAAAAGTACCAAGCAAGGTGGAATCTTTATAAACTTCGGGGGAGACACTGGTCAAGGAATCGACAGTTTGCTTGTTGGCTACAGAAGAGATGGTCGTCTCGGAGGAGGACTGAGACGATGACTCATGATACGATAGCTGGTCAATGGTGACTATCTTCCCGTTATGTGGAAAAGACATCTTACGGAAGACCGCGGATGGGACAGCAGACATGGCATAGGTGTAGCTTCGCCCCAATAGGATGTTGTAGTCTAGAGGGGCGTCAATGACTTCGACGTCAACGCAAACGGTCTTACCGGCGAGGGTGATGGGACAGTTACGAAACAGGCCAATGGGCTGGGAGGCATGACTGTCCCACGCTCGAAGGGTGATCGTGGACGGGGCCAGCTCAGGGGATCCGAGTTGCTTCCAAACCGAAGCGGACATCACGCAGGTGGATGCCCCCTCATCAATTATACACCGGGATACAGTGGCGTTCCGGATTTTGACTGGGATTTGGAAAGCAACGGAAGGGGGAAGAGGAGGGTGGTCCGATTGAGTGGCGTCGAAAACAATCATTTGGTCATCAGCAGGATCAACAGCGCCCACGGCAGATAGTAGAGCCTTCCGTTGGGAAGGGCACGACTGGAGGAGTTCCGGTGTGGAAATGGCAGCAGGGGATTGTGCCAAATCATCTACTATACTGTACGATTGGGCGGCTTGACCGGAAGCAGCATTTCGGCGTAATGGACCCTTTGGAATCTTTGGGTGAACCTCAACTTTGGGTTGAGGGATGTGTAAGGGGCCACTGGATGTCGAAAGAGGTTCTGTAGAACCTGAAGATGGGGGCTCGGGAGCAGACTGAGCAGGGGGCTTGGTGTACTGGCGAGACCGAGTTTGAAGGTGAAGGTCGACGGAAGGGGACGGATCGGAGTGCATCATGAGGATCTGGTAGTCAGAGGAACCAGAAATGGACGAGGGTGTGGCGGCATGGCGGTCAGGGGGGTGGGTAGCCACGAATCCCTGTTGAGGGAAAGGATCAGTGAACACAGCTGGCTGGGTAGTGGCCACATTAGGAGGAGCGTGAGGGGAGGCGTGTTGTCCGCGCAATGTGTCTTGAGACTCCCACATCTGTCGCATCTGGGGTAAGAGAGGGCAATCGTGAGTGTAGTGACCGTAAACACCGCAACACGAACAGGGCTTGTTTGTGCGAAGCGGCTTTGTCCCGGCTGGGCGGAGTGCCCGAAGGCAGTTGCTAGAAAAAGGAGTCTGAACGGTGGGTCCTCGGTTACCGAGGGGGCGGTTGGGTTACACGGTTGCTCCCATGGAATATGGGAAGGGGGATCCGCCCTTTCCTAACAACAATGCCCCCTTGCGGGAGGGGGTTGTAAAATTTGTTGCGAGGTGGTGAGGAGGCAAGGAGGCGGAAAACGCATATCTTCGGGGGAGTGGCCCCGCCACCCATTTGCGGATAAAAGTAAGGGTTGGGTTGCGGCCGACGTGAGGTAAGCGAGAGGTTGAGCGAAAAGGAGGCATGCGTATGCGGATACATGTTGCCGGGAGGGGGCAGAGTGCTAGAGGTGCTGGCCCCCCCCTGAGGAAGGCCATGGCTCATAGGAGGGTGAGCAGAGGGGTGGGAAAGAGATCCAACAATACCGTCGGCGGAATGAGATGCCCCGGGGCGTTAGCGCCACCGGGCCTGGGGATGTCAGGAAGAACGGTATAAACATAACCAGATTGAGCGTAGATCAGGTCATATTTTAAAGCTATTTGGAGGGCGGCTTCTTCAGATTGAGGAAAGTGAGAGGCGACATCTTTTCCGATGGGAGATGGGAGGGTGCGAAGGAACCGGTCCATGTAAACCCGATCTTCAAAGGGAGGGGCTCGACATAAGCTCCGTCTTCGTCGCCATTCCTGAACATGGGCAGAAAGGCGTGTGGAAGAGGATTGCTTAAATGAAGTCAAGAGCTCGGTACCAGTGTCGTATCGGAGAGGGAGCTGGAAGTACGACAAGAAGGCTTGGGCAAGAGTCTCGAACGTGGTATGGGAGGAAGTGGCCTGCTCGACATACCATTTAGAAGCTTCGCCGGTAAGCGTGCGTTGGAACAACCGAAGACGGATGGAGTCATCGGTAATGGAGTTGGAGGAACACCACATGTGGAAAGACAGGACGTGATTGGTTGGGTCTTCGCCATTAAGGCCCTCGAACTTAGGGATATCGGAGGGTAACTTGGTAGGCATAGTGGGCCAGGTAGTATTATGGTGAATGGGGTCGTTAATCAACTGATGGAAATCGGGGAGGTTGAGGCCTGCAATGTACGGTAGCACAGGGGTGGCCGGAGTAGTGGTTGTGATGGTTCCGCTAGAAGGAGGGCCGGTATTGGGGCCGCTAGCATTGGGCCCTGATCCAGACATGGTGAAGGTAAAAGGGGGAGAACCGGGAGGAGAAGGGGGACCTGAGGAATCGGGAGAGGAGTCGGAGTGCGGACTCGAAGGTGGACTGGCTCGACGACGACGGTGCGGAGCAGGTCGATCAACCGGGAACTGAGGATGAAGGCCAAGAAGTCTCCGGGAAAGGCGCCTTGGGGGCGCAATGATGACAGGAAGAAGGAAACCGACAAGGGAAGAAAGGGACAAAATCAAGAAGGTCAAGGGCAGATAAGGTGCAGTGACGATTGATTTTAGAGTCTTTGCCAGGCGGTGTAAACCAGGCGCTTCTTCACTTAAGGTCAGTGTGTGGTGTGCGTTAATTTTAATTTTTAAACCCTTTCCGTTGTTGAGAGCAAAAAAAAGTGTGCAACGTAGCTGAAAATAAACCTACAGAGAACAGAATAAAAATGCTGAAATAACAGAAAAATAACAGCTACATATGCATCTATCAAACCCAAGAAAGTGGGTCTCTCAAAACTATGCTAAAAAGAAAGGGAAAAACTATGGAAACACACACAAACGAAGCTCAACAGATCTAGGGTCAAAGGGGACAGAGATCCGGAGGATAAAGCTGCAGATAAGGGGTGCAGATCACAGCCAAGAGACAGGGGCAAGGTGGCTGGAAAAAAGGGGAAATCAGCAAAAAGCCGGAAGGGGCAAGGCAGAGGCCTTTAGGGGAGGTCCAAACAAAACGACAGAGGTGATTTGAAAGGAAAGAGGTAGGATTTCGATGGATGCGGGAGGTGAGGTCATGGATACGGAAAAAGAAAGAGTGAAGCTGCGAAGCAGAAACGGTAGAAACCGAGGCAAAACTCTTCCTGAGTGGAGGTACTACAGCCCTGAGAGACGGGGTTCCCCGCAGATGAGTAAAAACGAGATCAGATCTTGGTCGAGGCGGGGGTGAGACGGGGAGGAGTGGAAAACCTGACGGTACAACGACGGGAACCCTGAAAAAATTAAGAGAAAAATCTTGCGGAAAAAGGCGGTCGCGAGGTTCGACACGATTTTGGTTGAGGTGTGAGGTTACGGTACAGTGCGTCCGGGGTCGCGGGTTGGGCCAAAGGTGCGACCCCCGTTAATAGAGCATTTCGGCGGCAGATTTTCCGAAAAATTGCCGTCTCAGGTGCGGCTGGTGTCGCTTACCTGCGCAATAGGGCCAGAAACACACGGAAGTTAGAAATTTTAGGTTTTTAGGGTTTTATGTGAGAAAAATGACATGAAAAGAGAAAAACAAAGCAGCTAAAAAAGAAGCCCTAGGGCATGAAGTAGCTGGATATGCAGGAATATGAAAAACGACAGCGGTCGTAATTTAAAACCCGTGTGGAGTCGCCATTTGTTAGTATGAATTCTTCGTCGAAGTGTACGAAAAAGAACCACTTTAGCTACGCATAACTAATAACCCTAACAACAATAATGGCTGCAAAACATCTTCAGATCTGCAATTAGTAGTTAAAGTGCTGCAACAAACAGATCTATAAATGGAAAGATATTAAGCGGTGAAGTAAAGAGTTTGCTCCATGCATCCAACAGACAAGACAAGAACACGATTTTTGAATGAATTTTTATATTACAGGGCACCTGGGAGGAAACAAGAAGGTGTATCGAGATCTCCTCAATGGGATGGGTTCTTTGTAGTCCTCAGCACTTCAGATCTAAGCTTTCTCTCTCTTGTAGATGTAGAAAACCCAATGTAGAAGGTAGAGCTCAATGGGAGCAACAATGGCAGAAAATGAGACCGAGTGTATAGATCCAGAGTGATCTAGTATGCAACAAAAGGTGAAGAATGATGAGGAAAACCCTCCTATTTATAACAAAATATTGGGTCCTTCTAGATCTTGGTGCATGATTAAAATAATGTTAATCACATCTAGATCCACCTCTATGGAATATTTTATTATTATTTGTTGGAGGGAAAGGGTGTTTGACTTGGGTCAAATCCCTTTATTAGTGAAAAATAAATAAATAAATGATTTATTTATCTTTTTAAGGAAGTGGTTGGGATATAATCAAATAAATAATGATTTATTTGATTAATGGTGGTTGATTTGGTCATCTTTAACAAGGAATATTATTTAAATAATTATTCCTAGAAAATAATAAGATAACTATGGGTTTATCTCATTAATTTCTTTATTTTTGGGTTAAACATGACTGGGAATAATAATTAAATTATGGTTTAATTAATTATTCCTTTTGGGGTTTCCTAATTAACATAGTGAAAGCAGTTTTACTTGGGGTAAAACTGGTCTTACATGGTGTACTTGAGTCCATCTAATGATGAAGAGTTAGATGACCAAAAAATGGTGTAACAACCTATCTAACAATATTTTTAATAAATTGAGATTTTATGAATTTTCATGTCAAATTTTTAATTTTTAATATATACATGCACATATATTGTCCACGAAATCTAGGTGGGAGATATGCAAGGGGAATGCCACAAGGTATTGCATGGAATTTGAAAATTCAGTCGGTTACAGCGATTGAATCATTCAGACAATTTGAAAAAGTTGAAACTTTATTTTTTTAATATTGATCTAGTTTATGCATTTTCATTTGCAATTTTAAAATTTTAATATATATGCATGCACATGTATTGTACAGTTTATCGACGAGGGCGCAATGCATGGAAAACACTACAAGGGCACAATGGAGGGGGAACACCATGAGATATTTCATGGAATTTGAATTTTTTTTTCTCTACCATTACATTCTCATTTAATTTTAAGTATATATAAAATTACACAAGTTGTGCAAGGCCCCCATGATTCGGATGAGAGCACGAGGATGTTGATAGAGCGTATATTTCAGCTAGATTCTCTAAATTGATGCAACTTTTTATTTCACAATCTTTTTATGTTATATTTACTTTTATCATGATATAATTTTTTAACATATTTAAAATAAAACTCTTTATTATGAATTGATGCGTATTTTTATTCGACAATTTTTTATTATATATTTAATTTTATAATGATATAAATTGTGGACATGTTTTAAATCTAGAACTCTTTATTGTGTTTTAATACATGCTAATTTTGGATTTTATGTACATTTTGGATGGTACAATTTTCATAGTGCATGGTTTGATGCTTAAAAATTGGTTTTACATATTTAAGTTCATGAATATGTAGCAATGAAAGTAAATTTTCATTTATTTGGTATATTTTGCATGGTTGTTATTATAATTTCAGCAGATGATTCTTAGATTTTGTTTAAAGTTGTTTTGTCACTAATATATTAAAATTGAAAATTACAAAACATGGTACAGTTTGCATTTGAATGAATATTATAAATAGGTGTAGATGCCTTAAACAATCATAAAAATTTCATTATAAATATGGTATGTCCATTTTTCGTTCATGTATCTAGAAAGGCTACTATAGATGTTGGTTGATAGTTAACTTTTAATATAAAGTTTTTCATGCACAAAAATACTATAATATTGAATTATAAAACATGGTACATTTTTCATGATGCATGTTTTGATGCTTAAAGGTTTTACATACTTAAGTTCATTAATATGTATCAAGGAAAGTAAATTTTCATTTCTAGTTGTTAAATTTTGCATTCAATCATTCTTATAATGTTAGTCCAGATGATTCTTAGGTTTTGTTTAAAGTTGTTTCGATGCCAAGTTATTTAAAATGAATATATTAAAATTCCAAATTATAAAGCATGGTACATTTTCCATTTGAATGAATCTTATAATTAGGTGTAGATATTTAAAACAATCATAAAATTTTAAAATCACATTATAAAATATGATACATGTACATTTTGTATTAATGTATAGAAATTCTATTATGGATGTCTATCAATAGTTAACTTTATAATATAAATTTGTTTGAATGCAGAGACATACTAGATAAAGTTGCATTATAAAAAATATCCCACAATTGACATGATTCATGGTTTGATGCTTATAAAAGTTTTACATATTTAAGTTCATGAATATGTAGTAATGAAATTAAATTTGAGTTTCTAGTTGGTACATTTTTCATTCAATAATTATAATAATGTTAGTCTAGATGATTCTTAGGTTTTGTTTAAATTTGTTTCAATGTCAATTTATTTAAAATGAATATATTAAAATTGAAAAGTAAAAAACATTGTACATTTTTCATTTGAATGAATCTTATAATTTGTTGTAGATGTCTAAAACAATAATAACTTAAAAATGCATTATAAAATAAGGTATGTAAATTTTTCATTCATGTATAAAAAAGATAATACATTTTTCATTCATGTATGAAATTTTTTAAGAGAAATAAATGTATACATATAAATTACTTGTCGCACATGCAAACATAATATCAGTAGCATCAAATCCTCAATAAACCTAAATAACATGCAGTATACATATAAATTTGTAACTAAATACAAGACCCAATGAGAATTTCTTTAACATCATCACATCCTTAAGAATGTACAACTTAAGAGTGGACAAAAAGAAAGGCTAACAATGTACTTGAACTCTAATTTTTCAAAGATGAATCCAAGGAGAAAAAACTGTTAGGCAGTTCAATTAAAAAAATTATAATGGAATGCCATCCTCAATGATCTGTTCACGATCATATTTTTACATTCTGCAATTCTTAACTCTAAATGTTTTCTTTGATTGAACTTCTATCAAATTTATGCGCGCTACATGTTAGTCATCAATATTTTTCACTATATTTGGATGGCTATAGAATGGTTATAGTTTTCTGAAAACAATATTCCTTGAATATCTTGAGTTTCATAAATCTCACTGCCTTCATTATCTTCATAAAACCTTTTCCCTATCTATCAGTTTTCCATCTCAAAGTCACCCTGTTGCTCTTAAAGGTCTCATTATGGGCTTATACCTCTCATTTTCATCATCCTTTCCTACCTAAAACCTCATTTCCCCATTTTCCCCTGTCAATATACTGCACCCTTCCTCTAAGATTTCTTGTTTATCATTCATTCCCATGTCCCCTTGAGCATAATAGCACCTTTGGAAATGTACTTTTCACTTCAATTTTTTTAAGTCAAATTTCATTCAAAATCAAGTGGAAAAGCACTCCCATTAGGTCATTAGGGTTTTTCACTTTTCAAGGTCATCCTTTCATTCCAATGAGGTCATCACACATATGAGAGGGATTGATTATGACAATCATTCTTTTGGCTCCCCAAAATCCTTGGATGTTTCAGGCACTACTTTTCCTTTGCTAGAATCTGGCTCAGATATAATAGAATGTCAAGACATGGTTATTCAAGAGGGACCTAAAATTTCCAAGAAGGATTATCTTCTCAGTTCATAACCTGCAAGTGTGAAAAATGGGACAAATTTTAGCACTTTTGTAGAGGTGTTGGAAGATTTATGAGCAGAAAGTATTGATGATGTAGACTGTCTACTCCTGAATGAAAATAATTTATAGCAAGGGAAAGTGGAAAAACTTGGTCTTGTAGACGACACAGGTTATAAACTTGATAGGCCATTTGAGTGCCAAAGTAGTGATTACTTGTAGGAAAATAACATGGAGGAAGGACACAAGGCTAAACATGAAGAAAGCCTATCAAAAAATATTGTTGTAATATGGAAAAAGGGGAAGGTGAACTGGACAGAAATTAATGAACTTGAAAGGGCTATAAAGAAATTAGAATACAACACTGATGATTGCTATAAAGAACTACAGGCACTTAGAGATTTGAAAATGGTGGCCATAAATGGTGGAAAAGATGTGTTTAATTTTATGGTGGAAACTAGAAAAGATTTTGAAGATGCTACTATGTGTAATAACTAAATCCCAAAGTTATCAAAGTGAACATATCAAGCCTCAATGAGCAAAAGAAAAGCCAACTTCATGACTTCAGCAACCTGCAATGCAAAAAAGTGTTAAAGAGTATCAATGACAAAGGAAAAAGACTTCAAACATTAGAAAGTGGGTTTTTCAAGTTAAATTAAAACCACAAGCCTATAAAAGCCCATTTTACATTTCAAATGAGTCATTTTATCCTTTCAAAACATCAGGAGCATCTAGAAAAGAAGAATTCCAGGGTTTTCTGGGCGAATTTGGGTTAAGTTTCTTGGCACTGCGCGTTTGCACTAGTGCTGCACACCTGGAACTTGGCACTACACCCTTTCCTGAAATCTTCAACGCAATTTGTGAAGGCATTGCATGCCTGTAGACTGGTGTTGCGCCCTTTCCGAAGCATTTTTCCCTTTCCAGAAGAACCCCATGTAAGTCTCATTAGTGCTCCATGCTCAGAGCTTGGCGCTGCATGCTTGGCTTAGATTTACGCCCTTAGTCAGTGGCGTTGCATGCTTAGATAGTGAAGTTTGATAAGGGTTGGGGCCATTCAAACAAGTTTAAAATTTCTCCAAATTCTTGCCAAAGTCCTCCAAGCACTATCAAGTGGTAATTACATGACATAAGCCCTATTTTTAAATCTATTTGATCACTCTTAATTGAAAGGAAATGAAACCCTAAAGGAGACCCTAAATTTTAGCTTGATATCACTGTTTTACCCTTGTTTCATCTTCCTAAAAGAAATATCAGTCACAGAAAGTGTAATTACATTGATTTAGGGTTTCCATTGATTTAGTTTTCCCCTTCACTCATTCCATTAATTTGTTCAAGCTGTGATTTCATTCCCTTCCCCTAATCTCATTTCACTTGTACCCTAGGTTTTTATAAATCAAAGTTTAAAATATCTAAGGGAGAAGATAGTGGTGTTGAGGCACAAAGGCCAAGAAGACATGATCATAAGGGAGGGAAGATAAATAGGTTTGAACCCATAAATACAAGGTAAATCATGGCCTCTCCACTCAATGTATTTTTCTTTAAGCATGTGGGCTGCTTTGAGTTTTGTGAGAGAGTGCAGCAAGTCCAAAATCACCTAGAGTTAACAAGGTTGTTCATCATCAATATACATGACAAGTAGGTCAATCTTGGCGGGGTTACATTTGAGATCTCCACCAATGCCATTGCAGCTACTACAAGGATACCTGGTGTGGGAGAGAGGTCGTTTAAACAAGAAAACTTAGACATGAGCTATTATGAACCGTACCTCAAACCTAGGTACAAAGATCACAAGAATTCCATTTTCCCTTTCTCTCATCTCCTTCACCGGTATGTGCCCATGATAAGGATAATAATTAATACTTCACTTGTGAGGGAAGGTTTTCCCACCTCTACTCATATCATATTCATCTTCTCATGCATTTCACTAGAGTTATAATGCTGCATTTTCCTTATTATCTTTCCGTAGCATTGACAAAATGGATTACATTGTGAAAAAGAGGGATTACAATCAGAAAATTCAAAGCCTATTTCATCATTCACTCATCAAGATGGTGGTCATGCATCATATTCAACATAAAAACATTTCATGGGATGCATTCATTGTTAATGAGGGTTTTTCTACTCCACCTAGCCATCATCAGTAGGATATCCCTTCATCTTCTCATTCCTTCTGCATCCACTTCTCCATCACATCCCACTGTTCATACATCACCATCCACTCACATACAGTCACCTCATGTTGATCCTTCCTCATCACGTTTCCACTAACCCTTCACCCTCATATCATGATACCAGAGCATCAAGAAGTGAAAGGGACATTGAGACAGTTTGCACTAAAATGATTGAAATTGAGCCATTTCCTTTAACATATCAGAGAGGCCACAAGCATGTGTTTGCTTCAGATGGTGTGAAAGGGGCCATGCCTTCTTCATCAGCAAAACAGGTTGGTAAGGGCAAGGAAAAGGTTACAGATCGTATCATTTTTTAGGAGGAGGACAAACATGAAACTGAGTAGTAGTTTTAGTTAATTGAGATTGATGATGAGGATGAAGATAGAGTTACTAGTGCAGTGATCAGAGGAAAATATGCCAAGATTAATGAGCTTCCAGCTAATCTTGGTAAATCAAATAATGTGATTAAATTTATTGAGTTAGAGAATCATCAGCTAAAGACAAAGCAAATCATCAGTGGGTTCAGGGCAATCAGAGCTCATAGAGACAAAAGAAAGGCCAAGGCTTTGCTGGATGAGACCTTGGGTATTTTTTATGACAGTGATGATGAGTAAGATCAACTTCCTAGACAGAGACTAAGGACCATTGGACTGAAGAGGGATTTAGCCCAAGAAAGGAAAAAAGAGGCATAATTGGTAGAGAAGCTTACTTCAAGTGAGCTAATTTCCATAGAGATTAACAGAGACAGAGAGTCTTATATTGAGAGATCCAATTTTCATCTAGAGGGCATGCTATAGAAGGCAGAAAAGGACACTAAAATTCAAATGAAGATGGCACGACATTATGCCATGAGAAACAGGATTGCAAGGGCCAAGCTCAAACGTGCCGTTGCAAAGATTCAGAATTTGACTATGTCAAAGGAGAATGAGACGCTCAATATTCTTATTGAGGTGTCCTTCCAGGCCTCTAACCCTTGATCAACAAGAAAAATTTCAATTTTTGCACTTTTGTGCACATTTTTATTTTTTAACAGTTTAGCATAGAGAAAATATGCTAAATGCGCAACACCATTGGAGTTGCACACTTTTTGGCCCATCCAAATGGAAAATGGTCAACATATTCATGTTCCTAATGACAAGTACATAAATCTCAGAATGTTTCAGGAGATTTGGAGCAAGCATGGTCCCTCAAAAAGGCCAAAAACCATAAAAAAGATGATGTTTCTGCCCTATTTTTGGCCTTGGCATTGCACATTTACTAGTCTTGGGAGAATAGGTTTTTGACATGAAATATGGGAACCATTTTAGAAAGTGAAAGCATATTTGGAAACCAGACTCAGATACATTTCCAATGAGCCATCAGGGAGCTCATTTAGACATCGGGAAGGCCTCCAAAAGTTAGCAGCAAGACAGGCCAATTTTTTTATCATGGCGTTGCGCGTTTGCACCAGCATTGTGCTCCTGTACCTTGGCGCCGCGCCCTTTCCAGGAGTTGAATAAAGACACTAGCATTTATTAAAAAGGTTATTAAAAAACCTTAAAAGTCAAATATTTCCAAAGTTAGGTCAAACAATGAAGTTAGGAGTTATTGTTATAGTAAGTCACTTTCAGATATTTTTCTTTGGGCCTTGCATGGTATCAAAGGTAAAAAATGCATTAAATCTGTAATAAATAACATTTGAAACCCTAGCTTGGGATTACCTCCTCATTTTTCAGATAAATACTGCATGTATGCTTCATGTTTTTTGTTGGTTGGTTGTGGAGTTGAATACTGCATAGACGTTGAGTTGTAAAGAAGTTGGCTCTGAAGTGTTGTAATTGTTTTAGAGTGGATATCAATGGAACAAGAATATTCACAGGATTTATGAACTTTGTTAAATGGTGATGTTATTATAATCTTGTAATTTTTTCCTTTTTTTTCCATTTTGTGCATTAAATTCCCTTATAACAGGACAAAAAATTTAGGTTAAGATATGTTTTCCAACACCTTATGTATCTCTAATTTCTATTATTTATTCTTCTTAATATATTTTCTATTGCATTTTTTCTTCTTTTTATTCATGAATATTATTTTTATCCATGGATATGAAGATGAATTATTCTTTTTCAATGTTATAATCATAACCATCACTCTCTTATGAAGAACTATTATCTTCTCCGAAGTAAAAACTTTTCTTCTTAGAATATTTTTGTCTTTTATGTCTCTAAGATTTTATTTTATTTTTATTTTCTTCTTCGTCATAACTGTCTCTCCATTTTATCTATGGAAGTTTAACAGTGAAATTTCCTACTCTACAACAAGTAAAAAAATTGAATGGTTTCTTACCTCTATATTTGCTAGATCCTCTTTTCAGTTTTCTCACAAATTTTTCTTCTTATTCATTGTATTCATAGTTGGAATAATCAGTGGCTCTATTTCATTTTATCCCTTTTTATGTTTTTAAGGTTTATTCCTTCAATACTAGATTTTATTTTTCTATCCACATTTCATATGCAATGAGGATTCCATACAAATCATCCATCTTCAAATTTTCCTTCCAAATCCTTCATTTCCTCAATAAGTGAGACCTTTGAATCAAATCCTAAGGGAGGTGATATTAGAACCTTTTGCACAACAATTGGTTCTTTAACCTTCTCACAAAGTCCTCTAATTTTGTTGACAATTTTATCCACATAAAACAAAGTCCTCTAATTGTGTTGACAATTTTATCCACTTTAAGGAAGTGGGTTGCAATATTTTCTTCAAATTTCATATTTAAACTTTCAAAATTCATTTTATGAGTTTGAAGCTTTTCCTTCTTCTCCTTCTCATGTTCTTCATAAATATTTTGAAGTTTGTCCCAAATGTATTTTTTAGACTCACAATGCATTACTTTGACAAATTATGGTTCTAACATGCCACATAGGATGGAATTCATGTATTTTGTAGTATTTTCACAAGCCTTCTTACAATTGTCAAATTAGATGGAGGATTTGGTGGAGTTTTATATAATCCAATACATATTTCAAAATATCAAAGATAAGTGACATTATATAGTTCATCATCCTTATCCTCCAAAAGGCATGGTTTTTTACATTGAATAATGTATCTTTGATGATTAAATATCCTTCAAGACTACCCATGTGTGCTTCTAACGTCTTTATTATAGTGGTTAGACTTCTTTTGAAGGAGCTTGATCTAATACCAATTTTTAAATTCATGCTTATAAATGGGGGTGATGAATGAATATAATCTAATTTTTACTTATTTAAACATTCATGAGTCATAAGAAAATTATCTCCTATGCAAAACATGGAACACAAGACATGAGTAAAAAAATCTTTATAATAGTTCGTTGTAGCCACCAACCTATTGTACCAAAACTTTGTAGGCACCAACCTAATTTTAGAAAATTTTGTGGGCACCAACCTACTGGATACACCAATCCCCTCAAATTTAAGACTTTGCAGGGACCAACCCACTAGAGACACCTTCCCGCTATTGAAAATATTTGTAGGCACAAACCTACTTCACTAGGTCTAATTGTTACTTATTTATTCACCAAGTTTACTACCTACTTCTGCTTTACCAAATCTTCTTATTGCTTCTACCTTCACCAAGTCTACTTCTCCCAAATTTTATTTTTTTGGGCCTCTTCCTAGGTAAAAAATTGTATATCATTCCATGTATCCAATTTTGTAAATATTATTATCAAAAAATGCCTAAGGAACTTGTGTATATCTCCTAGGATCTCTAAAAATTCATAGTCTAAAAATTCCTAGAAAATAGGTTACAAAAGAAATTCCAAGTTGATTTATTTTAAGCTAATTCGATGATCATTCAAAAAACCCAATTTAGAAAAGGCATATCTTCAAAAGTGTAGAAAACCAAATTTTGAAATTTTTAGTTAAGAACTACTATTGTCTCCACCAAACTCGAAAATTTTCACAGTCTCAAACTGTTCGAAGAATTTTTCCATTGATGTCCAAGGGTGAATGGTCCATTGATGAGTTAGAAGAAACCCTTGTATTTGTTTGTCAATACACAAGAAAACGGACAAGAATTTGGATTTGATACCATCAAAATTTTGTTTCCCTCATTAAGCCATTTCATTTGATAGGTTGTATGCCTTGTGGGTCCTCTTAGTTGCAAATATATTCAAGTTTGAAATTTTTCCAATAAATATGCCCCAAATTGAATGTGTTTGACCCCATGTAAAATTCATGACAAAATAGGTCAATATTAATTATTT
Organism: Pinus albicaulis; assembly: GCA_034641835.2. NCBI lineage: Eukaryota > Viridiplantae > Streptophyta > Pinopsida > Pinales > Pinaceae > Pinus > Pinus albicaulis. The sequence goes on from CM076569.1 coordinate 197,348,398, forward strand.
CTATATTAAAGGAAACCCTATGAGCAAACGATACAGTTAAAACTATATTATTCTAGTATTTGTTTATTTATGGACATCGGATTGGTGACACAAAGGAGCCTAATTTGAATTGGGTTTAGACAAGAATTTGAGGTCAAATTTGGAGCAAACTTAAAGAATGAATTTAGTAGGTTTGAAAGCATATTTGAAACATACAACATACAGCTTAAATCTTGTGTTTTGAGGGGTTTTAACCTCATTCATTTTGGTGTAGGAAAGCCCAAGGGAGTTGGTGCTCCCTGTTAGTTGTGACAAACAAAATCCCAGGGCATTGTAGCCTCATTTGAGTTAGTGCTAATAAATTTTGGACATTTTCATCTTCTCATGTATATGTATTTGGTTATGGTTTTATGAATATCTCATTGTTAAGTTTCCATCTATATAATATGGATTCTTGCATACTATTTTATTTATTTCTAATGAAGAAAAATGTTTTAAAGGTGTGTGATACTAAATCATAGCCGCCCCACCCCCCCGTCTAAATATTTTTTATATTTCCAGCATAAACATCTCAAAAAAAAAGTTATAGTGCAACTTCTAAATTAACTTCTTTGAAGTGATTTCAGGACTATTAATAAACCCTAACATCCGTAGGGAATACATCTGAAATTACAGTGAACAAAAGTATGAAATTTTAGCATATATATATCTTGCCTATATCTCCTCCATACTTTATAGTATAACATATCTCAAAATAAAATTTATATCAAAAAATCTAATTTGTTCTATTTCAAGTAGATTTCAGGAGAATTTAGGAACCTCGACTTCCTTAGAGCATATATCTGAAAGTATAGTGAATCAATTCTTGATATTTTTACAGCATGTACACAATGATATTTCCTCTATCTCAAATTTTCATGATCTATAATATCCCAAAAGAAAGGTTATAGAGAAAATTCCAAGATGACCATTTTAAAGTAGAGTTTAGGAGTATTTAGGAACCCTAACTTCCTTGAGCATATCTTTGAAAGTATAGATAAGAAATGCCTGAAATTTTAGCCATTGTACACAAAATTTTCACCTCAAAATCCTCAAATTTTCATGGTTTGAAACATCCTCGAAGAAAATTTAGAGAAAAAATTCCAATATGGCTTGTACACTTCACAAATAATATTTTTACTCTACCTTTAAAACCTCAAGAGTATTCCCTAGCTTAATTTTCCAAGCTTAGATCTCTTGTTGGTCATATGATATTCAAAGGTGTTCATTTATCCTTTGTTTATAGTATTTTTTTTTTCACTTTTGAGGCTAGCTTGTTGAACTATTGTTTCCAACCTATACCTTTTGGTTAGACTGACTTGAGAGAATTTTTCATATCTCCTTAGTTATATGGAGTTAAATGGAGTTCCATATACAATTGGAAAGCTGTAAAAATATTGTATTCAGCCATATATCTTATTCTCCTAATTTATCTATTCATTTAGAGTAAAAATTAATTTAAATATAAGGTGTCCAAAGTGGGAATCAAAATCCCAAAAACAATATTTCCAAAAATATCCCTCTTTGATATTTGTAGACTTACCCTATATTTGAAATAAATGACATTAGTATTTCCAACAATTGGTCATGTCTTAAACTTTTCTTCTATACTAAATAGGTCAGTAAAAATAGTCACAAATTATAATATTTCTCTGTGGGAAGTTGCAAGGCATTTAACACAATTCCATAACATAATTTGTTATTTCATATGCATAAAGATATGGGGATTCCAACCTTAGTGGAATTTATTATGAAGATAATTTTTGTTTTCTATCATTGGTAGGGTTTGTACCTGAGTACCAATGTGAGAGAGGGAATTCAAATAATTATAGGAGTTAAACATGGTTTCTCATTCTCTCTGATTTTTTTTAAGATATGCATTAATGAGTTAAGAATATCATATAAAGTATGAGGTACCATGGGAATCATTGATCACTATTTTCTCTTTGTATTTTATATTGTTATTATTTATTTGTGGAAGGAATTATATTTATATCTCACTAAATTGTAGGTATCTCTAAAGAAAACTATATTTTTATGAATCTTTTTTCATTCTAATAGGCTTTACGTAAATTAAAAAAATAAAAAATAAACATGGATTCAAAATTTCCCGCCAAGTGAGATTTATCTATAGAGGGAAAATGATTGAAATGATTCTACACCATGCTTTAGTTTTCCATCTAGAAGATAATCTAGAAAAAACAAGGGATTTTGTGTCCACACTTAAAAGAAGTGATTTGAATCTTAATTTTAGGACATTCTAATGAAGATCCATTTTTTTATTCATTGATCACATGTACTCTCTTATACGAGTATAATATTTCAAGTATAAAAAAATACATGCAAATCATAACCAAGTAGAGAGGGTACTTGGTCTTGATGTCGATTAACCACATTCATGCCAAGGGACTAGGGTCTTAATATATCATTGCTATGGATTTCGTTTGATGTATGAACTATTGTGGATATTCCAATGGAACTATATGTTACAATATATTTTATTAAATACTAAAATCGTTACTATGAATCTTAATTCAATTTATGACTCAAATTATTTATTCAAATTTTTAATTCTTAAATAAATAAATTAGTTTAAATGTGAGAAATACATAATATAAAACAAATACACACATCATACATAATAAACATAAATTTATATCCTAGGAAAACAAGTCTAAAGAAAGATGTACTTACTATGGAGTTACTTGACACATGTGGCTTGTAAGGCTACTACAAAATTCAACCCTCTCTAACTTCCCACTCCATATTACTTTACTCAAGTATGGAGAAAAATAAATACCATAGAATGGAACCCCTACTCCTCCTAATGGATCAATATTTATCATCTTTGAATAGCTAAATAGGAGTAGCATTTGACTCTTTCAGCCCTCAACTAGAGTTATGATTTTATACATTTTAGAGACATCTTGAAATTCCACATGTGGCTAGCCCTATATGCATGAGTAAACAGGGTTGACGTGGCATCGTATCATACCATGGTGGTCGACATGCTAGGTTAAAGTTTGGGAGGAATAGCATTTTCCTAGGAACTCTTTTGACATTATTCTTGCACCATTGGAAATGACTTTGGGTATAGAATAATGTTGGAGAGATCACTGCAAGTGAGAAATTTTTTACTCCAAAAAAAATCCGTTAATACCTCAAAATGACCCTAGAATTTTTCAAGCCCCAATTCTCCAAACTATGACTCAATGTTAAAACAAAAGACCTTACAAGTCAATTAATCTATTTTTTCCACTCTAAAAGCATCGTGATAGATGAAAAACAATATAATGATCAATTATAGATCATTAATACCAATCCACATGTTTTTTAGTGAAATTTGAAGAGGTGATGATGATACTTATGCTTAAGCAAGTGAAAATTTCTTAGATTGGTCACCTTGGGTATCACTTATGTCCTATATGCTCACTAGGAATATGTGGAGTGGGTTCCTATTGGTATGATATAACCTTTTCATTACTTGATCTATTTCATATTGATATTGAAGGTCACCTACGCACACATATTCATTGGATGCTCGAAGGTTTGGAAAGAGATAAAACAAGCATTTAACCCAATATATATGAATGCTACATTCAATCGATGTGGACGTAGCCCAAAGAACCATGATTCTGAATGCTTCATCACTACTTCAGTTTATATCTTCACTTTAGGAATGGTTTCATAAAACATCCATAATGAAATTGAATATAGTTTCTTTACAATTTATGAGTTCTTACAGGAAAAATTATAGTTTGTTTCCATTGGCTTCATATTAATACATAGCACCATATTGGTTGGGAGCATAGTGCTTGTCAAAAATTTTCTTTAGAAACTAAAATTTAGGAGCATTGTGTACTTACATGCTCCTCTTATTTTGAAATCAATCATTAGATGAATATTCTATCATATTTTTATAATCACATATATATCTTTGAGGAATTCAGGTATTATGAGGACGATATATGCTTAGCCCTTTCTTTAATAAGATGTTTCCTCCTTCACTAATGATTTTGTATTAAAAAATTATCTAAAGTAGCTTTCCCTAGGATGATAACTTCATTCTTACATCCTTCAAAAAACTCAGCAGGAGGAGACCCTTTCACAATCATATTGCATAGGTGGTAGGTTTGTTAGATGTTGTAAATGTAAGGATACCATTATCGTTTTGCTAATTTCACACTGTTTAATAGTCTATATTGCTCGAACTGATTCTTCAGTGAAATATGACTTCTCTCCTTTTATTAAAATTTATTTTTCATGGGTCTCTTTGATTTTACTAATGGGTTTGATATTCCATTTGATCTACTTTGCTTATTTTAATTTAAAAGTTATTCCATTTATATAATTCATGGACTTCTGTTTATACCTCATATGTCACATATTATATTATACCCATTTCAATTTTCTAGATGGATTTTAGTTTCAATAGATGTTAATGTATAAATTTAAAATTAAGTTATGATCAATTTACAATCATGTGAAAATATGCCAAGCCTAAACCTCAATTTCTAGATGAAGTGTTGAATAAGACCAGTGTGACACCAACATTGTAGTTTAGGGTGTTTTAGTTTGGTGCATTGTTGACCACACCTTTGACAACAAACATTCTCTAATTTTGTAAAAAAAAAATCAACTACTAAAGCCAGTTTTTGTGTCACTTGTGTATACTGATGATATGGTACTCTTTATTCACTATAAACATGAAAACTAAAACATCACTAAAAAAAATATATCAATAATGAATATGAAAATGATAAGTATCAGATAAAAGTTTTACAAATAATTTCCCATGGGGTGTAGAGAAGAAGGTGATAGGGTGTCCTATTAAGGCACTCAGTGGTGTAAAGGTCATTGGTTAGAAACTCCATGGGAAAAATATAGCCATGCTAAGAGACAGTATGGCCCATACCAGGAGTGATCTCTGGGTGATTTTTACAACTTAGATGCCCCTACTTCGTGGATAATCAAGCCATAGGTTAGGTGTGCCAATCATCTTAGGACTCACAATACCTAAAAAACAAACAAAAAATTACAAATAATTTCCACAAATTCCCTTCCTAGAGCCATCCAAAATGATGTAACAAGGTACTTGACAATAACCATATACATCATTTTTCATAGTTCTAATTAAGTGTTTTACATGTTTCTTATCACCCATTTAGAAATTACAAGAAATATATACACTATAGCTTTCCAAAGCTATAATCATCACCTTCATTACTAATAAATTACCTTATATAAATTAATCATGAACTAGTGAGTACAAAATATTCAAAACAAATATGTATCCACTGGACACTTGGTATATTCCGAGTTAAAATGGATCTATGTTGATGTATATGTGTGTGTGTGTTATTTTAATACTTTTTATCATATAGAATATTAGTAAGTGATTATTAGATTAAAACAACAATAAAAATAATTTAATTATGTGTCTTTATTTTGACATAATACTTTTTTCACTTCAATATCAATAATTATTATGTGAATGGTAGGATTTAATCTCCACCAAATATCCTAAAACATTATTAATAGTAATCCCAAATAAAATACCCAGATTTATCTTAAAAGTATTTATTGTCTTTTCCATTTTAATTATATTAATTAAATAAGAAAAATGTCATATAAACATATGTTCCTTATGCTTTTTTAGAAATGTGGTTTTAGTAAGAAATTGTATTGGCCCAGGGGTTTACAACAAAACATGTTTAAAAGTTAAGTGGGCCTAATTGTGGGGAAAAATCCACAATTCAGTGTGCTTGAGCCATAGGCGATCTCGGATGGGCGACCTCCCGGGAAGTCCTGGTTATTCGATGCAATCCCTAAAAGTAATGATTGCCGCTATGTGATTCATTTCACTAGTTTCAATCCCACTTCTTCACCCTTGACACTATGTGATTCCTTTCACTATTTTCAATCACACTACTTCCCCCCCTATGAGCATCAGTCGATGCAATGAGTGCTAAGTGGACTATTCAAAAATCATGAGAAATTAGTTACTTACAACTAACTCTCATGGAAATGGTCATAAATTAATTACTTACTTAACCCAGTTGAATCCAAAAATATGATATCTAATATAATGCAATGCGAAAATCCCTCAATACTTAAATTCAAAAAAGAGTGTAGGGAGCTCTAAATGAATAGTTCATAAGGCACAATACTTTCTAAGGTTTTCCAAATGGGGTAGCAAGCTAAGTCGGCTTGCCTATGGGAAAATCTCCATAGTTAAGCGTACTTGAGCTAAAGGCAGTATTGGATGGCTGACCTCCCATGAAGTCCTAGTTACCAGGTGCAAGACCAGAAAGTGATGATTGATGCTAGGTGATTTATTTCACTAGTTTAAATCTCATTTCTTCACCCATGTGATCATCACCCGATGCGATGACTGCTAAGTGGACTATTCAAAAATCATGAGAAATTAGCCAATTACGACTAACTGTAAAAATGCCTCAATACTTAAATTCCAAAAAGAGTGAAGAGAGCTCTACTTGAATGGTTCATGAGGCACAATACTTGCTAAGGTTCTGCAAATGGGGTAGCAAGCTAAGTGGGCTTGATTGTGGGGAAAACTCCACAATTAAGCACCCTTGAGCTAGTGGCGATCTAGGATGGGTGACCTCCCAAGAAGTCCTTGTTACAGGGTGCAAGCCCCAGAATTCATGATTGACACTATGTGATTCATTTCGCTAGTTTAAATACCACATCTTCACCCGTGTCAGCATCACCTCATGCAATGATTACTAAGCGGACTATTCAAAAATCATGAGAAATTAGTTAGTTACGACTACCTCTCATGGAAATGGTCATAGATGAATGACTTACTTAACGAAGTTGAATCCAAAAAAATTATATCTAATATAATGCACTGCGAAAAACCCTCAATACTTAAATTCAAAAAAGAGTGAAGGGAGCTCTACTTGAATGGTTCATGGTGCAAAATACTTGCCAGGGTTTTCAAAATGAGGTAGCAAGATAAGTGGGCTCGGTTGTGGGGAAAATCCACACTTAAGCATGCTTGAGCCAGGGGTGATCTAGGATGGGTGACCTCCCACGAAGTCCTAGTTACCAGGTGCAAGCCCCGGATGATGAACACTATGTCATTCATTTCACTAGTTTCAATCCCACTCCTTCAACCCTATGAGCACTGCCTAATGTAGCGAGTGCTAAGTGGACTATTCAAAATCATGATAAATTAGTCAATTACAATTACCTCTCATGGAAATGGTCATAGATGAATGACTTACTTAATGCAGTTGAATCCCAAAAAACGATATCTAATATAATGCACTACAAAAACACCTCAATACTTAAATTCAAAAAAGAGTGAAGGTTGCTTTACTTGAATGGTTCATGAGGCACAATACTTGCTCAGGTTTTGCAAATGGGGTAGCAAACTAAGTGGGCCTGATTGTGGGGAAAACTCCATGCTTAAGCGCACTTGAGTTAGAGATGATCTGCGATGGGTGACCTCCCAGGATGTCCTCCTTACTGGGTGCAAGCCTCGGAAGTGATGATTAACGCTATGTGATTCATTTCACTAGTTTTAATCCCACTTCTTCACCCCTATGAGTAATACGCAATGCAACGAGTGCTAGGGAAGATTTTAAGGATGGAAATTTATCTTAAAGTTTAAAAGCATTAGCGAATCTTACTAGTCCCTAATATGAAAATTTCAAAATGTTTGGGGATATTTTTTGTAAAAATAATTCGATATATCATAATTTTATAATATTCGATATAAAATATTAGTGATTTTTAGGTAAAACAAATTTACAATATAAAATTTGGACTAATAACGTCTAGAAAAAACTGGAGATTGGTGAATACGTTTTTTGAAAAAGAAATAAAAATTAGCACACTTGCGAATATTAGCCCCTAAAATTTTCCGAGACGAGTGCTAAGTGGACTATTCAAAAAAATGAGAAATTAATGAGTTACGACTACCTCTCATGGAAATGGTCATAGATAAATGACTTATTTAATGTTATTGAATCCCAAAAAATTATATCTAATATAATGCATTGTGAAAACCCCTCAATACTGAAATTCAAAAAAGAATGAAGGGAGCTCTACTTGAATGGTTCATGAGGAAATATACATGCTAAGGTTTTCCAAAGGGAGTAGCAAGCTAAGTCGTCTTGATTGTGGGGAAAACTCCACAGTTTAGCGCGCATGAGCCAGAGGTAGTCTAGTATTGGTAACCTCCTCGGAAGTCCTAGTTCTCATGTGCAAGCCCCAAAAGTGATGATTGACAGCATGTGATTCATTTCACTAGTTTCAATCCCACTTCTTCACCCCTATGAGCATCACCCGATGTAATTAGTGCTAAGTGCACTATTCAAAAATCGTGATAACTTAGTCAGTTACGACTACGTCTCATGGAAATGGTCATAGATGAATGCTTATTTAACATAGTTGAACCGCAAAAAATGATATCTAATATAATGCACAGTGAAAACCTCCTCAATACTTAAATTCAAAAAAGAGCGTACAGATCTCTACTTGAATGGTTTAATGATGCACAATTCTTGCTAAGGTTTTGTAAATGGGGTAGCAAGCTAAGTGGGCTTGATTGTGGGGAAAACACCACAGTTAAGCGTGCTTGATCGAGAAGCGATCTCGGAGGGGTGACCTCCCAGTAAGCCCTAGTTACCAGGTGCAAACCCCAGAAGTGATGATTAGGGTTATGTGATTCATTTAACTAGTTTCAATCCCACTTCATCACCCCTGTGAGCATTAGATTGATGGAAGTGCGAAGTGGGTTATTCAAAAATCATAAGAGCTTAGTCAGTTACGACTACCTCTCATGGATATAGTGACTTAATTAACAAAGTTGAATCCCAAAAAATGATATGTAATATAATGCACTGCGAAAACGAACCATACTTGTTAAGGTTTTGGAAATGGAGTAGCAAGCTAAGTGGTATTGATTGTGGGGAAAACTCCATAGTTAAGACCTCCTGGGAAGTCCTTCAAAAAAGAGTGAAGCGAGCTCTACTTGAATGGTTCATGAGGCACAATACTTGCTAAGGTTTTGTAAATGGGTAGCAAGCTAATTGGGCTTGATTGTGGGGAAAACTCCATAGTTAACACCTCTTGGGAAGTCGTGGTTACCGATTCATTTCACTAGTTTCAATCCAACAAAAATTGAATGACCTGCTAAATGGAATATTCAAAATATGAATGACTTAATTAACGCAGTTGGTACCGAAAAAATGATATCTCAATGCGAAAATTGCTCAATACTTAAAATCGCCATAATAAAAAGACAAAATCTTCATGGTTAAGGGAATATATATATATATATATATATATATATATATATATATATATATATATATATATAATATGATATTTTTTTGAATAATTTTTATTATTATTTGGTGAATTAATTATTTTAATGTTTATAAATATTTTATTAATTATTTAATCTATATAACTACAATTAATATTTTTTATTTATTTTTTATATATTAAATTTATATGATTGTACTAATTTTACAATAACTTTAGTATGGTTTAAATTCCAAAATGATATGTAAAATAGTGAGATATTAGTCAATTGCAAAATGACTTGCAAAAGAGTGAGAAATTAGAAGAGGGGACATTTTGGAGTTTCTATTATATTTCTTGTCCATAATCCAAAATTTTTAGGTGAAATCTTGACTTGTGTTGTTTAATCTCTCTTTTTTTACTGCATATATAGATTCAACTGCCTGAAAAACTCAATTGACACCTTGATTGTGCAAAGTTCACTAGTCAAAATTCTGATTTCAATGAATCTCTCACAAATTAAATTAGAAAATAAAACTGAAAACTTTTCAAAAACTAACCCTTACAATAAAAATAAATAAATAAATCATTGTAAATATGCATGTTGCAAAATGTGTAATCCGCGCTCGGCTAAAACGGAAGTGCCAAACTGAGTAGATTTTCACGCTTAATTCAAAACTTTGGTTAAATTCTTAAACCACTCCAGTACACCGACCACAGAAAAATTCCATAACGCGATATGTGCAACGTTCATTATCCACAATTAATAAAAAAATGAGTCGTTGCTTTGAAAGTCCATCAGCATCGCCATAGAACGCTGCTGTGAGAAGAAAACAAATATTTCCTCGTGGCTTTATTTCTGAGAGGCGAACAGAGCGTAGAATCATTCTACAGTGTTAGCTACGATATTTTGAGCTTCTACAATCAATTAGCATGACTAACCAGAGTCAGTTACATTATCTAATTTTATTTGCCGGAATAATCTGCCTTCAAATCCTGATACGCAGAGAATATTATACAGGATCATGGGTTTTCTTGAACGAAGCCCCTATATACAAGTAACAGAGCAGACATGGCAACAGAAACCTTGTTTTTCTTTCTTTGAAACTGTACTTAACCATTGGTGCACATCAAGGCCTCTGCAACAACTGTTCATGATAAGTTAGACTTCCTTGAGCTCATATGAAATATGATCCATAGCAGCTTCCCTAACTGAAATAGTTTCCTTTGGTCCAGCCCCCAAAATTTTTTGATTGGAATCCTTGTTTCACAGTCTTTGATACTTCTGCAACACACAACAATTCAATAAACAAATTTTATATCTAATATTTTAGATTTCATGAAATATGATCTTAACAGCATCCCTAACTGAAATAGTTTCCCTTGGTCCAGCCCCAAAAATTTTTGATTGGATTCCTTATTCATAGTCATTGATACTTCTGCAACACAACAATTCAATAAAAAATTTATGAGTAATATTTTAGAGTTTAGATATATTTTTTTTAATTTTTCATGTAAATTTGAACTTCAAATCTCATATTTGATATTCTTTCGTAACAAAATGATCACCATTTACACTACACCTGCTAAGCTTACATTTCAGATACTTGAACTTAGCAAAAATATATATATAGATGTTATCCTTAAAGAAAACTGTCGTGGTGGGCTGGGTTGTGTTGGGTTGGAGCGTTAAAAACAGCTAATCTATAACATTCTTTTATTTTCTAAACTTGAAATCTAGAAAATACTCCAAGATAAAAATGGGGCACTTACTTTCTATAACATTCTTTTATTTTCTATGCTGGAAACTTAGAAAAAACTCCAAGGGTACTTACTTTTGGACCATTTTAACTGCTTCCTCCGGCCTCTTCAAGGAAAAGAAGAAATCAGTTGCAGTGCCTTGATCTGATACTGATACTGTAGATTGAAGCTTTGCCACTGGACATTTTGGAGCGAGGATTTGAAGGGAGACTTTTCTCACAAATAAAGTTAGATAATGCAACCGACTCTGGTTAGTCATTTTTTTGATTGCAGAAGCTCAAAATATTGTAGCTAACACTGTAGAATGATTCCACACCCTGTTCCCCTCTGAAATCATGTCATCAGGAAGTATTTCTTTTGTATCTATGGCCAATCGTTCTCCAAAAACCTCAAGACTGCCAGAGATTCTGAAAAGCCACTGATCCCCCAATGGGGGATTCTCCAGAAATGCAGAAAAGGCTGGATGAACTGCTTTGTTTTTTATTTACGGAATTTGAGGACGCATGCTGCTGAAAAGGTGACTAGCACCGAACAGTACCATTAGCTAGTCCGGAGATGGTCTTGTGGTTAGAAGTAAGGATTAGGGTTTGGGGTCAGTTTATAATTTGCACACTATCTTTTAAAAATGATCAAACTGCATGAAGTGCGCTCATAGTAGTGGAGGTTACTGTAAAGCCCACTTTTCAAAGTCTGGGTAGCATTATTAATAAATTGCAGATATGTGGATAAGTTTGGTTGATAACATCAAGGAAAAATATTACAGATTTAAAAATTAACAACATACCTCTATTAAAATAGGAATAAGAATAAATCCATCACTTACTTGTATATTCAATTTAATTTCCTGATATAGAAACAGATAAAGAGGGCGAAAACACTGTTATTTGTTCAATAACACATGATAGAGTGATAATTATCAAAGATTTTAATTTTATAAAAAGGGCCAACGCATTGTTATGTATCCACACGATAGAATGATAATTATACCGTCCCTCAAACAGATAAATACATTGTTATGATAGAATGATAATTATCAAAACTCTATTTTTATAAAATGCATTCTGCTTTCATTTCGTGTTTTTACTTGCATATTTAATTTAATATGATGTGTTTTTACTCGCCTATAATGATTTTTTTTATTAATTAACAATTTCCATTACAGAAATTAAAATAATAATTATCAAAACAGGATTTTTATAAATTTTTTTCATATACAAGTTAGTATCTTGAAATTATTTCATTAACAATATAAATACATTCACTATAAATACAAAGCCCAATGAGCTAAAATTGAAATTACTTTCATCACACATTTTTTTTGCATATTCAAATTGATTCTCAAACATATTAAAAAAAAAAAAAATACATTGTTACGATAATATTTATTCAAAATGTTTTTTTTTAATAAAATTAATTTTATTTTTAAATATAAAGAATTATAAATTTATTATATTCATAAAATTATATATTTTAGTTTAATTTAATATTTATGATTAAAATGTTTTGAAGACAGTTCAATTAGTGATTCAAGTAATGTGAAATTTGTGGAAAGTGAAAATTCAAAATTCATATATATATATTATAATAAGTATTAAAAAAAATAATGTTTCCATATGTATTTTTTTAGTGTTATCTTCGTGTATATTCAATTATGTATATTTTAAGTTGCATAATATTGAATATCTTCATTAGACTGCAAATTATTTATCATATTCTTTTGAACATTATAATTTTTAATTTTTATAATATTCATAAATTTGTATTTAGATAAATATATGTAAAAGATTTAATTTAAAACTTGAAATTAATCGAGTTTTTGTTTTTCTTTTGATTATTTAAATTGGAAAATCTTATGAATCATTAACCCTTTAATTTGTGTCATTTTAATAATTTTTGGACTAGGTTTTAAGCGAATATATATTATTTAATATTATTTGAAATATATATTATTAAAAAAATTATTAAAAAAATTTAAACTATATTGAAATTATAATATTAATAGAATTTAAATATATATTTGTATAATTTTAATTAAATTTAAATAATGAAAAATACAATTCAATTCAATATTATATAATGATGTGAATAAACTATCATAATCAAAGTTCAAATCTCCTTGAGATGAAGCATCAATTTTTAACTAAATTTAAATAACTTATAAATACAATTCAATGAATTATTATATAATGTGAATAAACCATAACATAACATTGGAGGTTCAAATCTCCTTCAATGCTCCATGGGATGAGCCATCCATATATATATATATATAAAATAATCCAAAGCATTTTCGATTCCCATACAAACCTAACCCGAAACATCATAAAATAATGGGTGGTCAAGCACATCCATATAATCTTTATATGCATCAACGCACGAAATCCCTGTACTATTCCGCTGTGCTGGAGATTGAAAGTGGAAACATGAGCTAATTATGGGTGTTTCAGGATGGATGATGCCATTGATAGTACGCTAACTTTGGATGCCAAACAGGTCACACTCTATATATAAAGTTTGACAAAGATGCAGAACAATAGATCTCTATATACACAACTATTTACATTATATTATATTCATTACTTCAATGAATCCGTGCAGCCTGTGCAGAAAGTAATTGATATTTGTTGTTTATAAGAGTGGTTTTCTGGGGCCACTGGCATGCTTTCAGGTTTAATAAGATTATTATTTGAACATCCATCAGTTCTGCTTTTCTTTATGGCAAAAAAAATCGAAAGAATACCTACCGGTCTGGAAAAGGAAAGTTTGATAGGCTGCTGGTACTGTCAAGCTGTACGCTCTTTACCATCATATCCTACTTTATGTCTCAGGAGTATAACATGTCTTTTATTCCATCGGGTATAAAGTTCGAGCTCAATAATACTTCAAAAAAACAAACTCTCTCGGGGTAATCTCCACATTGAAAATATGGAAATACTGGTAGGGACAGCCTCTGGAATTGTGAATAGAGATATGATTTCTTATTATAATGCAAAGATCATGGGGTAGGCCACAATGCTTTTCAAAAAAAATTGAATAAGGGCAAATAAGTTCATAGATAAAATGTCTTAAGGGTTAGTTTAATTAGTTGAGTTTCCATTATTAAGTATTTTGTCGGTTGGGAGGTTATGCCATCCAATTTTGTTGATGTCTTCGGGGTTAGGCCTTGTGTGTATGGTTGACTTAAATCTCCTCGGGAGGGATATGACCATGGATGTAATGGGTTCATGTGTGCGGGCATCAACCACGCGAGTCGATACGACCGTGGATGTAGTGGGTTCATGTGTGAGGGCAAATGGGTTCATTCTTAATCGATATTTTGAAACCGTGGATGTAACGTGATGACAGTAGATCTCCTTGGGAGGGTCTATCGATATTTTCAAACCATGGATGTAATAGGTTCATGTGTGCGGGCATGGGATGTAATAGGTTCATGTGTGCGGGCATGGGTTCATCGTTCATCGATATTTTCAGACTGCGAACGATAGATGCCATCTATAGGGTCCGGATATTATGGTAGATCCCATCTGGAGAGTCTATCAATATTTTCAAGCTGTGGATGTAACGGATATTAGAGTAGATCCCGTCTAGAGGGTCCGGATATTACGGTAGATCCCATGTGGACAGTCTATCGATATTTTCAAACCATGGATGTAATGGGTTCATGTGTGAGGGCACATGGGTTCATCGTTCATCGATATTTTCAGAACATGGATGTAAAAGGATGACGATAGATCCCCTCGGGAGGGTCTATCAATATTTTTAGACGGTGGATGTAATGGGTTCCTGTGTGGAGGCACATGGGTTCATTGTTCATCGATATATTTTTAGACCTCGAATGTAACTCGATATTTTTAGACCGTGGATGTAACGTGATATTTTCAGAGTGTGGATGTAACAGGTTCATGTATGTGGACACATGGATTCATAGATATATTCATACCCTCAATGTGACAAGTTCATGATATTTTCAGAGTGTAGATGTAACAAGTTCATATGTATAGGCACATGGCTTCATAAATATTTTCAAACCCTAGATGTAACAAGTTCTTGTGTGCAAACACACATAAATAAAAATAAAAAACGTTAATAAAAGAAACAAAGTAAAAAAAAGAGAGAGAAAAGTAAATGAAAGATACAAGGTACACAAAAGTAAAAGGAAATAAATTCAAATATTTCACGTGAGAAAAGTTATGAGAAAGTGGTTGTGAGATGTTTCTCATTATTATGCATATGTGATAATAATTGTATTTATGAGAAAAAATTTATTAAGTGGCATTGTTTTTTTTTGTTTTTTAAAACATGGTTAAGAGTGAAAAAAAATGTGCAGATGAAAACAATAAAATGTGTTTTTAAAAACCAGAAATAAGTTCCATTAAAAGAAGAAAAAAAATTATGATGAAATACACCAAAGTTAAAAAAAAAAAATCAAAATATTTTATATTACCACATGCTATTAGTTATAACTAAGTTACTCAAAGATATTTTTTATTATGACTAAGTTACTCAAAGATATTTTTTATTATGACTAGAACGTTAATGAAATATACAAGGTACAAAAAAATAAAAGTAAAACTAAATAAATTCAAAATATTTCCTATTATTATTGTGTGAAAAGTTGAGAGAAAGTGGTTCTCAAATGCTTCCCATTATTATCCATATGCGATAATAGTTGTATTTATGAGAAAAAATTTATTAAGTGGTGGTGTTTACTTTTTAATAAATAGTTAAGAGTGAAGAAAAATGTATACATGAAAACATAAAGCATATTTGTAAGAAGAGAAAATAAGATCTATTAAATGGAAAAAATTATCATGAAAAACATCAAAGTAAAAAAATTCAAAATATTTTATATTACTAGATGTGATTAGTTATAACTAAGTTACTCAAAGATATTTTTTATTATTACTATAATGTGATAATTGTTTTTATGAATTTTTAGTATATTTAATATAATGTGTCTTTTAAATAAAGATGAATCAATATGTATATGAATGTATAAATGGAAATTAATGTAAAGGGTTTTTTTTGGGAGTCTCGTTGTCGATCTTATTTTATATGGATGTGAAGTTTGAGGTTGTAGTATATCTAGAGAGTAGTGGAGGAAAAAAAAGATGATTCAAAAGAAATTTAACCTACAACCTCAATATTAAAAGAAATATTCCCTATTCTATCCTCCTGATTGAAACTAACATTTCCTTCGTTGCAAGCATGGCTATGTTTAGGTACTAGATGTACAAGAAGAACTTTACAACAAGGATGCCAAGAGGTTTCCCAAAATTTCTTCTAACTCTAGAAAACCCCCACCTTCATCTCAAGCGTGGATGGCATAAGGATTCTCATTCTTAGCTCGACCATTGGGGGATAAAGGAGGAGATAATCTTGGGGACTAAGAATCTAAGTATTAAAAACACTATTATCTCCAAATTTAAGGATAAATTGTGGGATGATAAAGAGCTAGAGGAGAAAAAGAAGATAAGGAATTAGAAGGATGAGATCAACCCTACCCTTCCTAACCCAAATTATTTTTTTTTCTTGACCAATAATATGAAGATAATGAACATGGAAAATATTAAATCTAATTCTTGTGAGATTGACAATGAAACTGTGGGTTGGACTGTTCCCAAAACACCCTCAGATGAAAGAATGAGCCACCTTTGTGATACTAAGAGGGTTGAAAATGAAAAAAACATTCTCTTAGATTTCCCAACTCATACTCGCATTAGTTCTCATTTCCAAAACATTTTCCACATATCCAACCTTCTTGACTTGTTAAGTCAAAACTATAGTGATCTTGGAGTGTTTATCTCATTTACGTTTTATCATAGAAACAAAATATTAAAAATTCAGAACTATAGTGATCTTGGAGTGTTTCTTTCCTTTCTTTTTTATCATAAAAATAAAATGACAAAGAGTTGGAATTAATCCCTTTTTAAGGTATAGACACCACCACCACCACCACATAGTGAAAATTTAGTATAAAAACTAAAGTAAAGACATAGCTTTTATTTATAAAGTATAAGAGAAAAACATAAAAGTAAATAAATTCTTAATATTTCATATTCTTACCTGTGTAATAAGCTCTAGAAAAGTGGCTTCAAGATACTACATATTTTTATCACCACATAGTGAAAATTTAGTATAAAAATTTAGGTAAAAAAATATTTTTTATTTATAAAGTATAAGAAGCTAAAACAAGATGAATCAAAATGAAAAAAAATAAAAATAAAACTAAATAAAATCAAAATATCTCATATTCTTGTGTAATAAGCTCTCGGAAAGTGGCTTCAAGGTACTACTTATTATTATCAATATATGATAATTGTATTTACTAGAAACATTATTGATAAAAGTTCCTTTCCAAAATAAATGAAATCAAATTCAAGAAGGATGCATGGATGAAAGATTTATGTAAGAAAGTTTAATGTGCATTATATTATTATTGTGTGGTAGGTCAAAGACATATGGTTTCAAGATTATTTTTATTATCAATGTGTAAATAGCGTGTATGTATAGTATTAATGATTCAAAGTGTATTTAGAATTAATTAAAAGTAAAAAAGATATGTGGATGAAAGATTAAGGAATTTCAAGATGTTTGTTATTTTTACTTCAAGTTTTTTTTCTAATCTAATAATATCACATTAGGTGTATAATATTTTTCTAAATTTACTAAAGAATTATTATTCTTTCAAAATGATTCATATTATCATTAAGTGGTGAGACTACCATTCTCCAATTTAAATATATTATATGAAAGGTATTTGTTCCACCAAAGTTGTTATGAACTTTCAGTTGATCCTAATAATTTAACACAATTTAAATTATTGTAACGAGGGTATTCACTTTATTAAAATTGACTAAAGCTTATAATTGATCTCAACAATTAAAATATTACATTAAAACTATTCGTTATATTAAAACTTTACAAAATCTTGACTAGATAACATTACATAAAATAATTATTACATCAAATTAAAAAATTATTTTAATATTTAAAAATTATAATATAATAGGAAAAAATATTTTCTTAATATATATTTTAATTTAATTATAAATACTCAAAATATAAGATTTTAATAATACATATGAAAATAAATATTTCAATAAAAAATATTGTTAATAATTATAACAATGCAAGAGCATCTTCTTTGAAAACTAATTTTGTTGAAGATGGGTAAAAATAAATATTTTAATAAAAAAATATTATTAACAGTTATAATGATGCAAGAGCATCTTCAAATTGTAATATTTTAAGTTGTATAGTTAGGAAGTTATGTTGAAATGCATTTAGAATCGGAGAGATGTAGCTAGTTGTTAGGATAGAGCTACATCTAGTTTCTAGAAAATGGATAAATGTACCTAGTTGTTAGGATGAAGTGGCATCTATATCTAGTTTCTAGAAAATGGACAAATGTAGCTAGTTGTTAGGATGGATTTCTAGACGAAGGATAGATGTGGTTCCACTAAAAGTATTGTTAATCAAAAACCTTCTATATACCTAGTTGTTAGGATAAAGTGGCATCTAGTTTGTACCTAGTTGTTAGGATAAAGTGGCATCTAGTTTCTAGAGAAGCCATAGATGTCGTTTCAGTTAGAGTGTTTAATCGAAAACCTTCATTTTGTAATAGAAGTATTTTAAAAGGATATGCAGCTTGAGGAAGAGCACGAGATGCCCTACAGAGTGGATAGTGAGGTTGTAGAATTATTTATCATTAAGTTATTCTCAGATATTGAAATTTCACATGTTAAGTTTATACCTAGGTATTCATTACGTGTTTTTGTCTCTGCAGTTTTAAAACTTTGTTAATTAAATTATCTCATACTTATATTCTATGCATATTATAATCCGAACGCAACAAGGATTCCCTGTAATCAACCCACAAGTAGGGTCCAGTGGCTGAAAGTTTTGCATCAAGGATTGTAACTACCGAGGGGGTGTGAATCAAAGATTGATAATAATGGTTGTTTTGGGGTTGTTGGTTTAATCCCTATTTGGTTTGAGTTGTTATTTCCAGATCACATTAGCTAACGTGATGCCAAAAATCTTTGCCTTTGTCATTTTTCTGAAAAGAAAAACAACCTTGATTCAATCGATATGAAGCCCTAACAAAGTCGATTGATAGATATTTTTACATTAAGTGTTTCCCTGTCCTCGGTCTCGGATTCCTGGGATTCTTAAAGTTCTCACGAGGTTCCAGAACTCGGAGATCCGGTGCATGGTTCTGTTTCCAGGTTCCCAAAAACCATAGTGGTTTTCTCGGGGTGCCATAGAGGTAAGTGGTAACAGGAATGGGGGCAAGCGGTGGGGGATCTCATCTATGAATGAGTTGATATACATCATGTTTTACTCCGAGTGTAGATTTTTCATCACCATTAGCCTCTCGTGAAAGCGTGGAAAGTTGTAAGTATCGACAATCATGGGGAGTCGATTTAGGTTTGGAGCCTTTAGAGTTAAGCACTTGGTTCTAAGTCTCCGTCACGTGCTGGGATGTTGTAAGGCCTTGGTGCTTAGGGCTATGAAATTTAGGGGTTGAGCATAGGTTGGATGCATTGTTGGAGTTGTGACACTAGTAGAGAGTTGGGGGATCGTGCATTGCTATTAACTTTATTATAAAATACAAATAAAGTATAAAATAACTGAAAATAAAATATAAAAATTATTTTATTTCTTTTTAATGAAAATGAAAATTAACTTTGATTACATCAGGTACCATTCTTATACGTAATACAAATACCATGAGCTTGTTGTGAAAAAAATTACTTTATCAAATAGCTAGAACTAAAATCCTTGGATTTAAAATATAAAACTTAAACAATGTATAAAAACAAAATATTATAAATGAGGAATAGTTAATAAAAAAGGTTAAAAGAAATATTTAAATGATTTTGGAATTTTATAGAAAATTTTAGCGCAGAGACCATGTACGGAAATTTGAACATTCATGAACGTGTACAGCACCTTATAATTAGCTCATGTTTTTCAAAAAAATCTAAAAATGAAAAAAAAAAAAAAAAACCTAGAGTAAAACGGAAAGGATAACTCTCCAAATAAACTAAACATGAATGAAGGCCCCATGCTATGTATTTGATGTTCAGGTGGTGGTATAAATAAGTGAGCGAGTGGGCACGAGCAAATGTTTCTTAATTTTATAATGTATTTCACCTAATGCCCAACCCACTTAAGCCTGGTGCCCACAAAGCAATTTTTCTGGAATCCAAACTCACCTAGCCTTGTCTGCCAATCATATACACATAGGCGCACTGGTTGATGTTTGACAATTCATAATGCTCTCCAGCGCATTCAACTTTTAAAGTAATTTAATCCACATATATGCATTGATATCGCTTTCAAGCATGTGAGTATATCTTGATTTCATGGTTTAGATATTCCAAGCTACAACGGTAAAGAGGGAAGGGAATAAATGGGTATCATTGTTTGGTGTATAGGATTGTTTTAAATAATGATTGGAATTATATATATATATATATATATATATATATAATAATAATAATAAAATTATAAAAGAAAAAATTAACTATATTGTATAGGTTAATGAATGTTAAATTGTGGTTTTAATGATTATTTAGTTGTAAGTTTAATAAATGTTAATTAGTATTATAATTGTCATTATATAAAAATTATATATATATATATATATATATATATATATATATATATATATATATATATGAAAATCATTTATGATCTGTAAAAATTTTCCATATTTAATGATGACAAAATTCCTAATATGGTGGGTTTATCAAAAAATAAATTCATGACAACCATGAAAAATATTAATTAAAATCATACGTGTGTTGGGGAGTTTATTGCGTGGGTGAGCAAAATCTCTTTTGTTAATAAATAATTGTTAGTTATGGGATAAACACAAGAATATTACTATATTAAAATAAAGTAAAAGAACATAGATAAAATTAAACTATAAATCAAACTATAAAATTGTCATTGAAACATTAAAAAAAATGGAGGGAACAATAATATTCATATATTTTTCTATTGGAGAAAATGTCATTGAAACATAAAAAACTTGGAGGGGAATAATAATATTCATTTATTTTCCTATTGGAGAAGCATGAAATGAGTAACACTACATTGATAGAATACTTGGAAGCAAATGGGCTCCATAATTCTCCTAAGGATGGGTCCTTTTGCTTCTAGAAAGCCCTCTTTAACAATGGTGAATGAATAGGTTGTTTTTCTTTCAAAAAGTCACAAATAAGCATGAAGATGATGAATAATAGAGACGAGAGAGGAAGATATATGGTATCCAACCTCATTCCTATAGTATAATATTTCAACTCTTATTTTTTTCAAATACTACCCCGTGACTTCCATTTAAAGAAAAAATATGAATCTTTTGAAGAACTAGTTGCTTCATTCAAAATGGAGATCCCAATGGACTTTGACAGCAAAATAAATCCTGATATATGGGATGAATTGAGGTAGGCCTTTCTCCTTATATGAATCAATGGGTTCACGCTCATTGGCTTGAGCCAACTTGAATCAATTTTGAAGGAAATTTCGCATAAATTGCATGAGTGTTAACACAAGTCATGCATATGAATAAAAACCCAATTTGTAATGTTTCTTACCTTTCTCCTTAAGGTGATGTAACCTAATTGTGATGTATAGTAGATACAATTGATTATGTTTTAAGATAATCATTTAAATGTATTTATGAGTGGAAATGAGGTGATATGAGTTGGCCCCCTAACTTGTGAAGTTAACAGCTAATGTATAGAAAAATTACATCATTTCCCCCCACATGATTGTAATTTGAATTGGAAATAATGTTTCCATGGCTTCCATGATGAGTTTGGAATTGGTTTGAGATTTGTAGGGGATATTTGAGAGATTTTCTCAACACCTATCTCTAAGGTTAGAAGTAGTTGGATCTAATTTCAACTATATAATTGTATTGTAAATGAGTGAAAGCATGCACTAGAAAATGTAGTTTTTGTGTGTGAATTTTTGTGTATCATGGTTTCTCTTCCAATTTTTAACTATATCTATCAAGAAGTATCCATTAGAGAGAATCGATCGTGATATAACAGAACATGCCAATCTAGATTTGATTATGGAGTTCACATTTGTTTCTTTTGTTGTACAATAAGTTTACAATTGTGCCATATTCCTTAATTCATTAGTGGCTCCTCTCTCAAAGAGTTCGCTTCTCCAAAAAACATTGGGATAAAAAATCTATGATATGCCTCTTTCCAAAGATGGTGTATGGAAATTGTGACCTCTTGAATTACACGTCATGGATGACAATGACATGGTTGTTCTGCTAAGGTCGGAGGGTTTGGAGCATTACATATGCAAACCAGGATGTCTTTGCAACATTTCATATTATATGCAGTGCTATTGTATGGCCTTGTTGTGCTTGAGGCTTTAAGAACATCAGTTACAGGTTGTCAATGTATGTGAATTTGTGTATGTCAAAAGGTCAATTGTATGGTTGACTCTTGGATAAGCTTAGTACACTAAAAAGTTACCGATATAACTAGAAATATGTATTTAGATCCATACTACTAGGATGGGAGCATGTCCATAGAGATATTCAGTATCTAGGATATTCTTCAGGATAGACAAGAAGTGTCAATTTTACAAAGTTTTTCAATGATGGTTAGAGGAAATTAGGTTTTAAATGGAGGTCAGCTGACATCTCAAAGATGAGGTGGTGAAGAAAGAGCGATGTTTGTGACATTCCAGAGTGGATGTGAGTGATGATGAATACAAGTGAGACAAAAATCATTCTTATTATTGTAATGTTTGTTTTCAATGTTTGTCATGTAAACGTTAAGGGAGGGAATTGGAAACAATGCTTCCATGGCTTCCATGCTGATTTTTCAATTGGTTTGAGATTTTTAGGATATAGTTGAGATATTTTCTCAACTCCTATCTCTAATGTTAGAAGTAGTTGGATCTAACTTCAACTACATAATTGTATTGTAAATGAATGAAAATGTGCAATGGAAAATATAATTTTTGTGTGTATTTTTTTTGTATCGTGGCCGTTCTTCCAATTTTTAACTAATTGTAGACCACTTAGACAGAGAGAGAGAGATTTATCAAAAAAAGGAAAAAATTCCCATGGAAAAGTGATGAATCATGGTTGAAAGAAAAATATACATAGCATACTTCTTTACTTTATGACCATTTGAGAAAATTAGAATCCTCGTACACAATGATAATATGGGATACTATTGGAAAAACCTCAACATGGAAACATGTTCCGATTGTGGGGATGGTTATAATAATAGGGGAATACTCATTAGGAAGGACCCTAAAACCTATATGGGAGTTATGTGAAAATAGCTCTCCTTTGATCATATTAATTTCTATACAAGCCGGAAGATATTTAATTAAAAGTAGATATTGCAAGCATTAAAATGAATGATCCACTCCATTGTGATAATGATTTGAAATTGAACATGGATATTGGAATTTGAAGTAGAAAATAATGATGACTCTCTCTATCCAATCTAGGTTTTACCATTAATAATGAAAATGTAAATAAAGATAAAACAACAGTCCTAGAATAACATGAATTGGTGTTGACAGGATTGAAGAAGAGAGAGAGAGTAGTGAGAGGTAGAATTAATAAAGGATAAGCCAAGTATTGAACTACGATGAAGAAGGATTTTGATATTGATGGATGAGTTTTTTCCAATGGGGATTGGACTCAAGACATAATGAAAATTAATGAGAGTAGCGGTGAAAACCAACCAAACACAACACATGTTGATCTAAAGGAATAATCAGATGTGTAAAACCCCTTTTTAAACCCCATAAGACTTTTAATTCTGGATAATTATATACCCCATGCCCCAAAAAAAATTATTTAGATATAATAATATATATATATATATATATATATATATATATATATATATAGAGAGAGAGAGAGAGAGAGAGAGAGATTTCCAAAGATGAAGAGTAGAAAAAACAACAAAGATCCCAATGCTTGAAGGGAAGTTGTAAGGGGAATTTCGGAATATTCCTATATTATCTAAATTAGATGTATAAATTTTTTATTTAGTGCACTACAAGAAAAAAATACATTGGTGAGGGGGAAAATGTCACCATAAGCTCATTGGTGACAGTCAAAAGAGCCTTCTTCACCAAAAATTGCGCGTCACCAAAGTTGTCGTCTCTGAAAGTATAGGTGTTGTGGTGACATTCAAGGTTCGTCACCAATAATGACTTATAATGATGGATAGTGATAGACACCATTTCATATTAGCAATGGTGACGAACCATAGCCTTGGTCACCAAAAAACTAAACGTAACCAAATTCGGCGTTGCCAAAAGCATAGGTGTTATGGTGACATTCAAGGTCTGTTGCGAATACTGATTATAATGACAAATAGTGACCATCACCATTTCATATGAGCAACAATGATTTATTGTGATGGACCTTTCATGGCCATCACTATTGGTGCATGTATATGGCGACATTCGTTGACCGTCACCATTTCATATTTGGCAAGGGTCAAAAAATGTGATGATAAGCTCATTGGTGACTTCAAGGTCCGTCAAGAATAATGACTATAATGAAAAATAGTGATTGCCACCATTTCATATCAACAAAAACAATTTATGGTGACAAGCCTTTCATGTTCATCACTATTGGTGTGTATATATGGTGTCGTTCACTGACTGTCATCATTTCATATTTTGGTGAGGGTCAAAAAATGTCACCATAAGCTCATTGGTGATGGTCAAAAGAGAATATGTCACTAAAAAATGATCGCCACCATTCCATATGAATATCAGGGCACAATGGAATTGAACCACCAAACTCCTGTTGTAAAGAAGATGACCTTCTATTGAGCTAGTACCCTTTCAAGAATTAGACTTTTAAAAATTAGATCTTGAAAATATATAGATTGTAAATTACACAACTTTCAATAAATTAAAGTCTCGACAATATTTTACTAAACAAGAAAAACATTGAAGTTGCAAGTCCCTATCTAATGGTTATGGAAGTTATGAAAAGTGGGTGGAGGGAAAAATAGTTACGTATAAGAGACTCAATATGTTATGTTGAATACTCAATTAGAATTGAAACTCTGAAGACATTTATAGCCTATAAATGGCCTATAACTCGTAAATGCACCAAATATTGCAAAAGGTAATTTCATAAGTGGAAAGCATATGGAAGAATAGCTCTGATGAAGACAGATGAAATATGTTACAGGTTGAATGAAATAAAAATCTCAATGTGTTTTTGTTGGGTGAATTTTTATAATTGGGACCTTTTTATTTCCTTTATCATGTAAATATTCAAATTAAAAATTAGAAAATTTTTATATCTGAATGCTACCTAAACTTCTCTGAAAATGTAACATGAATCTCCTGGGATCATGAACCATAGGGAAAATTAAAAAATAATATATATATATATATATATATATATATCCCCTTCACATAAAGCAACATGAAATTTGGAATTTCACTTGTCTGCACTCAAAACATGACAACAACCAACAAATAAAAATATTGAAACTTATCACAGT
Source organism: Pinus albicaulis (assembly GCA_034641835.2). Classification (NCBI taxonomy): domain Eukaryota; kingdom Viridiplantae; phylum Streptophyta; class Pinopsida; order Pinales; family Pinaceae; genus Pinus; species Pinus albicaulis. The sequence continues at coordinate 197,373,999 of CM076569.1, forward strand.
ACGAGTATTTATTTTCAACAATGGACACCAAACAATAAGACAATAATTAGTTCACTTTAAGGATGCAAAACATTGGAAAAAAAAAATGTGTTCAATTATCTGTTAGTACAAAATGGACTTAATTCTAATGAAGCAGAAGAGTCGATACTAAATCACAAATCAAAATTACCAGTAGCAATGTAAATTTTTTTTTCTCAAGAACACACTCCATCACTACCTTCCATGTCGAGACATCTATATTTTGTAGTATTTAACAACCTATTTTGTAGGAAAACTAAGTGTATATATTTCATAAGTTTGAACTAGAAAATACATAAAACATGGAGTTGATGAATTTTAAAGATGGAGCTGAAAACTAACCCTTGACTCAATTTTGATCTCTGCATATTCGCATCTAGGGGATGGTACCTTTGTCATTGTGTTGGAGAAGAAAAATATGAAAAATACAATTTTTTGGCTAGTCTTGCTTCACTTGTCTTGCATGTAAATTGGGGTGTTTTTTTAATTTTTAGTTCAAAGGCATATGGATCAAGCATCTAGGGTAGGCAATTTAATTACTCCTTAAGCGTTGGTGAACTAGAATTCTCAGATAGGGCAACAGTTGTGTCATGTTAGGATTTAGGACCATATTTTTCCCTTGTTTTAGGGGCCTTAATCCCTATAACCTGATTTTCCCATTTACCCACAACATGCTCCTTGCTTGGCGAATTATTTTTCTTTCTCCTGTGTGGAGTGATTTATTTCACTAGAGTTTGGAAACTATTATGATTAAGTTGAACATGCTACATAGGACATACATGACCACTACTAGGCATATTACTCAATAATTTATCAATAAAACTAGGGGGTACCTTGTGAACATATCATATTTGAATTTAGAAAATTCATAGAATCACTTTTCCTTGGATTTCTTTTATCCCCTGATTTTTTAGTTTCTTTGAATAATTTGGCATGTCCTCATCTCCCTAAATCATCAATTTTTCTAAGTGTGTTGATTTTTTATCATATTTCTATGTTTTTCAAATACCTAAATTTGATTCTGCCAAATCCCTTTTCTCACTCACGGAAGAATTTTTGTAGTGATTTTTCCAACTACTAGTGAAATTGAAGATAAAACTGGTTTTCTTTTTTGAGTTGAGAAACATGGAGACACGGGAATATTGTGCATATATATTGTAGGAGAGGACATATTTCTAGACTTAAACACCTTATCTTGTTGAGGTGTTCCAGTGACTTCACTTGGAAAGAAAGCAATAGCTTCGCCTTCATTCTTGAGTTTTTTTTGTTTATTTGAATTTAATTTGTGACATCCTTTACCTAAAAAAGAATCAAAATCAACACTGGTATTAAATTAATCCAACACAGACTTTGGATATCCCACTAACATCTGTGTCTCCGCTACCATTCCTCAAAATGATGAAGATCCATGTCAATAGTAGAATAATATGTGTGCTTGTTGCTCAGGAACACATTCCTTATTAACCATTTTTATCTGAAAGAAATCAAAGAGACAATACAACATCAACATACACAAAATTCCATATTGATATATAATCATAACTTAGCTAATAAGTCTAAAATATGCTCTTAATTAATAAACTTTGTATTTGGAAATCTTGTTTTTTTTTTCAAATTTAAAAAATAGTACCTTGTACAAAAATTCTGTCTATTTATCCAGGAAATTATATCATAGCATATGTCACACAATAGAAATTAAAATACCTAAAGTAAAAATATAAATTTTCTCAAGAAAATAGATTTAGAAAAGTGCTTTGAAAACTATATGTTTGTCATCAAAGCTTTAATTAGTTTAACAACAAACTAGTTGGAGTTTGAAAATCAATATCATTCATAGGAAAAGAACAAGACAATGGCTAGACTCACTATTCATACAAATAAACCTAGAGTCATTATTTCCATTGTAGATAACTGAAATTTGGGCAATGGTCTAACATTTAGAGCTGATTAGCGGGTAAGACTCATCAATACCATCATTTTTTTCCACGTTCTATCATGTCTCTGGATCTAGATCAGATAGCTTGGTACTCTTATGTTCTACCTTTCAAATTTTGATTTCTGGTTCACACTTTAAAACACAATTATACCACTCCATTTGATTTTGTGACCTTCCCATCCTCTATTTTACATCAATCAATAACCAACCATCAATAATATAAATAATAATAGAAACACAACAAATACCAAAGATCTGCTTGATGTATACCTATGTTCCAGGACTAATCTTAGCTTACTGGTGTAAAGATCTCACCCTAAAAAAATAGCATCCATGTGGGATTTACAAAAAAAAAAAAAATCAACCTCCCAGTAAACGAATGAAAATATGAACATCCTTTTAATCAATATAATCTCTTACTTAAAATAAACTTGGTCTAGAATTGAATGTTATATCAACCATGTCAAGTAACATCCATCGGGTGAGAAATAAAGGCCATGCATATTGGATTAGTGAAATAATTGATCTGATAAAGCTCAAAATCAAACAGATGACTTGCATCTAAGAAATGAAAATAAATTACTTACATCTAAGACATGAGGTTTCCCTTTCAACCCTGTTGTTAAATAAATCTTCTTTATTTCATAGACCATTAAACATTTTCTAGTACCAGGTGGAAGTGGTATTGTAACATTAACCTCTGATAATGTCTATGTCCACGAATACTTCTCAAGATCCATTCCATTAGCATCATTTAGGGATCAATAAGATACATGCAAAAACCATCAATAGGAAAATGAAATCTACATATTTGTAAAAAAAAGGGAGGAAAATAAAATCCACAAATTTAAACAGACTGTAGGATAACTCATTCCTACAACATGATTATCCTTTCATGAACAATAAAAAAATAAATCAGGAGAAACGTAATTTTTTCCACATTTTGACAATCCTTTCCTTTTGCATATTCTATGAGTAATTGATGAAAAAAGTCAGCTAAAGCTTGTCAACATCAGGGTTCTAGTAAAACATAAATGAATAGATCCAACACAAATATGATCCTAAACATAAGTATAGATTCTATATAGATAAGTATTTATGGAGGACATCGTATTTTGTGAAAATTTGGAAGTTTAGCATCATAGGTAGCATGTCATTGTTGTTGGTAAGGGATACCAAGCAGGAGATTGACACAGTCCAATGAAGAAACATCACATACCATTGTGTCATAGAAAGGACCAATGGAAAATTTCACAACACAATGTTGTGAGACTATAAGGTGAGGGCCCTCTTTTTGCACCCATACTAATTGGTAGTGAAATGGGTGAGGGTTCATGGGTAAATATTTATATAACTTGTAAATCTGATTGGATTTGAAGCAATGTTACAAATTTTGTTGCGGTTTACCTAGACTCATGGGTCAAATATGGCGTAGTCAAAAAAATGAGGCAAATTTAATTTGGTGGTGACTCAAATTCCTAGCCAATGAGTCTCACTTGTGACTCGTCGTGTGTACTTGTGGATTGGCCGAGTTTTCCCAGAGTCTAAATTTTCCTCATTTATGTTAAATTATTGAATTTTTTTGTATTATCTGAGTATTTTGTAAGTTTTTTCCCTAAATCCGAATCAAGCTTTCCCCATTCACCCATGCTGATTTTTTTACCAAACCAATTATGGATGTTTAAGAAATTTACTTTCACTTTCCGATTGTGACGTTGAGCTACTGAAGTTCATTTTGAATCAACATTTTGCTATTAATTCCAAGAAGGAAAACCTATCATGCTAAATGTTTTCAGACAAGCTGAGGAGCCCTTAATTTAAAACAGGTATACAATCACTTAAAAGTTAGACTTGTTTGAAGGTTGAGCTCTTGTAAATCAATCAATTGTTTTTCTTTAAAGAACTTTAATTGTATTATTCTATTCTTGTATGAAAGTCTCTATATAAGGATTTTTTCCCACAACTGGTCTTGTAGAGTTCAAAAAAATAAGTGCAGTTCTGATTCTTGTTGATGGAAGGTACAAACGCTAGATTATAGGATGATTTTGAAAATTATTCGAAATTAACTTATCGATGCCAATATTTGTTTATGTTTTAAAAAATATAGAAGTTTAATTTTTGTGTGACCATTCTTGTTATCGCGGAGAAAAGTCTTGCCACTGCAAAATTATTGTGTGGAACAGGTTCATTCAGGTCTAGAGGGGATTTTCTAGAAAAACATTATATCCAAGTATGTTGTTGTGTTAAGGAATTTTGGGTACAGTCATATGTTATGTGATATGTAGAAAGTGAAAAATAGTTCTATGATTTATTACTTCACTAGTATGTTGATAAATTTTATCATCTTACTGAATGAAGCTTATTGCTATCTATGAAGCCCATCATTTATATTCCAGTACTGACATGGGGTAATCATCCGAGGATCTTTACTCTTGGAGGATTGAGTGTGTAGACATATCACTATTATGATCCTAGAACTTGTGGGCTTGATTACCAAGGTTAGAAAATATTTGCTACTCTATTATTTCTTTGATTATATGTATTTACTAAATGAATCCCATATGAAAAAGCTACAACCTCGGACACAAGAAAATAAAAATGCAAATCTGAAATAATCCCATAAATAGAATTAATAAGGGAAAGAAAAAATTGAGGTTAAGGATTGACATGATCATGAAAGCCTTAAAACAATTCAAATTGTAATGAATAAATACCAACCTTTCACCCTTGCAGTGAATGTTTCAACTTGGACTACCAATACACCATTTAAATATGGAAACAACAAAAATGAAAGAAAACTAGTGTTTTTTTCGAAACATGGAAATATCTTGTGTATGTGCATCAAATGATTGCAAAAGTTTTATTTGTAGACAATATTTCATTTTTCTTTCTGTACTCTAAACAGGCATGCTTGAAGATTTACAAGCAGCTCTACCTGGAGCTATAGTGCTCCTTCATGCATGTGCACATATTCCCACTGGTGTAGATCCCACACAAGACCAATGGGAAGGAATTCGGCAATTAATAAGATCAAAAGGTCTACTGCCATTTTTTGATAGTGCTTATCACATTCACTAATTTCAACACATTGAAACTGTCATTTCTACACAATATCTTCCCTATCATGTGTGGTGAAATTGAAGGATATGTTTCTCTCTCTTTTTTTCATCCGCGTTGTTATTTGTATTCAAGGTCTCTTTAAATTGTGCAACAAATCATGACCTTTCACTTATTTGATTCAAGGGTTTGTTAGTGGAAGCCTTAATGCAGATGGATACTCTGCTCATTTATTTGTATGAGATGGTGGTTAATGATTTATTTCTCATAGTTATGCAAAGAATATGGGGATGTATGGGGAGTGTGTGGGTGCTCTTAGTATTGTAAGTACATCTAACCTCAAAACCTTTTTTCTAGGAAAAAAATTATTTGTAAAAAACAAATTATGGCTCAGCTGACATAAACTATTTCAACATTCATATACTTGAATATCCAACCATCAAACTGGTTTCTTCAAGTGATCATTTATTGTTACAGTGGTATTTTGTTTAATATATTATAAATAATTTGAATGATGTTCTTTCAAGATTGTAGGAGTGCAACAGTGGCAACTAGAGTTGAAAGTCAGTTGAAATTGGTTATTCGCACAATGTAGCCAAACCCCCTATTCATGGTGCTTTGATTGTAACAACCATTCTTAGTCATAGGCAAGTGTTTCATATCTACATTTTATCTATCATGTCAATGATAAAAGTTTCACCACGTATTCCCTTATTCATTCTGATGACATTGTACCTAATGCATGAATCTCTATTACAATTGAACTTTTGAATTGAAAAACATGTCAAATCACATTATTAGCATGCGCCATCAAATTTATGATGCTCTGAAGGCTCGCGGTGATATTTTCTATTGTATGCTCCATTAGGAGCCTTTCAACTATATATCTAGTATATTCACACCACAGTGTACACTCTGGTTAATGTACCTTGGATAATCATTCACTAATAGGAACCCCTGGATACTAGAGCCACATTATTAAGTAGATTGGAATGTTCTCTTTTACTAGGTTGAACAAAGATCAAGTTGAATTTATGGCTATAGAGTACCATATTTATTTTACTTCTGATGGGTCTCTCTCTCCCCCTTCCCTCCTTTTTGTTTTTATAAAAATGCAGTAGAAGTGATCAATTTACTAATGATTTGGAACTTAAATGGAAATTCACTAACTTGTGCTTTCTATTGCAGGAGGATAAGTATGGCAGGTCTAAGATCTAGAATAGTCCCGCATCTTGGACATGTTATCCATGCTATTGTTCTCCACCTTGGTTAGCAACATGGTTTTCCATACAATAAATTTAGAATAAAATAAAACATGCAAGGCATGAACTTGCAAAGCATATTTTCTTGCAAGAGGCAAAGGACTGCAAAAAAATTTACTATCTTCGCATGATTTTATTTTTCGTGCAATTCATTACTTACCGAGACTTGAATAATTTATTGTACATAGCTTATATTTTTAAAGTGATAAACCTTGAAATATGTAGCAACTTATGCTTTAAAACTTTTATTTAAACATTTTTATCAAAATATTTTCTTTTACCATTTGGTGGTTTATCGACTGAAATTATGAATCAAATATACAATAGTTTCTTATGATTTGTCTTGTATATCATATAATGTCACAACATGTGGGGAATTATAACTTATACTACATGCTCATTGCTATGATACTATTGGTGTTTTGTGTGAGATTATCTTCAAGGGAATTATATTTTTGATACACAACTTATTTGATTGGTGCTTGTAGAGAAATTGGAATATTTGATGAAAGTATGATTTGACTTTATCTTAGAAAACGTTGTGACCGAACTATACAACGTTGTAATACAAAAAGTTATTCATGTTTTGTCATGGCTTGAATTCCAAAATAAAGGTCTTAATAAATGAGACACAAAATAGCCGACCATGCCAGTTCCTTCCATTAAAGTTTTCTTAGGTATATTTCCTTCCAAGTTGTAAAACTAAAAACATGTGACAAATAATCCTAAAACTAGAAGGAAAAATTAGAGTATTCAATGTAGATGGCCATCAGGATTCGAGGGGCTCCAATTTGACATTATCTGAGTGCACCACGTGGGAAATGTCAGTTGTGGCTGTGTGGCTATAATTTCAAAAAACATTCACCAACTTCAAGTATTGGGTGTGCAGTGTACCCAAACGCTCCCCTGAGGCAAGGAAGAAGCCGTAAAGGGAAGAGTCCCCAGAAATATCGGTAGTACTTGGAGGGGGTGATAGAACTACATCCTTGAGGAGGTTAAGCTGCGCTGTAATTTTTCCACAACAAAATATTGCAAAGACATCAATTGTGAGGCCATATCCCATTTCTTCCTTATGTGTATCTGTGTTAAGGATCTCACTTCACTTTCTCATTCCTGCATTTTCAATATATGGTTTTTTAGCTACTAGAATTTGTTATTCAAATCCTTCTTTCCACATTCCATTGTAGTATCACATTCTATTGTAGTTCAAGTTCCTAACACTGTGATGAGCTTCTGAAACCTCCATTTTGCAGTGCTTAAATCCCTACAACACTTAATCTCACATATCGCACAACATTTACTAAGGTGTTGCCAATGTGCTATCTCTTCCTCTTTTTTGGGTGAGAGCTAGAGGGCACCATAAAACTTTCTTGCCATCCCTAAAACTATTGAAGACCTTCACTCTTACCTGCATTTCATTTCAAGTTCAGAATATGATTTGGAGAATACTTGCCATAACCCATGATCAACCTAAGGAATCCCACATGCAACATGGAACATCTCCATTGTACTAATATTAATGGTGTAAGTAGGGGAGAGTTGCAATTCCTTTCCACCTGTGCTTGCATGATGGGGCATGTTTGTGAAAATGGCATGATTTCATATTGTGCTTACATATGATCAAAAGGATAGTGTAATTCACATGAAATATAGTGAAAAACTAAAAAATTCAAGAAAAAAAATAGATAAATTTAAATAAATATCTCTTGGATAATAGAAAATAGATATATATGTTCGAAATATAATAAAAATTCTTAGACAAAAAAAATTATATAACCATTTACTCTATATATGGCTATCCATTCATAAATAATCTTAACTACTTGTGGGCCCCTTATAACGTGTGTTTGCTATCCATTCATAGAAAATATTAACTACCTATGGGCCCCTTATAATGTGCATTAGTTATCCATCCATAGATAATATTAAGCAGATATGGGCCCCTCATAATGTGGGCTTACTCACTAATTTGGTATTATTAATAAAATTGACCATTATTTATAATTAATAACAACCAAATAGCTATTTAATGGACCTTATTCAAGCGATGTGGCTTTATAAAATATATAAATAAGAGGGTTAGAGTAGGACCTTAACATGCCCTCTCCTTTGTTCTTGACAGCAACCTTGTCCTCAAGATTGAAGGTGATGAAATTGTTTGGAGAAAATTTTTTATTTCTCATGTGGCATCCTTTGGTTGCAATATTTCCGTTAGATCAATATTTGATCCTATGTTGGCACAATTGGTTCTCCTTAGTCCCTAATAATTTTTTAGGTTGGAGCCGAATGGAACTTTCTTCAAGTTTTGGTAGGTTGGTCTGTTTTTCCTAGTTTGGTTCCACAACCTTCTTTGAACAAGACACATGAAAAATAAGATGAATCTTGGAGTGGGCTGGAAGAGCTAGCATATATGTGATATGACTAATGTTCTGTATGATTTGATAGGGACCATAGAACTCAAGAACTAGCTTCTGGGGAACTTTAAGTTATTTTTGTTGATATAACATTTGATCTGGAAATAGAACATTTGGATCTATCCTCATGTTAGGGTACGGCCCTAACATGCTCCTTGCCTTTAAAAACAATGTTTTCCTCAAGGCAGAAGGGGAGGGAATTGTTGGATAATTGTTTTTGGATCCCACGTGGCACAACGTGATAGTACCCAAGTTGGGTAGGTTGTAGGCTAATATAACATACAATTGCAACAATTTAGAAGTAAACAACCTTCTGACATAAGCCACATCTTGAAGAAGAGAAATTTGAAGCCTAAAATTATTGTTTTGAGGTTATATTAGGAGGTATAACAGGGTCAATCAGCAGTTGGGTAAATCCATTGATAAGAGGATTTTTTTGGTACCAAAAGGGGTGGCATATTTGTTGTTTAAGAGAGCCATAGGTGTTGTAGTTATTATAGGGTTAACACATGGCTATATTAGGAATTTTGGAGGGGTTGTAAGGCCTAATTCATACAACATAACTAAGGGATAATCATTGTAGGAGATAAACTCTAAGGTCAATGAAAGCCACATTGATAGAAGGGACAACTGGAAAGTGTTGAGAGGGATGAAATGGATTATATCTAAGCCCTAACCATATTGTAGAATAAAACAGGGTACCAGCACATGGGAAGGTATGTTTTTGTGTTAAATTGTTGGTCCTAGTTTGGACAGATACATCATTTTAGTGCAGCTTGTGGAAACCAAGAAGGGAGGGCTAAGGTGTTGATTAGAAGTCCCAACCAGTGTGAGGATTGGTTATTGGATCAAATTCACACGCAACCTATGGGAGCCATGTGTTAAGGTTGTCTTGGGTGTTAAGAAAACCCAAATAGGAGTAGATATCGCAGTGAAGTAATGAATGTCGTAGGATAGGTATTAAAATTAGAATCTAGGGCCAAATTCCACTTTGAATAGCTCCTATGGAAAATATAATTGCAGCATTGAATTCCTCTTTTCGAGAGGACCAAAATCAATCTAAATATCATTAGATTTGGATAAGGGAAAATATTTATTCATTCAAATTAAATTTCATAAGGCATGACCTTACTTAGGCAGGAAAATTGAAAATCTGAAAATTTGAATTTCCCTCCTCATGTGACCAGGTCGCCCTACCCATGAAGAATATAAATATCCTATTATCGTACCTCAAGGACACACTAACAAATGGATTCTTCTCCTGAAAATGCATCTGAGACAACTGAGCTCAACTGGAGGAGGCCAAGTATGTTTGGGTCTATGATTTGGCTTGGTTATGTCCATGATTAGGTCCATGTCTATGCAGAGAAGAGATTGAAGCCTTTAGGGGCATTGTTGGTGACGTATTAGTTAATTCTTTCTTGCAGAAGTAGGCTGCATTCATCACGAGCCCTTCCAGGTGATCGACATGTCATATCTCTCTAAGGATAGGAGGCCATGTGACTATTGGTGTCCGCGTGAAGGGCCACAGGACTCATTCCCTTGAATCTAGAATACGATGAGTTTGTTAGAATCTAGGAAAATTATTAGGAAAAGAGAAGAATATGATAGCTATATATAAAATGAATATCATTGTCTAGGAAGGGTTTCAGGAGTAGTGAAAGAGGACTGTAGCAGCATTGGATCAAACCCGAAACAGCTACTTACCTAAGGGATAATTTCCAAAGGGCTATGATATTGAATATTCATATTGAAAATTCAATTATTACCTTGAAATATTGTAATCTCTCTCTGCTAAACAGTTGATATTAATTACAGGAGGATTTTTGGTTTTCCCCATCTTGTGGTTTTTCCCTGGCTTGAGCCATATGGTTCTGTTCTCTTGTCTTGGCTTGTTCTTTGCATTTCAGTTAACTTTCATATGATTATTACATGAATTATGGGCTAATATGAAATATCATGGTAATTTTCCTAAGCATAGATCATGTTATCCAAATTTAACATGGTATCAGAGCTAGGAGGGGACAAGCCCAAGCAAGTGAAGTTTGTTGTCTAGTAAAAACTTCAACAGCCTTGTTCATGATGTATCTTTAATATCTATTAATTTGGACAACACATATGACGTAAGGAAATTTTTGGAAATGAAGTGAGTTTAGGATAGAACTTAGTGCAGATATCGTGCACCCTTGTGGTCATTAAAGGAAAATCAAGTTTCTTTGCTCATTGACTTTTGTTTAGGAGAATTTTTTTTTTTAATTTCAAAATTCTTTCAGGAGAGGGTATCCTTTCATCCTTGAGACAGTGATGAATTAAATTAGTTATATTTGCACTAATCCATGGTGCAATAGGGCCTTGCATATAAGGCATGCTATCAAAATTTCCTATAAATGGGCTCAGTCGGATTCAATCCTCAAAACAACAAGGGCTTGAAGGAAGGAAATTCCATTGAAAAAGTATTTCAACCCACTAAGACAATAATTTCTGAACAAAAATTAATCATCACTCGCTAGCAAAATGTTGATTTTGTTTGCTTCATGCCTAGTAGGCCATTCGGTCTTAATTCTAGAAATAAGTGAAGGAGGGTTCATTACATTTAGATGTAATGTAATCTTCAACATATCTCCTACAGATCTTAGAATGATCTTGGTATTGTGCTCTGAAAGAAACCTTCTAGGACCAACAAAGATAATAAGGGTCTTCTTTGTTTCAGCCTTTGTCTACTCAAACATTACTTGATCTGAAAAAATAGTTCTTGCAAATTACAAACTTGTGTATATTTGATTTGTAAATAGCTGTGAGAAAAGAGGAGAAGTTGAACTTCTAAGAAGATTTTAGACGTATAGTTCCTTCATACTTTAGAGAGGACATGCATCAATTTCAATTAAGCATGGCCACATGCATGGAAGGCTAGAAAGAACAAAACCCATTTTAGTGAAGCAATGAAGCAACTAGAACACATTCATGAAGGATTAAAAGAACCTGTCTAGAAGAAAAAAAGAGTTTCTCAGACCTACTCTCTCTCTGACACTACCTCTCTGGTATTAATGGATGTTTGCCCCTGGTATGATTCCCACCTGACTGTAACTTTGTCCCATTAGCATATTAACATGCCTTTGTGTTGTTCTTTGCTTTTTGGCATTGTCACAATTGTATAAGCTCCAAACCGATGTGTATCAATTCACATAAATATGGATTCCAAATATTAGCAATAAAAAGTATCAACCTATGTTCTCAATCCTCTACATTCTTACTCTCAATCTTATGCATGGTTGTATGGTATTGTTATAGATACATTAATATATACATAACCTAGTCTCTATATCCCTAGGTATGATGCTATTAATAGCTGTCTGTGAATATATATATATATATATATATATATATATATATATATATATATATATAAGTTCATATCAAAGATACAAAAATACAATAGACATATATGCCTTTCCTACTTTATAAGTATGACTCCTTTAAGTTGGCATTGTACACACAGTAGTGAGATCCTCTTTGATCGCATTGTATCAGGAATCCTACACCTAAATAATGAAACAATGACATAACTAGACATCATCACTCTACCATGATTTTTTCCTTCAACAATGTAAACACTTACATATATATATATATATATATATATATATATATATATATATAATCACAGTTTCAAATTATTAGTTAATATGACCTATGGAATTTTATGTTGGAAGGAAAGTTTTGATAAGAAGCCTAGTATAGTTGAAGCAAACATGTGATCAAATTAACAGTGAATAGATAATCAACATACTTGTGGGCACTATTAGGAAAATTTAGTTGCACATTGTGTGTAAGACATTGTTGGGGTGTGTTTGGTGCACGTATGTACGAAATCACACCAACTTAAGGGGTGTGGTCTACCCACTTAAGTTATTAGTAATAGGCAGAAAAAGAAGTGGAGTCAAGCAAGTTAGTGGAACAAGATAGAATCATAAGCATACTAGATAGAGAAATATCATGCATATATAAACTAAAAACTAAACTAAAAACTAAAAAAAATAAACACGAGCTCTAAAAAGATTCAAACGACAACAATAATATGAACAGTGGCTCTAGGCCCCTCTTATTGAGCACTAGTAGTAATAAGAGTGAAACTTTACCCTCTTTCCAAAGAGCCCCTAGACAATGGTTCTAGGTCTCGATGTAAGGATGTTTTTATCCCAAGCTTTCCTCGGTGCAGTCTCCCTCTCTCTCTCTACTGTGTTGGACTGAACTTTTTGGATGGCCAACAATTGAGTCCCCTCTATCTTCAGCTCTGGATCACACACTACGAGTATTACTTGGGCAATTCTGGCCAGCATAACAATGTGTTCACCAAATCTTCATCTCATGGTGGCCGTATATAGGAGATTTTAAATCCTCCCTTCCCTCTCTTAGTACATGGAGGATGGTGACCCAAGATAGGGGTATGATTCCTTTGTATGCTCCAAATATTCCATTGTGTGCTCACATAGTGTCTAAGGAGGTGTCGGTGGCTATCCTTAGGTGGCTCCAAGTAAGGTGTCACTTGTCCGTTGCTTTGTGTGGTCCCGAATACTAACATTTCGCCACTTCTAGGATTGTCCACATATTGGGAAAAAAGGTGCATGGAAGGCACTCTTCACGAAGGATTATGGACGCAAATAGCATTTAGGACTAGTTCAAATTTGATTTTCCGTAGACCTTAGAGATTTTTAAATACTTTCCAAATTCTGTAATGTCTTCTAGCCCTATAAATCCTTTTGCCTAACATTAATTAATTTTGTCTTTTGTTGTACGATTTTCCAGTGTTAACAGGTGCCCCCTAATGTGTGACGTCTCGGAATAATTGTATAGCCGAATTACATTATAGTTTATTTTTTGTATCATGCATAGAGAGAGAGGGAGACTTGCATGACTCTTGGAATTGAAAACACTCTGCACCGGTTCCAAGAATGACCATGTCCTATGGGATCCCTGTAAGAAAATACTATTTACAATACATATACAAATTTTCTATGAGGCGGGCATTTCCCATGCTCGTGATGCTATGGCTAGTTAAAAAATTTATTTTGACAGATACATGTTCTGTCAGTATCACTGATATGGTAGTGATGTTGGCGGTTGATGACGACGACAGCTGATGCCCTCTGGGCATTTTTTCTTTGGAAATAGGTGGAATATGGTACCCATATGTGTAAACTTGTTATGGCATATAGCTATGCATTGTACGCATAGCTGTTGGTTGGGACCTTCCCATGTAAGCATTGTTTACAGAGATGCTTATGGAGGCACAGGTCTTTCACGGATTTGATTAAAGGGCTATGGTTGTAAGGTACGATACCATACTGACATGAAAGCTTTTGTTGAATTCAAACATCAGGAGGATCGATGAAATCTATGGACAATGATGTCTCCCACAGTTCCACCGGAGGATACCCTTTGTATGGAGAGGGGTGATCCAAGTTACCACTTCCTTTTTGGAAAATAGGTGTCGATGTCGAAAAAAATGAAGCCTCAACTGAATGAGGGGTCACTTACATAAGGGGTCGAGGACCTAGATGTGATAGGTTTAACATAGGAATATAGGTGAGGGGTGACTGAAAACTGATGATGGGGATTTAGTGGCCCAAGGTCGGAGTATACTAAGCAGCTTGGTGGCGGTCATAGTTATTTCTGATGGAGAAATCCCTGGAGTCGGTAGGACTTCCAAGGTGGGTATAAACTGGCTATGAATGTCAAGGTGGCTGGTGCGTGGGGGTATAATACTCCGACCAAGGGTGTTCAAGGACTGTTGCCATGGGAGAAAAGATGAAATGAGAGGTTGGAGGATGTAGTGAACCATTTGGGGTCTTTGTACACTTACTAAAAGAATAAAATAATGGGGTTTGGTTTGTACAAAACACAGAGATGGTTACCCCAAAAAATGAAATTGTTCACTCACTGAGGTTGTGAGGAAGGTGTTTTTCTGAGGGTGAGGGTCCCATTGGTTGGTCTCATGTGCGGGATTGATGAAGCGGATGAGAAAGTATCGCAGATGAGATTATGCTGGTGGAGGTATCGTGGTCCAAATGCAAGGCACAGTGGTGTGCTCTTGATCTGCTTATACAACCTGGTCATTTGGGAAGGGGATTTTAGCTTGCATGGTAAACTTGACCTTATGTATGATGAATGGATGGGCATGAGGTGCTTCCTGGACTGAAGTGGTATGGCCATGGCATCACTTTTGTTGTGATATATCGTCTAATATGGGTGATGAGCACCATGGAGGGGAGGCTCTACCGACCAACGAGGATGTTTATCATGTGCAGGGTGAGGTGATGATAAACAAGGTCGGATGTGAGGACCCTATGGTTTATTTATGATGGAGAAATGATGTCAGGATTTGTAGATTTTGCTAGGATTCTATCATGATGGGGGTAGAATGATACCATCTCTGAAACTTTCAAGAGATAACGTTGTGGATGATTTGCAAGCTTTTCATGCAAAAAAAAACTACCTCAAGTGAAATAATCTTCTTTATCAAATATTATTGAAATTCATGAGCTTTAAAAAAGAAGATGAGAGAGGGCATACCTACTGGTGCTAAAAAGTTATTTTTTCGGGAGTGCGAATGTGTGGCATCACCTTGGTTCATCATCGAGTTTTGATTGTGGTGAAACTTATGTTTTAGAGAATGGAACTTCTGATCTCTCATTATGGTCCTCCAAATGTTTTTGAAAAGGGAGATATATAGGTGGATATTGCCCTAATTCAATTTATTTGTACTTACTAATTTTTTGAGAGGTCAAAGGACTCTGTGTAGCATTTCTTGCCATTGCGGTCAGCCTGAGCACTAGGGATTCATGAGATCATGCCCAGGTAACCTTCATGACATCTTGTACTTGAATATTTTTAGTTCATGGTGACGGAGTCCATACAGACTGGGTTTGTATGGATTCTAGGTGTTTTTTTCCCAAGATTACGCGGGAGATCAAGGCAAAGGCGTGCCCCTTGTGTGCTTTTTCAGGGGATAAGTGCACTAATGTGCTCATTTCCCCCTTTTTAGTGTGCCTTAAGTGTGCCTTTCTAAGGGACAGGCACGCAAAGCTGAGGCAGAAAATATTTTTGGATTTTTGCCTCTTTTGGGTTTTTTCTGTACTGATGGGTACCTGTTTTGATGACAGGTTATTGTGGAGGGAGCGAGACTGGCCCGAGCTCCATACTGATCTGGCTGCTGATGCAAGGGCACGCCGTTAGCTGGGGACTCCTAAAGTTCGTGGAGAATGAGCTTCTTTGGTCATAGGACCGACTGCTATGTTACGTGATCCATCATTACTGTAGGAGGCGCAACATATTTGTGTTGCGAGGGACACACTTGGTCATTCGTCCTGAGATGGATGTTTACTTTGTGACTAGGTTACTGCTTCAGGGTGAGGCACTGAGATATCCACTCCCTGCCGGGAGAGTGGACTTGGAGAGATTTAGGAAACGCCACTATTGTGGGGCGTTTCTTACAAAGGGATGCATCAGCATTACGTCAATTTCACATTTGGCAGTGCGATGTGCTTTGGCAGTGATTATGAGACTAGCAGGGTTGGTTTCTCTGCATCAAGAATCAGGCCTACAGGTTGGAGTACTGTGTTGGTTGAGGTCTAGGCATTTTTTTGACTTCACCCATTTCTGCTTTGACAGGATGGTGGCACAACTCAACAAGGTCCATCATGGATCTAAGTCGTTTTCGTATGCTAGTATCTTGTGCAGCATCATGTACGAGAGGGCAGCGCTACTGAGGCCAGTAGTGGCGGTGCCTCCTGGGGGACACGGGAGCCTCAGATGAGGGGATGGGCTCTGATGATGCCACGAGGCAGCGGTGGAATGGTGGGACATTATTGGAATGCCACGAGAGAGGCCTGGTTTGAGGCCAACCTGTAGATGTTCCTACCATACCCGTGTGTGGGGATGGACTTACAGGGGAATCCAAACATGGGTCTCCCTTTTGGTTACTCTTGGGTTCCCACAGCTATGTTTTGTATGTTTTCTGCATTTATTTGAGTATGCATGTATTTATGTGTTTTTCTAGTGACAGTGACATCATTTTGGGTACTCTTGCAGATGTTGGTGAGGTGGGTTTCCTCGTGGCTCGGTTGGCTGGCCACGATCCTCTACGAAGACCAAGGGGTGATCAATAAGGAGGTGTTGTTCAGGTACCTGGCAGTGGTGCTAGCCCTTTAGGGGAGGGCAGCAGCTCAGCTACTGGAGAGATTATGGCCGAGCAAGCTCGTGGTGATGCGGTAGTGGCTCATGCAGATACGACAGATGCTCGTATTGCGGAACTAACAGCTCAAATATAAGTTCTTGAGGATTTCTGGGGTCAAGTGGATTGGTTGACCCAAGGGATGCCTACTCGAGGTTTCATGGATGACTTCAAGGAGGTCTGATTGGAGACTATGATGGCCCGTGAGAGGGACTATCGGCCTGTTCTACGTCGGGTGGCGATCGCGGTTGTGACGGTAGCTCCAGTGGTGGTACCGGGAGCAGTGGTGGGTTCAGGTGCCCCTCCTGAGGGGGCACCACCCTAGAGTATACTTGTACACAGGGAAAGCACCCATTATGAGGATGCTTCCCTTATTTTTGATGAATTTTGTATCTTTGGGTTGGAAATTGGGCTGGCGACACGATTTTTTGTACTCAGACATAGATATTGTGATATATATATATATATATATATATATATATATATGAGAGATATTTTTTTGCAGCTCTACATGATGTGTCACTTGTTTCAGTTTATGTTTATGTATGAAGTTATGCTGATGGATATCTATATTTTTGGTTTTTTATGTATGATGGTTTATTCGAGATGCATTCCATTTTAGGATATTATTAGTTATGTGATCAGTTGTTTTGTTTTGACTCCTTGGTACATGTGTAAATGTGATATAGTCAAATTGTCTACTTAATCTTTTGGCACGCAAATATTTTCTAAACACATGTGTATCTTTTGTCTCAAATGTTTGGTTTAACTGCAACACTGCTAACTAGGAATCAAGGTAGATATGCATATCGTGTATACCTTGATGGAGGGCATCGCACATAAGTCCGATGATGCTATCATATTCATCCTTATTGTTTGTTGTTGAACCAAATCACACACCGTTTGAGAAGAGTGGCGATCGGTCTGGGTGGTAAATGACCCAGGCAGTTGAGGCTAAACTTTGAGATCATCTTGATTCTCCGTTAGAAAATCTGAAATAGGTTTCAGGTTGGTGATCCATGGTGGTACTTTGAGTGCTTTAAAATAAGCCTTTTGGTCAAAAAATTTAAGTGGTTGGGGTTTTGTACGTTCACTCTAGGGAAAGGTTCGTTTTGGCCCTTATGGGTAGAATTTCTTAAGGTAAAGGTCGTTGACAAGGTTGCTGAGGCCTGTCCAGTCTGGTTCCGTCAAGATGCGTGCCCCTTGTTGGAGGAAATGCTTGATGATGTAGGGTATTTTCCATAAGGTTTCAAACTTTCCTCGCCCTAGGGCTTCTTTTGCGACATCGTAGCGAAGGAATAATTCTCCCTCTGTGAATGAGCGAGGGGTGATGTGGCAGTCAAATGATGCTTTTACCCTTTTCTTGTGGGCCTCGTTGTGTTGCAGCAACTGCCATCGACTTTCATCGACAAGCTCTAGTTGTACTAGGCACTATTCTAGAGGTTGGGTATCATCAAGGAGTTCAATTTTGGCATGTAAATTTGGGATCTTGTGGAAATCAATGCAAAAGCATAAGGTACCTTGACCTTTTGCTACAGGAATGGGGTGGAAATTCTGGGACGTGGGGATGGCTTCAATATGTGATGATATAAATCATATATGGTGGATCATGTTGTCGAAGTTATGTGGGGGGAGAATCTTTGTAATGGGATTCTGCGTGAGCACAAAGTTGGGTTCCCCTCTAGGATGGTCAATTTCCGGTAGGTGCAAATTGTGCCTACCCCAGTGGTGCCTGAATGTTTCCATTAGTGGGCATACCTCTGGTGTGTGATTTTGGCCCATGCAGATAGTGCATGGTATCATTATGCCAACAGAGTAGATTTTGTGAGATTCTACACTACTCATTGTTCTTGATGTGGATTCTTGGAAAGGGTCTATTGTAGAAGAGGTTTTCTTCTGTTTCCATTTCTTTATTGTTGGCTTGGGTGCGTCTACCTCTTTGGGGGAGTGTAGACTCAACACTGCTCTTTCCACTCTTAGCTTGGGAATTGTATGGTGAAAGTGTGAACAAATCCGGAAATAGGTACGCGTGATCTTCTCTTGGTTAGGGAGAGGTCTCTGAGGGAGAGAAGAGACTATACAAAAATTGTTTGCAAGGTGATTCAGTTCTCTGCATTGATTGACCCGATGGTCATTCAGGTTGCATAGTCTGCACGTTATCCTAGTCTTGGTCGTGGTCATGCTTGGTTGGTGTATTGGCTTAGCTTACCTGGTATGCCACTATGGGGGTGGGGACATTGATCCGACAATGTACCTTTTATGCCATTCCTAGAGGTCATCCTGTCTCTTCTCTATGGTATGAATCATGTCGATGGTGAGATGAAGTTGTGAGGCATAAGTACAGTGTCGCTCATAATGATTACCTTAAAATATAAGGAAAAATATCCTTGATATGAGGGTTTTGTCATGCTTAGTTTGAGGCTTAGCGGGGAACCAGCGTCATAACGCTGCTAAATCAGGACAATGGATGACCGCATGATTTGGCATTTTGCATAACGTGCATGCTGGTCTTCTCTGTGGAGGGAGGTTAGGGGTAACTAGGGGTTCCGTGATCAGTCATTCTTACACAGACAAGAACATGATGGATCTTCTCATCACATCTTCCTGGGTTGTGGAGCTGTCCTTGGGCTCCACATCCATGTCGTTCATTTTTCCTCCTGTAGGTACAAGATGGTACGAGGTTCATTTCCGGATGCCTAGGTGGAAGGATCCTCTTGATAGGATCGCTCAATGGCATGTAAGGTGTCCCTATATCACGGGATCTCTGGGAAATGATGGGTATAGTGCCCGTAGTTGCTACATAGGGCACATGCGTGATTGGTATGCAATGTTTTTCCTTTACCTTTGGTGGTAAGTTCCCTACCTTTTTACGAGAACACGATGTTGCGATGTCTGTCTCAGATCTAAGGAGTGGTTTTGATTCATCCAGCTCTGAACAGATATGGGTAGGGTTACCTATTACGTCGCATATGGCACAAACTAGTAATTCAAGTTGAATGGTGGGGGTCACCATCTTCTTTCCTCTCTTCTTGGTTTTCTTAGCTGTAATCACTGGTTTTGAAATGAGAATTTCCTTTGCAAGGGTGGTTTCGACCATTTCTTGGATGAGTGGGGCCTCCTTGGGACTGAGGTGCTTCAATCCTATGGTAGTAACATGGGTGGCTCATGTTCATGTAGGGGGAATGAGGTACCAAACTGGGATTACCAATGATATGTTGGGTAATACCACTATTTCCAAAACCTGCTGCGAGAGGAAACTAGATGGGGGGTAGAGGAAAGGGGTTTGGGAGGTGGCATAAGCTAGAGAGGCTGCCATGGATGATGACTTGGTGCCATTACTACTTATTTCTGTGTCGTGACCAGATTCGGTGCTTGATGTGGACATCATGCACACCAAAGTCCCTATTACATCGGGCGATGACTCAAGGATTATGGGAGGATCTCCTAGGAATGACCCTAGAACGGATGACAGTTTGAATTGGTCGAGGCCATATTCTTAGTACTGTGAGAGAGCATTCGAGGATGTATCTACATAGGGTAGAATTACATCAGTATTTTTAGGGGTCACTTCTCGCTATGCGTCAGTTGGTCTATAGTAATGATGCGGTCCTCGTGGGGGGACATCATGATGCGGAAGACGGAGGAGGCTATGGCAGACATGGCGTATATATAACTCCACCCAAGGAGTATATTGTAGTCCAAGTGAGCATCTAAGACTTCAATTTCTATTTGGACCGTCTTTCTGGCTAAGCAAGACTGTGACGTTTTGGTAGAGGCCCATGGGGGTCGAAGGACGACCATCGTATGCTCGAAGCGTGATGACTGAGGTTTTTAGTTCAGGAGAACCTATCTTCTGCCAAACATTTTTGGACATGATGCACGTGGATGCACCCTCTTTTATGACACATCAGTGAATAGTGATATTCTGCACTGACACTGGTATCTGGAAGGCGACCATGGAAGGAAGCCTGGGGAGGCTTTTTCTAAGTCAAAAGCCATTAGGGGCGTATCGGCAGGGTCGATAGCGCCCAACGCGGAAAGTAGGGCTTTCCTTTATTTTGGGCATGACTGCAATAGTTCCAAAGCTGACATGGAAGTGGGATATTGTGCTAAATCATCCACGATGGTATAATTATGGGCTCATTTGGAGTAGTTTCCTACTCACCTATTAGGTCCCTTCGCCATTTTTGGCAATGGTTCTATAGGCATCTTTGAAATGGTCAAAGGTGCAGTTAGTGCACTGGTACTTTCCCCTAACGTATTATTGTTCAGTGGGGTGTC
Organism: Pinus albicaulis; assembly: GCA_034641835.2. NCBI lineage: Eukaryota > Viridiplantae > Streptophyta > Pinopsida > Pinales > Pinaceae > Pinus > Pinus albicaulis. Next base: position 197,395,197 of record CM076569.1, read on the forward strand.
GTAATTTTGATTCCATGTTTGGAAAAACATCTCTTCTCCGTTCATGTACATTTCATGGCTGCTTTTCCTGGAAATGTCTGTATTTTTCTGTTGAGTGCTTATAGTCCCTTAATGGGGGAAAGGTTCTTGCATTAAAGCTGGTTGTTGGGAAGTTCCTCCTTGTCCTCGGTTACTCTGTAGATTCTTCAGCTCAGGGATATCAGGACAGTGGTGAGTATAGTGGTCATACTAACCACATATCGAACAAGAATGGTTTGTTTGAAGAGGTGGCATTTTTCTCTACCGTTGGGCATTGCTCGATTCTTGGTTTTGATTCCGGTTGGAGTTGCCTCCAGCCTGGGATCATGGTGGGCACTGCTGATTGGTGCCCCCCTATCCAGGGTTCCCTTTTGGCTTGTTTTTGGATTGTTTCCTCACCACGTTAGGAGGGTATTTCTCCTAGTTTTATTGGTGTGGTTGGTTTTGGGACAGCTGCACAAAGTTCACCTATGCATTGGTCTGCATAGGTGGGTCGTGTGCTGGGGACTGAGCATAATGCAGTCCCTAGTTTGCACCTGGATGTTGGAGGGGGCTCTTCCATCAGTGTTTCTTTCTTCGTACTAATTCCCCTGAGCCAAAGGATAAGGTCCTCCCTGGTGATACGATGGTGCCCTATTGGTCAAATTTTACTGAGGCATATGATGACTTTGAAAACCAGATTGAGGCACGTTCTAGGTAGAACTATATGTCTAACCAGGGTTTTGACTATTGCTACCTAGGTAACCTTGGGCCAATGAGCCAATTAGTCCCTCTGTAGAGTTCGACACACCTAGTAATTCTTGATAAGTTTCTAGGCACAGGGGCATTAGGCGGGATGTTGTAAATGTATCATGACTACATTTAAATCAACTCAACCTTCTGGGCTTTGATGATAGTGTCCTCTTCGGATGTGGGATTATTATACGCCACATCCTATGAAATCTCCACCATAAAAGTTTTCAAGAAAAAACTGCATCGAGTTTAGCTTACATAAATTGCGACACCACCTCCATTCATGGAGATGGTTCGAGATATGGATGGCATGGATTTGCCTAAAATGAGTCAATAATTCCATTCGAAAATCATGGTGAATGGCTAACTAAAAATATTTTAAGAACGTGGTAGCAAGGGCGCTAAATTTTGCATGTGAAGCTGAGGCTTGCTCCACGTACCACTTTGCAACTACTCCTGTAAGAGTGCATTGAAATAATCTCAATAGAATAGTGTCATCAATGATACTGTTCGATGAGCACCATAGGTGAAAGGTCATGACATGATTACCTGGGTCTTATGCTTTCTTTCTTTCAAATTTTGGAATATTTGAAGGGAGATTTGTAGGCATGGGAGGCCATGTAGGATCATGTGTGATGGGTTCATTCATCAGTTTGGTTAAATCGGGCAAATTCAACGAAGCTAAGAAAGGTGACTGAGAGGTTGACACCATTGCAATGTGAAAAAACACAAAGTTAGGGTTAGGAAGAGGGTTATTCTGTGACGTACCCTATTGTGTATCAGCTGGCTTCCCGAAGGGGGTGCACTCCTCTACCCCCTAGGAGTCGTGGGAGGAGTGGTGTGTGGTGTGGCATTGGGAGACTTAATAGGGTTCCCAACTACGACTGCCCCAATAATAGACAAACCAATAATGGTGGCATCATTCCATCTTTGACGCCTGAATAGAGAAAGACCTGGAACCCCTCTTGTTAATGGGGGGAGGTCCAAAAGACGTCTGGATTGAGGAGGTTCTGTTGGGACCGTTCAGGTGTCGACCAAGTTTGGTTTTAGAAAATTTTGAGAGGATAGAGTCTATGATCAAAGAAAACTTCTTGTCACATACATAACGCAAAGTGAAAAATAAAATAAATTTCCCTTTAAATTAATCTATGTGATCAAGAAATCAAAAAAGTGATTTTTGTTTATTCTCATATGATACTCAAAATGCTAGAAGACCTATGCATCCTCACACACTCAAAATTAGCTAGGCCTTGAGAATATTTCTTGCGATTGCTGGCACAACATCCCATAAGAACTGGCGACGCCCCCAGTCAGCCAAAGAGAATCCACTAAGGTAAGGGTAGAGGGTCTGGCACTTGCCTACACCGTCACCTAGAAGGAAAATACTTCCCTAGTTTTTGGACACTAAGAACCACCATCCCACGTGAGCGTTTGAGTCCTGGGCTTCTTGGTAGTCAGCTAATAGAACCGAGTATCAACTAGGTTAGGTAGCCCCAACTGATACTGCATGGACTGCGCCTAATCCTAACCCCCTCTAAAATAGGTCTCTATCGCGCTTGGGTTTTCTTTGCCATGGGCTGATAGGTGGATTTGAAGCTCCCTAGAGAGAAAACTTCTATGTTTTAATATGAAGTATGATCAAGGTGACTTATTGGATGCCTACCCCCTGGATCCTAACATAAGCTATAAATTATTTTGTGGCCCCTATGGGGAAAATTTAGTGAGTTTGGTTAAGTTAGTTTTAGGTGTCTTTGCTTTGCTTAGTGGGTGAATTTGTGTGAGCACAAAGTGGACAATCATGTAGTTTGAACATGTGGATATCGATGATCCTTTACAAAATACCCTATTTAAGCTATGTTGTATTGTTCCTCGCTCAAATGAAAAACATGTGCGGATAATGGGTCGCTTTCTATTTTTCCTAGTTAATCTATGTGACTAACTATAGGGAGATGGAAAATTGTGAATAGGGAGTTTTCATATGCTTACCTAGTATCACTGGAGGGTGCAAAGGTAGCAGAGATTACTTGCTCTTCTATAAACAATTCAATCCTAGTCCTGAAATTCCTAGTGCAAAAATTGAACTAAACTAAAAGTTTTACACTAGAAAAAAGAAAACTAGCTATGCATGCATGGTCTTGGGCCACTTACTTGGGCTAGTTTTCTAGGTGTGTAAGTACCAAAATTTTCAAAACATAATTTTTTTTCAGAATGCAAATTATTTTCCCCCCTAATTAAACTATGTGTGAACTTTGCAAAAATCAACTTGAAGTAAAACTGACACTAAGCCAACAAAAAGCATCTAAGAGAGAGCTTTAACAAGTTGTGGGGTACCACAACCAGTGCTGGTAGGTGTATTAGGGGCTGCCAAGCACTTTACAAGCAGGAAAAGACAAAAATAAGGGAGGAAATTCTCATTATGTATTTTGCACGCAAAAGTATGAGATGGGCATTCTCTCTATGCATGGGTCAGCTCTGAACATGCACCCTACACTTCTGTGAGGAGAAAACGTGCGCAAATTCATGCAAGAATTTTTTTTGGAGTTGTTCTACTTCAGTTTGTCACTTGGGATGAACTAAGGACTGCAAGAGAAATAAGGGGAAATTCATATCCACTCCACATCACAGACAAAGGTCTCTGCAAAAAAAAAAAAAACACACCCACATAAACTTGATAATAAACGTTAGTGGAGTTTCCAATCCTGTTGGGGTGTGCTTGGTGCATGTATGTATGAAATCACACCAACTAAAGGGGTGTGGTCTACCCACTTAATTTATCGGTAACAAGCAAAAAAAGAAGTGGAGTCAAGCAATTTAGTGGAACAAGATAGAATCATAAGCATACTAGATAGAGAAATAGCATGCATATATAAACTAAAAACTAAACTGAAAACTAAAACAAATAAACACGAGCTCTGAAAAGAGTCAATTGACAACAATAATACAAACGGTGGCTCTAGGCCCTTCTTATTGAGCGTTGGTACTAATAAGAGTGAAACTTTACCCTCTTTCCAAAGGGCCCGTAGACAATGGTTCTAGGTCTTGATGCAAGGATTTTTTTATACCAAGCTTGCCTTGGTGCAGTCTCCCTCTCTCTCTACTGTGTTGGACTGAACTTGTTGGATGGCCAAAAATTGAGACGCCTCTATCTTTAGCTCTAGCTCACACACTGCCAGTATTTCTTGGAAAATTCTTTAATATTCCCAATTAGCCCAAGCTAATGGGAATATACAATTTTGTTTCATTTTCCTGTTGCATGAATAAATGTGTAAAGGATGACAATAAAAACTCCTAAATCAGTGAATAAATCAATGCCACATGTGAAAAAAGCTAAATCTGGGCTATGTAAATAAAACACCCTTATGTGTGAAAGGGATTGAATCAATTGACTGGGTCAACCATGACCAAATCAACAACGTTTTCTAGAAGAAGTGATCCTCATTGATACATAATTCAGTCTTAGTTGGAAGTGGCACATGTGAAAGAAGCTAAATCATTGAGATGGTTTAGGGTTTTTCAAGATCTCTATCTTATAAAAGGAAGAGGAGGACAGCATGAGAGGGTTGTTGATTATTATCATTTTCTAAATATTTTTTCTGTTTAGACATTTCTTATTCTCTTGGTTGTTTAGCATAGAATAGTGTTGTTTAGCACTGGGTGTTCCTGATCGGGAATCCCACCTCCTTCCTTAAGTAGCTCTTGGAGGAGTCTTACATTTCTCATCCACTATCGGGCAGTTGGCCAAGCTCTTCTTCCAACTACAATGAAAATCATATTGAGTTTTGGTTTTCTTTGTAAGCTATAGCAAGTGGAGGCTAGATCTACTCAAATCTAGGCCATTCTAGTGCCTCTTTTCAGTGGGAAATTCTTCTATCCCCCTGGCAAGAGAGTGTTGGATGATTGGAGAAATGATTTCAGATTTTGGCTTGAGGCCACATATGTTTTAGATCCTACAGCGTAGTTTTTATTCTAATACTGCGTTATTTTCAAGTGTACAGTTGCAGGGTGTTTTGGCACACTTTTGGAGGAGAGATCTCTAGTGTTGGGGTTCTACCCTTCACTATGGTGATCCATGGATTTCAGATCTGATCCGCGTCATATTTATATCTGATCTGAATACTGTTGTATTTGATTTAGAATTTCTAAATCATTCTACAGATCTGCTGCAAAAGATCTCAAATCTACTCCATGTACGTCACTTTTGCTGAAAACCCCAAGGGGAATTTGAAGAGGACCCTATCTAGTGTACATATCTAATATAGGTCTAACTTTTTGTACACAGATTTATCTATATATGAATTTTAATCTACTATTGTTTCAGCCAATAAAAATAACGTTTTCAAGCTTATTCAGTCAAATATATGGTTGCAACACCTCATTTTTTAGGGTTTCTTCATGTAAAGTCTTCTATTTTCTGTTCTATAACTCATGGGATTCAATATAACTATGATTTGTTGATGTAAATTTTATTTTTGAGCCTTCATATTGGCATCCTACATTTTTTTGGCTGAAGTACGTTATTTCTGAACAGTATTGTTTAATATTGTTGTTATTCCCATTTTTGGGATATTACAGTGGTATCAGAGCAATTCATATAATTCATAATTCAGAGTAATCATCTTGGCACAGCTTGTAAGAAGCCAATATGTCTTCATAAGAAGAAGAGCCTCTTACTGATAGAGATAAAATGTATCTTAAAAGAAGACAGAAGAAATTTGATTAAACAAATGATGATAGATACAAGGGTAAATCCCCTGAATCTAGAAGTGATGTAGAAGAAAAGGATTTTCCTAAGATATTTTTGAGAGCCATGCAATATATTTCTAGGGAGATCAAAGAGATAAGAATGGACAGAATCAAAGAGTCTCCTAAGAGATTCCATCTTGGAGAAAACTATGACATGTCTCATCACTAGAATGATCAACCAGTGCACCAAACATAGATTTCCCAACGCTCTACCATGCTTACCTTCTTGGCTGTGGGAAATGAAGGGTTTAAAGAGAAAGCATCTCTTGAAGACTATTTTGAAGAGTATGAATCTCAAAATCATAGATTCAAAGATCACTTGAGTTTTCAAGAGTTTTGTCACCTAAAGGACAAAAGAAGACCAAGGCATCAACATAGAGATGGTGGATTCAATCAGAATCATGATCGACATCACTCTACGGGAAGATTATTTCTACCCAATTTTGATGGGTCATCCAAGTGTTCTGCCAAGGCATGGGTAGAAAAAAATTACATCTAATTTTAGTTGAACAAGGTCTCAGAGATGCAAGCTATCAAGATTACAACACTGCACTTTGAAGGTGAAGCACATGACTGGTGTTTCCATGGCTTGTCTGCATTGGGTCATGCTAATGTGACTGCTTATTCTAAGTTCACTAGAAGGGTGGTGGAGATATTTGACAGAAGATATCCAGAGGTACCTTTCATGAGCCTTGCAAAGTTGAAGCAATCAGGTAATATAGAGTATTATATTTCTTAATTTTTGAGATTATCTGTTATGGTTCCTGACTTGTCTACAACAAGAAGGGTGTACATGTTCATCAATGTTCTAGATGAACCTCTTCATGGGTTGGTAAAATACACCAAGCCCACTACCTTGCATGATGCCATTGAGAGGGCTAGAGACCTTCAAGATTCCTTGCCAAAAGCAAAGGAAAACTTTAAGCACAAGCCCTCTTTCCCTTCTAAAGGAAAGGAAGAGAAAGTTGCTCCTTCAAAGGAGAGCTTATACAAGAAGCCTCTTGATGATGAAGTCTGGAGAGATCTAAGGAGGAAGAATTTATGCTTCACTTTCCAAGAAGCATGGGCACCGAGGCATAGATGTGTTACTGGAAAAGCACATTACATAGAGGTCTTCTCAGATATTGGGGAGGAAGAAGAAGATGAACCAAGAAGGGGTCACAACGCTGACACTGATGGAGGAGATCCAACACCATCAGGATATGGGAATGGAGCCTTATCTCCTATTGGAGGGACTCTTGCATATTTGAGGGGAGTACCTAATTACTTGACCTTAAGAGTTCAAGTTTCAGTCTTAAATCAGAGGGTTTCTGTATTGATTGATAGTGGGGAAACTCACAATTTCATTGATGCTCATCTTATGGAAAGGAGGGAAATACCCACTGATATTTTTGAGGGATTCTATGTTTTGGTCCCAAGAGATAGAACAATGCAATGCATGCATTATGTCCCATCACTTTCAGTCACCATGGGTACCTACACTTCAGTTTATCACTTCTTTATAGTTGACATATCGGACACCAATGTGATTTTGGTTGTTCAATGGTTGATTACATTGGGGAAAGTCACCACTGATTGGGAGGATTTTCAAATGGAAAGGGTGGACAGGAAGAGTGGTGAACCCCAAATGATCAAAGGCATGCATACTTACCCCTCACAAAACACTTCCACACAGAAAACAAAGATGGATTTGCGCAGTGGAAGCAAGGACCTTACAGTCCCACCATTATGTTCATGAGATTTCTGCATGGGACACTCTTATCTAGTGGCAAACCACCTAGGAGGCCACTTGATTCAGATTTTTTGGGGAATACCTCACAACATGCTACTCCAAGCTTAGGTCCAGGAGGGATTGGAGCACTTGAAGAAAAAGCTACAATGCTGGGAGACTTGGGTAAGCTCAAGAAGGAGAGAGATCTTCTTCCCCTATCATCATCACCCACTCTCATTTCTGGATCTATGCTGTGGGAGGAAGAGAATGGAAGGAATGGCCTTCCAACACACATCTTTGGCATGGGAGATGTCAAGGAAGATATCAACAACATGACATACATTCCTATTGATACACCATCAGCGCTGTCATTGTTCAATAGTTTAGATATATATTGGAAATCCCAACTGTTGGTGGATTATTCCAAAGATCTACACACTTGTATGATACTTGATGACCAGATGTATGGAGAGGGCTATCTATTCCATGAGGGAATCATCTATAATCATGGTAGGATATTATTGTTTAGAGCTTCTAAGCTCAAGAAGAAGTTACTACAAAGAGCATACAAAGAGTTATGTTTCAACCATATGTACTCCATGAAGATCTACAACATCATCATGAGAAGCTTTGATTGGGAAGGCTTGAAAGAATAACTACATCAGCATTTTCAAGAATGCATGAACTATGTGGATTTGGGGAAACCATATGACTCTATGCAAGAGTTATTTCAGCCATCTCTTCCTTCTTTTGAAATAGGAGAAAGATCCATGCACAACTCCATGTGTATGAGAGGCAATGTTGGTGAAGAATATGATCATGTAAAGCAAGTTTCATTTTCTGATGTTACATATTCTTTCACCATGTTTATGTGGGCCATGACTCCAAGGAGGAGTGGTGTAACATTTAAATCTCATGGAAAACATTGGGCCACTAAAATTTCTAAATTTGGCTACTCCCTTGATGTGCAAAGGGAGATTTTATTTCATGATGGGTGCTTCCCAAAGGCACCAGACATATCTCACACTTTCAGCCATGATGAGATGACATGTGCAGCAAGTAAGTGGTGGGGAAACCACTTACCATACCTTGATCTGAAGTAGGCAAGAGATGCACTGTGCTGGTATCATATGTGGGACTATGACCCATGTCCTCATGCTCAAATTTCTGTTTGTGTATATGTAGTTTTGCTTCCATACATTGATGATATACTTGTAATTTTTATGGGATTGTATGGAGGGGGGATGGAAAGATTGTATGTACCACATGGGATGGAGAATATCTATGTACCTTATGCTACATGTTTCAGGGAGAGTATTGGTTCATCCATGTTTGTTTCATTTGAGTTCTTGACTCCTTGTGGGATGGAATATGTACATCTCATAATGACTTTGGAGGAACAGTTCATGGAGGGTTGGATTGGTGAACACTTAACTTATGAAGAAAGCTTAACTCATGATGGTGTCACCAATGGAGGAGGAGAACCGTTGCAGCACTCACCTTATCAGTTTCTTGAGGACAAGCAACATTTTGGAGGGGAGGACTGTAATATTCCCAATTAGACCAAGCTAATGGGAATATACAATTTTGTTTTATTTTCCTGTTGCACGAATAAATGTGTAAAGGTGGACAATAAAAACTCCTAAAATAGTGAATAAATCAATGCCACATGTGAACAAAGCTAAATCTGGGCTATGTAAATAAAACACCCTTATGTGTGAAAGGGATTGAATCAATTGACTGGGTAAACCATGACCAAATCAATAACGTTGTCTAGAAGAAGTGATCCTCATTGATGTACAATGCAGTCTTAGTTGGAGGTGGCACATGTGAAAGAAGCTAAATCATTGAGATGGTTTAGGGTTTTGAAAGATCTCTATCTTATAAAAGGAAGAGGAGGACAGCATTAGAGGGTTGTTGATGATTATCATTTTCTGAAGATTTTTTCTGTTTAGACATTTCTTATATTCTTGGCTATTTAGCATAGAATAGTGTTGTTTATCACTAGATGTTCCTGATAGGGAATCCCACCTCCTTCCTTGAGTAGCTCTTGGAAGAGTCTTGCATTTCTTGTCCACTATTAGGCATTTGACCAAGATCTTCTTCCAACTACAACGCAGATCCTATTGAGGGTTTGGTTTTCTTTGTAAGCTGGAGCAAGTGGAGGCTGGATCTACTAAAATCTAAGCCATTCTGGTGCCTCTTTTCAGTGGGAAAGTCTTCTATCCCCATGGTAAGAGAGTGTTGGATGATTGGAGCACTAATTTCAGATCTTGTCTTGAGGCCACATATGTTCTAGAGCCTACAATGTAGTTTCCATTCCATTGTTGCATTATTTGCAAGTGTACAGTTGCAGGGTGTTTTGGCACACTTTTGGAGGAGATATATCTAGTGTTGGGGTTCTGCCCTTCACTATGGTGATCCATGGATTTCAAATTCGATCCATGTCATATTCAGATCTGATATTAATACTGTTGTATTTGCTTCAAAATTTCTGAATCATTCTATAGATCTGATGCATAAGGTCTCAGATCTACTCCATGTAATGTTGATCAATTTTTGTCATTGATGTCAACCCAAGAAGCACCAGGGGCTAACCCAATATTGCATGGAAATTTTGACCTACCAAATTACTATATTTGGGTTCAATAATTCTTTTGGCGGTTTCTACTTGTCGAGATGTTTTCGTTGATATATGGCATGCCATGTAATTCTTCTCGGTTTGAGAGATATTCATGCTTGAAGTTTATACCCCCAGTTAGTGGGATAAAACCCCATAGAGTTATGGCATGGGTAATTTAAAATTCATAATTAATATTTTTTAAACTCCTTAAATCCCTCCCATGTTCACTTGTTGAAGCCCCTCTCAAACTAAGCATTTATATAAATTGTGATCCTCATATCCTCCTTATGCAAGGGAATTCGCCATCTGAAACAGGTCAGTGTGGAATTTTCGCTCTAACATTTTTTCTACGAAGTTTCAGAAGCTTAAATTTTTAGGAGGCGAAGGTAAAATCCTGAGGAAGCTCCTGTCAAAATTTTAGATCAAGGTGTGCAATAGCTTCAGATATATGATCTGTGGAAGTCAGTGTTTTTGCAGGCTCCTGAAATTCATCTCAAAGAAGTGACCTTGGAAAAATCATCATAACTCTCTCTCTAAGTATCGGATTGGAATTCTATAAAAATTGATAGATAGGGTACAGAATATAGTTTGCATTCTATAAATTTCAAAGCCAAATGAAGAAACAGTGACATGTGGCATGTCGTACAAGTTTGCTTTACTAAAACTGTCTATAATTAGGGCATTGTGAGAGATTTGGCATAACTCTCCCTTGAAGAATCCAAATTGGGTCAGACCCATGGCATTAGAAATAAGACTCAGAGGACTACTACAGAACCAAAAATCACATATTGGGGATCTGAAATAACAGACATACACCATATTTAATATCGAGCTCCAAGAAAAAGCTAGATCATGTGTTGTCAAGGGCTGCAAAGGACCATACTTTCTAGGGAAAAAAAGCAAAGAAAGGTGAAGAAGAGGGTAGCATGAAAAGAGAAGCAACCAAGGTGCATAGCAACAGCAATAAGTTCATCACATGAAGTCTTCAAGTGGTCAGCACCGCATACAGTCATTGTAAAGGTATCATTGTACTAAGTCACTGTAAATGCATTATTGTAAAAATTGTACTAGTGTCTAGCTACCAAGAGTTGAAGAGGCAGTTTCGGGTGGTCTAGGATCATCATTAGGTGGTTGTGTCATAGTTGGGATTATGTTCTAGTTTGTCTTCTTCTTGTACATAATTCTATATCATTATAAAGTGGACCATTTTCCCTAGTACGGGAGTCCATTCTTCTTTTATTTTTCTACAGGGTGGTACGGTGGTGCTAGGGTGAGTTGTATCTCATTGGGTGTTGGGGCATCCGTTCAGCTGACTACTGAAGAATCTTGGGTGTTGGAGCATCCATCCAGTGGGAGCTAGAGAAGAATGCTTTTCTAGATTCTAGGAAGTTGGAGCTTTATTTTCAAATGGAGTTGAATATTAAAGAATTATTAGAGAAGAATTAGGTGGTTTTTGTCCCAGAGTGGGTTTCCACCTTAAAAAATATGTGTATTTGTGTTCCTTTTATTTACTTCTATCATTGTACATACTGATAATAATTGAAGATTAATTCTCTAATTGAACAAAATACTGATTCACCCCCCCTCTCAGTATTTCCAACGATTGGTTTTAGAGCTTGGTTCCTTCAATAGCAGTTTAACAGCTGGAAGGAGGTCATGGAGCATACCAAGAATGGTGTACCTTTATTCAATGAAAATAATTATGAACTCTGGAAAGGAAGAATGGAGGTCTATCTCTTGGCGCAAGGTTACGAAATATGGGAGACTGTTCAAAATGGATTTTCATCAACCGCAGATGAACAAGGTAAGAACAATTTGGTAAATGATCCAAAAGCAAAGAATATTGTTATCAGTGGACTTATTGAATCTACTGATCATAAGGTGTTTGGTTGTAAAACCGCCAAAAATGTATGGGACAAGCTTGAGAATATATATGCTGGTGACTCAAATGTCAAAGAAGCAAAGCTTCAAATCTATAGAGAAAAAATTGAGCAACTTAGAATGAAAGAAGATTGCAACATTGCTACATTCTTCCAATACGTTGGTGAAACCAATACTCTGGAAGGATTTGGAGAGCCAGTTGATGAGAATACTATTATACAGAAGATTCTTAGAATGTTACCAGGGACATTCAACCCAAAGGTATCGGTCTTAGAATACAGTGAAAATCTAGACAAACTCAGCAAAGAGGAATTACATGGAGTTCTCATAGCATATGAAATGAGACTTGATGAATAAGAGGGTACTTCGAATCTAGAAACTGCATTCGTTGTATCCAAGAAAAATAATAAGGACAAACAACCTTCAATAGAAATGACATGCACCAAGTGTGAAGAAAAGGGAGATGATGGAGAAGGTCTTTCAAATGAAGAATATGCTTACTTTACGAGAAAAATAAAAACTGGTAAGGGAAAATTCAAAGGTAAACTTCCATTGATATGTTTCGGTTGTGGTGAGGTTGGGAATTTTGTAGCAAAATGTCCGAACAAAAGTGATGGAAACTCAAAAGGAAATAAAGGCTTTAAGAAATTCAAAAAGCAAGGAAAAAAGAAAGGATCCAAAAGGAAATTTATCTCTAAAGAATATAGCTCATCATCTGATGAAGAGAGTGACAACAAAGAAGAAGCCAATGAGAAAGTATTGTTTATAGCCAAGCACAATAAACAAGAGGTATCAAACAATGAAGAAGAAGGGTTAACCATAGAATAATTTTCTGAGGAGGCAATCAAGCTTATAAAAGAGCTCAAGGCTGAGAAGACCCGTTCCAATTCTCTTGAAGAACAAGTTCAAGATCTCAAAATTGAAGTTGAAGAACACAAATGTATTGAAGAGTCACTTCAAAAGAAGTTGGAAGAAAGCAACCAAGAAAGGGAAGCATTAGAAGCTAAAGTAGTATCACTGTGTAAGGAAGTGAAGAAGGGAAAAACTGTCCAAAACTATACCAAGAGCTCAAGGGCATTGGAAGAACTCATCAACAATCAACGATCTTACAATGACATAACTGGCCTCGGTTACAAAGAAGAAGAAGCAGGAAATTCTACAACAAAATATAATGAACCTATGAGATCTGACATGCATGTTGACTTCATTGGACAAGATTCGCAAACACATCCTTGGAAAAATATTCCTCAACGAATATTTCCATCCAGCTACCAACATATTTTTCATGGCTATTATTATTCATGTGGAAAATTTGATCATAAAGTTGTAGAATGTCGCATGTTCCATAGGAACCAATACAATTCCAAGAGATCCTTCAAATATGAACCTCCCAGGGCTCAAAAAAACATCAATAGATTTGAACATTTAAGAAATAATATGGAATGTTACAAATGTCAGAAATTTGGACACATAGCCAGAGACTGTAGACTTGAAAATCCTCCAGAAGAATCTTCGAAGCCACAGAATGAATGAACATGGAAGAAGAAGAAGACTGGTAATTGTTCTCTCGCTCTCAAGGCTCAAAACAACAAAGATGTCTGGTATGTTGACAGTGGTTTCTCAGCGCATATGACTGGAGATAGAAGGAAATTTGTATCTCTGAAAGAGAAGAAGGATGGAACCGTATCCTTTGGAAATGATGGATCTTGAAATGTTATAGGATTAGGTACTTTCACTCTCGGAAGAAAAGATGTTATAGCCAATAATGTTCTATTGGTTGAAAACATGAATCACAATCTTCTAATTGTTGGAAAAATGTGTGATCAAGGACACACAATGCTATTCAACTCCACAAAATGTGAAATCAGGAAAGGCAGGTATGGTAAAATTGTGGCTACACTAAGTCGAGCTCCAAACGACATATATGTTCTGGATGAAGCAACTAAAGCATGTCTACTAGCTAAAGAAGATGAAAGCTGGTTATGGCACAAATGAATGGGTCACGTCAACTTTGAAAATCTTGCTAGGATAAGAAAAATGGAAGCAGTATGAGAAATGCCGAAAATCTCAAAACCTTGCAACACATTATGTGAGGCTTGTCGGCACGATAAGCAGACAAAAGTCCAATTTAAAATAAAAGAGCACTTTGCATCACATCCATTGGAATTGATACATACTGATCTATGTGGTCCTGTGAGAACAAAAGGCTTAGATGGAGAATTATATTTCATGTTAATGATAGATGACTATACCAAGATTACAGTCGTCAGTTTACTAAAGAAAAAATCTGAAGCATTTGAGTGCTTTAAGATCTACAAGGAGTTGGTTGAAAATGAAACTGATTTGAAAATAAAGTGTTTAAGATCAGATAATGGTGGAGAATTAACTTCCAAATTATTTCAGCAATATTGTGATGAAAATGGACTAAAAAGAAAATTTTCAACAACACGAACACCTCAGCGAAATGGATTTGTTGAAAGAAAGAATAGAACTATACAGGAAATGGGTAGAACAATGTTGAAGGACTCAAAATTGGATGAAAAATTATGGGTTCGAGAAATTGATACGACAATATTTATTATCAAACAAAGTCTTCTCAGAAATAATTTCAACAAGACCCCATATGAATTATGGAAAGGAAAACCAGCTAATGTAAAATATTTCAGAATCTTCGGAATCAAATGTTATATCAAAAGAGAAGATCAAAATTTGGGTAAGTTTGAATCACGTTTTGATGAAGGTACCTTTGTTGGTTACTCACACAAAAGAAAGGCCTATAAATGTTATAATCTAAGACGAAAATAGGTAGTGGAGAGCATAAATCTTACATTTGATGAAGATGGGGTTCTAGTGAATAACGATAAGGATCTAGAATCTTTGAAACTTGAGACAGAGGCTAAAAAAGACATAGATAAAATTGTAGAACAAGAAGAAACTATCAACGAGGAAGAAGTAAATAATGATCATCAAGATATACCAGAACAACAACAAGAAGCTCCTCCAAGGAGAACAAAATAACGGATTCAAAAGAACCATCCATTAAATCAAATCATTGGTGACATAAATGAAGGTCAACAACTTCGTTCATCACAACAAGCCCACATTGCTTTTCTAGCAAACTTTGAGCCTAGTATTTTTGAGGAAGCCAGCCAGAATGAACATTGGATAGCAGCTATGAATGTAGAATTAGATCAAATCAAGAAGAATAACACCTGGGAATTAGTTCCATGACCGAAAGATAAAAATGTCATTGAGACTAAATGGGTGTTCAGAACAAATTGAATGAAGATGGACAGGTTACCAAAAACAAAGCAAGATGGTTTGCAAAGGCTATGCACAAGCGGAAGGAATTGATTTCGATGAAATATTTGAAATAGTTTCCAGAATGGAAGCCATCCGAATGTTTCTCAGTTATGCATGTTCAAGAAAAATCAAATTCTACCAAATGGATGTTAAGTCAACATTTATGAATGGAGAATTAGAAGAAGAAGTTTACATCGAACAACCTAAACGTTTTCTACTATCAGAAAAAGAAGACTATGTTTGAAGGTTAAAGAAGGCTCTATATGGTCTCAAGCAAGCTCCCAAAGCATGGTATGCTCGTCTTGATGGATATCTACGTCAAAAATGGTTCAAGAAAGGTACTGTTGATAGCAATCTTTATGTACAAATAGATAAATATAATTTAACAATCGTTGAGGTATATGTGGATGATATAATATCTGGTAGCAATGATGATCGACTAAGTAAGAACTTTTCTACAAATATGCAAAGTGATTTTGAGATGTCTTTACTTGGTGAGCTAACATACTTCTAAGGGCTTCAAATATCTCTGCAAGAGGAAGGAATATTTATATTTCAAGCCAAGTACATCAAAGAAATGATCAAGAAATTCAAAATGGAAGATTGCAAACCCGTCCTTACTCCAATGGTAACAAGTTTCAAATTGAGCATAGAGGACTAATCAAAGGATGTGGATCAGAGGTTGTACAGATCTATGATTGGTAGTCTTCTATATGTAACAGTCTCCCAACCAGATGTTATGCAAGCAGTTGGACAAGTAGCAATATTCCAAGCAGCACCAAAAGAATCACATATTATTGTCGTCAAAATAATTCTTTGATATCTAAAGGGCACAGAAGAATATGGCTTGTGGTATCCCAAGGGTAACAATATCATTATTCAAGCCTTTAGAGATGCAAATTAGGCTGGAAGCATTGATGATAATAAGATTACTAGTGGAGCAGCATTCTATATAGGTGGTTGTCTCGTATCATGGTTGAGCAAGAAACAAACCTCAATCTCATTATCTACAGTGGAAGAAGAATACATTGCAGCAACATCATGTTGTACTCAAGTCCTTTGGATGAAAAAAACTTTGCAAGATCTTCAAGTATAATTCAGTGAGCCTATTCCCATATTCTGTGACAACACTAGTGCCATCAACATCTCCAAGAATCCTGTCATGCATTCAAAAATAAAACACATTCCGATCAAATATCATTTTGTTAGAGAACAAGTCGCGGAAAAGAATATCAAACTTGAATATGTTGGTACAAAAGAAAAAAAATTTGATATCTTCACTAAACCTTTACCTCATGAAGCATTTGAATATCTTTTCCAGAAGCTTGGGATTCTCCCAAGTTCTCATTAGATTACAGGTCCGCAGGACGGTTGCGTGTCAGGGGGAGTGGAAGTGTGTATAGGTCCGAAGGATGGTTGTGTGTCAGGGGGAGTTACCCTTTTCCATTGATGTCAAAGGGGGAGATAATGTTGTAGGAAGAGGTTTCATGATCATAGGGGGAGTACTTGTGTTGCCATCAATGCCAAAGGGGGAGATTGTTGATCAGCGGTTGTCATTGATGTCAACCGAAGCAGCACCAGGGGCTAACCCAATATTGCATGGGAATTTATACCTACCAAATTACTATATTCTATTTCAATAATGCTTTTGATTGTTTCTACTTGTCGAGATGTTTCCCTTTATATATGGCATGCCACGTAATTCTTCACGGTTTGAGAGATATTCATGTTTGAAATTTATACCCCTAGTTAGTGGGCTAAAACCCCATAGGCTAGTGGCATGGGCAATTGAAAAATCATAATTAACATTTTTAAGCTCCTAAAATAACTCCCACGTTCACTTGTTGAAGCCCCTCTCAACCTAAGCATTTATATAAATTGTGATCCTCATATCCTCCTTATGCAAGGGATTTCGCCATATGAAACAGGTCATCGTGGAATTTTCGCTCTAAATGTTTTTCTACGAAGGATCAGAATCTCAAATTTTTAGGAGGCAAAGCCAAAATCCTAAGGAAGCTCCCGTGAAAATTTCAGAGCAAGGCGCGCAATTTTTTCAAAGATATGATATGTGGAAGTTAGTGCTTTTGCAGGCTCCTGAAATTCATCTCAAAGAAGTACCCTTAGGAAAATTGTCATAACTCTCTCTCTGTGTATCAAATTGTAATTCTATAAAAAGTGACAAATAGTGCATGGATTGTAGTTGTCGGTCTATACATTTTAGAGCCAAATCGAGAAACAGTGACATGTGGAACACCATACAAGTTCACTCTACTGAAATAGTCCATAATTAGGGCGTTGTGAGAGATTGGGCATAACTCTCCCTTTAAGAATCCAAATTGGCTCAGACCTATGGAATTAGAAATACAACTGGGAGGACTACTACAAGATGGAAAATTAGATATTGGGGATATGAAATAACAAAGATACACCAGTTTCAATATCAAGCTCCTAGAAGGCAAGAAAAAGCTAGATCATGTGTTGTCAAGGGCTGCAAAGGACCAAAATTTCTAGGGCAGCAAAGCAAAGCAAGGTGCAACAGAGGGTAGCATGACAAGAGAAGCAACCAAGGTGCATAACAGTAGCAAGAAGTTCATCACATGAAGTCTTCAAGTGGGAAGCACTTCATACAGTCATTGTAAAGGTATCATTGTACTAATTCATTGTAAATACATTATTGTAAAAATTGTACTAGTGTCTATCTGCCAAGAGTTGAAGAGGCAGTGTCGGGTGGTCTAGGATCATCATTAGGTGGTTGTTTCATAGTTGGGTTTATGTTCTAGTGTGTCTTCTTCTTCTACATCATTCTATATCATTGTAAAATGGACCATTTTCCTGGTATGGGAGTCCATTCTTCTTTTATTCTTCCACAGGGTGGTATGGTGTTGCTAGGGTGAGTTGTAGCTCATTGGTTGTTGGGGCATCCGTTTAGTTTACTACTGAAGAATCTCGAGTGTTGGAGCATCTATCTAGTGGGAGCTAGAGAATAATGCTTTTCTATATTCTAGGAAGTTGGATCTTTATTTTCTATTGGACTTTAATATTAAATAATTATTAGAAAAGCATTAGGTGGTTTTTGTCTTGGAGTAGTTTTCCACCTTAAAAAATGTGTGCATTTGTGTTTCTTTTGTTTACTCCTATCATTGTACATATACTGGTAATAATTGAATATTAACTAATGCTCTAATTAAGGAATACAGATTCACCCCTCCCCCCCCCTCTCAATATTTCCAACAATTGGTTTCAAAGCTTCCTTCCTTCAATAGCAGTTTAATAGCTGGAAGGAGGTCATGGAGCATACCAAGAATGGTGTACCTTTGTTCAATAAAAATAATTATGCACTCTGGAAAGGAAGAATTGAGGTCTATCTCTTGGCATAAGGTTATGAAGTATGGGACATTGTTCAAAATGGATTTACATAAACCACATATGAACAAGGTAAGAAGAATTCGGTAAATGATGCAAAAGAAAAGAATATTATTATCAGTGGACTTATTGAATCTACTTATCATAAGGTGTTGGGTTGTAAAAATGCCAAAAATTTATGGGACAAACTTGAGAATATATATGCAAGTGAATCAAATGTCAAAGAAGCAAAGCTCCAAATCTATAGAGAAAAATTTGAGCAACTCAAAATGAAAGAAGATTGCAACATTGCTGCATACTTCCAATACGTTGGTGAAACCAATACTCTAGAAGGATTGGGAGAGCTAGCTGATGAGAATAGTATTATAAGGAAGATTCTTAGAACGTTACCAGGGAGATTCAACCCAAAGGTATCGGTCTTAGAATACAGTGAAAATCTGGACAAACTCAGCAAAGAGGAATTACATGGAGTTCTCATAGCATATGAAATGAGACTTGATGAAGAAGAGGGTACTTCGAATCTAGAAACTGCATTCGTTGCATCTAAGAAAAATAATAATGACAAACAACCTTCAATTGAAATGACATGCACGTACAAGTGTGAAGAAAAGGGAGATGATGGAGAATGTCTTTCAGATGAAGAATATGATTACTTCACGAGAAAAATAAAAACTGGTAAGGGGAAATTCAAAGGTAAACTTCCATTGATATGTTTCGATTGTGGTGAGGTTGGGCATTTCACAACAAAATGTCTGAACAAAAGTGATGGAAACTCAAAAGGAAAGAAAGGCTTTTAGAAATTCAACAAGCAAGGCAAAATTAAAGGATCCAAAAGGAAATTTCTCTCTAAAGAAGATAGCTCATTATCTGATGAAGAAAGTGACAGCAAAGAAGAAGCCAATGAGAAATTATTATTTATGGCCAAGCACAATAAACAAGAGGTATCAAACAATGAAGAATAAGAGCTGACCATAGAATATTTTTCTGAGGAGGCAACCAGGCTTATAAAATAGCTCAAGGCTAAGAAGACCCATTCCAATACTCTTGAAGAACAAGTTCAAGGTCTCAAAATTGAAGCTGAAGAACACAAATGTATTGAACAGTCGCTTCAAAATAAGTTGGAAGGAAGCAACCAAGAAAGGGAAGCATTAAAAGCTAAAGTAGTCTCGCTGCGTAAGGAAGTGAAGAAGGGAAAAATTTTCCAAAACTATGCCAATAGGTCAAGGGCATTGGAAGAACTCATCAACAATCAATGATCTTACAACGATAGAACTGGCCTCGGTTACAAAGAAGAAGAAGCAGGACCTTCTACAACAAAATACAATGAACCTATGAGATTTGACATGCATGTAGACTTAATTGGACAATATTCGCAAGCACATCCTTGGAAAATATGATTCCTCGATGAAGATTTCCATCCAGGTACCATCATATTTTTCATGGATATTGTTATTCATGCGGAAAATTTGGTCATAAAGCTGTGGAATGTCACACGTACCCTAGGTTCCAATATAATTCCAAGAGATCCTTCAAATATGAACCTCCCAGGGCTCAAAAAAACATCAATAGATTTGAACATTTAAGAAGTAATATGGAATTTTACAAATGTCAGAACTTTGGACACATAGCCAGAGACTGTAGACTTGAAAATCCTCTAGAAGAATCTTTGAAGCCACAGAATGAACGAACATGGAAGAAGAAGAAGACTGATAATTGTGATATCGCTCTCAAGGCTCAAAACAACAATATTTGTGGTATGTTGACAGTGGTTTCTCAATGCATATGACTGGAGATAGAAGGAAAATTGTATCTCTAAAAGAGAATAAGGATGGAACTGCTCCTTTGGAAATCATGGATCTTCAAATGTTATAGGATCAGGTACTATCACTCTCAGAAGCAAAGATGTTATAGCCAAGAATGTTCTATTGGTTGAAAACATGAATCAAAATCTGCTCAGTGTTGGACAAATGTGTGATCAAGGACACACAATGCTATTCAACTCCACAAAATATGAAATCGGGAAAGGCAGGTATGGTAAAATTGTGGCTACAACAAGTCGAGATCCAAACGACATATATGTTCTAGATGAAGCAACTAAAGCATGTCTACTAGCTAAAGAATATGAAAGTTGGTTATGGCACAAATGAATGGGTTACATAAACTTTGACAATCTTGTCAGCATAATAAAAAACCAATCAGTACGAGAAATGCCAAAAATCTCAAAACCTTCTGACACACTATGTGAGGCCTTTCGGCATGGCAAGCAGGCAAAAGTCCAATTTAAAACAAAAGAACACTTTGCATCACATCCATTGGAATTTATAATATTGATCTATGTGGTCCTGTGAAAACAAAAGGCTTAGATGGAGAATTATATTTCATTTTAATGATAGATGACTATACCAGGATGACAGTTGTCAGTTTCCTAAAGAAAAATATGAAGCATTTGAGTGCTTTAATATCTACAAGGAGTTGGTCGAAAATGAAACTGATTTGAAAATAAAGTGTCTAATATCATATAATGGTGGAGAATTCACTTCCAAATTATTTCAACAATACTGTGACAAAAATAGAATAAAAAGACAATTTTCAACAGCACAAACACCTCAGCAAAATGGAGTTGTTGAAAGAAAGAACAGAACTGTACAGGAAATGGGTAGAAAAATGTTGAAGGACTCAAAATTGGATGAAAAATTCTATGTTCAAGCAATATGACAGTCTTCATTATCAACCAAAGTCTTCTCAGAAATAATTTCAACAAGACCCCATATGAATTATGGAAAGGAAAACCAGCTGATGTAAAATATTTCAGAATCTTCGGAAGAAAATGTTATATCAAAAGAGAAGATCAAAATTTGGGTAAGTTTGAATCACATGTTGATGAAGGTATCTTTGTTGGTTACTCACGCAAAAGAAAGGCCTATAAATGTTATAATCTAAGACGAAAACATATAGTGGAGAGCATAAATGTTACATTTGACGAAGATGGTGTTCTAGCGAATAATGATGAGGATCTAGAATCTTTGAAACTTGAGACAGACGCTGAAAAAGACACAGATAAAATTTTAGAACAAGAAGCAACTATCAATGAGGAAGAAGTAAATAATGATCATCAAGATATACTAGAACAACAACAAGAAGCTCCTCCAAGGAGAAAAAAAGAATGGATTCAAAAGAACCATCCATCAAATCAAATCATTGGTGACATAATTGAAGGTCGACAGCTTCGTTCATCACAACAAGCTCACATTGCTTTTCTACCAACCTTTGAGCCTAGTAGTTTTGAGGAAGTTAGCTAGAATGAACATTGGGTAGCAGCTATGAATGAAGAATTATATCAAATTGAGAAGAATAACACCTGGAAATTACTTCCATGACCAAGACATAAAAATTTCATTAAGACTAAATTGGTGTTCAGGAACAAATTGAATGAAGATGGAGAGGTTACCAGAAACAAAGCACGACTGGTTTGCAAAGGCTATGCACAAGTGGAAGGAATTGATTTCGATGAAACATTTTCACCAGTTTCCAGAATGGAAGCCATCCGAATGTTTCTCGCATATGCATGTTCAAGAAAAATCAAATTCTACCAAATGGATGTTAAGTAAGCATTTCTGAATGGAGAATTAGAAGAAGAAGTTTACATCGAACAACCTGAAGGTTTTCTACTGTCAGAAAAAGAATACTATGTTTGCAGGTTAAAGAAGGCTCTGTATGGTCTGAAGCACGCTCCCAAAGCATGGTATGCTCATCTTGATGGATATCTACGTCAACAAGGGTTCAAGAAAGGTACAGTTGATAGCAATGTTTATGTACAAATAGATAAAGATAATTTAACAATCATTGAGGTATATGTGGATGACATAATATTTGGTAGCAATGATGATCGACTAAGTAAGAACTCTTCTACGAAGATGCAAAGTGAGTTTGAGATGTCTTTACTTCGTGAGCTGACATAACTCTTAGGGCTTCAAATATCTCAGCAAGAGAAATGGATATTTATATGTCAAGCCAAGTACATCAAGGAAATGCTCAAGAAATTCAAAATAGAAGATTGCAAACCCGTCCTTACTCCGATGGTAACAGGTTGCAAATTGAGCATAGATGACTCATCTAAGGATGTGGATCAGAGGTTTTATAGATATATGATTGGTAGTCTTCTATATGTAACAGCCTCCCTGCCAGATATTTTGCAAGCAGTTGGACAAGTAGTAAGATTCCAAGCAGCACCAAAAGAATCACATATTATTGTCATCAAAATAATTCTTCGATATCTAAAGGGCACAGAAGAATATGGCTTGTGGTATCCCAAGGGTAACAATCTCATTATTCAAGACTTTACAAATTCAGATTTGGCTGGAAGCATTGATGATCGCAAGAGTACTAGTGGAGCAACATTCTATCTAGGTGTTTGTCTCGTATCATGGTTGAGCAAAAAACAAACCTTAATCTTGTTATCTACAACAAAAGTAGAATACACTGCAGCAGAATCATGTTGTACTCAAGTCCTTTGGATGAAACAAACTTTGCAAGATCTTCAAGTAAAATTCAGTGAGCCTATTCCCATATCTGTGACAACACTAGTGCCATCAGCATCTCCAAGAATCCTGTCATGCATTCAAAAACAAAACACATTCCGATCAAATATCATTTTGTTAGAGAAAAAGTCGCTGAAAAGAATATCAAACTTGAGTATGTTGGTACAAAAGAACAAATTGATGATATCTTCACTAAACCTTTACCTCGTGAAGCATTTGAATATCTTCACCAGAAGCTTGGGATTCTCCCAAGTTATCCTTAGATTACAGGTCCACAGGACGGTTGTGTGTAAGGGGGAGTGGAAGTGTGTACAGGTCCGAAGGATGGTTGTGTGTCAGGGGGTGTTACCCTTTTCCATTGATGTCAAAGGGGGAGAGAATGTTGTAGGAAGAGATATCATGATCGCAGGTGGAGTACTTGTGTTGCCATCAATGCTAAAGGGGGAGATTGTTGATCAACGGTTGCTAACCCAATATTTCATTAGAATTTTGACCTACCAAATTACTATATTCTGGTTCAGTAATGATTTTTATAGTTTCTACTTGTCAATATGTTTCCGTTGATATATGGCATGCCATGTAATTCTTCACGGTTTGAGAGATATTCATGTTTGAAGTTTATACCCCCAATTAGTGGGCTAAAACCCCATAGGGTTGTGGCATGGGTCATTGAAAATTCATAGTTAAAATTTTTTAAACTCCTAAAATCCCTCCCACGTTCACTTGATGAAGCCCCTCTCAACCTAAACATTTATATAAATTGTGATCCTCATATCCTCCTTATGCAAGGGATTTCACCATCTAAAACAGGTCATTGTGGAATTTTCACTCTAACTTTTTTTCTACGAAGGGTCAAAAACGGAAATTTTTATGAGGTGAAGCTAAAATCCTGACGAAGCTCCCGTGAAAATTTAAGAGCAAGGTGCGCAACATTTTCGGAGATATGATCTGTGGAAGTCAGTGTTTTTGCAGGCTCCCAAAATTCATCTCAAAGAGGTGACCTTGGGAAAATCGTCATAACTCTCTCTCTGAGTATCAGATTAGAATTCTGTAAAAAGTTACAGATAATGCATGGAATTTAGTTGTTGTTCTATAAGTTTTAGATCCAAGTGAAGAAACAGTGACATGTGGCACGCCATACAATTTCTCTCTATTGAGACAGTCCATAATTAGGCCATTGTGAGAGATTGCGCATAAATATCACTTGAAGAATCCAAATTGGGTTAGACCTATGGCATTGGAAAGACGACTCAGAGGACTACTACAGGACCAAAAATAACATATTGGGGATCTGAAATAATAGAGATACACCAGTTTCAATATCGAGCTCCTAGAAGGCAAGAAAAAACTAGATCATAAGCAGTATACTTCTGTTCATACCAAATTTCTAGTGGTAAAATAAAGAAAGAAAGGCAGCAGCAGAAGCATTGACAAGAAGCAATCAACATGGCAATAATAGCAAAGATCTCATCACATAAGTCTTCAGCATAACATCAGATACAACGCTGTAAAAGGCATTCAATGTGACTAAGCCATTGAGCAAACACATTATTGTAAAAATGGAAATAAAAATTCACATCGCTAAGAGTTGAAGAGGTAGTGTTGGGTGGTTCAGATCAATATATTGTGTCATAGTTGGGTTATGTTCTAGTGTCTTCTCTTCTACATCATTCTGCAGCATCATTGTAAAGTAATTTATTTTCCCTGGCATTTGAGTCCATTCTTTCTTTATCTTTCATAGGGTGGTAGGTGTGCCAGGGCAGGTTTTGGAACAGCTGAAGGTTAAACATCCATTTAGGTTGGATTGATCAAGAATATCGGGCTGAGTGTCCATCTAGTGGTTTAGAGAATGCTTGACTATAGTTGGAGCTTTATTTTCAATTGGAGTTGAATATTAAAGAATTATTAGAAAAGCATTAGGTGGTTTTTGTCTCGGAGTGGCTTTCCACCTTAAACACTGTGTGCATTTTTGTTCCTTTTGTTTACTGCTATCATTGTACATACACTGATAATAATTGAAGATTAACTAATGCTCTAATTTAAAGGAATAGTGCTTCACCCCCACTCTTAGTATTTCCAACAATTGGTTTCAGAGCTTGGTTCCTTCAATAGCAGTTGAATAGCTGAAAGGAGGTCATGGAGCATACCAAGAATGGTGTACCTCTATTCAATGAAAATAATTATGCACTATGGAAAGGAAGAATGGAGGTCTATCTCTTGGCGCAAGGTTACGAAGTATGAGACACTGTTCAAAATGGATTTACATCAACCGCGGATGAACAAGGTAAGACAATTTTGTAAATGATACAAAAGAAAATAATATCATTATGAGTGGACTTATTAAATCTGCTTATCATAAGGTGTTGGGTTGTAAAACTGCCAAAAATGTATGGGACAAGGTTGAGAATATATATGCAGGTGACTCAAATGTCAAAGAAGCAAAGTTTCAAATCTATAGAGCAAAATTTGAGCAACTCAGAATGAAAGTGCTACATTCTTCCAATACGTTGGTGAAACCAATACTCTGGAAGGATTGGGAGAGCCAGTTGATGAGAAGACTATTATACGGAAGATTCTTAGAATGTTACTACGGAGATTTAACCCAAAGGTATCGGCCTTAGAATATAGCGCAAATCTGGACAAACTCAGCAAAGAGGAATTACATGGAGTTCTCATAGCATATGAAATGAGACTTGATGAAGAAGAGGGTACTTCAAATCTAGAAACTATGTTCGTTGCATATAAGAAAACCAATAAGGACAAACAACCTTCAATTTAGATGACATGCATCTACAAGTGTGAAGAAAATGGAGATGATGGAGAAGGTATTTCAAATGAAGAATATGCTTACTTTATGAGAAAGGGTTGCATGTGATTGTTGGTGTCCACAGGAAGGGTTGCATGCCCCATTCCCTTGAATATAGAAGACTGTGAGGTTTTTAGAAGGTTGGAAAATGTCTAGAACAACAGAATAATATGATCAGTCTACCTTGAATGAATATCGTTGTTCAGGAATGGTTTCAAGAATAGTGAAATAGGACTATAGCAGCGTGTGATCAAACCCTAACCAGCTACTTATCGAAGGGCTAATTTCCAAAGGGTTGTGATATTGAATCTTCATATTGGAAAATCAATTTTGACCTTGAACTATTGTAATCTCTCTCTACTAAACATTTGATATTAATAATAAGAATATTTTAGCTTTTTCCCATATTGGGGTTTTTCCCTGGCTTGAGCCATATACTTGTGTTCTCTTGTCGTGGCTTGTTCTATGCATTTCAGTTAATGTTCAAATTATTATTAAATGAATTATGGGCTAACATGAAATATCATGGTAAATTTTCTAAGCATAGATCATGTTATCCAAATTTAGCAAGAGGAATTTTAGAGAATTCTGCTGTCAGCCAAGAGGAGGGTTTCCTAATTGTGAGGATGTCATAGCTAGAGGTAGATGCTACAACAAGTATCGGTCACTCATGTTTTGTTTAAGGGAAGTGTAAGAGTGGGCCATGTGTGAACGTGGATTGGGAATTTATGATATGTTGGAGGAAAAGGGGATAGTGCCCAAGTTGTAGCCCGATGTGCACTATCTCATTAACCTAGGTGGTTGCTAGAGTGGCAGTAGCTAAGCTCAAGGGTTTGATCAACCAGAAGCATTTTTTTGTAGCCCTAGACTTGTATGTGGAGAAGGACTTATACAGAAGATGATGGTTAGACTTACTATCCTGTGTTCTTTCTGGGATATTAAAATCTTGCAGTAATAGGTGGCAACCCTCCATGCCTTATGTTGGTCTTCATTAGTGCACCAGAGGAAGACCATAGTGGGCTAAAGTCCCTAAGTACCTGAGGAGAAGCAGTGGAAATATTGAGAGTTGTTCACAAATGAAGTTGTGAATAATTTTACATGAGTCTCGATGTGTTTTGCCTTTGAAGGACTAAGGCAAAACCAGTGAGCATATTGATAGTCAAGCTTTAGTGGCCATATGGGCTTGGAACATTGATAGAGCCAAGAGTTGCAAATCGGGAGCTGAAGGACTGAGAAGGTACAAGGTATGACCAAGAGGAGCTGAGAGAGCATGCGAAAGCCATATGGTTAGAGTAACTTGTTGATGGAACATTGGTTCTCGATGGAATGAAACCAAGCCCCAGTTTTGTATCTTGTATCAGTGCATGTATGAGGGCCATTATCCTTAGTATGGGATCCCTAGATTGTTGTATTATATGTTGATTAATATAACAAAGTTGGGTTAAAAATTATAAAAATTTGTCTATATTCTCTGCACTGGTAGATTTACTGCTATTTATATTATGTTGTGCAGAGTAGTGTCATTTTGATTCTTGGTTTGTTAGTGTTAAAGATTTTAAGAATCCATCCTAGACACAAGATCGTGGAAGAACAACACAACATAAGTTGATCCATATATCACAATAAGCAACACACTCATAGGAAAACTTTTAAATCAATTGTATCCTTTATGAGCATTATCAAAATAAGGAGCTGATTTTCTTATGTCCTTTTTCTGTGATTGGTAGAGGTCAATTTTGGGCAGTTGGTGGCAAAGTTTGAGGGTAGTTCTATGATTTTTTTTGTGTAATTATTTAGGCATCAGACCACAGGGTTTTGTGCCTATTACAAGAGATTTGAAGCCCTAAATGAGAGGTGGAAAGAAGAAAATAACCTTTGAACAAAAAAATATATTAGGTCGAATTACAACATAGTGAAGGAATACTTGAAGAGGAAGGGTTACACAAGTTTTTAAGAACATTTAGAAGTCAATATCTAAGCTAGTGTACTGTTGTAAAAGTTCTTTAACTAGAGGGTCAAAACCTCGAGATTGGGTAAATAGACCGAGGAGATTAAAGGTAGTGTAATTCATTCATTGTAGAGGTATTCTTGTTGTTCTTCCATGTTGATGCATTGCTAGGTGGTGAAATCCTCCGAGATAGATTTCATTGGTAGTTTGTGTACATGTTGAAGGAATGTTAGAGAAGCTCCATAAGTGCCCTAAGTACACCCTCTTTTGAAATATTACAATATTGTTAGTGGGAATATAATAGATAGCTCTCTAAGTACGTAAAATGGCGTTTGAAGGGTTGAGAGAAGATCATAGTTTAGAAGGAGCATCTAACTGCATTCCAAGAGGTGGGAGAATTTTTGAATCAAGTTATACCACCACCACAAAAGTCCCAATAGTTGACCTAACATACTAAGAATGATATCAAGGTGAGTGTTCGCTTGAGGGGTCCTAACCCAGGTTTAGAGTGTTCGGTGCAACCAATGAAACCCTCCAAGTACTGGCCCTTTCGCTAATGGGGTGTCTTGGAACCAGGTTTCTATACCTTGAGGGAGTGTTTGATGTGTTCTTTAACCTTACTTATCATATTTAATGCTTATCAGTCTGCACAATACTTCAAAGAGACCAGATCTAAGTGTGAATGACACCGTCAACATATATGGATTAACATATAGGCATAAACAGGTTATACTTCAGTCAGATCTAACTTACGAGAGAAAAAAATACACTTTCACAATCACACAGATAGTTTTTCCAGTGCAAACACTTAACACATAAGTAAACCTTGCACTAATATAGATATTTTCCACAGATAATTAACTCATATATTTATGCATTCAACAGAAACAAATTAATTGATAAGCAACATAATCATGCATAACACATAGAAATTGCAACAAAGTTTTCCAAAAATTCTTCTTTATTAATGGATCCTCAACTCAGTACAATCCTTTTCCATCTACGCACAGGGTAGTATATTCCTTGCATGCAGCTTAGGACTAGGTCTCCACACACACATCCAAAAGGAGACTTTCTACATAGACTGATCACAAACTTTCCCAAAAATCAAATTAATATAAACATATATCGATCTATCTATTGATTGATTTTTCTTACTCGACTCAACTATTACATATTTATAAGAGTTTGACGTGCACATATCATGGTCTAAAACCATGGTTTGAGAGTTATGGTTTCCATTTTTACCCATTACAATGATAAAGGAGCTTTGACCCACCCCAAAGCCCCTTGACTTCTATGCGTAATGCATTTCAACAAAATTTGACCCCAAAATTATAAAAAAACTTGCCCCCAAGGGACCCCATCCCAACAGTGAATAGAATCATTCTAGAAGGGGTCAAATATCATATAGTTCCTCATATCCATGAGAAGAAGACAACTTTGATATGTTAAAATCTAGTTATATATATATATATATATATATATATATATATATATATATATATATATATATATATATATATATATATATATATATATATACAGAGTTCACAGAGAGAAGGTTTGATCCAAGGAGAAGCCCAGAGGACAGATGGAGAAAGACAAGCCCATCACCACATATCTCTCAAGGTTCATGCAGGTTCAAGATGAGTTGGCTGGTGTCACGTGACTGTACTTGATCATGACCTTATGATTTTAGTCTTACTAGGTCTTCACAAGTCTTGGTATGGTTTCCAGGATGTTGTCAGTAGCAGGGAGAATTTTCCCAGCTGGGAAAGATTATGAATTGACTATATTTAGGAGGATATATAGAGAGAAAATAGAGATCTAGGAGGATATCAAATAAAACCAAATACACTCATTAAAGTTACATCTTCAGCCCCAAAAACTTGATCAATCCACATCACCATTGAATTTCCCAAAATGATTTAAGATCATAATTCCACAGGAGTGTTGTTGGTGTCCAGATGTGAACAAATATTCAAACCCTTTTTCCACATAAATTATCAACTCGGGGGCGTTATTTATTTTAATAATAACATGCAAAGTATGTGCAAGAGAAATCACATAACCTGCTATTGAATTACAGGCTTTAATTAATGAACAAGCAACTACTGTAACAACAATTAAAATGGATTGGAGAATTAAAAAGGCATTCATGGAAACTGTAGAATTATACTGAAATAGCAGTTACAAAACGAAACTGAAATATAACATCAACAAAAGAAAGATAACATAACACCTGATCAGAAGAGTGGGCCCAACTCTCTGATTAGGGCTACGGAAAACTCACAGCTTACAAGTGGAACAACAAAATACTGTGCATTCAGTTGATTAGGAAATGCTTTTGTTACAAAATTTGTCCTTCTTTCTTAACCCCGATTCACAGCCTGAAGGCCCTCTTTATACAATTGTTGAGGAAATCGTAGATTTCCTCTAAAAACTAAATATCTACAATTATACATCTATTACTACAGTAACCTAGTTTCCAAAAGGAAACCATGAAAAGCCTGAAATATCACTAGGGTAAAACAGAGTCTGTTGCGCTGTAGCAGCAGGTAAATATAGCGCTAGAAATTACAAGCTGCTCCATGGCTCATAGTTGTAATCCCTTTGCTTTTACCAAATCTGTAAAAATATTGGATTTGATTCTTTAAAGGTAAAACCTCCATGACTATTACTTCATTAATCAAATATTCCATGTAAGATAGTGGAAAGGGGTTTACCTCATGTATTTTAGAACAATTAATGATGCAAAGAGATAGAAAGGTAGGCAAAAATGGGAGAGAAAAGTATACAAATTCTATACCCAACATCTCCCCCCAACTGGTCTATCTACATGTCCTCATGCATCTTGTCGTCTCCTCAGATCTGGGTTGGACTGACTATGACTGGCATGAAGTTGTGTGAGATCATATTCTTTGGCCATTTCTATCCCAGGGGGTTTATAACCTTCCATTAGAACAAAATATTTCCACCAGTCTGGGTCAACGTTTTATGCAAGAGTATATTGGTCGACTGGAAACCAAATAAGGGGAAACTAAAACCTCATCCCCATCCACCTGACCCCACAAGTTTTAATGCATGCCACAAAATGTGGCACCCTTTCTAGTGCCCATGCAAAGTTAGGTGCTCCAAATGGTTCTTGACCTATAATGGCTGAAGATGACAACAACCACCTCCTATGACAATTGTCTGGCACTTCCTTATGGAAACTTATTATCTGTCTAACATAGAGGGCAACACACCATTTCTGGGTTTTCAACATGTGTCCTCTATGATCCTCAATCTATAGAAAGGTAAAATGTGTGTTATAAATATTTGCTGACTGGCCATGCTCCTTCCTCATCATTAGCGGCCTTGTGACTTGGTTTTCTTCAAACGTATCATAGGCCTTTCTCCATTTAATCTAATTGATGGTGTAGGAGGTGAAAGCTCTTAAATGAATATCCCCCACGATGGAATGGGGTTGAAACCTTGATCATGCCCCAAGAAGTAACCATGCATGTACAGGTCGCATATTAAGTGTTGTCCTTGATATCATGAATTTTCAAGATACGAAGAAATTGGATGGGATCCTCAATCTCACGCCAAATTTCCTTATATAAACTCTCAAGGAAAAAGAAAAGAATTTTTTCATAAAGGAATAAGGCATGGCTATGTGCAGGAGTTCTACAGGCCATTACCTCATGCACCAAGGAAAACATCTTCTCCTTATCTGATTGCAGCAATTGCACTTGTTCTTCCAACTCTTCTATCTTGGCCTTTCTTTTTCTTGAATATTCCACACCTTATCCAACTGGTCTATGTATCTTGTAATGATCCTAGTAGCCTGTTCTTGAACCCGCATTGTCTCCTTCTTATGTCCATTCACAGAAGACTACCATCTCTAGATTTCAACAGCCAGGAATAATTCTCGGCCTTCAAACAACTGTTCGATCAAACCAGTCTGTGTAGCTGCGGAGGAGACCTCAATTTTTGGCTTTACTGCCTTCCACTTGTAGACTTTTACCTTCTTCTTCAATCATGAAACTTGCCTCTTCAATGCCCAAACTTCCTTCTTCAATCTCATGGTTTCATTGAACTGCAACTGATACCTTTTCTTGAGAGGTAATCTTATTTTATCACACTGTTCAATCCATTCTTGTTTGACAATGAATTCATTTCCTGGGCCTGTAACAGGCTCATTAGGCAGTGGAATGTTGTCAGTATTATCAACTAATTTTTCTGCTAGGTCTTTTTGGCTGGGCTCCCTATTTTTAGGGGCATGCTCCTCTACATTTACCTCAGGGAATCTTGCTATTTGGTTAGCACTTCCATCAACCATCCTGTGTTCCAGTGTTTCCACAGAAATTCCAATTCCCTCATGAGCCTCTGGGTGCTCTAACTGCATCCCAGCAATTGGTGGACCAATGTCTGTCACGTTCTTCCCTAGGTTGATGAATCTCAACACTAGTGGGACAGTTATTTCATCCATTAATAATTAGGATGAGCAGAATCCCCTCGCCCCTCTAAGAATCATAGACTATAACAGAGAATGGGGAATAGCTTCATCATCCTTACTTCCAAATTTGGCTAGACTCTCATGCACTGCTACTTTAGTCGAGGTCGATGTTGGTCCCTATGGAACAGTGTCTATTCCAAAGGTTGTTTCCTTTCTATCCTCCTCTCCTTCATGCATTACTTCCTCATCTGCGGTCGACACTAGTTCTTGTGGAACAGTGCCAAATTCGCAGGTTGATTCTTCTATGTATCCCTGTTCTAGTTGAATCAAGGGTGGTTCTTTTGTAACACCCCCACTTAATTCGATATTTTTTTTTTTGGGCAGGTGATGTTGTTTCTTACGAAACAACATCACTTTCCATCCCTCTGTCTGATGTTCCTCCTTCCTGTTCTTTATTAATGAAAGTTGATGACTATAAGACAGTCTCAAATTCATGCACTATATCCATAATTTCTTCATCTCTAGGTTCCTCAGGCGAGGCTAGTTCTTGTGTGACAGCCTCGACTGTGTCACGAATTGTCTCCTCCATTCCCATTTCTTCTGGTTCTTCCTGATCAACCTCCATCTCCATTTCTTCCGGTTCTTACTTATCTATTTCGATGTCCTATGAATTTTCTTCGTCTGCTAAACCAACCGAAGAGACTGGTTCTTCTTCCCTAGCAACAATGAAAGTTGCTATCTCTTCTTTCGATGATTCGTAGAGTTCTGCCCAAGAAACTTGAAATCGAACTATTGCATGCATGACCAATAATCGAACTAGTCCATGATTGGAGATAATTGCTGGCATCCGGCACGAATGTCGAGTAGACTGTACCATGTGTTATAACTCTTTTAATAAAAAGAAGGGAATGTTTAAGGAATGCACCTGAGCCTATGGAAATCGAAGGTGAGCTGAAATTTTAAAATGATATTTAAATATATTTGTGTCCCGACCCTCGCAATTTATGTATTTCATTACAAAACATGTGACTTTGTTCCATGGATACGATACAGACTTGTGCTCATATCCTCTACCCAATTGAATGACACTTTCCTCGGCCTACAAAAATATTTCAGGAAACTCTAGGAGAGGAATTATCTGAGCAAACCACTGTTGCCCTTGTTGTCTCAGCCTGCTAACTTCCACAATTACTTCTTCTGTGATAGGAATTTCTAGTCCTCTGACCCACAAGCAATTCTCGTCCAAATTAAGTGAAAACTCCATTTTGATTCCCATGTAAAACCCCTGCAATCTATCTAAGTAGTTATCCCATCCTACATTGACAAAAAATTGCCATACATCTGGGTTGCTGTGGACTAAGACTATATTTTCAGGTTCATGTCGCACAACCAGTCTGCCCATCCTGTGGAGACTGTAACAGCACTCTGGAATAGTAGAACATTGGACAGAGTGTTGGATACCAAATTTGGAAAACACCATGGTGAAAATGAAGGGTAGTAACAGTAAATACAGACGGTAATTATCGAGAAACGAGGAAAATCATGAAAAAGTATGGTAAGTGCAATGAATGGAATAGTAATTATTCCATAT
Organism: Pinus albicaulis; assembly: GCA_034641835.2. Taxonomy (NCBI): domain Eukaryota; kingdom Viridiplantae; phylum Streptophyta; class Pinopsida; order Pinales; family Pinaceae; genus Pinus; species Pinus albicaulis. The sequence goes on from CM076569.1 coordinate 197,428,901, forward strand.
GAGGTGGAAAGGACATGTTGTGGATCCCAATATATATTTAATGATTATATGAAGTATGACAAGGATCGTAGGGTTTAACACACACAGAATTGTAATAATGACTTGTAAAATCATCATTACAACGTCGTTTAGTTATGGTGGCATCCCCCCCAAACTTAAAAATTGTCGTTTGCGGCATTAATGCCTTCACATGGTATATTTAATTAAATCCATAAAAATCAAGTGGGGACGTACCTAGTGACCTACCTGGAGGAAGTGACGGTTGGTAGAATGACATAGTAGTAATGATGCGAATGGAGTAACAACAGTACGAGTAGTAGCATCCAAAGTAACATCATCTGGAGTAACAACAGCGCGAGTAGCAGCATCTAGAGTAACAACATCTGGAGTAACAACATGACAAGTAGTAGCATCCGGAGTAACAACATCTGGAGTAACAACAATGCAAGTAGCAGCATCCAGAGTAACAGCATCTAGAGTAACAACAGTGCGAGTAGTAGCATCGGGAGTAACATCATATGGAGTAACAACAATGTGAGTAGCATCATCTGAAGTAACAGCATGATGAGTAGCAGCATCCAGAATAATAACATCTGGAGTAACATAAGTGCGAGTAACAACATCCAAAGTAACAACATCGTGACTAGCAACAACCAAGGAGTAACAACATCGAGTAGCAGCAATCAAGGAGTAACAACAACATGAATAGCAACAAACGAGTAACAACATCATGAGTAGCAGCAACCGAGTAACACCATCATGATTAAAAACAATCGAGTAACAACATCATGAGTAGCAGAAACTGAGTAACAGCATCATGAGTAGCAGCAATCGAGTAACAACATCATGATTAGTAGCAACTGAGTAATAGAATCATGAGTAATAGCATCATGAGTAGCCGCATCCAAGGAGTAACAACACTGATACTTAGAGGACATTTTTGAGCTTTAAAACATTAATAATTAGTAGTAACTCCTGCAAAAATACAAAAAATAAATAATAATAGTATTTATTCATTTATTTATTTATTATTATTATTATTATTTAGAGCAAGGATCCAGAGGAAGAGTTCTCTGCGCTGATAACCCTCAAACCATATTTCTCAGAGAGATGTTTGATGAAAGCATCCTTGGAGGCTGGGCAGTTGTATAACCTCAGGCGATGTCCATTTTTTATGAATTAAGCATGTGTATCATCAATTATGACTAGCCGGACTATTCCATTATCAAATACAACGTCCACATCGTAAGGTCCAATCTAGCAAGTGCAAAGCTTTCCCTTAAAATCTTTAAAATGGGAGTCATAAAGTAATGCCCAGTCTCCCCTATGAAACACCTTGTTTTTTAAAACTTATCGTGCCATTTCATTCTTTGCTGCTGGATAGCAGTAGTCATCTGGAGAAGCATTTCACGAATTTCATCTAGTTCATTAAGTTGGGCCAATCGGTGTTTCTGGGCATCTGATAGATCCAAACCAACTTCAAGAGCTGTTCCGAGCATACTGATTTCAAATTCTATTGGAAACAACCGGTATTTCCCATAAACCAACTCAAATGGTGAAAACCCAGTTGTGTTCTGCCATGTTGTTCTGTATGCCCAGAGAGCTTCAGGCAGCATCTGAGCCCAATCCCGGCGATGGTATGCCACAGGTTTTTTCAAGATATTTTCCAATGTCTTGTTTGTGCTTTCCACGTGTCCATTCGCTTGGGGGTGGTATGGAGATGTCACCCTGTTCTTGACCCCATATTTTTGCATAAGCTTTTCTATCACGTGTGATGTAAATTGTGCTCCTCCATCTGAAACAATCTCTCTTGGAGTATATAACGAGCAAAAATTTCTTCAAATAGAAAATCGGAAACCACCTTCTTTGTTTCTTTCGCAACATCTTTGGCTTCTACCCACTTAGTCATGTAATCTGTACAAACCAAAATGTGAACCTTTTGCTGGGAGGTTGGGTTGAAGGTTCCAACCAAATCGATAACCCATTTCTCAAAAGGTTTGAGGACTACCTGTGCCTGCCGAGGCATTTCATTAGCTCGATCGAGTTACCCCATATGCTGGCAATTATCACACCTCCTGACGTAATTCTGTTTCATCCCGAAAGATATAAGGCCAGTAAGATCCCATTTGTAGCACCTTATGGCATGTTCTTTTGTTTTCAAAATTCCCGCCACAAGGGCCATCATGGGTAGCCTTTAATATTTCATAAATATCATCCTTAGATACATAGTGCCGAATCTGCTTATCGGCTACTGTATGAAAGAGCTACCCTACCATCCAAGAATATCAGGCACTGTGATGAATAATTTTTCGTTGTTCCCTGTATGACAAATGATGAGGCACCTTCCTTGTAGCAAGATAGTTAGCAATATTTGCATACCACAGAGGTTTATTAGAAATTGAAAAAATATTCTCATCGGGAAAACTATATTCTATAGGTGTGCATTCATCATTGTTATCCATTCTAGACAGAAAATCAACAACTGCATTATCTTTTCCTGGTTTGTCTACTATTGTGATATCAAATTCTTGAAGCAATAGAAACCATATTGTAATACGGCCAGGAGTGATTGTTTTATTCATCAAACACTTTATTTCTGCATGGTAAGTATGTACAAAAGTTGGATACCCAGTGATGTAGTGTTGGAACTAGTGGATAGCATAAATCACAACCAGGAATTATTTCTCCATCACCGTCTAAGTCAATTCAGTATGAATTAAATTATTGTTGACATAGTAAATTGCATACGGTGTTTTGTCTACCTGATGTCCTAAAACAGCTCCTACTATTGTCTAAGAAGCGTCAGCATGTATGTGAAATGGTAATTCCCAATCAGGTCCTCGAAGGATTGGAGCCTTGAAAATCAATCCCTTAATTTTCGTGAAAGCTACTTCACAGTCTTTAGTCACAACAATTTTGCGTATTTTGTTAGAAATTGAAAAAGTGGATGTGCTATTTTAGAAAAAATTTCTATAAAGAGTCTATAACAACCAGCACAATCAATAAATCTACGTACCTGTGTGGGTGTCTTGGGTACTGGGAAGTGTAATATTACCTCTACTTTAGCCGAATCAACTAGAATTCTAGCAGCTGAGAGCAAATGTCCCAACACTATTCCTTCTTCCCTCATCATATGGAATTTGACTATACTCAGAGATACATAGGTATGCTTACATCTTTTAAGTACTTTATCTAGATTCACCAATCCCTCTTCAAATGAGTTTCCATATGGAGTGAAATCATCCATATATATTTCAATACTGTCATCGACCAAATAATAAAAGTTTCCTAGAATTTCCCTTTGGAAGGTTGCAGGAGCATTACACAGGCCAAATGGGAGGACCCTGTATGCAAAGGTCCCCCATGGGCATGTGAAAATTGTTTTATCTTGGACTTCCAGGGCTATCTGGATCTGGTTATATCCGTTGAATCCATCTAGGAAAAAAAAGAACTTATTCCCAGCCAAGGTGTCCAGGAATTTGTCAATGAATGGCAAAGGGAAATGGTATTTTTGAGTTGCCTTGTTTAGTTCCCTGTAATCTACACAGATCTGCCATTTACCCTTCCTTTTAGGAATAATAACTAGTGGAGATACCCATTGGCTATCTGAGATGGGGTAAATGAAACCTACATCCAATCATTTTTGTAATTCTTCTTTGATAATGTTCTTTAGAGCAGGATTCATTCTCCGTTGGGGCTGTCTCATAGGGCGGAAATCTTCCCTAATATAAATATGATGAGTACATAAGTTAGCAGGGATCCCCTTCATATCGGTATAATCCTAGGCAAAATCTTCCTGGTGGTCTTGAAGGACTTTTAAAAGTTTCTTTGTCTGGGATTCATACAGATTGGGGTTGATATTGAGTTTTTTCCCCAGTTCAATTTTAATAGGAATACTATCATGGGATGGGGTTACGAGAATGTCTTCAATTTCACCTTCTGGTTCAAAGTTTTCCTTCGTCTCACAGCTCATAGCAGATTCTAAAATTTGTTGAGTTGAATTGGAAAAAAAACTGGGATCATTAATAAAAGTGTTAATGGCATTGTCCTTAGTTTCTGCTTTGAATTGAAGGGCCTATCCAATAGTGAGGATTTGTCTAACTTCTTCATTTTCAGGTACATGCTCTTCTATTGGTAGAGTTTTCTGACTAGCTAAAAAATTTTCAGATGGGTTGGGTTCCGCCAGACGGTAGATATTAAGATTATTTGTAACCGTCCCATTTGATATAATCATATGCCCAAATCGGCACCCTATGTAGGCATCTGCGGTTGTGAGCCAAGGTCTTCCCAAGATCAATGGGTGACCACGAACTGATGATCGTGTCTGTAACATAATGAGGTCCACAGGGTAGTGCCATGAATCCACCAAAATAGTCACATCTTCCAATTTCCCTACCAGTTTAATTGTAGACCTAATCTATTTATTGTTTCGGAGGTAATAATATTGATGGCAACACCCAAATCCACCAGTATGTTTGGGTTTTCAACCCCATTGAGTTTTACTATTAGAATTGGGTTTCCTGGGTCTCCATATTGTACAGGCATGGTATTTCCTAGCATGATGTTAGATAGTCTGCCCATCACATGAATGGTTAACGGATCCCTTGGTTTCTTCCCAGGTTTCTTAAAGGAGTAATCTTTGAGAGTTTTTGCATATATAAGTACATACCTCATAGCATGTAGCAAGGGTATTTTGACAAAAATATTTTGAAATTCCCCCAGGAAATCAAACTCTGCTTGAGGTTTTTGTTTATTCAAGGTCAGTCTTTCAGGATATGGTGGAGACGTTGGATGGACTTGATTAAGAATAGGTTGGGGAGGTGTCCGATTTGTCATGTTTTGGTCTGGTTTAACCCAAACTGTCCTATGTTTTGGTTCTATAACTCCATTGTCAATTTTTTCTATGATAATAGGTGAAGTGGGAGCATTTAATACCCACCCAGATCGTAAGTTTATTTCATTAATTCTTGCAGTAGAAATGCTATAATATGGAAGGTTAAGAGTGTCTGTTTGTTGGACCCATTTATTATTAGGATTTGGGCTGGGCTGGATAGGAAGCTGGTCAAAGGGCTGGTCAAAGGGCTGGGTTTCCTAAATGTACATTGGAGGGTAACTGAAGTTTATGTTGAGGCTTAGATTGGGGAAATTGCACAGTAGGAGAGGGTCCACACCAATTCTGATTCCATGAAGGATTCGAACTAGTCTAGGGAGCCCATTGTTGCCTGGGGGGGTATTGATACTGAGACCACATATGTGAAAAAGGTACTGGCTAGGGATCCATATTAAAATTATTAAAATAATAAGATGGGTCCTGAGGCACCTAGATTCATAGCTAGTGGTCGAGGTTTCCATGGCTTTTTCGGCCCCATGAAGTACAATTGATATACGGCATTTTATTCAATTTCCCCTTCAAAAAATGCCTTCAGTCCTGGTAAGGAAGGGCATGAGCTGGTTGCATGAGTCTACTCACAGATGGCACAGGCTTCCACTGTGTTTAATGGGCATTCTTTCCAAGGATGCTTCTTTCTGCACTGTGGGAAAACTATAGCCATAGTCTTCTATAACTCCATTTTCTTTTGTTTTGCTTGCAGAGTGTCCATCTAGGCGGATAATGTGCTCGGGATATCAGTACTTAAGTTATCGAGTAGGTTTCCGATTTCTGCCTTTGTAAACCCTTCACTAGAATTATTTAATGACCAAATTCTTTGTCCACTCCTTGCAGACCCCTTAAATCACAAGTCACAAATGGTGTCAAATTATTCTTTTGAAACATCCCTCTTTCCTACTATATTCAAAAGCTGCAGGGAATCTTCCCTCAGTGCCCGAAGAAGGATGGTTTTCAGGATACCTTTATCTAGGTCACTATGGCCTGATCTCTGTAGTATATATTTTAATCGTTCCACACAATATTTCATGTTCTCCTCTTCCTTTTGTGCAAACTTAAAAATCTCCTCCTTGATATCACGGGATTTACAGTAGTCCTAGTATTTTTCCGAAAATACTTCTTTGATCGCATCCCATGAGGAAATAGTCCTTCCTCCTAAACCCATGAACCATCGTAGGGCTGTCCCCTTTAAGGTTGTTACACCATTTTTCTGGTCATCTAACTCATTATCATTAGATGAACCCAAGTACACCATGTAAGACCAATTTTACCCTAAGTAAAATTGCTTTCACCATGTCAAATAACATTTGTTCATATTTCCTGGTCACATTTAACCCAAAACAAGGAAATTAATTAAATAAATCATTATTTATTTAATTATTTCCTAGGAATAACTTATTTAAATCATTATTTAATAGCATTCCTAGTTAAATTTGACTAAATCATTTTTAAATAATTAAATAAATCATTATTCATTTAATTATATCCCCATCATCTCCCTAAAATAATAAATAAATCAATTATTTATTTCTTGTTTATAAATAAAGGAATTGACCTAAGTCAAAAGACCTTTTCCCTCCAACAAATATAATAAAATATTCCTAAAGGGTGGTTCTAGAATTTGATTAATAATATTTTATTCATGCAACAAGTTCTAGACAACCCTAATATTTTGTTATAAATAGGAGGGTTTTCCCCATTCATTAGTCATCTTCATTGCATTAGATCACACTAGATCTACTCTTGGTCACCATTTTTCCATTTTTGCTTTATGAGCTCCCATTGAGTTCTATTTTTGTCAGGGTTTTTTACCACAATAAGAGAGAGGAATTTTAGATCTCAAACACTGAGAACTTTCAAGAACTCATCCCATTGAGGAGAATCAGAAAACACCTTTCTTGTTTTCCTCTCAGGTGCCCCATTGTTTAATATAATATAAAACATTCTTTTAAATACATTGTTCTTGTCTTGTCTATTGGATGCATGGAGCCATATTATATTTTATCTGCTTAATGTCTTTTGTGCTTAGATCTGGATTTGTGCAACAGACTTAAAGATATTTTACAGCCATAATCGATGTTAGGGCTATTTGTTATGCATAGCTAAAGTGATCTTTTACGACGAAAGATTCATACTAACAATTGGCGACTCCACACGGGTTTTCTTTTGCGACCATTGTCGTTTCATATATTCCTGCATATCCAGCTGTTTCAGACCCTAGGGTTTATCTTCCATTTTCTGTTTTTCCTATTTTTATGGTGCTTTCCACCTCTAAAACCATCAAACAGTCAAATTTTTAACTTCTGTGTGTTTCTGGCCTTATTGCGCAAGTGACAGACATCAACCGCAGCTGAGATGACAAATTTTTCTAAAATCTGCCGCCGAGAGAGCCGGATCTACAGGTTGCAATTATCGGCCCAAAAAGTGCGACCTGAACCTGAGGATGCACTTTTCTGCCCCAAACCTGTGACTTGGACTAAAAACAGGTCAGAACCTGCAACCTGCACTTTTTCTGCCAATTTTCCAGTACTTTTTCTGGGTTTGTCTCAAGCTTCTGTCAGGGTTTTCCAGCCTCTGTCTCTGCCCGTTTAGACCTGTTTCTGATCTGTTTCACTCAACTAAGTGGGAATATTTCCCCTTAGGGCTCTAGTACCCTCAAATTTTTGTGGGAGAGTTTTTTCTTTTTCAAAAGTCTGAATTTCCAGATTTTCAGCCTTATTGCTTTCAGATCTGATACCTTAGTTTCAAATCCCTTTAGATCAGCTCTCCTCCCTTTCAAATCACCTCATTTAGTTTTTTTTGGGTTCATTTCTAGGGCCACCTCCTTGTCCCTCCTCTTTTTAGCTTATCTCCTCCTTTTTAGCAGCAACCTTGCCTCTGCCTCTTTGCTGTTCTCTGCACCTCTTTTCAGCAGATTTCCCCTTTAGATCCCTGTCCCTCCTGACCTTAGATCTATTGACTTCTTTTTAGAATAATTTTCTTTGTTTTTTCCCTCTTATAGACTATTTTTGAGAGACCCGCCTTCTTGGGTTAGATTGATGCATTGGTATCTGTTAATTTTCTGTTCTTTTAGTCTTATTTACTACAGATTTATTTTCAGTTATGCAACACACTTTTTCTTTTACTCTCAAAATGTCTGGGTTTAAACAATTAAAATTAACGCATGCCACACACTGACCCTAAGTGAATAAGAGCCTGGTTAACACCGCCTGGCAAAGACTTTAAAATCAATTGTCACTGCACCCCTCCGCCCTTGACCTCACTTGATTTTGTCCCTCCCTGCCCTTGTTGGTTTTTCTTCTTCCCGTCCTCATTTCACCCCCAAGGCGCTTCTCCCAGAGACTTCTTGGCCTTCACCCTTAGTTTCCGATCGGTCAACTTCCTCTTTCCCGTCATCCTCGAGTAAGTCCTCCCCCGAGTCCGCACTACGAGTCTTCCTCTGATTGTTTAGGTTCTCCCCCTACTTCTGATTCTCCCTCTCTTACCTTCACCATGTCTAGTTTAGGACCTAGCACTAACCCCAGTTCTACTGCTGGGTCCGTTTCTAGTGGAACCACTATGGGACCTACCTCGACTACCCCATTGCTCCCTTATATGGCCGGCCTCAGTCTCCCTGACTTCAATCAGCTCATTAATGACCCTATTCGCCACGATGTTAGTTGGCCTGCTATGCCAACCAAGCTTCCCTCCGACATTCCCAAGTTCAAAGGCCTTGCTAGCGAAGATCCCTCCAACCATATCCGATCTTTCCACATGTGATGTTCCTCCAATTCCATCACCGATGACTCCATCCGTCTTCGTTTTTTCCAATGCACGCTTACCGGCGAAGCTTCTAAATGGTATGTTGATCAAGCCACCTCTTCCCATACCACCTTTTCGACCATTTCCCAAGCCTTTTTATCCTATTTTCAGCATCCTCTCCGATACGACACTGGCACTTAACTCTTAACCTCTTTTCATCAATCCTCTTCGACCTGCCTTTTTGCTCATGTCCAAGAATGGTGACAAAGACGGAGCCTGTGTCGCACCCCCACCTTTGAAGATTGGGTTTACATGGACTGGTTCCTTTTCTCTCTCTTACCTCCCATTGGCAAAGATGTTGCATCCCATTTTCCCCAAACCAAAGAAGCCGCCCTCCAAATCGCCATGAAATATGACCTCATCTACGCCCAATCCGGTTATGATTATACTGTCCTTCCTGACCTCCCCAAGCCCGGTGGTCCTAATACCTCTGGGGCATCTCACTCTACCGACGGTATCATTGGAGCCCTGTCACATACCTCTCCTCAACCTCCTGTGGGCTATGGTTTCCCTCCAGGAGGGGCCAGCCCCTCCGGCAGGTTCCCCCCTCCAGGTAACATGTATCCAAGATATGGCATGCCTCCTCCTTTTTTCCACCCTCCTGCTTACCTCAATGTTGCCCACCCTACCCCATATCCGTACCTACGACCTGTTGTCCCAGCTCCTCCAGCATTTGGACCTCCCACTCCTTTTCCTTCTCCACCCCCACAACCGCACCTACTACCCCCTCCAGGGCAAGTATTCACACAACAAGGGGCACCTAATTTTCTTCCTTCTCAAAGAAAGAGAAAAGGAAATCAATCCACTTCTGGTAATCATGGATCCAATCCTTCCAGTATTGACTCTACCACTGCCAACCAACCACAGGGCTCCCAGCCCAAGCCGGACATGCCACTTTGCACCAATAAGCCCTGTTCGTGTTGCGGTGTTTATGGTCATTACACTCACGATTGTCCCTTATTACCACAAATGCAGCAGATGTGGGAGTTAGATGACCAAAAAAATGGTGTAACAAAGGTAGTAGGAAATATTTTTATTTTCTGAGCATCGGCGATATAATCATACCCTTGACAAACAATGTCAAACTTGAAGAGGAATGTATCAGGGTCTTCAGAAGAAATCCCATGAAAGTTAGGCGGATTCATTAAAGGAATGGGCTTCATCGGTGCATCACCTATAATGTTTCCAATTGGAAAATCAATAGAAGAACTTGCAGGTGCCATAAATATTCTCCAATACTCACCTAAGATTTCAATTGGTTCTGTGACTGGTACTTGGGGTGTTTCGACTATAGAAGGTTTCATTGCACTCCGTTGGTCCCTTGGTGACGCAAAATCCTTCAAGAACTCTCTTTCCAAATCGGAATTTCTTAGTTCAACTGGAGGAGGCTTTACAGCACTCCCTTGGTCTCGTGGTGACAAAAACCCTTTCAGAGGTTCTTCTTCCCAATTGGAATTGCTTAGTTCTTCCCACCCTCTGCTTGTTATTTCTTCCCCTTCTACTAACAGCAGGGATGTCTCTTCCACTGATACCTTATTTATTGCTTCTTCCACCCTCGAAAAAATTTCCCCTGGTACCGTGGATGGCACTGGCTGTTCAACCGACTGCCCTTCGAAATTTTTCTGAACCCTTACCCTAACAGAAGTGTGAGAGGATGCTTCAGATTTTTCCTTTTCGATGATCTCCTAGATATACGTCTTCCTCCCTAGGTGCTTTCCTTTCTTTGGGGGTCTTCCTTTTCCCCTCTTATTTAGATATTTTTTCATACAATTGGTGAGAATAATTCATCAAAATAGCAAAAATGCTCAAGATCTGGAATAGGACAGATAACTTCCTCCCCGGGACGAGAGAGTAGGTTCAAATAGAAAATCAAATAAACTAAAAGAAAATCAAAGTTCATGACCTGAAGTAGGGTAATCAAATACCCTCCCCATGACGAGAAGTTGGCCCTTTCAGAAAAATAATCAAAAAACAGAAAAGTTGAATATTATGCTCAGGACTTAGAGCAGGGTAACAAATACCCTCCCTAATAGGAGAGATCGATTTTAAAAAATCAAAGCAAGGAAAAAACAACACTCTATGCTCAGGTTTTAGAGTAGGGTAAAGGATGCCCTCTCTAAGACGAGAGATCAGTTATAAAGAAAACAATAAAAGGAAAAAAAAACAGAACACTACGCTCAGGACTTGGAGTAGGGCAATAAATTCCCTCCCCAAGATGAGAGATCTACCCTTAGATCAATTGCAGTTCGTGTTTTTTCACCTTGTTATCCTTCCCCAGCAATGACGCCAAAATGTTTGTGTCCAGATGTGAACAAATATTCAAACCCCTTTTCCACATAAATTATCAACTCGGGGGTGTTAGCTATTTCGAGCCTAACGTGCATAGTATGTGCAAGAGAAATCACATAACCTACTATTGAATTATAGGCTTTAATTAATGAAAAATCAACTACTGTAACAACAATTAAAATGGATTGTAGAATTAAAAAGGCATTTACAACAATTGCATAATTATACTGAAACAGTAGTTACAAAACCAAACTGAAATATAACATCAACAAAAGAAAGATAACGCAGCACCTGATCAGAAGAGTGGGCCCAAATCTTTGATCAGGGCTGTGGCAAACTCATAACTTATAGGTGGAACAACAAAATAATGTGCCTTCAATTGATTAGAAAATGCTTCTGTTACAAAATTTGCCCTTCTTACTTAACCCTGATTCATAGCCTAAAGACCCTCTTTATACAAATGTTCAAGAAATCGTAGATTTCCTATAAAAACTAAATATCTACAATTTAACATCTGTTACAACAACAACCTAGTTTCCAAAAGGAAACCATGAAAATCCTGAAATATCGTTGGGGTAAAACGGAGTTTGTTGTGTTGTAGTAGCAAGTAAAGATAGTGCTAGAAATTAGGAGCTGCTCCATGGCTCACTGCTATAATCTCTATTATTTTACCAAATCTGTAAAAATATCAGAGTTAATGCTTGAAAAGTTAAAACCTCCATGACTATTACTTCATTAATCAAATATTCCATGTAAGATAGTGGAAAGGGGTTTACCTCATGTATTTTAGAACAATTAATGATGCAAAGAGATAGAAAGGTGGGCGAAAATGGGAGAGAAAAGTATACAAATTCGGTACCCAACAAGTGTCTAGTCTTGCTAATCACAAAAAAAGTATGATTTAATTTTTAAACTCGTGTCAACCCTGACACTACCTTCTTCTCCATAATTCAGTATACAAGTTTAAATAAATTGAACTTTTAACAATAAAAATCATAGAAATAAGAAAAATACCACCTTTCAAATGTATCAATACACACTCTCCCACTTGGAGTTCTCGAAGGTTGAAATTTTATCTCCATATTCAGATGATACATTTAAGGCTTCAAATTGCAGCGAAAACCCCCAAATCAGGAGAAGAATATCTCAATTAAAACTCGAAAAAGAGAAAACCTAGATATGATATAATAAATTCATGTTAAAAATATAGTTGAATATAGAGGGTAGAGAAGAATAGAAGGGTATGGAATTTACTCCAAAATAAAAAATATTATTAGCAGAGAAAGAGCACCAAACTCTATCCCGAACTTGGAAAGGGAGAATAGCGGCCCGAAAATAAATTTTAATAGGTCCAATTAGATTTTAGGGTAGCCGCCAAATTTTATTTTAATAGGTAGTAAAATATTATAAAGAAATTGCTATGGTCACTTTAGCTTTTATTAAGTTTTATTTTTATTTGATCAAAAGGAGGTCATTTGCTATTTTTATTTGAGCAAAAGAGGTCATTTCACATAGAGGAATAAATTTTAATAGGTCCATTTAGATTTTAGACTAGCCACCAAACTAGATTTTAATAGGTAGTGAAATCTTATAAAAAATTGCTATGGTGGCTTTGGTTTTCATTCAGTTTTATTTCTATTTGAGAAAAAGGAGGTCATTTCACATAGAGGTTATATGTAATGATGTTGAAGACCCAAAAATTAATAATGTTATTTTAATTATGGCATTGATAAAAACTATATTAGATCTTTCCTACTATAAGTAAGTGTGTTCTTATAAGGAGGGAAAAGGACATGAGCTTTACATATATGGGAAATATCTATCAACACTTAAGGAGGTGAAAATTATCTTCAAATATGTGAATAATGTTATAATAAACTTAAGTAGTTGTAGGTAGCCCATTATTTTTGAGGAAGTTCACTTAGAGCTTAAAAATACCCTATTAGAAGTTAGCCATAGCTTAAAAGGCCTTCACATGTGTTGTTAAGAGAGACATGGAATAAATTATGACTGAAGGAAGAAATGGGTACAATATTACGAGTGTATATCACCTACTCAAATCACCAAGAATATACCCAAACCCTAAATATGACACACTTCTTTGAGAAAAATTATGAAACACCATGGAATAACTCATATTAAAACTTGTAGCCAAAGAACCAATATTTAGAACATGGTGTTTAAGTGAACACAATAAAAATAGTACACATTGGACATAATATCATATACACATGGATCATACATATCCAGCTAAATGTGGTAGCCAAAGGAACCTCTTCCTACACCTAGTTTCCTTGATGGCTAAGGCAAGGTGTCATCAAACCAATGATACATCCATGAACTACATATATATTTGTATACCTTATATGGAAAATGAACAATGTGATAGAAATCCTAGGGGTTGAGATGACAATCAAAATTTTAAAATATCCTCTAAAATCCCACATAAAAAATAGGGTAACAGATCATATGACATCCAACTTGTGATCTATGGTGGGAAATCCTCAAAGTATCTTTGAATAAATATTTCTCATTGAGGCCGAGGTCAAGAAGAGTTACAATGCCTCACTAATTTGGTAGTTGAAGAAGTTTGAATATTGGTTTTTCAATTTGGCCCTAAGTAGGCAAGGCGACATGGAAGGAGGTGACTCCCTTAGAAGAGTTCTAAAGAGGAAGGCCAAATAAGGTCGTATTCAAATATCTACATCAAATGACCTCCCTCATAAAAAGTTCTAGACATGTATTTAAGGAATGTAGATAGTGACCCATCCAAATGTTGATAAAGACAATAGAACATCCCTTGAATCTCATAGTAAATTGGGGCATCTACAGATGAGGTGACCCTTTAATTCTATCTCATGTATATGGAAAACCTGGTAGATGTTATTAAGAAGAGGAAGGCCATTATGATTAGTTTCAACTTGAAGTGAATGCAAACCTACTTTGAATGCACCAAGGGGGATTTGAAGGGAAATATCTGGTGCTTTGTTCTGTATGTGGTTAAATAAAAAGCCCCCTTTTCATTTGCATGAAGTGTTCCTTGTATAAATCCATGTTAGAGTCAAGGCCCTAAAAAGATGAATTCTAATTAAATTGAATTTATTGTTTATAAATAACCTCTCTAAAAATATTTTTGTTCTCCCCTTTTCTCAAGGAAAGCATTTTGAAGGGGATCCATGCATTGAATTAATTATCAAGAAATCCTTTCCACCATTCCACAACATCATCCATAGGAGAGAATGCAAAAAACCTTTTTGTGACATATAAGTGTCTCTCTCCTCCAATTCTAAATGTCACACTCCTAATTTTCCCCAGTGATACAAGGAAAAAACAACATTATTTCCTTGGAATGCAAGATTGCTATCAATGGATTTTTCTAGAATTTCATGTGAAGCTTCATTAATTTGAGAGAATTCAAGTGGTTTGTAGATGTCATCTAACCATGGTGTGACGATATATATTAAAAATAAGGAACTTATATCATCAATAAACTAAATACTTGAGCTACATAACTTGTGTAACTGACATGATAATTTGTATACCTTTCTTCTATAATATATTTCCAATCTACTCTAGTAAAAAATTTCCTATGAGGATGCAGTTGTAGAATATCTCTTTAAAACAACCTCCTTATATAGAGTCACCAAGTGAATTTTTAAAACTTTTAATTGTAGGACCATCAATATATGAATGTAAAAATTCAAGATATGAGGAAATGGGCTTTATCCTTGGAAATAGTGCCAAACTGTTACCACCCAAGTTGTCACTTAAGATAAAAATCCCTAACTATAAATGTGAAACCCCAAGGGAAACTCAAAAATATTACCATTTTCACCTAAGTGGTATCTTCCCTCACATTAGGTTGGCTCTTCTCCAATACAAGGGGGGAATCCCTATGGTAATCTATGTCCAAAAAAATGTGCCCATGTTGATCTTCTTAAATAGGTTTTCCACAGATGTCGAAATTATGGGATATCCTTGAATCCAAATAATTCAATCGTCAGAATTTATGAAAGAAATATACCTAGGAACATAGTGTCAAAGGAATGCATCAAGATCGATCCAACCATCATAGAAGAAATTCAATAAATCCCACTACCTAGAAGCAAGAAATTAGTGCAACCTCCATTTGACAGAATAAATTTCATCAAGAGGTACATACTAAATTTTGTAAATATTACCAAACCCATATCAAATTTGTTCAAGGACTAATATCTTAAATGGGATGATGAGACCATGAAGCAATTCCAAAAGATAAAGTAAGATATTGTCATGTAATGTTCCTAAGCCAAAATATGTTGTTTCTAATTCACAAAAATTTAAACCTCTTTCATCCATTTATTCAAAGATTTCAAAGACAAAAGTTTCGTCAAATACTTGAAAGGCAAATCAATGAACACATGAAATAGAGATATAAAAGGGAAAAATGATGATTCTTATTAGCTTGATCTGAAAATTTACAATCCATTGTTAAACCTGACTTATAGATCTCGAAACAATGAAATAACTCGGCCTATAGAAGAATTTGATCTCAATCTTCCAAAACATTGGAACCTTCAACAAATTTTCCTACTCTTCGCTTAAGGATATGACCTCAAAAAATTATAATCTCGTCTCGACTCAATAATTCAACCTCTCTATTAAAAAATCCACCTCCCATATAGATTCAGCTTCTTCATAAATATGGTCACAATACTTGATGGGATTGGTCTTCCAGTAACTGAGTCTTTCCTCAAGATAATTCTGCTAATGCTGAACAAATTCTCCCTCCGATTCAAATGAACTTTACCTTCTAATAAATGTTTCTGCAACTCATCCTCACAGTAAATGTGTCCTTGGACAACAACAGAAATGATGTTGATAGGCCCTTTGACTAGCTAAAGAGTAGCAAGGCCTCAGGCTCATTCTAAACTTTCCCTTCTCAGTGCAGTACACCAATTGCAGCTGCCTAGCCCCGCCAGTTGAACTCACGACTGTAGGATTCGAAGGACTTGTAGGACACATATCGAATTTATTTTTCTTACCTGACGTTGTGAGTGTTTGGAACCCCTGCATATGTATCATCTTTGCTACTGACAACATAGACGAGGTGCACCTTCTCTGCTAGGCTCCCCTGCAATTAAACAACAAACAAGTTGAGTATGGTGAATAGAGCCACATTTTTTCAGTTGGTGGTTTAGATATAAATAATACATAATGTGGATTTTCTCTAAAAATGGATTAGAGCAAGAGAAAATTATAACTACATAAACAACAAAGGGTTTGAAAGTACGTAATACGAGGGAAAAATATGTCTGACCACCTTGAATGGACCAAAGATGTTATGGTTTCATAAAGTGAGATGGTTACTTAAAAAGGAAAGATAAACAATTTTTTTCCTCCTAATGGGGTATAAAAAGTAATCATAGAATTTTTGTTATATCACTCACCTTAATTTCATCAAAACATGCAAAATAAAGTTGATAAGAGTAGATGGAGGAGATGTTTTTAGGTGAAAAAAATGTATATATCGGTTTTACTCATGGTATTTGGATTGTTGGAAGAAATTATATATCACATGAATTTGTGTTTTCTTTTTCTAATTTTGGTGCACTCATATCTCTTTCATGGTGAAAAGGCCTATATAATATTTTCTATTAATGACATTTTTCTCTTTTCCGATCTATATAAAACAATAAAAAACTTATAGGTAGTTAAATTTTTAATCTTTATTCTATAGAGGGTAATTGGTACACCATCTCTAAAAGTTACATCATTATGCTAAAGTGAATTGTCTCGATAAATATGTGGATCGATGTGGACTGTGGGCTTGCCCCAATTGTTTCCCATTTATTTCTCCGAACATGGCTTGTTTGAGTAGTAACGAGGAAAATTGTCCAAATCTTCGGTCTATTTCTTGATATACCTAACCATAGAGTTCTCTTTTTATGGGCTCACATAGGTATCGATGGATGAATAACCTATGGATGCATGTGATAGAATCCAATTCATGTAATATTACTTCTTCTTCTTTTTTACTTAATATATATTTATTAAAAAAGTAAAAATAAAATCATCTTTGAAATTTTAATCTAAATAATAAAAGAGTGAACATATTTTATACACCAAAATTGTGTGTTCAATTTATTTAACAATTTAAAAGTACATATATAAATAAATAAGATATATATATTTTTTTATAAATACGCGCTATCTTGGCACATTAAAAACTTGTTGAGGAAATTTCAATTGTGCTCTAACTTAAAAAATATTGTTGACCAAAATATTTCATCAAGTCATGATATAACAACCTCCTAAAAACACATAAGAAGAATACACATGTTGAAACCAACTCTACATCACAATTATCAATACATTAAGAGGGCCAAAATATTTTCATGTATGATCATACACATCACATAATATTCTAAATGATAGGTAGAAGTTAATAATCCCAAATTTCACCCTTATTGAGTTGGAAATGTCTTTATCCTTTTTAGGTAAGCCTTAATCATCATCTTCCATTGGTTCAATGCATTAACGACACTCTCGATGAATAAAGAATATTAATGATCTAAATTCTAATTTTTGTCTCATTCCTCGATCATGTAGAGATTACCAAATTGTCAGCATTCACATAAAGGAGTAGCAATCCACCGAAATAGATGGGTACCTAATGAATGCAACTACTGACCCACTAATATATCCTTCAAGTAAATGGTCCATTCATATTCTCAATGAAATCCACCTAAATGTATAGGAAACTTTAGGTTTTGGCCTATCACACCCCTAGAGTTTACAACCAACACAATCCACTCAAAGAGAATTCAACTGACACATCGCCCATACTCTATCAGTGGTTGTGCACTACATTAAAAATTTTATCCTTATCATAAAGGACACATGGATAATAAGTATTACTTCTTACGAGGGTAATACAATAATACGCCCTTTACATAATACATATATAGATATGGGTACATACTATTTACATGCTCCATATCATGGAGGTAATAAGTAAACGTTTTTATAATATCACATGTTATTACAATACTCCTCCCAAATACCAACTCTAAGATAAAGCTCGATAACATCAATGGCCAATATACATAATCTACACACACCATGTTAGACTTCCTCCAAATATAAGATGTCATTCATCTTTCCATATGGTCCTCATTTTGATTCAATATAATAAAAGGTGTACCTTGTTTTTCCATCTCCAACCAATCTCCATTGCTACCACAAGCAATATCATTGTCATGGTTTGGATGAAATTACAAAAACTCTCTATTATGTCTAGAACATCATTATGTCTTCCCTGTTCCAATTTCATAATTCCAAAATATCTACCATTAACACTTGTCTTCAAAAAACATTTCTTTAATTCATATTTCACCACTATAATAACCACATAATGACCAACCACTAGTTATCCATTGTAGAAACTTTCTAACATCTCTACATAAAATTCTTCATATATGCTCATCCATTATTATTTAATTATAGGATTGTAAACTCAAACAACATACAAATTGGAGACCAATCATACATTTTGGTCGAACATTGGGACAACACAAAATAATCAGGAACTTATTGTACTCTAAGACCTAACATCAACCTAACTATAAACATTGAACAATAAGGAATTTTATGAACATACTTCCATCTCTCAAGACGCCTATGTACCCAAATAATGTTCCTACTAATTCTTTAGGAAAATGTTTTAGATATAGAATGCATCCAGATTGGTCTTGCTATCTATACTTACTAATCTAAGGAATTATGACACCACATTCATTGAACAAAGATACAACCTCTTGCCATATTTCCCTTTTAGATTCAACACCATATCAAGCAAACCCAAGAATGGTCTTTACATGAAAAAGTGTTTCATTGCAAGGCTAAAATAATCAACAAGAGATAATGGTGCATGTGGCTAAAATATTTTCCATACATACTTCGCTAGGGTCATGAACATACTTGGAATATTCATATACATCTTCAAATTATGGATTCAAAATTCATCTTGGATATTAATTTGTTTCCTTTTACTTTTTTGAATCATTAACTTTAATAAAATGATTTCACTCCCATATTGGGTTAACTAAGATCAATACACTTTTTAAGTTTTGACTTCAAGAAATTTTTATCACCACCATTAAAGTTCTACATCAACATGTATAAAAGGAATTTGATCTAAGGATTTAATCATATTATCAAAATTCATAAGGATTTCTTACAATACGTTCTTTCCTATCAAGCTAACCATGGCCAATTATTAGCCATAGTGGAAATTAGATTTGGTTTGTTCTTGAAGTCACCCACCCAAGGGATGTGAATTCTAGGATTCATTGAAGACGTTGATATATACCACATGACCCTAGCCACACAAGCTTATAATTTCTTTCAATAACATGTATACATGGAGTGCATGTTATTTTCTATTACAATATTTCCCCAAATCCAAAATAAATTTACCAATAGAAGATAAAGAAACATATGAAGAGAGAGTACTTGAGGGTGGCATCATAAAAGTAGTGGCTAAGTGTAGTTGTGGTTGATCAAATTTGTGCTCCATGGAAGCCCCATGAATTATCATAGGTGTTTTAGGGAATTTGATGCATGGGCGGACGAAATACACTATGATTAATAGGGAGGTTGCTTTCCTACAAGAAATTCATGTGTCAATTGGTTTGTCAAATGTTAGTGGAACAAACTCAACATATAGTAAACGAAGTAAAATGGAAACATAACATGCTACATAAAAAAAAAAAAACAAAATAACATCTTCAAGAACACGCCCAATTGAGAAAACACACTAATAACTCAAATGGAGAGCTCTTTCCCTTTATTATGTGTTGGTAGTAGAAGAAGATAGAATGCTAAATATTGTGTAATGGATCCTTAGAGCTACGTAGCCCCAATATCAAAGACAAGGGGGTCTCTTCCCATCAAGCTTTCAGCAAGCCTCTCTTCCCTCTCGAAGTATGGTATATCAACGAAAATGTGGTGAACTCTTCTCTCTTGGATTGAGGTGTTGGATGACCAACAAATGAATCCTTCCAATCCTCTTGTTTTTTGACAACACAAGTTGGTTTTCTTCTGAGAAATTTGGCTAGCATAAAAATGTGTTCACATGTTTCTCTTCCCATGGTTGGCTTTTATAGACAAATTTAAAATTTTCCCTCCCTCTCTTGGTACAAGATGGGTGTTGACACAAGAGTGGGGGGATTATTCCTTTGTGTGTTGTACTAAAGCCTCAAGGTGGCTCCAAGCCAGTTGTACTTGGCTAGCTTGATTGAAAACTTTTTTTCTCCAAGTGTGCCAAGTGGTCTCGGATGGTGACTTTCCGCATCCTCGGGACCACGTGGCTATTTGAAGGATATCCACGATGATATTCATGGGTATTGAAGAAAAATCCGCAATGATCACCTGGCATAAGTTCTTCCTGCACATAGTTCAATAAGTTTTCCTACTTGACCTTAGAACAAGTTAGGTTTTTCATCTACTATAATGTATTTCTTCCCTATAAATCTTTATTTTTACCTTTTTCTTCACATTTTATAATGTCTTTTTCTTATACGATTTTCTAGTGTTAACAGTTTCCCCCTAATGTATGAGGTCTAGGAAGAACTCTATAACCGAAATACATTATAGTTTCTTTTTCTGTGTAATCCTTTCAAGAGAGAGAGAGAGTAACTTGCTTGAAAACTGAGGTTAGAGACCCCTTGGCATGAGTAAAAGAGGTATTGTGCTCTGTTGGAAACCTCCAATTATACGAGGTGGGAATGTCTCATGCTCGTGATGTTTTGATTAGTTAATCTTATCTGACAGGTAGAGTTATGTTTGTGTCACCTGTGTGGTATTGACCTACTATTGGTTGATGACGATGGTTGTTGATGCCCTTAGGGTGTTTTTTCTTTGAAAATAGCCTTATTGTGGTGCCCACATGCATAATATTGGTATGACATGTTTTTTTTAGAACAAATTCTCATTTTATGCATGGGTATCTAACTAGTGGGGACCTTCTCGTGTAATAATTTCTGAAAGAGATGCTTATTGTGGCATGGGTATTCGATGAATTCTGACATAGTGCAACAGTTATGAAGTACGATACCATCTTTACATGTAAGTTTATGTTGAAGTCAAACATTAAGAGGATCGATGACATCAATGGAAAATGATGACTCCCATAGTGCCATATGAGGATTCCCCAATTGAGGTGAGGGGCCATCCAAGGTACTGCATCCCTCTTGGAAAATGGTTGTTGAAGTCAACAAGAAGGAAGTACCAACCGATCGAGAGGAGTAATGATGCAAGGGACTAGGGTCTCTGATGTACCAGGGTGGGGTGTGATAGGTTAACTCAGGCACGATGATGAGAAATAGTTGTAACTGATGATGGTAGTTCAATGGACAGAGGTTGGAGCTTGTAAATGCAAGTGGTGGCAGTCACACCAATTTCTAGTGAGGAGATCCCTAGAGTTAATAGGACGCCCAAGGTGGGTGTGTGGTTGTTATGAGTGTCACGGTAGGGTTTGGTAAAGAATGTGACGCTACAACCAATGGTAATTAGACAATATTCCCTCCCAAAGTAATAGACATTCTATATAGACAGACTTCCCTCCCAAAGTAATAGGCAATTTAGGAGGGATCCATAACAGTTGACTGGTTCCTGTATTAAATTATAACATATTATCGATCATAGGCACAAGCTACGGAGAACCGAAAGCTTGCCAAGTAGTTGAATATAGAAGACTAATAGATGCACCTTCATCTATTATGGTGCTAGGTATGGGTACATTATAGGCATGTACCATGATCTCAAAGGGTAGATAATAAGGAAGACGATATCCTATCAGTCAAATCGAATCAAAGGAAGTAACCAGACTACTTGGAGGGGATGTCATAGTAACAGGAGAACTTCCCCCCTATGTTAGAGGAATGGGAGGATTACCCTCATGTACTATGGGAATGGGAGGATTTCCCTCCAATTCATGGGAATCTGAAGAAACAAAAAGAGCTTGAATGGTATGAGGTTCACTCTATAAGGTAAAGACTTTATCAATGGAGGATTAAATCAAGTCAACTATTTTCTCAACCAATGATTGGTTAGGAATGGACTCATGAGGTTCACTTTCAAAGAGAGTGGGACTAACCAGAGATGACTTTTTATCAATCACGTGATCAACTAGCAGAGGATCAGAGGAAAGATTTTAGTAGCCAACAAGAAGGCGAGGCTGAGAAGTTGTAAGGTTATCCAACTCTTTGGAGCCTTCATCCATATAAAGAGAAAGGTGAATGTGATGATTCCCTTCACATAACCTACAGGGAAATATTACTTTACCCGTTTCCCCATGGGCCTTATTATCACTAGTTGAGGATTTAACACCAGCATGATCTCCATAGACCGATGACAAAGGACGATGTGAGCTAGAGGACCACACTTCTAATATCTTGGTAATACCATGACAATCTATACAGGTGGTTAGCCTTACATAGATTGCAAGGGAATTTTACTTTGCAGGATAGAGTGGAAGGTTTTTCAACATCAGTTGCATCAGTAGCGATGATATCTTGGTTTCCCCATTACTTATTTTTCTTCTTCTTCTTCCTCTTCTTCTTCTTCTTATTATTAGCTTCCTGGTTACTAGAAACTAAACTTTCACCAGGAGAAGAGGAAGAACGGGGTGAAGAAATCGGTGAAGAAGGCAAGGGGTCAACTTTAGGATCAACATGAGGTTGACACTATCCAGGTGAAGGTGAACTTGGTTGAGAACAAGCTTTGACATATGGAACCATGGGGGCTGCAAATAACCAAACTGAAAAACCAATGGTTAATCCCGAGAGGGATAACATTTCCATATAGGGAGTACCAACCTATCCAAAAGAAGGAAAAGGACCAAGATTCCCATTCGAGGGGATTCCTTGAATGGTAAACTCAGGAACTATGGCCATTAGTCTCAACCTAAGTTCTACTAAGGAGTTGTGCATGGATAAAATTAGGGGAATTTTGAGGTCTAAAATGAGCCTCCTAAGGAAATTATAAAATATTAGTGGACATAATAAAATAATATTATATTACATCATCAAATTTTAGAGGGAAAAAAGAAAAAACTACTTTTTCAACTCATATTTTCAATTTATTTCCTTATGGGTTTGCTTAAATTTCTAGCGGGAACATTTGTTGGATGCAGAATTTGATTCCTCATCCAAGGATTACCCCAGTTGCATACTTTCGATGGACCCTACTACACGAAAAATGAGAAATACAGTAAAACCATGATTGCAATCACTTTTTTCATGTATTTCTCATTTTCATGTAGTAGGGTCCATCAAAAGTATGCAACATCGATACTTGTTGGATGAGGAATTAAATTTTTCATCCAACGAGTATTCCCGCTTGAAATTTGAGTAAAATATTATGGAGATAAGTTGAAAATACAGGTTGAAAAAATAGTTTAATTATTTTATTATTTTTTAATCTTTTTACTTTTTACCCCAAAAATAGTGTATCATCCCCCATGGTTGACATCATCATATTGAATCCTATTGGTTCTTATAAATTTTATTTTTGTTGTACATTTTTCTTAGGAGGCCCATTTTATACCTCAAAATTTATCTAATGGATGTTATTTCGTGGGCAGTGAATTTTAGAAATTAAACACAAAATAAATCAACAAGGGGTAAGCTAAGAGAAAAGCTTTACCAAGGATTCATGAACTGCAGAATACATACTAATGAACCAAGAAGTACAGGCATGCAATCTCCCTGAATGATATGATCAGTGTATCACGTTTACAAGGCAGCCGAGTCAGTTACCTACGATAGGCTTGCAACCTAATGGTGTCTCCCAAAATATACACGACAGTATGTGGGAGTCCAATCCATAGTAGTTTTTTCTAATGCGCAATATTTTTATGAGAGCGACCCAAATATACTTATCACACATCAATATACTTCCATACATGGGATGTGATATCACCCCCGTATTGGAACGCGGACTGTTAGTGACAAGTCCTACATTTAACGACGCTAGAACATGTCTCTAGCCTAAACCTCTAGATGTTTGCATTAATTTCCAATGCTCCTTATGTTAATTGAGGTTCATTTTAAGTTGATCTTGATTAATGTTTCAATTTCAAAACTCAAAATGATGTCACCTGAATACCTATAATGAAACTAGCATGAGAAAAGGATCATTTCAATTCAATGAATGCTATATAGTTTAGGGAAAAGTTTCAAAGAGTGATGCAACAAAAAATAATGAAGAAAAATAATATTTTCCTAATCAAGATCACTTTCACTATCCCAATTCAAGTCAAAGCATTCAAAGATGGAATGTAGTGTATGCAAAATTTATTTTTTCAAAACTATGCAGCTGTAATCTATGCATAATTTCCCTTTTATCTTTTTGATGAATGAGAAAGCAATTAATGCACTTTTCGAAGAAACGAGAATCTACATAATGCACCTTCCAATGAATGATAATGCACTCAATGGACCTTTTAGCTTTCAATCATTAAACAATGTAATATGAGTTTAATGATAGATCTCAAAAATTGACTTTTCAATTCGATGTGATCTAATGCACTGTAATGAAAAGTAAACCTTGAGATGAAAACTAAATGAATGAAAAAAAAAAAGATCTTTTATGATCTCAAACGAACCAATAATACTCAATCAACAGCATACCAGTATTCCTTCCAAACACACAAGAAGAAAATAATAATTTTAATTGACTCAAAGAATCAAAGTCTCAACCAAAATTCACTTTTACCACTTCAACTATAGGATGGATTTTTGCACACCATAAAGAAACTAACACCAAAAAAAAAATTTGATACACACATAGCAGTAGGATCGCTTCATAAATCAGGACTCACTAGGAATTTTAGCAAAAACCCCACAAATTCTCAAATTTAATGATCAATGCTACTTTACATAGCCAAAACCGTGTTGATAGGGTCTTCGGCACTACTTTTGACCCCAAATCTTGTGATGGCAGTGCTACTCTACATAGAAAAAATAGTGTTGGTCTATGAAATTGTACCAGGATGAGGAGACAGTGGAAAACATGGTTTTCAGTGCTACTGTACTTACAAATATATGTGCTATCAGTGCAAATGTGTCTATAAAAATTCGTGTCGGTCAATGAATGCTTAGGAAAAGCAATGAAAACCGAAGTAGGAACCTAGACCTGATACTCTAAAGAAAAAATCAAGCACTATTCATGCCTATAGAGACCTAAGCAAGTTCATATCTCAATAATCGGTCAAACTGATCAGAGATCAACCCTGGAAAGGAAGGCTAAGAGGCTAAGTCTCCCTAGTATGGTCACCAATTTTTTTGTCAAAATAAATCCCCTCTGCAGAGAGAGGTGATATTTCTAGCCCTGGAGTGGGTCTAGCAACACAATATACTTTCTAATGCAGAGATCTCTTAACTAAATTTTACAATGCGACAAAGAAAAAGATTGAAGTACCTTTTTCCAAACACTACACTTGAATCTGTTGATGTTGACCTTGATCTACAATCCTTTTAGGCTCGCTCCCTACTACTGATGGCACACGAATACCTATGGATGATCAAGAGGCAAAAAAAAATGCAATCCAATACATAATAATCATAAACATTAGCTATCTATGAGATCAAGGAGTACCAGAATATTTGCATAAACAATCAGACAATTGTAGAAAGCAAACATCAGATGTTTTATTGATAAATATAAAAGGAAGAGCTTACAACCCTGGCCTTGATGTTGGAGGCCTCCTTTGGTGAAAATATAAGTCCTTCACTTAAGCTCTAAATCATTCCTTCTCTTGAAAACTTAGGTGTTATCACAATGTGAGGATGCAAAGGGAATAAGAGTTCAGACTAGCTTGATAATGACCAAACAGACTATAACATTACTGCAATGAGCAGTATGAATTTATAGGAAGGGAGAAGAGGTTGGGAGCCCATGAAAGGAGGAGGAAGGCCCACTTTATAAGGAATAAACCCCCATGGATGAGATCAAAGCTCTGAAATCAGAGAGCTCGACTCTATCACCATCATTTAAAAACCAACACGTCGCCTTGGAAACACTGCCTGAAAGGAATCACTGTGGTTTTCCAAGAAATAAGGGTGCTGGTAGTGCTAATCCAGAACTGTGAATAAAACATCAGCGTGATCATGACCCGAGGAAAAGTGTTGACCCAGGAAACTAGGAATTTGACCAACTTTAGCAGTTTTCTTTGGATCTTTAGGGGATTTCTTAACGTATTTCTTCATGGTGGAAACATTTCACAGGATATTTCATGGGGCATTTAGGGATAAGGGATAGGAAAATGAGCATGGTGACAAATTATTATGTAATAGAAATAATGAGTTAGCTTAGGAAATTCAAGTTGGAGGTCTAAGAGCATGGATGAAAAAGGATTTTCTATTTTTGAGGGGGTCGAGATATAGTTATTTGTGAGTTGTAATTAGTTAACTCAAGAAATTGAGTTAAATCAGTTTAACCATTTCAAACTAGGAGATTATCTAGAGATATTTTGAGTGAATTAAATATGATTTAATTCAAAAGCAGTGATCAATTAGTTAACTAATAATTTTCTATAAATAGTTGTTGCATGTCGGTTATAAGGAAGACCCAGTTGAGATTGAAGTTAAATGGAAGATATCTATCAATTGCACTATTAGAAAATTTTACAATTAATGCATAAGGTCAAAGAAAAGGACCTGAAGGATTGCTCAATCATTAATTTGGAATTTCCTAATTAATAGGGGCTCAATTAGCCCAAGAATGTGTAAGCAATGTAGGCCAGGAAGAGGCAAGCAAAAGGTTAAATACTTGACCATTTTTTCTTAGATCACAAGATAGATCCGAGCTATATATTGACCATATGAAATATAGAGATAGCGGGGTTTTGAGCTATTTCTTTCCCCAAATACAACTTGTGTTGTGCGATTGATAATTTCTTTCTCTTTCTTATATGTGATTGTGCGATTGTGTTTTGTTTCCACAAATTATAGGAAGGATTCATTATCTTGTTTTAGTACATTATAACATCAGATTGAATCCCTTGGTTAGATTTTCTAGGGCCTTACCCTCTGTTTTACAAGAAAATCAAGCCTCCATGTATATAATTTTTACCTTTTTAATGTTTCTTTGGGTTAATGGATAACATGTTTCTTATTTATACTAGAAGGGTTAATTAGATTGATATTTTAATTAAAACCATACCTTCATATTACCTAAATAAAATCTTGCAATAGTTGTCACTAATATTAAATTGAAGGTTTATTCTACAGGAAGATATCGTGAGATTCCTGCACTAATCTCGGTTCTTGCACTAAAGGAGGGAGATCATTGGATTCGACAAGTTGACTGAGAATTTAATGTGATCTGTCAAGTAATAACGGCATAATTATACCCTTGGTCTTCAACATGATTTTGTTTAGTGGCCTCCTGCAAGTGGTTCTAGCAAAACAAAAGAAAGCAAGGGTTTCTATTTATGGATGTCATTTTTTAACCAAATATATTATTGTAACTAGTTTTACGTGGACGAGAGTCTGTACGACATGTATATATACCTATTTGCAGGAATAAATAGGTTAGTGATACTATTTACAACTATTGTTTTGTTATTTTGAAAGCTTGTATCTTCAAGGCCTCTGTTGGAGTTGGATCTATCATTTTACTGAATGTACTTAGAAGAGACTTTTTAATAAATAAAAGGAGCTTAATGACAAGTTCATGAAATTCTTTTGTTCTTCTGTAAATGCTTAATCTATTGTATATAAGTTAATTTTACTTTCCAAACGGAAACGAGATGGTTGGGTAGGGCCCATCCAACCCTGCTCATTTTCCATCAAATCATTTCACTGTGTGGTGTGTTATGTGTTGAAGTTGGTGTCATTTATTTTTCTTTCGATTTCTTGTATTGGGTGTGTGTGAAAAAAAAAGGGGGCCTTGTGTATTTCTTTTTGAGAGATGAAAATAGCTCAAATATGAAGTTTGTTTTCTTCTTGAAGAATCATTTCTTGAATGGGATGTTCAGAACTTATGTAGGTTGCTCAAGATGATCCAAATCTGGAGGTGAACTTTATTTTTGAAGTTGTTCATTGAAACAAGGTGTGAACCCTAGCTTTTAGAGTCGCAACATTTATGTTTATTTGATAACAAATCAGTATTTGAAGATTGGGAATGCCTATTACTTTAGGATGAAATGACATCTAGCTTATGGAGGAAGGATAGATGTCGTTTCACTAAAAGTGTTGTTAATCGAAAACCTTCATTTTGTAATAGAAGTATTTAAAATGATATTATCTAGGGGGCAACTTCAAGAAGAGCTTAGATGCCCTACAGACTAGATAGTGAGGTTGTGGAATTATTTATCATTAGGTTATTCTCTTGAAATTTCACATGTTAAGTTTATGCATAGGTATTTATTATGTGTTTTTATCTCTGCAATTTTAATACTTTGTTAATTAAATTCTCTCATACTTATAGTCTATGCATATTGTAATCCCAATGCAACAATGATTCCCTGTAATCAACGCGCAATAAGGGTCTAGTGGCTGCAAGTTTTGCATCAAGGATTGTAAGTACCGAGTGTGTGTGAATAAAAGATTTATAATAATGGTTTTTTTTGGGTTATTTGCTTAACCCATATTTATTTTGAGTTGTTATTTCTAGATCACATTTTCTAACATGATGCCAAAAATCTTTGTCTTTGTTATTGTTCTCATAAACAATCCTCTGACGGTTACACTGATTAACAAAGTCGGTTGATATATATTTTCACATTAAGTGTTTACCTATCCTCGGTCTCGGATTCTTGGGATTCTTAAATTTCGCACAAGGTTCCAGAACTTAGAGATCTAGTGCATGGTTTTGGTTCCAAGTTCCAAAAAACCAGAGTGGTTTTCCGGGGGTGCCATAGAGGTAAGTGGTAATGAGAATGGGGGTAAGCGGTGGGTGATCTCATCTATGAATGAGTTGATATACATCATTTTTTACTCTGAGTGTATATTTTTCATCACCATTAGTTTCTTGTGAAATTGTGGAAAGTTGTAAGTGTCAAAAGTCATGGGGAGTCGATTTAGGTTTAGAGCCTTTAGAGTTAAGCACTTGGTTCTAAGTCTCGGTCACGTGCTAGGATGTTGTAAAGCATTGGTGCTTAGGGCTATGAAATTTAGGGGTTGAGCATAGGTTGGATGCATTTTTTTAGTTGTGACTCTTGTAGAGAGTTGGGATATCTTGCATTGTTATTTCAATTCCTATAAGGAGTTTAAAAAAAGGTGCTAAAAATGTTTTGTTATGAAAGGGAACTTATATGTAATTTTGAATAATTGGAAGAATCAATTTAGCACCTGTAAATGTGGATATAGTGGATGTAGGATACCATTATTATTATCATCATCTAATTTTAAGGTCACTAATCAATCTGGGCATTTGTAAATGTGGATATAGTGGATGTAGGCTACAACTATTATTATTATTATTATCCAATTTTAAGGTCACATCCAAGCCAGAAAATCAAATTGGTGTATGAGACTCCTTTGTTTGTGGGACAAAGGACCCACCTCCACCAAGCCATTTAATTTTCTAAATCTACAAAAGAATACATATTCTACCTCGGATGGTGAAACACATTCTACCATTAAACTGGTGAGGAAATTCTTGGTGTTAGTAGGACATCCAGGGTGGGGTGAGGTTGTTATGAGTGTCATGGTGTGGTTTGGTAAAGAATGCGAATCTCCGACTAAGGGTGATTAGACAGTCTTCCCTCCTAATGTAATAGATAGTGTATATAGACAACCTTCCCTCCCAGAGTAATAGGAAACTTAGGAAGGATCCCTAACGGTTGACTGGTTCCTCTATTAAATTTTAACATATTCTTGGTAATAGTCACAAGATTCGAAGAACTGAAATCTTTCCAAGTAGTTGAATATAGAAGACTAATAGATGTGCCTTCATCTATTATGGTGCTAGGTATGGATACATTATAGGCATGTACCATGATCTCAAAAGGCATGTAATAAGGAAGATGATATCCTATCAATCAACTCGAAACAAAGGAAGTAACCAGAATACGTGGAGGGGGTGTCGTAGGAACGGGAGAACTGCCCCCCTGTGTTATAGGAATGGGAGGATTACCCTCATGTATAGTGGAAATGGGAGGATTTCGCTCCAATTCATGGGAATATAAAGAAAAAAAAAGATCCCTTCACTGAAGCTCTAAAACATTCATTCTCTCGAATACTTAGGTGTTATCACAATGAGAGGATGCAAAGGAAACAAGAGTTCAGACTAGCTCGATAATGACCAACCAGACTATAACATTATTGAAATGAGGGCTATGAATTTATAGGAAGGGAGACGAGGTTGGGAGCCCATGAAAAGAGGAGGAATGCCCACTTTCTAAGGAATAAACCCCCATGGATGAGATCAAAGCTCTCAAATCAGAGAGCTCGACTCTATCACCATCGTTTAAAAATAACCTCGTCTCCCTTGAACTTTTAGAGGTCAAAGTTTCTCCTCTATTTGAGGAAACACTGCTTGAAAGGAATCACCAAGGTTTTTTAATAAATAAGGGTGCTAGTAGCACTAAGCTAGAACTGTGAATACAACATCAGCATGAGCATGACCCCAAGATAACCGCTGACCCAGGAAACTGGGAATTTGACCAAATTTCTTCAGTAATATTTCAAGGAAGTTTTCTTTGGATCTTCACGGGATTTCTTAACATATTTCTTCATGGTGGAAACATTTCACAGATCTGTCATGGAGAATTTAAGGATCAGGGACGGGAAAATGAGCATGGTGACAAATTATTGTGTAACAGAAACACTGAGTTGGCTTAGGAAATTCATGTTAGAGGTCTAAGAGGATGCATGCAAAAGGATTTTATATTTTTTAGGGGATCGAGATATAGTTATTTGTGATTTTTAGTTAGTTAACTCAAGAAATTGAGTTAAAATCATTTTAACCATTTCTAACTGGGAGATTATCTAGAGAGAGTTCGAGTGAATTAAATCTGATTTAATTCAAAAGCAGTGATCAATCAGTTAACTCATAATTTGCTAAAAATAGTTGTTGTGTGTCAGTTCTAAGGAAGACCCATTTGAGAGTGAGTTTAAAGGGAAGATATCTATCAGTTGTACTATTAGAAAATTTTACAGGTAATGCATAAGATCATCAGAAAGGACATGAAGGATTGCTCAATCATTAATTGGGAGTTTCCTAATTAATATGGCTCAAATAGCCCAAGAATGTGTAAGTAAGGCAAGCCAGGAAGCGGCAAGAAAAAGGTTAAATTCTTGACCATTTTTTCTTAGATCGCAAGCGAGATCCGAGCTAGATATTGACCATATGAAATATAGATATAGTAGGGTTTTGAGTGGTTTCTTTCCCCAAATACAACTTGTGTTGTGTGATTGATAATTTCTTTCTCTTTCTTATATGTGATTGTGCGATTGTCTTTTGTTTCCACAAATTTTAGGAAGGATTCAGTTTCTTGTTTTAGTACATTATAAGATTAGATTTTCTACAACCTTACCCTCTGTTTTGCAAGTCAAACAAGCCTCCATGCATATATTTTTTACATTTTTAACGTTTCTTTGGTTTAATGGATATCATGTTTCTTATTTATATTAGAAGGGTTAATTAGATTGATATTTTAATTAAAACCATACCTTTCTATTACCTAAATAAAATCTTGCAATATTTGTCACTAATATTAAATTGAAGGTTTATTCTACAGGAAGATATCGTGAGATTCCTGCACTAATCTCGGTTCCTGCACTAAAGGAGGGAGATCGTTGGATTCCACAAGTTGACTGAGGATTTAATGTGATCTGTCAGGTAAAAACGGCGTAATTATACCCTTGGTCTTCAACATGATTTTTTTTAGTGGCCTCTTGCAAGTGGTTCGAGAAAAACAGAAGAAAGCAAGGGTTTCTATTTATGGATGTCGTTTTGTAACCAACTATATTATTGTAACTAGTTTTACGGGGACGAGAGTCTGTACGATATGTATATATACCTATTTGCAGGAATAGATAGGTTAGTGATACTATGTACAACTATTGTTTTGTTATTTTGAAAGCTTGTATCTTCAAGGCCTCTGTTGGAGTTGGATCTATCATTTTACTGAATGTACTTAGAAGAGACTTTTTAATAAATAAAAGGAGCTTAATGACAAGTTCATGAAATTCTTTTGTTCTTCTCTAAATGCTTAATCTATTGTATATAAGTTAATTTTACTTTCCAAACGAAAACGAGATGGTTGGGTAGGGCCCATCCAACCCTGCTCATTTTCCCTCAAATCATTTCACTGTGTGGTGTGTTATGTGTTGAAGTTGGTGTCATTTAATTTTATTTCGATTTCTTGTATCAGGTGTGTGTGAAAAAAAAGGGGCCTTATGAATTTCTTTTTGAGAGATGAGAATAGCTCAGATATGAAGTTTGTTTCCTTCTTGAAGAATCATTTCTTGAATGGGATGTTCAGAGCTTGTGTAGGTTACTCAAGATGATCCAGATCTGGAAGTGAACTTTATTTTCGAAGTTGTTTATTGGACCAAGGTGTGAACCCTAGCGTTTAGAGTTGCAACATTTATGTTTATTTGATAACAAATCCGGATTTGAAGATTGGGAATGCCTATTACTTTAGGATGAAGTGACATCTAGTTTCTAGAGGAAGGATAGATGTTGTTTCAAAAGTGTTGTTAATCAAAAACCTTCATTTTGTAATAGAAGTATTTTAAAATGATATTATCTAGAGAGCAGCTTCAGGAAGAGCCTAGATGCTCTACAGATTAGACAGTGAGACCATCGAATTCTTTATCATTAGGTTGTTCTCTTGAAATTTCACATGTTAAGTTTATGAATATATATTCATTATGTGTTTTTAGCTCTGCAGTTTTAAAACTTTGTTAATTAAATTCTCTCATAGTTATAGTCTATGCATATTATAATCCCAACGCAATAAGGATTCCCTGTAATCAACCCACAAGAAGAGTCTACTGGCTGCAAGTTTTTGTTGGAATTTTGAGAATTCCAAGTGAAGGGAATAAGTTCTCCTCTTAAACACAGAGAAATAAAAAAATTGACAGGAGACAGAGCTTTTCACGCTTTTAAAACAAGCTTCTATTACTTTCAAAACTGATACAAATCTTCCTCTAAACAGAGGGATGAACAACTACAGTGACTGGTGCAGACGCAGTGCACAGAACTTCAAAACAATGCTCTCTGTCTCTCTCAAAAAACGCACAAAACAGTGTTGTAATGTTCTTACTGTGTTTTCTCTTGCCTGCGGGCTCTTCACACAGCGGTTCACAATACAATAAACTAACACAGGCTCGCGGGCCTTTTCGTTTTATATATATGACGCGGCGGGAATAACAACAAAAAAATATAAAACAAAACACAAAGGAAAAACCTTTGCGCAACAATAAAATTCAAATGTTTGACTTGCGAGTGGGACCACATCGCAATCGTACCAAAAATACAAAGCCATGCGATCAATCGGAAGTTCCGATTGCGATTACAACGGACGTGATGGCCCGATATAAAACATGGCATATAAATCGATCGGGTCCGTGCTTTAAACAATCGCGCGACCAAACAACAAAACTCCGATTGTGATTGAACAATCGGATGCGATTTACCAATAGGCTGTGGTACATAACCGGATCGGGTCCGGCCTTCAATTGGGGCTCATAACAAAGGACCGCCGATTGATCCTTGCGATTGCTCTCCTACGATTCCATTCAGGTGTCGCCACGTGGTCAAGTGGACCCACGGGCCTCTGCTATATGGGAGGGCGATTTATATATGTTTCGGTTGTATGTTTTATATACAGCCATTCCATTGCGGAACTCTGCCATATCAACAAGACACTTGGTTTATAATATAAGCATTGCGATTTGCGATTGTGATCGCATCGCAGATCTCTTCATCAACAAGACACTGTTTCAAAAATAACTTTGGTTGTTGAGGGCTTTAAAGCCCGAAATGACTGTCTTAACTCAATCTGCCCCTCCGTAAAGCTAATCTTTGTTCTTCCGTAGTTCTGATCTACGACTTTCTCCATTTATTCTCCAAAAACAACTCTGCCCCATCACAAAATTAATTTCATCTGCAATCTGCGGCTGCGCCCCATCAAAATTGAATTCATCCTTACGGATTTCTCCATGCTTCTTCAATACAGAGTGCTGCGCACTCAATTTCTGTTGCTGCTGCTGCTGCTGCCTTGTACTTGTTTCTTCTTGTCACTGCCCAAGGCTGGCAGGTGACTTTAATATTTCAACACTCCCCCTTAAAGTCAGCTGCTGGGTTATTCATCATACCCAAGCATTCTCTTAGAAATTCAAATGTCTTCTGTCCCAATGGTTTAGTTAAAATATCTACATATTGTTCCTCTGTTTTACAATGCTGTAAAACAACTTCACCATTATTCACCAATTCTCTGATATAATGATACTTTGTGTCTATGTGCTTTGTTCTTTTATGAAACACAGAATTCTTTGACAATGCAATAGCTGAGCTATTGTCACAATAAATCATTGTCCCTTTTACCTG
Source organism: Pinus albicaulis (assembly GCA_034641835.2). Lineage (NCBI taxonomy): Eukaryota > Viridiplantae > Streptophyta > Pinopsida > Pinales > Pinaceae > Pinus > Pinus albicaulis. The sequence continues at coordinate 197,463,429 of CM076569.1, forward strand.
TTCTTGACATAGACTTCTCAACATCCTTCTCATCCAAATTGCTTGACACGCTGCTGCTGTAGCTGCCACATATTTTGCCTCTGCTGTAGACAATGCTACAATAGGTTGTTTCTTGGAAGCCCATGAAATGGCTCCTGAACCCATATGAAAAATATAACCGGAAGTGCTCTTCCGATCATCTACACTTCCAGCCCAATCACTGTCAATGTATCCAACTAATTCTGAATTTTCTGAAGTAGTATATAAAATACCAAATCCTTTTGTTCCTTTCACATACCTCAGAATTCTCTTTGCTGATTGCCAATGTGCTTCTTTTGGCTTTTCCATAAATCTGGAAATTAAACTAACAGCATGCATAATATCCGGCCTAGTTGCAGTCAAATACATGAGGCTGCCAACTATGCTTTTATATAAACTTGGATCGAAATCCTTGCTGCTGTCCTCTCTGCTGAGTTTTAATCCCATTACTGTGGGAGTGATTGCTGCTTTGCACTCTTGCATGTGAAATCTTTCTAGAACTTGATTCATATACTTTGCTTGAGAAATAAAAATTCCTTTTTCACCTTGCTCCACTTCTATTCCCAAGAAGTATCTTAATAAACCCATGTCAGTCATTTCAAATTCATCCTTCATGACTGTTTTAAAATTTTCAACAAGGTAATCATCATTACCTGTAAAAATTAAATCATCAACATATAAGACAACAATCAATAACTTACCATCCTTTTCTTTGATGTAGAGTGTGGGTTCTCCCTCACACTTTTCAAATCCATTCTCCAATAGATAAGAATCTATTCTGCTGTACCATGCTCTTGGTGCTTGTTTCAGCCCATAAAGAGCTTTCTTCAATTTACAGACCTTATGCTCTTGGCCTTTCTTCTCATATCCAAGAGGTTGTTCCACATATACCTCTTCCATTAAAAATCCATTTAAAAAAGCGGATTTTACATCCATTTGATATACTTTCCATTTGTTTTGTGCTGCTATGGACAACACTGCTCTTACCGTCTCCATTCTTGCAACTGGTGCAAAAGTTTCTTCATAATCAATCCCTTGCTTCTGCTTATATCCTTTGACAACAAGTCTGGCCTTGTGTCTTTCTATTTTTCCCTCAGCATTGCTTTTGGTCTTGTATACCCATTTAACTCCAATGACTTCTTTACCTTCTGGTAGATCTACCAACTCCCATGTTCTATTCTTTTCTATGGCTTTAATTTCTTCATCCATAGCTTCTATCCATTTTATATCTTTAATAGCATCTTCAAAATGAATAGGATCATCAACTTGACAATACAAAGCAAATAAGGAATTCATACCTTCATCTGCTTCTCCTTGCTCATAAATTTCTCTAAGGCTTCTGAATCTTGTTCATCTTTCACTTGGTGTAGCCGTGCTTGATGAAGCACTTGATTCTGCTCCTTGTGGTGTACTCGGTGAACCACTGTCGATTCTTCTCAAGGGTGTTCTTGCTGCCGCTTGAGGTGTCCCTTGCTGGCCTTGCGCTGCTGGAGGTTGTGCAATGGATGGGTTATTAATCTCAACCACATCTACATCATCTTCATCATGAGATAAACAGTTTTTGACATTGAATGTTTTCTCAATGCTTCCATCCCACGCTTCCTCTTCGATGAATTGCACATCTCTGCTAATTACAAACTTCTTTGTGGATGGGTTATACAGTCTGTATCCTTTGGAATCTTCACAATATCCAAGGAAAATGCACTTCTCCCCCTTAGTATCCAACTTCTTTCTCAATTTGTCTGGAATGTGTGCATATGCAACACATCCAAAAACTCTCATGTGGGTGACACCCTGTTTTCTGCCACTCCACGCTTCTTTTGGAACTTTATTCATCACTGCTTTTGTAGGGCATCTATTCAAAATATATACAGCACAGTTTTCTGCTTCTGCCCAATACTCATTCGGTAAGTGTTTCGCCTTTAGCATACTTCTCACCATCTCCATTATGGTTCGATTCTTCCTTTCAGCAACTCCATTCTGTTGCGGCGTGTACCTGGTGGTAAACTGCTTGTGTATGTCGTTCTCTCTGCAAAAACGCAGAAATTCTTTTGATATATATTCACCTCCTCTGTCGGTTCTGAGGACTTTTATATACAGTCCGCTCTGTTTTTCTACAAGAGCTTTAAATTGACGAAATTTCTGAAAGACTTCACTCTTATATTTTAAAAAATAAACCCACACTTTTCGTGTGAAATCATCAATGAAAGTCAGCATGTAATTGCTGCCCGAAACAGATGCTGTTTGCATCGGCCCACTTAAATCTGAGTGGATTATCTCCAAAGGTGCTTTCGCCCTTATGCTTTTCCCTGAAGGAAAATTTTCTCTGTGTTGCTTTCCCAAGATGCAGCCTTCACATAGGCTGTCAGGCTTCTCTATCAGTGGTAAACCTCTTACCATTCCTTTTCTGTGCAGCAAATTTAAGCCTCCGAAATTTAGATGTCCAAATCTCAGATGCCATAACCAATTTTCATCTTTCTCTTCCTTCTGGAAGGCTTCTTGAGTTACAGCTGCTACATTCTTTCCTTTTCCTTTCAAGTCAATGTTGAGCTTGAGCGGAAACATTCTATTGCTGGTAATTTGTATTTCAGCAATAATTTTCTTACTTGGAGGAATATCTCTTATGGTGCACACATCATCTTTGAATATAACATTGTAACCTTTGTTTATGAGCTGCCCAACGCTCAAAAGATTACATTTCAGACCTGGAACATAATACACATCAGGGACAAATTTTTGCTCCCCATTCCTTGCACGAATACTTACTCTGCCTTTCCCTTTGACAGAGATTTTAGTATCCGTCCCTGTGGTCACTTCAGATTTAACTTCTTCATCAAGATTGGCAAACATTGCTCTGTTGCCAGTCATGTGATTACTACATCCAGAATCTAAGAACCAAACATCATCTTCTTTATCTTCTGCTACATTACAAGCTAACAGCACATTACTTGGGTTCTTTTCCTCTTTTGCTACATTAGCATTATGTTTATTCTTCATGTCATTTTGCTTCTTTCTACATTCATTGGCATAGTGCCCATATTTCTTGCAATAATGACACTGAACATTGGATTTGTCATACCTTTGTCCTTGAGCATGTTTGTGTTGATGTCCACCTTGCTGGCTGTTGCATTGGTCGTGGCCCTGACTTTGGTTGTTGCTCCTTCCATGTGAATGTGAAGAGCTGTTCCTTCCACCTCTATTCTGACTTCTGCCTCTTCCTCTTCCTTTTCCTTGACCTCTTCCTCTTCTTGAAGGCATCTGGGTCTTAAAGGCGTGCTCAAGAGATGAGTGTTCATCTCTGCTCAATCTTTGTTCATGAGTTATCAGTGAGGCATGAAGTTTATCCACTGTGAACTGTGAGAGATCTTTGGTCTCTTCTATGGTAGTTACAATAACATCAAACTTTGAGGGTAAGCATCTCAGAAGTTTCTCCACAATCCTTCTATCTTCAAGAGTTTCTCCATGGGATCTTATCTGATTTACAATCCCAATCACATGTGTAAAGAATGTATCAACACTGTCTGACTCTTTCATGCAAAGAGTTTCAAAATCTCTTCTCAGCAATTGAAGTTTTGCTGTTTTAACTTTCTCCATACCTTGATAGGCAACTTTCAGAGTTTCCCATGCTTCCTTGGATTTCTTAGCTGCTGCTATCCTTGGAAACACACTCTTATTTACAGCTTGATACAAACAGAAGAGAGCTTTGGCATCCTTCTTTCTATTATTCTTCAATACATCTTTCTCTGCTTGAGTTAAGGCATTAAAGGCCTGCTCATCAGCTGGTTCTGTGAAACCATCTTCTACTAGTTCCCACAAGTCTTGTGAGACAAACATGGCTCTCATAGTAATGGCCCAATAATCATAGTTCTTTCCATTAAACTGTGGAAGCTGAACACTTCCAAGACTCATACCAGTGCTTGGTCCAGCCATTGCTTCTTAAACTGAACTCAGACTTTAAACAAACTGTCTTTCCTTCTTGAAAGAACAAATTCTTTAAACAATAAACAACTGCACTTTTATCTTTGAGAAATACCTGACCTTGACTTCTGTTGAGCTTTTCACGCTGCTGGAGAGAAACGCTGCAACAGTTCTTCTTCTTCAGCTTCTTTGAAATCTTCAAAGAGCCTAGATTAGCTCCGATACCATGTTGGAATTTTGAGAATTCCAAGTGAAGGGAATAAGTTCTCCTCTTAAACACAGAGAAATAAAAAAATTGACAGGAGACAGAGCTTTTCACGCTTTTAAAACAAGCTTCTATTACTTTCAAAACTGATACAAATCTTCCTCTAAACAGAGGGATGAACAACTACAGTGACTGGTGCAGACGCAGTGCACAGAACTTCAAAACAATGCTCTCTGTCTCTCTCAAAAAACACACAAAACAGTGCTGTAATGTTCTTACTGTGTTTTCTCTTGCCTGCGGGCTCTTCACACAGCGGTTCACAATACAATCAACTAACACAGGCTCGCGGGCCTTTTCGTTTTATATATATGACGCGGCGGGAATAACAACAAAAAAATATAAAACAAAACACAAAGGAAAAACCTTTGCGCAACAATAAAATTCAAATGTTTGACTTACGAGTGGGACCACATCGCAATCGTACCAAAAATACAAAGCCATGCGATCAATCGGAAGTTCCGATTGTGATTACAACGGACGTGATGGCCCGATATAAAACATGGCATATAAATCGGATGCGACTGCCGATTGATCCTTGCGATTGCTCTCCTGCGATTCCATTCAGGTGTCGCCACGTGGTCAAGTGGACCCACGGGCCTCTGCTATACGGGAGGGCGATTTATATATGTTTCGGTTGTATGTTTTATATACAGCCATTCCGTTGCGGAACTCTGCCATATCAACAAGACACTTGGTTTATAATATAAGCATTGCGATTTGCGATTGTGATCGCATCGTAGATCTCTTCATCAACAAGACACTGTTTCAAAAATAACTTTGGTTGTTGAGGGCTTTAAAGCCCGAAATGACTGTCTTAACTCAATCTGCCCCTCCGTAAAGCTAATCTCTGTTCTTCCGTAGTTCTGATCTACGGCTTTCTCCATTTCTTCTCCAAAAACAACTCTGCCCCATCACAAAATTAATTTCATCTGCAATCTGCGGCTGCGCCCCATCAAAATTGAATTCATCCTTACGGATTTCTCCATGCTTCTTCAATACAGAGTGTTGCGCACTCAATTTCTGTTGCTGCTGCTGCTGCTGCCTTGTACTTGTTTCTTCTTGTCACTGCCCAAGGCTGGCAGGTGACTTTAATATTTCAACAGTTTTGCATCAAGGATTGTAAGTACCGACGGGGTGTGAATCGAAGATTGATAATAATGGTTGTTTTAGGGTTCTTGGTTTAACCCTTCTTTAGTTTGTGTTGTTATTTCCAGATCAAATTTGCTAACGTGATGCCAAAAATCTTTGCCTTTGTCTTTGTTCTCATAAAAAAGCCTCTGACCGTTACGTTGATTAACAAAGCCGATTGATAGATATTTTCACATTTAAGTGTTTCCCTGTCCTCGGTCTCGGATTCCTGGGATTCTTAGAGTTCGCACGAGGTTCCAGAACTTGGAGATCCGGTGCATGGTTCTGATTCCAGGTTCCAAAAAACCAGAGTGGTTTTCCGGGGGTGCCATAGAGGTAAGTGGTAACGGGAATGGGGGCAAGCGGTGGGCGAACTCATCTATGAATAAGTTGATATACATCATGTTTTACTCTGACTGTAGATTTTTCATCACCCAATGAATGTGGGTTACCACCATTATTATTATTATTATCCAATTTTAAGGTCACATCCAAGCACACCAAATTGGTGTATGAGACTCCTTTCTTTGTGAGACATAGAACCCACCTCTACCAAGCCATTTAATTTGCTAAATCTACAAAAGCATACATACTCTACTTCTGATAGCCAAACACATACTACCATTAAACCCACTCAAAATAATAAAAAATAAACACATTTAAATAATTTACAATTTAATCACTACATCCATATACAAAAAATTATATATATATATATATATATATATATATTTTTAAAATACCAAAGTTATCTATTTATTTAAATAAAAATGAAAATTAACTTTGATTACATCCGTTATGTAAGGATTCTGGACACCACATATCTCCACAATGGTATGATATTGTCCACTTTGGGCCTAAGCCCTCATGGCTTTGCTTATGGGCTTTACCCCAAAAGGCCTCATACCAATGGAGATATTTGTCCATCCTTATATACCCATGATCCTCCCCACTTCTAGTCAATGTGGGACTTTGGTCGTATACCCAACAATCCTCCCCTCGAACAAAGGACCATCGAGCCTCCCCTCAAACGATTATCCATCCGTCCACTCTCTACCAACCGGGATTCTCCGCTCCAATGCGTTGGAAGCACACGCCTTACATGGAGCACCACCTGCCTCGAGAGCTTGCTCTATCCCAGGTCAACTCCTCTTCACCGTGTTGGGACCAGGACACGTCCATGAAGAATCCGGAGCATACCGCCTGTCTAACCGAGCTCATCCACGGATCCCATCGTGATATTACCAGGGCCCACCACCTTCGTTCGGAATTCGAGGATTCATCCACTTCGCTAACTTTGGGGCATGGCTCTGATACCAATTGTTGGAGCGCAGCAATTTATAAAACACAACAACAGCAAATTAATCATGCACAGGAAAGACACACAGCTTTAACGTGGTTCACCCAAACCTCCTGGGCTACGTCCACACAACAGGGCATTGGCAGTCTTTATTAATCAAAACAGGAGATTACAGATTACATAATTCACACACCCACACACACTCTCCAAAACATCCGTATGGCTATCTGTTATATAGCAGGAGAATCTAACAGCTCTCAACTCAAATTTAGCTAGCATTAACTCCCTCCCAACAAACTGGAGTTAATCTAGCAACAATTTCCTAATTTTTGTCACCTACTGAGATTTTTCCTATTCTATTCAAAACAGAAAATCTCAACAATCTCCACCTTGAAAACAATTAGCCTGATGCCCTGTTATTTATTATTTTATCTTTTCTGCAAGCCAAGAGAAGCCAAACACCAACGCAGCTTCTCCAACAAAACTGGTTTCGTGAACATGTCTGCACAGTTTTCCTTTGTATGCACCTTTTCAAGAGAGACTCCCCTTTCAGTGATAACATGTCTTACAAAATGGTACTTAATCGGAATATGCTTTGATTTACTATGATAGGCCGGATTCTTAGCCAAATGTATTGCACTTTGACTATCACAAAGTAACCTGATGTTGTCCTGTAACCTACCAAACTCACCAAGCAAACCTTTCAACCAAACCGCCTCTTTGCAAGCATGAGAAGCAGCAATGTATTCTGCTTCAGTAGTGGATAAAGCAACAATGTTCCGTAGCTTTGACATCCAGCTGATAGCTCCACCTGCAAGAGTAAAGACGTACCCTGAAGTTGACCTTCTCTTATCCAAATCACCTGCAAAATCGGAATCAACATATCCACAAACATATTCACTTCTCTTATTGTAAGTGATACAATAACTACTTGTGCCTCTCAAATACCGAAGCACCCATTTCACTGCTGACCAGTGTTCTTTACCTGGATTTGCCATGTACCTGCTGACAACCCCAACTGCATGTGAAATATCTGGTCGAGTACAAACCATCGCATACATCAAACATCCTACTACATTGGCATATGGAATTCGAGACATATAATCCTTTTATTCATCTGTATTAGGACATAAACCCGAAGAAAGTTTGAAATGGGAAGCGAAAGGGACTGACACAGGCTTCACATTATTCATACCAAATCTCAAAAGTATCTTCTCAACATACTTCTGTTGTGATAGCCACAGCTTACCATTACTCCTGTCTCTGAAAATCTCCATGCCCAAAATCTGTCTTTCTGCTCCTAGATCTTTCATATCGAATGTCCTTGCCATCTGAGTCTTCAACCTGTTGATTTCATCAATGCTTTTGCTTGCTAAAATCATATCGTCAACATACAACACTAAGATAATGAACATGCCATTTTTCAATTGCTTGAAATACACACAATGATCATATTCACTTCTAACATATTTCTGACTCAACATGAAAGAATCAAACTTCTTATACCACTGCCGAGGCGACTGCTTCAGGCCATATAATGACTTCTTGAGCCTGCAGAAAAATTTCTTATTGCGATGCTGAACAAACCCTTCCGGTTGTTCCATATATATTTCCTCATCTAAATCTCCATGTAGAAAAGCAGTCTTAACATCTAGTTGCTGTAATTCTAAATCAAACAAAGCAACTAAAGCTAAAACAATTCGAATTGAAACTATTTTAACCACTGGTGAAAAAATCTCATGAAAGTCTATGCCTGCTTTCTGAGAAAACCCTTTTGCAACCAGTCGCGCTTTGTACCTGTCCTCCGTATCATTCACACCCCATTTCAGCTTGTAAACCCATTTACACCCCACAGTTTTCTTGTCTCTCGGAAGCTCAACCAGATCCCACGTACCGTTCTTACTCAAGGCCATCATTTCGTCCTTCATGGCTGCTTTCCACTTGTCACTATTCGAACCTTCTATTGCTTCCTGATAGCACATAGGTTCATCATCGTTAGCGGTCAAAGCAACTGAAGTAACATAATCATCATACCTTTTCGGAACACGTTTTATCCTTGTAGACCTCCTTAAAGCTGTTTCTGGTTGACTATCATCTATAGGAACTTCTTGCCGATTAGTATCTGAGACCTGTTCATGATCTAAACCTGAACCCTGTTCATGTTCTGAAACCTGTTCATGACTAGTATCTGAACTATGGTCATCATGACTATCATTAGAAGTGCTGTCAAACTGAATGTGCTGAAAATCAAATACATCATCCTGTTTCAATTTACTATCTACATCTAACTGTACAAGAGAGGATTCATTAAACTTTACATCTCTGCTGATGATGATTTTGCGGGTAGTAGGATCCCACAATCTATATCCCTTTGTTCCAACACCATACCCAACAAAGATATACCTTTTAGACTTTGGATCTAACTTAGTTCGCCGATGTTTAGGCACTAGAGCATATGCATCACAACCAAACACTCTGAGTTTAGAATAATCACAAGGGTGTCCTTTCCATACCTCTTGCGGAATCTTGCAGTCTATCGCTGTTGATGGCGACCGATTTATCACATAACAAGCTGTAGCCACAGCTTCCGTCCACAACTCCTTTTGCAACCCGGCGTTACTCAGCATACTCCTTGCTCTCTCTAGAAGAGTCCTGTTCATGCGTTTAGCAACTCCATTTTGCTGAGGAGTATAAACCGTGGTCTTATGTCTCTCGATCCCTGCATCCTTGCAATAGCTGTCAAACTCCTTGGAAGTAAACTCACCACCATTGTCAGTTCTTAAACACTTTATTGTTCTACCAGTGCTGTTTTCTACCAATGCTCTAAACTGCTTGAAAACTGAAAAAACATCAGACTTATTTTTCAACATGTAGACCCACACCTTCCTAGAAAAGTCATCAATGAACGACACAAAATATGACGAGCCACCATATGACGCTGTAGGGGCTGGACCCCAAACATCTGAATGAATATAATCAAGTATGCCTTTACTAGTATGTTTGCCTGTATTAAATTTTTGTTTACTTTGTTTTCCAAACAAGCAATGCTTACAGAAATCTAACTTTCCAGACCTTAGATTAGGAAGTAACTTGCGATCAGCCAAAATTTTCAACCCTCTTTCGCTCATATGGCCCAACCTTTGATGCCATAGGCGAATGGAACTACTGTCATGTTCAGACACCGTAGAAACATGAACTGACCCTGTTCTTCCTTCTAACTGAAATAGATTTCCTACTTTCTTAGCTTTCATTACTAGTAAAATACCTTTATAGATTTTCATAACTCCACCTTGAATTACAGTTTTATATCCATTCGTATCCAATGCTCCTAAAGAAATCAGATTTTTCCTTAAGTCTGGAACATGTCTCACATCTGTTAATATTCTAGTTGTGCCATCAAACATTTGCAGTTGTATGCTTCCTATCCCAACAATATTAGATGTGACATCATTACCCATGTACACGACTCCATCATTAACTGATCTATACGTCTTAAACCATTCTCTATGAATACACATGTGGTTTGATGCACCGAAATCTAACAACCAATGTTGATCATGATTTGACATATTAACAGACAATACTTCGTCGCTCATACCTGAACCAGATGTCGAACCTGTATCTGTCGCATTTGCCTCCTTCTTCTCTGTCGAAGAATCTGCTTTAGAAGTTTGCTGCTGTCGCTTCCATCAGTCCTTCTTCAGGTGTCCAGCTTTCCCACAATGCCAACACTTCACCTTTGTCTTCTTCCCTTTCGACTTTGAACGCGAATCGCTGCGCTTACCAGAGCGTCTTTCTCTAGAACGACCTCTAGCCATCATTGCCTCTGATGTAGAGGTGTCAGCATTCGACTTCTTCCTCGTCTCCTCAGACAACATGGCTCCAACCACATCGTCAAACTCAAGGACAGCTGCATTACTGAAGCTTATGGAAGTAACAAAGTGATCCCACGATTCAGGCAATGTACACGATAGAGTTATTGCCTTATCCTCTGAATCAAATTTTACATCTAGACTTTGTAATTGTACCAATAGAGTATTGAAAACATTCAGATGGTCAGTAACCGAGGTACCTTCCTTCATCCGCAAACTGTATAGTTGCCGCTTCAGGAGAATCCGATTTGTCAAGGATTTCGTCATGTAGAGCTTCTCAAGCTTGATCCACAAGCCTGCGGCGATCTTTTCTGACACAATGTTGAACAGAACATCATCCGCCAGACATAACCGAATTGCGCTCAGAGCTCTGTCATCCAACTCATCCCATTCATCCTCCGTCATGGAAGAAGGCCTTTTGCTCCTCCCCAACAGCGCTTTCGCCACGCCTTGTTGAACCAGGAGATCATGCATCTTTACCTTCCAGATCTCGAAGTTGTTTTTGCCATTGAACTTCTCAATTTCAAACCGGGCATTTTGAGTTTTCGCCATCTTGTTTAAAACAAACAATCTCCAAATCCAATTTTCAAATAAAGAATGCCCTTTTAATTAAAAAATGCCTTTAAAAAATGTCTTCAGTTAAAAAAAAACTTATACCCCTTGTAAGGATTCTGGACACCACATATCTCCACAATGGTATGATATTGTCCACTTTGGGCCTAAGCCCTCATGGCTTTGCTTATGGGCTTTACCCCAAAAGGCCTCATACCAATGGAGATATTTGTCCATCCTTATATACCCATGATCCTCCCCACTTCTAGTCAATGTGGGACTTTGGTCGTATACCCAACACGTTACCATCCTTATACCAAATACAAATACAAATACCATGACCTTGTTGAGAAAAATAATACTTTATGAAGGAGCTAGAACTAAAATCTTTTGATTTAAAATATAAAAACTTAAACAATATGTAAAAACAAAATATTAAAAATGAGGAACAGTTAATAAAAAAGTTAAAAGAAATATTTAAATGATTTTGGAATTTTATAGAAGATTTTAGCGCAGAGACCATGTACGGAAATTTGAACATTCATGAACGTCTAGAGCACCTTATAATTAGCTCATGTTTTTAAAAAAAAAACTAAAAATGGACCAAAAAAAACAAAGGCTGGAGTAAAACGGAAAGGATAACTCTCCAAATAAACTAAACATGAATGAATGCCCCGTGCTATGTATTTGATGTTCAGGTGGTGGTATAAATAAGTGAGCGAGTGAGCACGAGCAAATGTTTCTTAATTTTATAATGTATTTCAGTTAATGCCCAATCCACTTTAAGCCTGGTGCCCACACAGCAATTTTTCTTCAATCCAAACTCACCTAGCCTTGTCTGCGAATCATATACACATAGGCACACACTGGTTGATGTTTGACCATTCATAATGCTCTCCAACGCGTTCAACTTTTAAACTAAATAATTTAATCCACATATATGCATTCATATCGCTTTCAAGCATGTGAGTATGTCTTGATTCCATGGTTTGGTTTAGATATTCCTAGCTACAATGGTAAAGAGAGAAGGAAATAAATGGGTCTCATTGTTTGAAGGTGTATAGGATTGGTTTTTTTTTAAAATATATATATATATATATATATATATATATATATATATATATATATATATATATATATATATTAAATTTTATCTATTATATAATTATAATTTAGTTTAATTAATAATTTTTTTTTTTTTTTTTTTAATTATATGGTTTAGGTTAATGAATGTATAATTGTGGTTTTAATGATTATTTAGTTGTAATTTTAATGAAGGTTAATTAGCATCATAATTGTCATCATATAAATTTTATATTATTTTATGTATATTTTATTATGAAAATCTATCAAAACATGATCTTAATTTCATTTATGATGTGTAAAAATTTGGTCATATTTACTAATGACAAATTCTGTTAAAATGGTGAGTTTATCATAAAATAAATTTTATATTATTTTATGTATATTTTATTATGAAAATCTATCAAAACATGATCTTCATTTCATTTATGATGTGTAAAAATTTGTTCATATTTACTAATGACAAATTCTGTTATAATGGTGAGTTTATCATAAAATTAAATTCACGATAACTATGAAAAATATATTAAAATTTTGATTATTGATGGGGTTTATCATAAAATTAAATTCAAGACAAGTATGAAAAATATTAAAATTTTGAGCAAATTTTGATCATTGTTGTGTTCATCAATAAAAATGCAAAATATTAATTAAAACATAGGTGTGTTGGGGATTTTATTGCATGCCTGAGAAAAATCTCTTTTTTTATGTTAAAATGTGAGCTAAATAATAAACAATGGTTAGTTGTGGAAAAAACACAAGAATACTACTATATTAAAACAAAGTACAAGAACATGGTTTAGATTAAACTATAAATCAAACTATAAAAATGTCATTTAAACATGACAAACTTGGAAAGAAATAATAATATTCATATATTTTCCCATTAGAAAAGCATGAAATGAGTAACACTGCTTTGTGGGAATAGTTGGAGGCAAATGGACTCCAACTTTCTCCTCATGATGGGCCCCTTTTCTTCTAGAAAGCCCTCTCTAACAGTGGAGTATATCTTTTTTCTTTGAAAAAATAAAAAATAAGCATGAAGATGATGAATAATAGAGACAAGAGAGAAAGATAGATGGTCTCCAATATTATTCCTATAGCGTAACCTGTCAACTCTTCTTTGTTTCAAATACTACCCTATGACTTCTATTTATAGAAAAATATGAATCTCTTGAAGAACTAGCTTCTTCATTGAAAATGGAGATCCCAATGGACTTTCACAGTGAAATTACTCCTGATATATGGGATGAATTGAGGTAGGCCTTTCTCCTTAAATGAATTAATTGGGTCACACTCATTGGCTTGAGCCAACTTGAATAAATTCTGAAGGAAATTTCGCATAAATTGCATGAGTTTTAACACAAGTCATGCATGTGAATAAAAACCCAATTTGTAATGTTTCTTACCTTTCTCTTTATGTTATGAACCATTTCCAAAAATAGAAGAAAAGAGAGATCAATGCCTTAGAAATCAGCCACTTCGAGGGGGAAACCTCCTTTACATTACATAAATGAACAATTCTTGGATGATTCAAAGGAAAAAAACTCCTTTCTATATATAGGAGTCCATGGGGTCACAATATAATCCTAGCCGACCTAACAAGAATAATGTAAGGACACAACAATAACAATAGTGGGGTTTTATGGGGCACAATAATAACAATATGGGGACTACAGGGGTACAAAAATAACAATAAGGGGGACACACTAACAACAATAAGGGACTATACTAGTAATATACAAACCTAACATACCCCTATCCTTCAAAAAAGTGTTGTCCTCGAGATGTGAGTAGCTCTGGATGCTTCTGCATAAAATTCTCATTCTATACTATGAAATTGATCGATTTCGTAGCTATCGAGTTCTTATTTTTGTGATTCGTTGAGATTCTAATATGATTTTTCCTTCCTCATCAAGCTATGTCAATATTGTTTGAACTGGAAGTTTGTCACCTATAACCTTCTTTAAGCATGAAACATAGAAAATTGGGTGCACTCGAGAAGAAGCAGGAAGCTCCAATTTGTATGCCATAGTACCAATATTTTGCAATGTCTTATACGAACCATAGTAATTTGGCGATAATTTATTTTCCTTCTTAGCTTGCTTGAGGGACATTTTTTGTATGATTGTAGCCGTAAAAATACCCAGTCTCCTACATTGAAACTTCTCTCGTTGCGATGTTTATATGCATGTTGTTTCATTCGATTTTGTGCCAAAGTTAGGTTATCCTTTAAGAGTTGGAGAACTTGTTGTTGATGCTCCATGTGATCTTCCACTGCTTGAACCTTAGAATTTTATCTTAAAGATGATGTGATAAACAGTGGATGATATCCATAAAGTGCAATAAATGGGGTCATTTTTGCTGCAGTATGGAAGGAAGTGTTATACCACCATTCATCTAGAGGTAAACACTTGACTCATTATGTTTGTTTATCAGATACAAAACAATGAAGATATACTTCCAAACATTTGTTCACTGTCTCAATTTTCCCATCGGATTGAAGATGATAAGATGAGCTATGGGCTAATTGAGTACCCAAACAAGAAAATAATCTCTGTCGCTTACACTAATCTTTGGGTTTCAATGTAGATTTTGAATTGTTTCCATAAATGCAATAGAAATTGCACTTGCTCTAAATGGATGAGATAATGCACAAAAGTGTGTGTTAGTGCTGGAATTAGCACTTCGACTGCTTCAAGTGCTTGACCAATCACATCCTATGCTCTAGGGAAATTTAATGATTTGAATTATATGTTTGGTAGGTGACCAATGAGGGTATTTAGACCTGAGATGGTAGCCAAAGATAAGTTTGTAGCCTATGGAAGGAAGAAAGTGTGAAATAACAAAAGGGACAGTGGGTATGCAAGGCAGAAATCCAATGCTTTGATGAGATATAACACAAGAAATAGCTGAAAATATATCAATAAGAGAAGGCTATCATACAACTTACAATAATCTCATTGAATATCATTAAAAGCTACCATCATAAGGAATGCTCTTAAAACCAGTTACTATCCACATCCCATCAAGAAAGCTTACTAAGTAAGAATGATAAAATTTGATAAGGCACATAAACACATCAATACACTCACAAAAACATATAACAACATTTGAAATTACAAACTGGAAATGAAGAGATTTAGATATGGAAACATATAAGAAGAATCAGCAATACACACATCAAGATAGCAATAAGTCCTCAAAAGTGTTCTTCAATAGCATTATCTGAAATGATTACACTGATCATATGAGTATAAGATTCACAAACCATGAATCCTTTCTCCATTCAGTTTCATCATATATATACAAGAGATATTATGTTGATATTTCCACAAAAAGTGTGAATCTATTCTAGAGAAGTTACTACATTCCTATACATAAGTTGAAACTTATCCTTAACCATAATACAAAGTAGTGAAACATAATAAAATAAACAGCATGATGGCATATAGTTCAAAGTGGCTGGAGTGATGTGGAAAAATGTTGGAAAACTGCTCATGTTTTCTGGTATAACAACTTCCTCAAAAAGTGCAACTAACAGCTGAAGATGACATTTGGCTCTCTCCCCCCAAAAGTGAAAAATATAATTCTAAAATCTGGAATAGAAACTGATTAATTGACACTTGGTAGTAGCTTCTTCTATTGATATTTCATGCATGTAATTACCCCTCAGCATGACCCTTCGAGATTTGAACAAAAACTGCCTCCACTTCCTTTATACAAAAAATTAGGAAATAATAGTTGCCTTTCAGAAATAGGTAGCCATTATTAGAAATCCTGTAAATATCTATGTTTGTTGATTAAGCCAAAAATGTGTGCCTCCCCTTCTTTGACTTGCCTGAAATGTTTAAATAAAATCAAGTATAGAAGCAAATATTTTGAGGGACTCTGCATTAGTGAGCCTTTTAGTTTTTCTTTTTCCTGCATGCTTCTGTTTCTAAGATCTGGTCTTCTTGGCTTCCTTTCCTGGGCTTTCATCAAAATTAATGATTTCATCTCTCAGTCTAGGATTAGCAATGAATTTTTTGTTCAATCTAAGCTTTTTTTTATGCCTAGTGTGAGGCCTTGTGAGGTATGGATTGGGAATATAGAAAACCC
The DNA here is from genome assembly GCA_034641835.2 of Pinus albicaulis. Lineage (NCBI taxonomy): Eukaryota > Viridiplantae > Streptophyta > Pinopsida > Pinales > Pinaceae > Pinus > Pinus albicaulis. The sequence continues at coordinate 197,479,666 of CM076569.1, forward strand.
CTATTTTTCTCTGCATTATACTACTAGGCTGACCTACCTCATACTTTGTCTCTGAGAAAACTTCTTCAGTGTTGTCTTCTTCAAAAGATGAATAGGAGTACAAGATATCCTTGTCCTTTCTTCTAGTAGTTGTCTTGGATGGCTTTGTTGGAAATATTGTCATTGATGGCAAAGGAGGCAGCACTCAGGCAAAAGAGGCAGCGCTGTAGCAAAGGAAGGCAAAAGAGGCACAGCGAAAGAAATAGAGGCAGCAAGAAGAAAGTCAAAATGTAACAGTCATAGAAGCACAGTGAAGAACCATTATCGGAAGATAGAGACAGAGGCAGAGTAGCAGAGGCAGAGACAGAGGCAGAGAGTAGTTACAAAATTCCGAGAATCGCACTCTCCAACCTGGGAAGCAGAGCGAGCAGAGGTAGAAGCCGTTACAGATTTCCGAGGCTCCTTCCTCTTTCGGCACTATATCTGAGAACCATATTAAAGGTCTTACCTCATGCAGCGTTATACAACACGAATCTTATTCCGGGAATCGCAGACTCCAGTCGGGCGTTACACATATAATACAGAACCATATTCCGGGAATCGCACTCTCCAACCGGCAGAGACCGGCGGAGCACATATATCAAATACAAACATTATTCCGGGAATCGCTTCACTCCAGCGGAAAAATATATATAAGCATATATATCAGTTATATACAAGCGGAGCACTTTAACCAAAGGTTCTATCAAAACGAAATGGCTTATAAGGTGGGACCCCTCCCCAATCGCAATCGGAGAAAAGGTTCAATCGGCGGAGTTTTGTTATGTGCTCCGATTAAAGGCCGGACCCGATTGAGCTATATGCCACAATTTATTGCTAATCGCATCCGAGTTCCCAATCGCATCGGAATTGGTCAATCGCATCGGAGAACATGTGAGTTGCGATTGCGATTGGAAGTCCGGACCCGATGGAGGTATGAATTATAATTCAAACATGTTTGAAGTCTTGTCCCAATCGCATCGGCAAAATACAATGAACAGTGGTCAATCGCAACACATATTAAAAGACTTGCGATTGCGATTAAGAGTTCGGACCCGATGGGTGTATTAACGATGGTGTATATATATTTGAATTCCGGCTAATCGCATCGGAACTTTCCGATTGATCGCAAGTCCTTTGTAATATGCTCCGATCAAGTGGTGGACCCGATGGCATTATACGATGGATTTAATAGGTTCAATCGCATCCGGAATCTCAATCGCAATCGGAACTCTCCGATTGATCGCACGACTTTGTAAAACGCTGCGATTGAAGTGGCGGACCCGATCCAGTTATAGGCGGGAGTTGATATATGAAAATCGCATCCGTGTTCTGATCGCAATCGGAACTTTTCTATTATGCGCCCCGATTGCATTTGATTGAAGCCCGAACCCGATGGGCTTATTAACTATGATTAAAAAGTGTTTGAGTTCCAGTTCTAATCGCAAACGAAAATTTGTGAAGGCGCTGTTATATATAAATATATATATATATATATAAAGTTGTTGCGATTGTATTGAAAAGTTCCGCGTGGTCTGTGGGCCCACGGGCCTCGGCTTAAGGTGGAGGGCGATTATCAATATACAATGACTGTGATATATGTCCGTTCCGCTTGCGGAATGTTCCACATCAACAAGACACTCGTGGCATGAAAAGCGTTGGAATATGGCCCAGAATTACAGTCAGCATATTCATTTATATATATAAAGCGCTGATATAAAAATGAAAAATGAAGTTACACAAATACAGAAGTTACGCAGCAGCCATATACAGAATGACATACAGAGAACATAAAAGAGATAAAACACAGTCACAGAAAAGACAAAGACACAGTCAGAGAAAAGACAAATGCGCAGCAAGCCAAGAGACAAAACGAGTGAGCTGGAGTTCTCATTTAAATTTGAATGTAAATGTTTTTATTGTTTTTATTGTTTGTGATGCATTGGCAAGTCTCCGAGAGAAAACAAACTCCCACTGTAATGTTAAAATTGACACCTACAGTTATAATTTCTGAGTAAGCTGATAAAAGGAGTGAGAAGGCAGAAGGCAAAGAGACATGACTTTCCATTTCGAATTCCAAGCATAATACAAACAGTCATGTGAAGAAATCTATAAATAATATCATCTTGATATTCAAGAAAGTGAGGAGAGAGTAAATCGAGAGAAGGCAGAATATAGAAGAGTAAGACAAAGAAGATTAAAAAAAAAAAAAAACAGAACAGAAGGAGAAGCTACAGAACAGGGATGATATCTGAGAGAAATCAACAAACTTTCGGTTTGATAAATTGAGGAAGTTGGAGCTTCCCTATCAAGTTGCAGCTTGATAGTCGTCAGTTGTAGCTGATTAAGGTTGGAGCCTCCTGTAGGTTGGTGCCTGCAGAAAACTGAAGGGAGTTGGTGCTTCCTTGCAAGTTGTAGCTTGCAGAATTGAGGTAGGAGCCTCCTGTAGGTTGGTGCCTGCAGAAAAACAGTGGTGAGAGGGAGTTGGAGCTCGCCTTTGCATCACAACAATAATAAGATGTGGTTTTCTCCCTTTATGGGTTTCCACTTATATCTGGTGTCTCTGTGCATGATATTTATGTGTTGATCTGATATGTATCATTTGCTTAATACCTGCTGCTCTCAAATTAAGTCTACTGCTCTATCAAACTAATACTTTCAGATTACATTCTAAGATTACTCTCACATCAAATAGAGTTTGAAATGAAGGTGTAAATAAGTTTATTGAAAAGTTTAAAAGATCGGGAATGTATTAAACTGATTCACCCCCCCCCCCTCTCAGTTTAATCAGAGATTCAAAAATTGGTATCAGATCGGGTTCCTTTGTACAAGTCTAACAACTGAAAGGAGATCCTAGGTTCCCAAGATGGCTAGTAAAGAAGGATGCTCAACCAATAAAGCCCCTTTCTTCACTGGTGAAAATTATGCTTTCTGGAAAATCAGAATGAAGACATACATAATGTCACTAAGAGTAGAAGTCTGGGTTGCTGTGCAATTAGGATATGCCCCGAAGTCAACTGATACAGAGAAAGAAGCTAAAGAAAGCTTTGTAGCTAATGCAAAATCCATGAATGCCATCCTGAATGGATTATGTGAAGCAGAGTTTATTAAAGTAATGCACAAAGACACTGCCAAGAAAATATGGGATACTCTTGAAGACATACATGAGGGAGACGAGAAAGTAAAAACTGCCAAACTTCAAGTATATAGAGCCCAGTTTGAAAACTTAAAAATGAATGATGATGAAGATGTTGGCAGCTTCTTCTTAAAAGTTGCAGAAATTGTTAACAATATGAAAGATCTTGGAGAAACCATACCAGAAAGTATAGTTGTGCAAAAGATTCTAAGATCACTCCCATCCAGATTTAATCCCAAGGTATCTGCAATAGAAGAGACAGCGGATTGGGAGACTCTGACCATGAACCGGATACTTGGAAATCTAACAACCTATGAAATGAGGCTCCCACAGAAGAAGCCAAGTACAAGGGAAGCAACATTCAAAATAGAAAAGAAGAAAGAAGAAAAGGAAGAAATATGCTCTTGCTCTGATGAAGAAGAGGCTAAATTTGTCAAGAAATTGGATAGAGGCTCAAGTAGATACAAAGGCAAACTTCCCTTCAAATGCTTTAACTGTGGAAAAGTTGGAAATTATGCTGCTAAATGTCCTCACAAGAAAGTAAGAAATCAAGCTCAAGAATCAGAGAAAGACACATCAAAGTTCTGGCAGAAAGGAAAGAAATTCAGCAGAAAATCCTTCTATGCTCAGCAAGACAACAGTGCATCTGAAGACTCAGATGAACCCTCAAGTGAAGAAGGAACCTCAAAAATTTTATTGATGGCCATAGAAGATCTTGAGGGACTCCTACTAGAAGATGAAGAAGAAGAAGGGGAAGTAGACCTTGAGGGGGAGCTAAGAAGTGCTCTGGAGGAGATTGATAGACTCAAACTAAAATGCAGAAAACAAAATGAGATTCTCCTAAAATGTGTGAAAGAAGAACAAAATTTAGAAGTCCTCATGCAGCTGAAGGTAAAGCTTGAAGAAGCCAAGAAGATAGAAGATATGTTACTTCAACAAATCAAAGATAAATCTCGAGAACAAGAGAAGCTGGAAGAAGAAATTTTGTGTCTGAGAAAGAAATTAGAAAATGATCAACATAAAGTTTCTATATACCCTTCTCAAACAACAAGCTCTATTAAGTTGAATGAAATTTTGGTTGCTCAAAGATTCCCTATGATAAAGACTGGAATAGGCTACGAAGGAGAATCAAGTAATGGAAAAGAAAAGGTTGACAGAGAGATTATTTTTGTAAAAGCAAAGAAGGATGAGGAAGTAGCTCAAATAATTCCTACAAAAGAAGAAATCTGCAATAAGAGAGACAAAGAGCAGAAGAAACCTCTAGTAACAAAGAATATAATGAATACTAAGATGACAGAAAAAGAATCATATGCCCCTAAGTATATCAAATTTGGAAGTCATCAGAGGAAATTCTTCCCTCCTATGAAGAATGCCACCTGCTATGTCTGCCACAAGCCAGGACACATTGTTGCATATTGTTATGCAAAGAAGAGTAATTCAGACCTGCAAAAGATGCAAACAGTGAAGAGGCTATCTCAAACAAACAAATGGAGAAAACAATCTTACATCAGGTATGCAAATAATTTCTATGGTTATTGTTTTTATTGTAAGGAATTTGGCCATAAAATTATTGAATGTAGAAAGTATGGACAAAGAATGATGTTCAACACCTCAAGGAGGTTTATGAGTCAAAGCAATTTTGTTCATGCTCACAATTCTGCAAAAACTATAATCAAATGTTATATATGCAATCAAATTGGGCATATATCTTCCAAGTGTTCTCTAAAGGGATATAATTCATCACCTCACCAAAGATACCAAACAAAAGGGGGCCTCCAGTGGATAAAGAAAGTGAATAAATGTGACCTGGCTCTAATTGCTCAAGATCTGAAAAGCCAGTGGTACTTGGACAGTGGCTGCTCCAAACACATGACTGGAGACAGAAGCAAGTTTATAACTCTTGATGAAAAGAAATCTGGCAATGTTATTTTTGGTAATGATAAATCAGGAAAGATCAAGGGAAAAGGCTCAGTCAGCATAGACAATGGAAGAGGAAAAGCCCAAGAGGTACTATTTGTGGATGGACTGAAAGCAAATTTACTGAGTGTCAGTCAGATGTGTGAAAAAGGCTGTGAAGTTCTTTTTAGAGCACAAGATTGTGTAGTCAGGTCAAGCACAACAGGAAAGACTCTGCTCAAAGTTGTTCGAACAGAGAACAATGTATACAGAGTGAAAGAGGAGGATGAAGCCTGCCATCTTAGCAAACTTGAGGAGTCATGGTTGTGGCATAGGAGATTGGGACATCTCAGCTTTGACCATATCATCAAATTGAGCAAGAAGAAAGCTGTCAAAGACATGCCAGAAATAAAAAGGCCTTGAAGTACTATATGCAAATCTTGCCAATTAGGGAAACAGACTCGCACATCCTTTAAATCTAAAGAGGAGTTTTCAACAAGAATACCACTCCAGCTTGTGCACATGGACCTGTGTGGACCTGCTAGAACTAGAACACCAAGTGGAGAATCCTATTTCATGCTGATAATAGATGACTTCTCCAGAATGACATGGGTTGCCTTTCTAAAAAATAAATCAGAATCATTGGAAAAATTTAAGATATTCAGAGCATTAGCAGAAAATCAAACTGGATGCAAGCTGAAATGTATCAGATCAGACAGAGGAGGAGAATTCACAGATTATGACTTTGCAGACCTATGTAATGAACATGGAATAAAGAAACAATTTACTATTGCAGGGACACCTCAGCAGAATGGAGTAGCAGAGAGACAAAACAGGTCTGTACAACAAATAGCAAGAGCTATGATGCAAGAGAATAATATTGCTCAAACCTTCTGGGCAGAAGCAGTACACACAACAGTACATATCCTTAATAAAGCTCACTTAAGGCCAAGCAGTGACAAAACTCCATATGAACTATGGCATGGAAATCCAGCTTCAATAAAACATTTCAGAGTCTTTGGTAGCAAGTGTTACATAAATAATAATGATGAAAACCTTGGGAAATTTGATGCAAGAGCAGATGAAGGGATTTTTCTAGGATATGCTTCCAAAAGTAAAGGATACAGATGCTACAACAAGACTCTTCGGAAAATATTTGAAAGTATTGATGTGAGATTTGATGAAGAATTTCCAAACAATACAAGAAATACAGATTGTTGCAGTCCATCAGTTAATCATGAAGAAGAAGACCGGAATGATGAAGAAACTAGCAAGACAATAGAAGATGCAGAGCTGATCTCAAAAACCCCCTCAAGATACACTCAGAAGAATCATCCTGAAGATCAGATCATAGGAGACAAGAAAGCAGGAGTCCAGACAAGAAGGCAGCTAACAGAACAAACAGAATAAGTATACATAGCCATGTTATCACAAATAGAGCCAAAGAAATTTGAAGAAGCCAGCAAGGACAAGTATTGGATAAAAGCAATGAATGAAGAATTGGACCACATTGAGAAGAACAATACCTGGGAACTAGTTCCTAGACCTATTGAGAAAAATATCATTGGTTCAAAATGGGTATTCAAAAACAAAATGAATGAGAAAGGACAAGTAATCGGGAATAAAGCAAGGTTGGTCTGCAAAGGATACTCACAAATAGAAGGACTTGATTATGATGAAACATTTGCCCCTGTAGCTAGAATGGAAGCTATCAGAATGTTCCTGGCATTTGCATGCTATCAATATTTCAAGGTATATCAAATGGATGTAAAATCTGCTTTTCTTAATGGTGATCTAGAAGAAGAAGTGTACATGGAACAACCAGAAGGTTTCTCATTGACAGATAAAGAAGACTATGTATGTAAACTGAAAAAAGCCCTATATGGACTGAAACAAGCTCCTCGTGCTTGGTACTCAAGACTGGATAAATATTTGCAAAAATAGGGTTTTAAAAGAGGAGGAGTAGACATCAATCTATATATAAAAGCCCATGAAAATGAACGCTTGATTGTTGTAGTATATGTTGATGACATTATGTTTGGAAGCAACAAAGATGAACTAGCAAAAGGGTTTTCTGATGAGATGAAAACAGAGTTTGAAATGTCTATGATTGGAGAGCTCAGTTTCTACTTAGGACTGCAAATTCAGCAAAAGAACACTGGCACATTCATTTCTCAAGAAAAATACTTAAAAGAAATGCTGAAAAAATTCAAAATGGAGGACTGCAAACCAATGACAACCCCCATGATCATGGGATGCAAGCTGTGTGCTGGTGATAGGTCTGCAGATGTAGATCAAAAACTCTGAATCCAAATGGAAGCACATTGTATGGCAGCCAAGACGAACATCATGCTAGCGGTAGGACTAGTGGCAAGATATCAAAGCGGCACCTAAACAAAACCATCTTCGCGTAAAAGAATACTCGGATATCTACAAGGAAACTGACACAATATGGGATTTGGTATCACACAGAGCAAGAGCGTCATACAGCAACATACACACACGCACTGAGATTGGGCAGTTTGTGTGGATGACGAGAAGAGTACAAGTGGAGGTGCATTCTATCTAGGGAAAGTGAATTGGCATGCTTCAAGCAAAGAGCAAACATCCATATCTCACATTACACGAGTGGAAAGCGAATATAGCAGCTGACATGTTGTACACAAGTCATGTGGATGAAGCAAACTCTTCAAGACATGAAGGTAAGCATTAATGAACCTATCTCAATCAAATGTGATAATACAAGTGCTATAAGTATATCTAAAAATCCTGTGCTTCATTCAAAAACTAAACATATACCAATCAAGTATCATTTTCTCTGAGAAAAAGTGGCTCAGAAGATAGTTAAATTGGACTATGTATCAACGAAAGAACACATAGCAGATATATTTACCAAACCACTTGCCAGAGAACCATTCGAATACTTCAGAGACAAACTAGGGGTAGTATCTGTAGATACTATTCTCTAATATGAAGAGAAAGTACAGTCTCAGGGGGAGAACAAAATGAAGATATCATTCCAGGGGGAGAACAGCCAGCAAGATAAGCATAAAACAAGTCCATAGGATCAGCATTATCAATATTATCAGCATTCAAAAGCAACAAGAACCTTTCAATCGTAAAATGCATCATCTCTGTCTGCAATCTAGCACATATTACAGGCACTACAAATGAAACACAGCATAGTCCAATTTCAGCAGAAGAGGACCTAAACGTAACTCGGAGAAAGGAAATACAACGACAGAACCCATACGGAGAGATGAGGAGTCATCCTTTGCCATTGATGTCAAAGGGGGAGGAAGAACAAATAGTAGGAGGAAGAGCAAGCAACAAGAGAAAGAGAAAGCAAACAGAGAAAGTGGATTGCCATCAATGCCAAAGGGGGAGACTGTTGGAAATATTGTCATTGATGGCAAAGGAGGCAACACTCAGGCAAAAGAGGCAGCGCTGTAGCAAAGGAAGGCAAAAGAGGCACAGCGAAAGCAATAGAGGCAGCAAGAAGAAAGTCAAAATGTAACAGTCATAGAAGCACAATGAAGAACCATTATCGGAAGATAGAGACAGAGGCAGAGTGACAGAAGCAGAGACAGAGGCAGAGAGCAGTTACAAAATTCCGGGAATCGCACTCTCCAACCAGCGGAGCAGAGGCAGAGACAGAGGCAGAGAGCAGTTACAAAATTTCGAGAATCGCTTCACTCCAGCGGCATATAATACAGAACCATATTCCGGGAATCGCACACTCCAACCGGCGTTATACAACACGAATCTTATTCCGGGAATCGCAGACTCCAGCCGGGCGTTACACATATAATACAGAACCATATTCCGGGAATCACACTCTCCAACCGGCGGAGCACATATAACAAATACAAACATTATTCCGGGAATCGCTTCACTCCAGCGGCAAAATATATATAAGCATATATATCAGTTATATACAAGCGGAGCACTTTAACCAAAGGTTCTATCAAAACGAAAATTCTTATAAGGTGGGACCCCTCCCCAATCGCAATTGGAGAAAAGGTTCAATAGGCGGAGTTTTGTTATGTGCTCCAATTAAAGGTCGGACCCGATTGAGCTATATGCCACAGTTTATTGCTAATCGCATCCGAGTTCCCAATCGCATCGGAACTGGTCAATCACATCGGAGAACATGTGAGTTGCAATTGCGATTGGAAGTCCAGACTCGATGGAGGTATGAATTATAATTCAAACATGTTTGAAGTCCTGTCCCAATCGCATCGACAAAATACAATGAACAGTGGTCAATCGCAACACATATTAAAAGACTTGCGATTGCGATTAAGAGTTCGGACCCGATGGGTGTATTAACGATGGTTTATATATATTTGAATTCCGGCTAATCGCATCGGAACTTTCCGATTGATCGCAAGTCCTTTGTAATATGCTCCGATCAAGTGGCGGACCCGATGGCATTATACGATGGATTTAATAGGTTCAATCGCATCCGGAATCTCAATCGCAATCGAAACTCTCCGATTGATCGCACGACTTTGTAAAACGCTGCGATTGAAGTGGCGGACCCGATCCAGTTATAAGCGGGAGTTGATATATGCAAATCGCATCCGTGTTCTGATCGCAATCGGAACTTTTCTATTATGCGCCCCGATTGCATTTGAGTGAAGCCCGGACCCGATGGGCTTATTAACTATGATTAACAAGTGTTTGAGTTCCAGTTCTAATCGCAAACGGAAATTTGTGAAGGCGCTATTATATATAAATATATATATATATATATATAAACTTGTTGCGATTGTATTGAAAAGTGCCGCGTGGTCTGTGGACCCACGGGCCTCGGCTTAAGGTGGAGGGCGATTATCAATATACAATGACTGTGATATATGTCCGTTCCGCTTGCGGAATGTTCCACATCAACAAGACACTCGTGGCATGAAAAGCGTTGGAATATGGCCCAGAATTACAGTCAGCATATTCATTTATATATATAAAGCGTTGATATAAAAATGAAAAATGCAGTTACACAAATACAGAAGTTACGCAGCAGCCATATACAGAATGACATACAGAGAACAGAAAAGAGATAAAACACAGTCACAGAAAAGACAAAGACACAGTCAGAGAAAAGACAAATGCGCGGCAAGCCAAGAGACAAAACGAGTGAGCTGGAGCTCTCATTTAAATTTGAATGTAAATGTTTTATTTGTTTTTATTGTTTGTGATGCATTGGCAAGTCTCCGAGAGAAAACAAACTCCCACTGTAATGTTAAAATTGACACCTACAGTTATAATTTCTGAGTATGCTGATAAAAGGAGTGAGAAGGCAGAAGGCAAAGAGACATGACTTTCCATTTCGAATTCCAGACTGTGATCATGTGGAAAATCATAAGTAATATAATACGATATTCAAATGAAAGAAGTGAGAATATAAATGTCAGAGAAGACGGAATGCAGAAGAGTAAGACGAGAAGATTAAGAAAAGCATACTTGAAGGAGAAGAGTTCACAGACGAGTGATATCGAGGTAAAATCAACAAACTTTCGAGTTTGACCGTTGGGGTGGAGCACAATGAGTTGCGGCTTGATAGTCGTCGGTCATGGCGGGCGAGGTTGGATCCTCCTGGCGTAGGTTGGGGATCACGGAAAGGCGGGAAGGAGATGGTGCTTCCTTGCAAGTTGTAGCTTGCAGAATTGAGGTAGGAGCCTCCTGTAGGTTGGTGCATGCAGAAAAACAGTGGTGAGAGGGAGTTGGAGCTTGCCTTTGCATCACAACAATAATAAGATGTGGTTTTCTCCCTTTATGGGTTTCCACTTATATATGGTGTCTCTGTGCATGATATTTATGTATTGATCTGATATGTATCATTTTCTTAATACCTGCTGCTCTCAAATTAAGTCTACTGCTCTATTGAACTAATACTTTAAGATTACATTCTAAGATTACTGTCACATCAAATAGAGTTAGAAATGAAGGTGTAAATAAGTTTATTGAAAAGTTTAAAAGATCAGGAATGTATTAAACTGATTCACCACCCCCCTCTCAGTTTAATTAGAGATTCAACAGGCTTGAGAGAAGAAAAAAATTGAGCTAATTTTGGTTTCTCTACTGAAGGGGTGGCCTTTTTTTCTTCTTTCTCTTCTGCAACTCCAAGAACATAATGTTGAACTGGTACTTCAAGGTTGACTTCCTCTGAAGTTTCTTATGCTAGGATCAATTTTCTTATGCCTTTATGTATTGAGAGAGAGACTATGTTCTCCTCACCTATAGATTTAACTTCTTTATTAGGTTGAGTTTTCCCTTGCTTGAATCTAATGGAATATTCTCTAATGAATGATGCTAAATTTTGGGGTTTCTTTGAATTTTTCCTTTATAAACCTTTTCTTCTAGTTGTACCACTGGTATGGGAGTGACAGGTTCAGTTATGGATCTTTTAGCAGAACTTCTAGTTTGTTTACTCATTGATGGAATAGATTAAGCTAGTTGTGAACTATTTGGCACATATGTTGTGCCAGTTTTTTCTTGGACATTTTACTTCTTAGGTCTCCCTACCCTCCTCCTAGAATTGATGCTACCAAATCCCTCATCTATTAGGAAATTTTCCTAGGTATTTCTCTTTTTCTTAAGGTGATAGACCACCAACATCTTGATTAAGCCTCTATGATAGAGGTTATGAAGGTAATAGTTAGGGATCTTCTACAACTTCAAATACATTTTTAACAAGGACTTGTAGAGAAAGAAAGGAAAATTTTAAGGTTTGGCACCCGATATGTGAGAGAGAAATCTCACATGATAATGATGAACAGTTGATAATCTTCCCTCACAAGTAATATAATGTTGCACAGTAGTTACAACATGCTTCCATTCTAGCCTAAAATAGGAAATATGCACCTTTGGAGTCCAATTGATATTTACATGCTCAGGTTTGAGGAAGGCACTTACATTTGCTTGCAACATTTTCTTTTTGAACCAACGTTCTCCAGTAGCCGAAGTTTGAGTAGCCCTAGCTATAATGGTCTCAGTTTTTTTGAAAGTTTTGCTTCCAAGCTTGATTTTTTTCCCAGTCAAAACTCTCAGAAAATGCCTATGCAACAACTACATTTCCCCCTGATAATTTCTATAGAAAATTGTACCAACTTGCTGTTTGAAATTGGGGCTTTTATCTAGCATCAACAAACCTGGTATTTTCTGGCTTAGAGTGGTTAACTTTTTCACCTTTACCCATTCTTCTCAACACCTAAGCTCCTTATTTACGCACAACTGTTCAATCTTGAGATAGAAACTCTACACGCAACCCTAATTTCTTGCTTGAGATGAAAAACTGGTAGCTGGAAAATGTAACTTTGTTAGTTGTAATATTCTTGAAAAACTCGGTCATCAAAATAGTGAACCTAATCCTTTGGAGTATGTGCCTGTAATCATGGTGTGGTTTAATGACACGAATTGAAATGATTCAAATACGAGTGCCAAGTCACCCCATAACATATATCACTCCTCTACATCATTAATAAATTGATACGGTTAAACACAGGTATTGTAAACACACACAATTAGGAAAGATAGGCATGAGATCCTATTACCATTAATATGATGTATATTTATAATACAATGGTGTGACTCTTAGATTCCACATTCCAAGGTCACTTGGACTCCTTTTGTCCATTCGGCTTCCACACCTACCCATAGAGGATTAGGTGTCCAACATTCCCCCCCTTAATTCGAAGGGGTATGTGTGAGTCCAAGAAGAGAGATGTAATACAAATCTACAAAGTATGCATGGCAGTGCTTAGGCTGAATCAACTCTCTGAAATGTTGGCATAAAGAGGTGGTTTAAGGATGACCACAAACACTAGAACCCTTAGTGTAGTTCCCAGAACTCTTCCAAATTTGGAAAGAAGCTGAGGGCTTCTGCTAGAGGAAGTGTCCCTCATATTTGAAGAGGGAGACCTTCAACCTAGAAGAAGGGAAGTCTACAACCTGTGATGGTCTAAGGATGACCACCAACACTGGAATATTTAATGCATTTCTCAGAACTCTACCAAAGCTGGCAAGAAACTGAAGTTTTCTCCTAGAGGAAGTGCTCTAAATTCTTTGAAGAGGAAGAATATCAACCTCGCATAGATCGCTTAAGGCTTTCCACCAACCAAAGGAATTCTCATGGGAATTCGTGTCTTTAGCTATAACTCTGAATCTGGAATGAAAATTTGTGGCTCAATTTCGCTTGAACTTTTGTGTCTCTGGCCACACTCTAAATCTGGAATTAGAGATTATGGCTCAGCCTCACTTGATGTGGCTTTAAAGCTTGTAGATGACCACCATTTCCCCCCTGTTAGGTACAAGGTGAGATGATGGCGAAAACTCAACTGCAAGTTTGTTCAATATTCTAGAACAAGTTCTGACATGTGACTTAAACATCTTCTTGGTTGTTGATGCCCATTTGCAAGAAGCGATCCATCCAAGATGAATATTTTTTCTTGCAAGAGGCTTTTTTATGAAGCATCTGTGTGAAGAATGGGTGTTACGACCATAGTGCTTGCATGGGTGAAGATTGAAACAATGATATTTCATATGGAAAAATTGATCACAGTGTTGGAATTTCAAAATTTATTGTTGCTGCTTTGGAAGAGGAGCGACATCTAGAACAGTTGTAGGCGAGATATCATGAAGAAATCCGGCACTCTGAAATTTGATGGTCTTGGATTAGTCCAAAATATGAAAGGACAACTCCTTGTCATATCCAAGGCCATTTCTGTGCTTCTTGTGGAAAACATCTTCCCAAGGTCTGATGATGGCCTTGGGAAGAAAAGTGTGAACATCTGCATCTGCATACAAATCTGTTATTGAAATGGGCATTGAATTTGAGTCAATTGCAACATTATTCACTTGTTTCTTATGGGAGTCTCTTTCAACGTTCTTAACAAAAACAGGTTTAGAATGGTGACTCCGCTACTGTAATTCTTCTTGTTGGAATTGAGATTAAAGCTACAAAAAATCGACCTTTTCTTGTGAATTTTGTAGACATATTTTAATGTCAGAAATATTTTCCGTACTGATGTTTACCATATCATCTGCATTTGAATGTATTAGAGTACTTAACAACTCTAATATATCATCAAGTTTTTCCATTTTCAAAGAGTTTAATTCTATGGTTTCAAATGTTCTCTGGATATCAATAGTGGGTTGCTTCCCTTCACAAACAAATTCCACAAAATAGAATTTATATCTTGTTTTTGAAAGTCACAACATGTAATATCAAGGTCGCACAACTTTGGCAGTCACTGGGAAAAGAAGAAGTCCACAAGCTTCAAACTAATAGAAGCAATTACATATTTTCTGGATGGTTTTATTTATTTCTGCTCTTCACATCTTCAAGCCCAGCACATTTCACAGCGGTCAAATAAAAAAAAAAAATTAAATTAAAATTCACCAAAATGTACTCTTACAGTACTTCATTGGGTAATGGTCAAGACCAGTAGCGATGATCGATGGTTCGAGGTCATTAATACTATGCCCCAAAGTTTTACCAATGGCTTAGTCATCAACATGATAGTCTAAAAATTTCTCCATGGTTCAAGGCCATTGATGAAACACCCCATTTACATACAATTGTAAAATATATATTCATCGACATAAAGCCCAGCTTACATTAATAAAAATAGATAAAAATGGTCATATACATCGGCCTTCTAATAATATACAACATTACTGGAAAATTAGAAAATAGGAGTGTGGGCTCTGAAGTGGGAGGAACAACGCACTATGTAAGAGTGCGGGCTGTGTATTATAGTGGTCGAATGGGAGTTACCTTGTAAGAGCACGAAAATGTGGATGAAAATAATCCAAGAAGAGTATGGAGGAGAGCGTGGTTGTAATAAAACATAGTATGGAGAAGCCAATGGATTGGTGGAGCATATGTTGTGGCACAGTCGAGGGCCAAAGGGATCACGGAGCTAGGAGCAGTGGTTTCGGAGCCACAGAGGCCAATGAATTCATGAGCAGTGATTATTCTCTGTCAGAGGAATGTGTTGATATCAAAAACACCACAGTGAAATGGTAAACACGGCCTAAAGGAGTGCAATCGGATGAGAAATGTGGAGGAGAAGGGAAGTGGTGGTATGAAGCATCGAGGGGTCGTGGTCCATATAATACTAATTGATATAATCCCAATTGTGAATTTAAACTATGAAGCTCCACAAAGCTAATTTGAATGTGAATAGTTATACACATAAACGAGATGAGGAATCATTACCGGAACTCCGCCTTAGTGCTATCCGGGAACTGGTTGTAGAAGCTTGCGGTTAATCAAACCCATGACCTCTGACATGGTGTCAATATAAACTACCACTCGGATTAGAGAACAAACTAGTGCCATAGACAGGGTAAACTGAAATGTATTTGCATTGCAGGATTATGATAAAGCACCTTTCAATATGTACACAAAATCTGGTTATAATTTTGTTCAGACAGACAACATATTTGCATTGCTTGCTTTGTAGCGGTGCAGACACTTGATGTATAAAAAAATTCTCTAGCCAATAAAACATAGGCGTTTTAAATTTTCAGTTGTAACATAGCTTCATTTTCTTAATTTTTTATATGGATTCGAGACATTATTAACTAATGAAGCAATGATTGAGGCATTGCTTGAAGTAGCAGGGACAAACACTAAAAACCAGGGATTTCGCCTATGTGGTGGTTGCTTTCCAACAACTTTTTTGTTCAAAATCAAACACAGTCGATGAAATGATGTTGTGTTCACCATCCTCCTCCTCTTTCTGTCTGCCCATAACCATTACTGTCTCATATGTAGTCACACGCCTTCGAGTTTGGGGAGTGAGCATGGTGGTATGGGAGTTGGTTCTGAGTAGGTGTGAGTCAGTTTTGCAGTGTGTAGCATAGAAAATAGGTCATGGAAGGGTGTTATGACTAGGGAGAGGCCGAGGGGCCGAGGTCAGAGTGAAACATTGAATCGACACTAAATAAAATGAATGTATCTTAGAATAGAATATCAGTCAAATTCAACAACCAATCTGTGTTCTTGCAAAAGTAATGGATCTGTGTTCTGATAGATAGGTAATGCATGCAGGAATATAGGTTTGAGAAGAGTAATATTCGTTGGACTAAGTATTCATTGAGCGTGAAAAATTAAATGTCTTTTCGCATAGGAATAACTGGAGAAGTTACACAGTAATGGAAATGGCAGACCTGAGAAATGGCAGGACCAATTGTATTGACTGTCTTGCATAAGAATTATGTGTCAGAGATGGTAGGATAATGGCTTAAATTAGAATAGGGAAGAGCGTATGGAGTTCAGTACGTATTATGCAACAGATTAGGCGTTGGGGAGCAAACACTCTGACAATTTTTCCAAAGGGACCAGCGCTATTCAAGGTCACTCATCATGGCTCTGATACCATATTAAACACAGATATTGTAAACACACACAAATAGGAAAGATAGGCATGAGATGCTATTACCATTAATATGATGTATATTTATAATACAATGATGTGACTCTTGGATTCCACATTCCAAGGTCACTTGGACTCCTTTTTTCCATTTGGCTTCCACACCTACCCATAGATGATTAGGTGTCAAGCACATACCCTGCACCTTAATTTTGGCTTCAGCCTTAATAGGTAGCTATAGGTTAGGTCCACCAATAATATAGCCATTCCCTTATAATATTTATTCTAGGTAAAAAATTATTTAGAAGGTATTCAATTAATTTCAAAGGAGAATGATCGTTTCTTTGAAAAATGCTCCTTGCATCTCTTTATGCAGTTTCGGGGAAATAGCTAATTTTATCTCTGTGTCACCAACTAAACCAAGCTCCTGAAGAAATAGATGATTTTTCAAAAGAGTAGCTATTATTCCAGAAAGAGTAGCTATTATTTTATTACAAAAATGACCAATAACTTTTGACACTAACCTAAGTTAAAAAAGTGGTTTTAACTTATTCATATGAACCTAATACACAATACCACCTATAAAACTTGAAAATATTTTTGGTTTTGAGACTCTTTTTGGCTTTTATTGAATATAATTAGATCTTTGAAATAGGGTAGGGAACAAGCAAAAATTTAAAAAGAGTAATACGATGGTATTCATACTATTAACATTTATAGTGCTAACAGTGGCTCCGATTGGGGATGAAGTCCTCCCTGTGAGACTTCAAGGGTTGTAGACTCAGTGCCTTAAAACTTTCAAGACTCAGAAAACTTTTGGAACTTATGACTAGAACTGACCTTTCATTGGCTAGACTCAAGATTGACCATATTTACAGACACAAGTGCCATTGGGCATGGATTTTTATTGATACATCACTCAAGATATTTAAAATGGAAATGACTAACTATCTTATCACACATGGAACTTTTTAAGAAAATCACCATTAACTGGAGCTCCAATTAGCCGATCATCATCTAAATGCTTGAGAAAAAATGTATTTTTTTCCAAAACTTGAGCAATTCTAAATGGCCCAAACCATAAATGATCAAACTTACCATGCTCTCCATGGTATTCCCTTGTAATATTCCAAAAATTGAGCTTTTAGCTAAATGGAATATTATAGATTGTTTTGTCACTAGGTAGGTGAATAAGTGGGTAGGGAGGCCATAAATATTCTTAGCAACAATAAAAACACTTCAAGTGTGAAATGAGACCATCTAAGAAGCTAAATAAAGCACCTTTCAGTGTGAACAAGGGATGGAGCATGTTGAATAGGTCAACTTTGACGAAATCAATAGCGTTGTTATGGAGGAGTGGACATTTAATGAGGGATAAAAAAGTTTTGGTTGGAAACACCTTGCATGGAGGTAGTGGCACTAATGGATGGGGCCCAAGGTGAGGAAGCTCACCAAGTTTATAAGGAAGGGTAAGGAAGCCTTAGAAATTAGTTTAGATATTATTTTGTTTATGGTTTGCATGACTATTTTCTCTCTTTAGCTGTTCAGCTAAGATTGCAGTGTTGTTTAGCACAAAGTGTTCTCGAGAAGGAATCTCACCCATTTCCTTGGGGGACTTTGAGTGCCCACTCAAGAGTGGTTCTTTGGGCTGAATATTCCTCATTCTAACATTCTGGCCAGCTGCATTCTTCATGCACAGTGCAGTGTCTGTTTAGATTTCTGTTATTTTGCAGGGGGTAGCATTGGAGGATTGAATTGGGATGTTTCTGAGCTAGTTTTGCAGTTGAGGAAGGATTCATTCCATTAGGAGATCAGCAAGGAGGGTCCTTGAGACTATTTCAGATCTTTAGCATCAAGCCAAGCTATTACATCTAGTGACAACACAGTTTCAGTCTAGAATTGTGTTATTTTGGAGGGCAGTTTCAGAGGAGGGTCTATTGGCTCTTTTGGAGAGTTTTCTTCTAGGTGAAGGGTTCAGCCTTTCATTGGAGGATAGATTTAGAGGAGATCTAGATCAGGTTCATATTATTTCAGCCTTCTATCTCATGGAATTCAGTTGCAGTGACTCTTTAGTCCTAGGGATATAGATCACCATTTGTATTTGAGTGTATTTCCGGAGACACTTTCTGGATATTCTTGGAAAAGTGTTGTATAGCCTTATTATTCATGTAGATTATCTTTTGAGGCTTACATCAGTCACATTTTATCATTATATAGTCTTATCATTAGTTATTTCATATTATACTGTGTTGTAGCAACATCTCCGGCATTTTGTACAGCAACAACATCTCACTTTTGAGAGTGTTTATGTATTGGAGGCTTCTGCGATTACATTATATGATTTGTGCCTCATTGTTTTGTACTTATTTTCTGCATATATGATCAACAAAATGGCTCCATATTGGTCTCATGGTTTCATGTGTTAAATATTCCTGATGCTTTCCTTTTATGAGTTGTATTGCTACTTTTCCCATTTGGGAATATTGCAATGGTATCAGAGCATAATCTTGGCTTAGCCTGTGCATTCAGCCAATATGTCACCATAAGGAGAAGCTTCTCACAAGAAGAGAGGATATACATAAGGGAAAAATACAAGACTCTATTATTTG
Organism: Pinus albicaulis; assembly: GCA_034641835.2. Classification (NCBI taxonomy): domain Eukaryota; kingdom Viridiplantae; phylum Streptophyta; class Pinopsida; order Pinales; family Pinaceae; genus Pinus; species Pinus albicaulis. Next base: position 197,498,709 of record CM076569.1, read on the forward strand.
GAGGAAGGGAGGAAGAGGAGCTCTTAAAGCTTCTTTTTCAAACTATGCAGAGCATCAACAAATATATCAAGAAGATGAGAAGGGAGAGGTGTAGGAAATATCCAAGGGGGTTTGAATATGAAGAAAACCATAGATTTTCACATGATGGGTGTGAGCATTCAGCCACACAATCTGATTCACAGCACAGTTTTATGCCCATATTTAAATCAAGAGAGATGGAGGAAGAAGATGCACCAAAGGAGGAGACTTTGAGTGACTATCTTCAGGAATATGAATCTCAATCTTGGAGATTCAAGGAGCACTTGAACTTCCAAGGGTTTTTCCAACTCAAGGAGGGTAGAACGCCCAAAAATCACAACAGAAGTAGAAGAGTTAGATTCTTTCTGCCAAATTTTGATGGGTCATCTAAATGCACAACCAAGGATTGGATAGAGCGGCTAGACTCATACTTGAAGCTACATCAAGTTTTAGAAAAGGAAGCCCTTAGGATAGTAGCGCTGCATCTTGAAGGTAAGGCTTATACTTGGTGGTTTTCTGAATCTTCTTCATTTAATCATGCAAACATATCTACTTATGTAGGATTCACTAAGAGATTAGTGAAGATATTTGATGAAAAAAAAAATGAAACATATTTGATTGAGCTAGCCAAACCTAAACATTCAAAACCTTTGCATGAGTTGGAAAGACCCATTATACCAACTCCACTTTCCAGATTTCTATTAAGGGGGATAGAAACTTTTATGATACATTTCCAAGGGAAAGATCCCCATTGCATGAAGAGCTTTCTTCTCAAAAGGAAGACATGGACATTCCTCCTTCAAGGGAAGACCAAGATCTAGGGTCTCTCATTGTTGATGAGGTATTCTCAAATATTGATGAGGAGAAAGAGTAGAGAGGAAGTAACAGTGTTGTCACTTCAGGAGGAGAACCATCACCACATGGAGATGGGCATGAAGCTATTGCTTCAATTAGAGAAGCTTTTGCATCTTTGCAAAAATTTACCAAGGAGCAGCATGTGATAGCAGTAATGGGCAGTAAGACCTTGATAAAATGTGGAGAAGAAAAGGTGGATCAACATCAAAGGATGGGGAGCATGCACCCATGTTTATTTCAGGAGGTTTATATACAGAAGAAGGAGACTGGTTTGCGCAGTGAAAGGAGGGAAAAATCAGTCCACTCAACTATATAGTCTACTTCAAACTTTGATGTCTCATTACATGGAGGCATTCCACCCAAGAGGCCACCAGATCAGAAGATGAGAGACATCTCACAATAGGCTTCACAACTCATTGATCGAAGAGGGGTGAGAACCTTGGGATGATTTGGCACAGTGCAGAGAGTCTTGCTTGGGTAGGTTCAAGGAGGAGGGAGATATTCTCCCAATATCATCATTACCCACTCTCATCAGCTATCATGCACTGGGAGAAGATTTTTTTGGGATGGAGGATGAAACCATCATGGTGCAAGGAGACCACTCCATGGCATTGGGGAACTGGAGGATACTTCCACATAGGAAGGAAGCTTCCCCATTTGGTGGAGGATGGTGGCCACTCATGCATGCATTGGCCAAACTTAGGAGATTTTGGATAGGTGATAGATTCCTATGGAAGACTAGCATCCAAAAGCTTCAACCTTTACTTGAGCATGAGCAGCTACAGAAGGGGCAGTAGGAACAAGTTAGCAACATACTGGTGCTTGAATTTGGCAAAGGATATGTCAAAGAAGAGGGTAGCCACATGATAGGGGCTACACAGTATAGATGAATAACAATGTCATTAGGGAGTTTAGATCCTTATTGTATATCCCAGCTATTGGTGGAATACTCCAAGGATCACCTTACATGTAGGATACTTTATGACCAGTTTCCAAATGGGAGATATACAGTGAGAGATGGGGTCATCTTTTATCAGGATAGGATCTTCCTGACTAGAGCCTCAAAGCTCAGGGATAAACTACTACATGTAGCCTATGAGATCTTGCTCTCCAATCCCACCGGTTCATTAGAGCATACCATACTATGTTGGATGGATTAATGTGGGAAGACTTCAAAGAGGAGATGCACTATCATATGAGGAAGTGCATAGATTGTTTGGAGGTTGAGGAGAGATATAGCTCTTGGGAAGAGTTATCATCACCACCTCCTTACTCATTAGGTGTGAAAGGTATCTCATCCATGAGCTACCTCACTAGCTTGAACCAAGTGTATTTTGAGGATTGTATTTCTGAGACTCATGATATACTTACTATATACTTGCATTTTCTTACCACTCATGAGCAGGGAATTTCTCCAAGAGGGGCACTCTTTCTTATTGGCTTCATGGGCTACTTGGGGCCATGAGTAGTGATGATGTTGGCTACTCCCTAGAAGATTTTGGGGAGATGATTTCTTCTTCATGGTGTGCTTAATTGACACCAAACATCATACACCTTCTCCAAGCATGTGAGAATAATGGGGCAGTAAAGAAGTGGTGGGGGAAACACTTGGTATATCATATTCTATGGTAGTTAGGAGAAAAACTACACTAGTTGCACTTGAGGGACCCTTTCCCTTCCCTGATACTACATATGGCAGCTAGCATGACTTTGATTGTGATCCCATATGATGATGATGTTCTTATCTTTGTTGGGAACATGATTGGAGAGAAGGCACATTGTTTGGATGTGTCCATTGGGAATGAAATTTCCCACACTTTTTATGCTTGATGCTTCAAGGGGAGTATGGGAGATGATATGGCCACTACATTAGATCACTTTTTTCTTTATGAGGTGAGCCATATGATTGTTTGGAACACTTGGGAGATGCCTCTCATGAACATTTGGGAGGAACTTTTCTATGAATTGCCATGTTGGAAGGTGATTCATTTCATTTGGATCATAGCATGGAGATGGGAGTCTCTCATTGGGAATGAGATCCCCTATGCTTTTCATTACTCCTACCTTGAAGAGGCCATTGGACAACAAGAAAATTTCCATATAGACCTTCCATTTTCTCATGATAAGAGCCATTTGGTTTATCCACCAAGGGCCAACTTGCACATTTGGGAGGAACCATTGGGAGACAGAATTGTTGTAGAATATCTGAAGCAGTGGTGGAGATTATTTGATGAGGAGGTCACAAGAGGAGGAGGGGAGGATTTTGCTCAACCCTTACTGTTGCTTGAGGAGAAGCAACATTTTGGAGGGGAGGACTGTAATATTACAAAAATTTAGCTTTTAGCTAAATGGAATATTATAGATTTTTTTGTCACTAGGTAGGTGAATAAGTGGGTAGGGAGGCCCATAAATCTCCTTAGAAACAATAAAAACACTTCAAGTGTGAAAGGATACCATCTAAGCAGTTAAATAAAGCACCTTTGAGTGTGAACAAGGGATGGAGCATGTTGAATAGGTGAATTTTGACCAAATCAACAACCCTGTTATGGAGGAGTGGACATTTAATGAGGGACAATGCAATTTTGGTTGGAGACACCTTGCATGGAGGTAGTGGCACTAATGGATGGGGCCCAAGGTGAGGAAGCTCACCAATTTTATAAGGAAGGGTAAGGAAACCTTTTAAATTAGTTTGGATATTATTTTGTTCATCGTCTGCATGACTATTTTCTCTCTTCAGCGGTTCAGCTAAGATTGTAGTGTTGTTTAGCACAGAGTGTTCTCGAGCGGGAATCTCACCCATTTCCTTGGAGGACTTCGAGTGCCCACTCAAGAGTGGTTCCTTGGGCTGCATATTCCTCATTGCAGCATTCTGGCTAGCTACATTCTTCAAGTACAATGCAATATTTTTTTAGATTTGTGTTTTTTTGCAGGGGGTAGCATCAGAGGATTGAATTGGGTTGTTTCCGAGCTAGTTTTGCAGTGGAGGAAGGATTCCTTCCATTGGGAGATCAGAAAGGAGGGTCCTTGAGCATATTTTGGATCTTTGGCACCAGGCCGCTATCACATCTAGTAATAGTGTATTTTTAGTCTGGAATTGCGTTATTTTGGAGGGCAGTTTCAGAGGAGGCTCTATTGGCTCTTTTGGAGAGTTTTCTTCTAGGTGAAGGGTTCAACCTTTCATTGGAGGATACCTTTGGAGGATATATACATCAGATCCATATTATTTCACCCTTCTATCTCATGGAATTCATTTTTAGTGACTCTTCAGTCCTACGGCTGTAGAACACCATTTGTATTTGAGTGTATTTCTGGAGACCCTTTCTAGGTATTCTTGGAAAAGTGTTGTGTAGCCTTATTCTTCATGTAGATTATATTTTGAGGCTTACATCAATCCCATTGTATAATTATATATTCTTATCAGTAGCTATTTCATATTAGACTACGTTGTAGGAGTATCTCCAGCATTTTGTACAGTAGCAACATCTCATTTTTTAGAGTGTTTCTGTATTGGAGGCGTGTGTGATCACATTCTATGATTTTTGCCTCATTGTTTTGTACTTATTTTCTGCATATATGATCAATAAAATGGCTCCATATTGGTCTCATGGTTTCATGTGTTAATTATTTACTGCTGCTTTCATTTTATGAGTTGTATTTCTGCTTTTCCCATTTGGGAATATTACATCCCTTTTGACATCCCAGCGCAACACCAAATCATTTTCCTGGAATAACTGCTAATTTTCTCTTCTATCAAAAACATATTTGACTTGGGTTTGATATTTATGTATTTTTACCATCAGTGATTCTCTGGTTTGATGAGCTTCTATCAGCTGCAACATTCTCCTTTGAATTGGATTTTCGTCATCAATTTCATCTTGCAGAAACTTCATAACAGGAAGAGCTAATTGCAATGGAATTACAACATCAGTACCATAAACAAGTTGAAAGGGAGACATTCCAATTGATCTTATGTCACTTACCATGTCTTTCCAAAGAGCATGAACTAGCTGACTATCCCAATTTATCTTATTTTTAGGAAACATCTTCTTAATGATTCTCACCAAGATTTTATTGGATGACTTAGCTAACCCATTACCTTGAGGGTAATAGGGTGTAGAATGAGTCAAATCAATACCATATTTCTGACATAAGCTATTCATCTTAGTAGACTTAAAAGCAATTGCGTTGTCAGTCACCAATTTCTGAGGGCAACCAAATCTAGACATAATATTTTCCAACAGAAATTTGATTATTACCGTGTCAATGGAATTCATAGCTGGAACAACTTCGATCCACTTAGTAAATAATCTGTAGCTATAAGAATCCATTTATGTTGTCCTAATGAAGACAGATGAATTTCATCGATGAAGTATAACACCCACTATTGGAAATGAACATCTGTTGAGATAGGAAAAAGAGGTAATGGAAGTAGCTTTTGCTTACCATCAAAAATTTGACATTCAACACAAGTCCTGACTTTGGAAAAAACATCAGAGAAAAGAGTTGGCCAATAATAGCCAGCTCTTAAGATTTTGTTTGTAGTAGCTTTCCAATACAAATTTCTGCCACACACCCTTGCCTATATCTCTGACATAATCTTCTGTGACTCAACTTCATCTACACATCTTAATAAGATTCCCATATGGTCTTTCCAGTAAATATGATCTTCCAATATGCAATACTTTACAACTTTCAATTTAAAACCTCTTCTTTTTACTTCTCCATTTCTGGAGGACAACTGAAGTTTAACAAAATTACACTATATCCTTATACCAATTTGAATGAAAGATTTTAGGATAATCATATATACCTTCTCCATATTTTTCTTCGGCTACTTCCATGTTCAGACTTAGAACTTTACAATTAGATTCAGCCATCAAGCGAGCTAAGCCTTATCCTTTTATCAATTTAGTAGGTCTGATCTCAATATAAAATTCTAAAATCTTGGTTAACCATCTTCCCCTCCTACCCTCTTTGTCTGGCTATAACAATACATCTTTGATAGTAATATTTGGTAAAAAAGCAACAATTTTTGAATGTAGCACATAAACTCAGAAAGACTTTAAAGCCTTAACTAGTGCATATGCTTGTTTTTCAACCAGGCTATACTTTAATTCAGAATCTCTTAAAGCACAACTAAAAAATGAAATAGGTTGTTCTAAGCCTTCCTTGTTCTTCTGTAACAAAATAACTGCAATTGTTTCTTCAGAAGCATATGAAAAAATCAAAAAATATTTTTCAAAATCAGGGCTAATTAATACTGGAGCTTCAATCAAGGTAGACTTGATTGCTAAAAAAGAGCTTTTTGCTTCATCTCGCCACTTGAATTCTACATCTTTATTCAACAATACATTTATGTGTTTGATTATCTCTACCAAAATTGGGAAAAAATTCCTCAGAAAATTAATTTTCCCCAAAAATGATCGTAATTCATTCTTATTCCTTAGTAAACCAATCTTTTGAATAGCCTCAACTCTCCCTGCACCAATACAAATACCACTTTCTGCCAAAGTGTGTTCCAATAATCTTCCTTCTTGAATAACAAAGCATGACTTCTTTGGGTTCAAGGACAAATCGAATTTTCTACATTTGTCAAAAGCTTGTTTCAAATGTTTCAAATGATCTTCATCAGATTTTGAAAATAATGAAATGTCATCCATGTAAATGACTACAAATTTATCTTTTTCTCCTGCAATGTCAATATCCATTTCTCGTTGAAATGTTGCGCCTACATTCATTAGACCAAATGGCATCTTGTTGTACTTGAAAGTTCCCCATGGTGTAGTAAATGTTGTTTTTTCTCTATCTTGTTTATCAACTAAGATTTGATTATACCCTGAAAAGCCATCTATCATTGACAACCTCTTAGAGCCTACAACTTTATGCAAAATATTATCCATCTTGGGTAATGGATAGTTATCCTTCAGTGAACACCAATTCAAATTGCAGAAATCAACACAAATTATAATTTTCCATTTTTCTTTCAAACCTAGACTATATTAGCTAGCCAATTGGAAAATATTAAATGCGAAATTATTTTTTCTTCCCATAAATTTCTGATCTCCTTTTCGATAATAGGGAGCAACATGGGATTGATATGCCTTATCTTCTATGCTACAAGGTTTGCTTCTTCTTTCAAAGGAATTTTATGCTCCATTATACCTCTATCATAGGTCTTCAAATCACTGTAGGACCATGAAAAACTGTCTACATATTGTTTTATCAGCTTGACATATTTTGTTCTAGTTTCTAGAGAAACAAATTTAGAAACTTTAACTAATTTAGGCTGATCTTATATACCAATATTGCATTCAATTGTTCTCTCTCCGTCTGCTTTACTTTCAGGATTTAAAAAGACATCATTATTGTCAAAAAACCTCTCTAAAGGAACTAGGATTTTAGGAATGTAGTTAGTTTTAAAATCAATAATGTCTTTCCCAACCATGGTATTTTTGAATGACTTACTGTTTTGATTTTCAACAATTTCCTGCTCATCATCAATTTGAATGTCTGCAAACTCTTGAACACATTCCAAAAATTTATGAATTTCTTTGTCATGTTCAAATACTTGCCAGTATTTGATATTGTCAGGAATATAAGGTATGCTTTTTATTTGAACATCATATTTTTCCTTGACCTCAAGAGGAAATTTAAAATTACTAGTAGCTATAGCTAGTGAATCAACCATTTTATTTTCCCCTCTAGTGACAAAATTTAAATTGAATGCTGAAAAATAATGCTCAATCAAATCCTATTCTTCATTCCTATAATTCTTCAATTTGGAATTTTTCACTTGATAGTTGTTTCTCACCTGCCTTATCACCAATTTTGAATCACCAAAAGAAACTAGTTGTTTAGCTCCCAAACCTTTTGCTGCCTTCATACCCAAAATAAGCGCTTCATATTCAACAAAGTTATTAGTGGTAGAAAATTGCAATTTATATGATAACGTTACCCCTTTTCAAGTGGGAGAAATGAGAACTACACCAAATACCAATCCTTATTTTGATGAGGTTCCATAAAAGTATAATTTCCAAATATGTCCTCCCTCTAAATGTTACTCATTTGTATCTTACAAATGTTGTTTTTCACTGATTTCAGGTTGGAAATTGTTGTCATCAGCAGCAAGGTGTAATATGGATGACCCAAATTCTTTCTCCTTAGCATATACAGGATGGTTTGAAGGATTATGATGATCACTTATGATATAGGCCATTCGGGTTTTTCTATACAACCTCCTTAATTCTCCTCCAAACACTGGGATTGTGGCATCTGACATATTCATTTGAAGGGTGCCTCCCAATTTTTTGGACCAAGATCTGGAAAGCAGCATTCCAAATCTAGAAGGTATGTCTGTAACTACTATGTCCATTACTAAACTTTTCATAGGAATATGTGTTGTGTAACCAACTCTAAAAATAGAAGAAAAGAGATATCAACGCCTTAGAAATGAGCCACTTCGAGGGGGCAACTTCCAATACATTACATAAATGAACAATTCTTTGATGATACAATTTACAAAACCTCCTTTCTATATATAGGAGTCCATGAGGCCATAATGTAATCCTAGTGAGCCACAATGTAATCCTAGCCGACCTCACAATAATAATTTAAGGGCACAATAATAACAAAATGGGGGTTACAAGGGTACAATAATAACAATAAGGGGGTTACACTAACAACAATAAGGGACTATACTAGTAATATAGGGACCTAACATGCCCCTCTCCTTCAAAAAGTGTTGTCCTCAACGCTTGAGTAGCTCTGGGTGCTTCTGTATAAAATTATCATCCTCCCATGTAGAATCTTCAGTGGGTAAGTTCTTCCACTTGATGAGATACTCTGAAATTGATCGATTCCGTAGTTGTCGAGTTCTTGTTTCCATGAACTCTTCAAGTTCCAATATGATTTTTCCTTCCTCATCAAGTTCTGGCAATATTGTTTGAACTGGAAGATTTTCACTTATAACCTTCTTTAAGCATGAAACATGGAAAATTGGATGTACTCGCGAAGAAGCAGGAAGCTCCAATTTGTATGCCATAGTACCAATATTTTGCAACACCTTGTAAGGACCATAGTACTTTGGCGATAATTTATTATCCTTCTTAGCTTGCTTGAGGGACATTTTTTGTATGGTTGTAGCCGTAAAAATACCCAATCTCCTACATCAAAACTTCTCTCGCTGCGATGTTGATCTGCCTGTTGTTTCATTCGATTTTGTGCCAAATTCAGGTTATCCTTTAAGAGTTGGATAACTTCTTGCTGATGCTTGATGTGATCTTCCACTGCTTGAACCTTCGAATTTTCCCTTAAAGATGATGTGATCGATGGTGGATGATATCCATAAAGTGCCATAAATGGGGTCATTTTTGCTACAGTATGGAAGGAAGTGTTATACCACCATTCAGCGAGAGGTAACCACTTGACCCATTATGTTTGTTTATCAAATACAAAAAAATGAAGATATCCTTCCAAACATTTATTTACTATCTCAGTTTGACCGTCAGATTGAGGATGATAAGATGAGTTATGAGCTAATTGAGTACCCAGACAAGATCTTTGTCGCTCACAATAACCCTCAGGTAAAAATGGGATCTTTTTCTAATTGAGTACCCAGGTAAAAATGGGATCTTTGTCGCTCACAATAACCCTTGGGCTTCCATGTAGCTTTTGAATTCTGTCCATAAATTTAGTAGCAATTGTACTTGCTTTAAATGGATGAGATAATGCACAAAAGTGTGCATACTTGGTAAGTCTATCAACTACCACCATGATGACACTCTTTCCTTTGGACTTAGGTAAACCTGTGATAAAATCCATTGAAATATCCTCCCAACGTTGGCTTGGAATGGATAAAGGTTGTAGAAGACCTGTGGTCTTAATTGTCTCAACTTTATTCTGCTGGCAAACCAAACATTTCGCCACAAAATTTTGAATATCAGATTTAAGGCCATCCCAAAAAAATTCTTTCTTCACCCTGTGGTAAGTTTTTAAAAATCCTGAGTGTCCTCCTAAAGGAGAAGTGTGCAATTCCAGAAGAATATTTTGTTTTAGTTGGGAATTCTTACAAAGATATAAGCGATCTTTGTACCATAAGGAATCATTTTTCCAACTAAATGTATCGGATGTACTAGGATCTTGCTGCAACTTTTGAATGAGTGTCCATACATCTTTGTCCTTCTTCCATTCATCTCTTGCTTTGGTTATCCAATCTGGTTGGATAATAGAAATGGCACAAAGCAATGCTTCCACCTCTTCATTCTTTCTTGAGAGTGCATCTGCAACAACATTAAGCTTTCCTTTTTTGTAGATTATTTCAAAGTCATAACCCAACATCTTTGTGACCCATTTTTGCTGCTCTTCTGAAGATAGTTGTTGTTCCAAAAAGTGTTTAAGACTATCATGATCAGTTTTTACCTTGAAGTGTCTTCCCATTAGGTAAGTTCGCCATTTCTTTAGTGCATGCAGTATTGCTAACATTTCTTTCTCATAAATAGGTTTCTGTAAATACTTTTCTTTGATTGGACGACTTTCAAAAGCAATGGGTCTTCCTTCCTGCATTAAAACTGCACCAATTCCATTTCCTGAGGCATCACATTCCACAATAAATTTTTTTGTGAAGTCTGGCGTAGCTAAGACCAGTGCTAGGCACATTGCCTCTTTAAGATGTTCAAAGGCCTTAGTTGCTTCAGGAGTCCATGAAAATGCATCTTTCTTCAATAATGTTGTTAGAGGTGCTGCTATTCTCCCATAATTATTAACAAACTTGCGATAATACCCTGTTAACCCGAGAAATCCTTGCAACTGCTTTATGGTTGTGGGTACTTTCCATTCCTTAATGGCTTTAATTTTGTTAGGGTCTACTTTAACACCCTCGTGAGATATAATATGACCCAGATATTCCACCTCTTGTACTCTAAAGAAACATTTGAATGTTTTTTCATATAATTGTTTCTCCTGCAATAGTTTGAGCACCCTGTCAACATGTTCAACATGATCCTTCCAAGACCTGTTGTAGATTAGTATATCATTAAAAAATACTAGCACAAATTTTCTAAGGAAGGGTTTGAAAATGGAATTCATCAACCCTTGAAATGTAGAAGTTGCATTGGTAAGGCCAAAAGGCATGACCAAAAATTCATAATGACCCTCATGAGTTCGAAATGTTGTTTTTGGAATATCTTCAGTCTTCATTCTAATTTGATGATATCCTGAACGAAGATCCAACTTGGTGTTACACAGTAATTTGTCACCGTCCCTACCATTCCCCGTCCCGCACAATGGAGGACCCATTATGTGACCTGTGAGCAATGTCAAGCCTTGAAAATACCTTCATTGCATCCCTTTCCATGAGGACAACATTTCTCCTGTTTATCATTTCCTGAACAGACCCCTAAAAACACATGTTTTTGCATTGGCGCTGGTAGCCCGTGATGTACTCGCGCCAATGGGGGAAAATTAACACTGAGCCCGCGCCAATTGGCGCTCTGTCCTAGTGTTGTACCCGCGCCACTCTGTTTATGGAATTTTTTTTAAAAAAAGAGGTGAAGTTTCGATCACAACAACTTCGTGGATGAGTCATCAGGAGTGGTTTCGCCTGAATAACCACGGCCTTCCTCCTTTGGCCTCTTGTTTCCACCTTATGGGGAACCTCCCAAAGGATAAGGCCTCCCTTCCACTATTGTAGGGATCCCAACCTCCTCCTCTCCTCTATAAATATAGCCTTCATCCATTGATGAAGGGGCTGAAGGCTGGAGGGCTGATAGTAAAGAATCCCTTCTTTCCCTTAAGGCCCATTAAGCAAGGAGACCATTGTTACGAGACTCTGGAGAGGTTTCCCTTTCCTTGGCGAGCTTTACGAGACGTGGACAACCGGGGACCCGTACGAAGGAGGCTGCGACGTCAGAACTCGGTTGTAACTTCTATTCGTTTATCACTTTAATAGATGACTATGATTATGGTTCCACTCCTTTTTGCAATCATGTTAATGCGAGTAATATCTTTTCTGACCGATATTTAGTTACGTATGCTGGTTCCTATGCATGTATCTGTTCGTCTCTTCTGTGTGCAGGTGTTCGTCCACGGAGATCGTGGAAGGATTGTGATCTGCCAGGGCTGAAGGACGGGGGCATCTTCTTCTTCGGATCTAGCGTTGGAATCCAGGTAGGCTCTTATCCCAAGTCTTTCATTTCGTAACTAGGAGCTTGCGTCATAGCATTGTTTGTTTGTTGCTAGACCCCTGCTGGGCTAGTAGGGATCGCCTCTGTCCGCAGAGGGGATTTACCTCCTCAACAGATTGGCGACTCTGCTGGGGAACATCCGGTTTTCCTTGTCCCGTTTATGATTGGTTCGCTTTGATTGTTTCTCATTGCTTGATGAACCTTTTGGGTTGGATTCTTTCATTATTTTAGCCTCTTGGTTTGCTTAGCTTGTGTTGGTCTCTTTTCAGATTAGCTTGTTTTTTAATTTTCATTGAAGAACTCGACTGGCGCGGGTTTTTACCTGACAGTCGCGCCACATGGCGCGTGTTGCATTTGTCTGTCTCGCGCCACTCGGCCTCTGGCGCTAGTTTCAAGGCCACAGTCGCGCCACCCCTGTGACTTTTTTGAGTTTCTTCAATGTTTGGCTTTCTGAGCTTGACCAGTACTTTTCTTCTTGATTTCCTGATTGTTTGAGTGTATTGGAGTCTTGTTTGACTGGAATTCACCGCTATCCTTTGGTTGTTTGCCTCTATCTATCGGTTTCACGATTTGAGCCCTAGGGCATCTAGTGGCATAGTGAATCGAGCCCTCCTTGGGAGTTTTGGTGTCTTGATTGTCCCGTCGACTTGTTGATTGATTCTCCACGCCCTCTTAGCGGTCTTTGATTGTTTTGTTGCGTCTTTTGAGTGATTGTTCATTCTTTCATTCAGAATTCGTTTGCCCTTGCTTTGGACCCAGATCACACGGTCCATTGGGTGTTTTCGAGTCTTTCTTCGATTTGAGAGACTTTGGGTCAATTTAGAGATTTGGTTGCTTGCTTTGTTGAGTGAATGTTGTTTGCTTCGCTCTCTTAGTTATCATTTCTCCAATTGTTCCTTTTGTTTTCAGTGCACATTAGCCATTAAACATTGAAAATCAAAAAAATATATAGTCTCTTTTGTTTTTAATTAGTGCAAATTGTCATCTTTTCCGTATTACTAGTGATTAGTGTTTGAATGAAAAGTGTGCAATTGCATTAGTTGCAGTAGAGACATTCTTGTTTGTATTCCGTTCATTTCGTTTGTATAAAAGCTCTCAACTCTCATTTAACTAGTTTCATAAATGAAAATGTTTTATTTAACATCATAACACCATTAGAGTCTTTGAGTGCTATATGAATGAACAGAGATGAGCACCAATTGAATCATTGTAAAATTTATTCATTAACTAAACATTGGAACTGCATAACATATTGAAGGTCAGGCTAAGAAACGTGTTTCGCGTCGTTAAACCTATAATTTGTCGATTACTTTGTTAACCCCAAACCAGGCGCTAGTACGGTTTGCTCCCCGTCTCGTCGCGTATATAAAGGAGACCCAGGATAAAGGGAGACCCATCTAGGTTTTCAATCCTTTATCCACAGGAAGCCGAGTCTGCCGCCCTATACCCGTGATACACCGAACACAGCATTCGGGGAGACTACCTGCACGTACGGAAAGTCCTTGGTCGATTTCTGTTTCATTATTTGAAACCAAGGTGTATATTGCAGTTCACGGATATTTGGTACACCCTTTGTGCCTAGTTTTTTTTTCCTGAGCAGTCATTTGGTCTTTTCTGACTCCCTAAACTTGAAAAGACCGTCAAGCGCTTGTCCTTTCACGCTTGTGTCAACTCTGAAAGAGATAGAGTCACCTTTTTATCGTTTCTCGACTCTTAAAATATGAAACGGTAGAATTTCTTACTTTCCAATGTGGTAAAATTAATCGCCCACGATTACACACCCGTTTAGACATTGCTTGTTGACCGTTTGATCGTGTGTCTTAACTCTTTTTCGGCCCGTGTGTGGTTTTGAGTTTTGATGGCAACTTTTTCAGAGTTTACCAACCAAGGAATCCCCTCAGAAGGGAATCCTGGTCATTTTCCTCCTTTTGGGAATGTTGGTGCTCCTTACATGGCGACGTTGTCCCTTCCTGGGTTAACTGTTGGGTTGCCTGTTTGGTTGTTTTCAACCTCTGTGGTCCCAAATATCTCCGCTATTGTTCAATCAGTTCCTCCACCTGAACAACATCATGTTGATTCCAAGGTGGACCTCTCCCCTTCTTCGCCTGTTTCTGCGTCCTCCTCTTCTACTTCGCCTGGTGAAAGCCTGGATTCAAGTAACCAGGTGGCTAAGAAGAAGAAGAAGAAGACAAAGAAGAAGAAGTCTGATAAGCGAGAGGCTAAATGTATAGCTACTGTCCCTAAGGAATCTCCTCTTGATAGTCCTTCCAACCCTCCTCGGAAAGTCAAGTTCCCGTGCATGTTGTGCACGGGAGACCATCTTCTTCGAGACTGCCCTGGCATTCCCAAGGTGCTCGAAGTATGGTCCAACGGCTGCCCACCGTTGCCTTTGGCTTCCAGGAGTCAAGTTGGGGGCACGTCTTCAGCTGCTGTTGATAAGAACTCTAAGAAGCAGGGTAAGATCACCAATCCCTGTAAGTTGTGTGAAGGGCACCATGCCATTCACCTTTGTCCTTATATGGATGAAGCCAAGCAAGTCTTGGACAACCCAGCCGGTTCTGTTCCCTTGCCTGTTGTGCACGGGAGACCATCTTCTTCGAGACTGCCCTGGCATTTCCAAGGTGCTCGAAGTATGGTCCAACGGCCGCCCACCGTTGCCTTTGGCTTCCAGGAGTCAAGTTGGGGGCACGTCTTCAGCTGTTGTTGATAAGAACTCTAAGAAGCAGGGTAAGATCACCAATCCCTGTAAGTTGTGTGAAGGGCACCATGCCATTCACCTTTGTCCTTATATGGATGAAGCCAAGCAAGTCTTGGACAACCCAGCCGGTTCTACACCACGCCTTCCACCTGGTTATAATCGACTTTCTTTGAGTCCTCCGCCAGCTGATCCTATGATTGGCCAAGAGTCAACCTTGGTCGATCCCACTCCCCCAGAAATTCAAATTCACGAATCCGTCCCTGACCAACCATTGGTCGTCGGATCGGTTGAGCTGGCCCCGTCCACGGTGCACCAGGTCTTTTCTGTCGAGAGTGGATCTCATAACCCTCATGTCCTTCTGATTTCTTCAGATCCTTCAGACTTGGAGAAAGATTCTCCTATCCCTGTACCTCAAGAAGCTGCTCCTCTGCCTCCCATGATGGAGGCCCCAGAGGATATCCCTCCCGCCTTCGAGATGGAGGTCATGGAGGATGCTTCTTCTACCGTAACATCAGGGGAAGACCTTCGCTTGTCGATGGTAGCCCCTCCGAGTAGTTTGGTCGCTTCCTTTGACTGGAATCGATTTGCAGGATTTCGCCTTCCGTCTTATGTGCCTTTCGAGCTCACAGTGCAGGCTCTTGGTCTGGTTGTACCTAGCACCATTATAGACGAAGGTGCATCTGTTAGTATTCTGTCTTCAACTACCTGGAAAGCTTTCGGTTCGCCGCCGCTTGCGCCTGTTACGCAGAATCTGCTCACTTTTAACAGAAGGATGAGTCAACCGTTGGGAATCCTTCCAAGGTTACCTGTTACTTTGGGAGGTAAAACCGTCCATATGGACGTGATGGTCGTTCCAGGCCCTTTGGATTTCAATCTGCTCCTGGGGCGCGATTACACCTATGCCATGGGAGCCCTTGTCTCCTCCCTCTTTCGCGTGGTGTGCTCTCCACATGAAGGACGGATCGTGACCATTGATCAGCTTTCGTTCTTTGGTCCTAATATGGCATCTGGTCCGCCATCACCCCCTCCTGGTTTCTATCCACCCGTTGTATCTGCTCCGCCGCAGGTCAACTATGTGGCTACTTACCCCATGCCTGTGCTCAGTGATGATGCCGTCGTGCATCGAGTGCTGGGGGCATTGGGTCCTGACTTCCAGGATGATTTCCTCCCATCTGGTGTGGAACTCTTGGAAGCCATGACTTCTTGTTCATTATGATGAAGTCGGTCGGAGCACAGTTCCTTGTCTTGTGTCAAGCTCCTTAAAAAATGAAACAAGGTCGTCGGAGCATAGTTCCTTGTCTTGTGTCAAGCTCCTTAAAAAATGAAACAAGGTTTGTCGGAGCACAGTTCCTGGTCTTGTGTCAAGCTCCCTAAACCATGAAACAAGGTGTTTGAGGATAGTTCTTTTAATGTGTCAACCTCGTTAAAATAATGAAACACGTTCCCGTTCAATTCGAGTCTTTGTTTAGATCTCGTAAAATCCCGGTCGAGTCTTTCTCTTGATCTCGTAATTCGAACCTTCACTCCATCTGCCTTTCATATGGAATGAAGCTTGGGGGGCATGTACCTCGAATTGAGTCACCATGCTGGGGGCATGCTTACTTTTTCAAGCATAGTTTGTTTCCGTTTCAAGCTTGTGTAAAAATGAAACCGGTTTCAAGCATAGTTTATCTTTGTTTCAAGCTTGTGTAAAAATGAAACCATTCTTATTTTACCTCTTGTGATTGCCATTTTATCAGCCTATTTCTGCGAGATGAGCCTTGGTTTTCTCACTCCATTGTCACTATTTGCTTGGCCGATCATATGCCTTCACTTGGTTGTTTTACCCGTTCCTGAGGAACCGCTGCTATGAGTGGTCTTGTTAGCCAGCCTCTCGACCTTTATTTGTTCAGAGTAGTTCCACCATTACCGGAACCAGTTGCTACCCTTTATACCACTCGTTCCTCCAGGAGGAGTCATCTTTCAGCTCTTTTCTGACTCTCTAAATATGAAAAGATTGCCGAGGCCCTTGTCGTTTCGATCTCGTTAAAATGGACACGAATCGACGTTCACCCAGTATAAGTTTAACCCTTTTTCGGGCTGGGATGGATTGATTACGAAAAAGGAATACCCTGGCCTATCGCGACTAGGAGGTTTTCCCGGATATCGTTTTCTACCTTTTCGGATCTGGGGAACTACTTACGAAAAGGGACCTGTGGAGTTTTCTTTTCCACTGTCTTTTCAAACTCTCTAAACATGAAAAGACGCCGAGTTCTTCCTTTGTCAGACTCGTTAAACCCTGATGACATCGGATCTAGTCGAAATGACGTTCTCCGAGTTTCTCCCTCCTAGGGCTCGTTAAATGTACTAGGATGGATTCGTCCGAAAGACGGATTTATATGACAAGCATATGGTATCCTCTTCAAGCTTGTGTAAAAATAAAGAGGTACTCACCGAAATGGTGGGGGAAAAATGGAACCATCGTCGTTGTCGTCGGCAGTATGTCGCTCTTGAACATAGCACTTGTCTGCATTCGTGTCGGGTTGGGGACATCTCATCTCGTTGCTTCACTTTGCTTCCATGGGTTTGGGTAATCTCTTTTGACCTCTCATCTGTTCACTGCCTCGTCGCCATGACCCCTGATCCGTTGATGTCAAATACTGCCAAGTCCATTGTCGTGCCGTTCATATGTTCAAGAGAAGTTGGCCTCTGCAAATATCAACCTTCCTCTGTTTCTCATATGATCCTGATTCACAACAAAACATTATGTTCCTCTGTCTCGTGTCGATGATGTGGGAATAATTATGGCCCACCTTCGATCAAGGTCACTTCCTGTCGACTTCAACTCATTATCCAGGAAATTGGTCTAGAGACTCCTTATGGTACCTTGGAGCACGCGTAACACCGATGGCAGGTTCGTCGCATTCGACGTGGGGTTTTCATCATTGGCCTCAGATCGAGTGATTCTACGGGTGTTCGACGCCAGCTCATTGACTCACACGCCGTAGATTGTACCTATAGTACCTTGAGGGCCATTTTCATTATTGGTGGTTCCTCTCGCGTCTGTTAACAGCTCTCATCATTGGCTGGTAATCAGACGATGTTCTTGCATGTTCGACTTCAACTCACATATTCGCATGCTTGAACTTGTACTTTGTTTGGGTCGAGATGGAGCGCAAGACCCTGGATTGTGTCTGTTGTAATCCAGGCTGCGATTGTGGATTATTATCATTATGTACATGACTCTCTGATTGGATGGCTGCGACCATACCTGAGTCTATTTGTTTGATCTTAGTTGGATGGCTGCGCCCATACCCTGGATCCGGATTATAGCATACTCTGTTCGGATGGCTGCGTCCATACCATATATATACATCATGTACTTGAGATTTCATTTGTATCTTTCTGCGCAGGTTTTCCGACGGCGGGCCTTCAGTTGAACATGTTCTCGTAAAGCATTTCACCCCTCTCTCTCTCTCGGGCCTCATGCTTTAGGGGGCATCTGTTACACAGTAATTTGTCACCGTCCCTACCATTCCCCGACCCGCACAATGGAGGACCCATTATGTGACCTGTGAGCAATGTCAAGCCTTGAAAATACCTTCATTGCATCCCTTTCCATGAGGACAACATTTCTCCTGTTTATCATTTCTTGAGCAGACCCCTAAAAACACATGTTTTTGCATTGGCGCTGGTAGCCCGTTATGTACTCGCGCCAATGGGGGAAAATTAACACTGAGCCCGCGCCAATTGGCGCTCTGTCCCAGTGTTGTACCCGCGCCACTCTGTTTATGGAAAGTTTTTTAAAAAAAGAGGCAAAGTTTCGATTACAACAACTTCGTGGATGAGTCATCAGGAGTGGTTTCGCCTGAATAACCACGGCCTTCCTCCTTTGGCCTCTTGTTTCCACCATATGGGGAACCTCCCAAAGGATAAGGCCTCCCTTCCACTATTGTAGGGATCCCAACCCCCTCCTCTCCTCTATAAATATAGCCTTCATCCATTGATGAAGGGGCTGAAAGGCTGATAGTCTTGAAGTGCTGAAGCTTTGCATCTCCCTATTCCCAAGTGCCTTTGTGCTGTAAAGAATCCCTTCTTTCCCTTGAGGCCCATTAAGCAAGGAGACCATTGTTACGAGACTCTGGAGAGGTTTCCCTTTCCTTGGCGAGCTTTGCGAGACGTGGACAACCGGGGACCCGTTCGAAGGAGGCTGCGACGTCAGAACTCGGTTGTAACTTCTATTCGTTTATCACTTTAATAGATGACTATGATTATGGTTCCACTCCCTTTGCAATCATGTTAATGCGAGTAATATCTTTTCTGACCGATATTTAGTTACGTATGCTGGTTCCTATGCATGTATCTGTTCGTCTCTTCTGTGTGCAGGTGTTCGTCCACGGAGATCGTGGAAGAATTGTGATCTGCCAGGGCTGAAGGACGGGGGCATATTCTTCTTCAGATCTAGCGTTGGAATCCAGGTAGGCTCTTATCCCAAGTCTTTCATTTCGTAACTAGGAGCTTGCGTCATAGCATTGTTTGTTTGTTGCTAGACCCCTGCTGGGCTAGTAGGGATCGCCTCTGTCCGCAGAGGGGATTTACCTCCTCAACACTTGGTAAAATAAATTTCTCTATGTAATTCATCCAATAATTCATCAATCACACGAATGGGAAATTTATCTTTAATGGTGAGCTTATTGAGCTCCCTATAATCCGGACACATTCGCCATGATCCATCCTTCTTGTGTACCAATAATACAGGAGCAGAGAAAGAACTTTGACTAGGTTGAACTATACCTGCCTCTAACATTTCTGCAATCATACGTTCAATTTCGCTCTTTTGGAAGTAAGGATATCTATAAGGCCTAATGTTTGGAGGAACACTTCCTGGAATCAAATGAATAGCATGATCATGATCACGAATAGGTGGGAGTACTTTGGGAGTTTCAAACACCTTGGAATGATTGTCCAAGACTTGTTGGAGATCTGCAGAAATAGATGATTTTGAGGTCGGAACTTCTAGTGAGCATAATTGTGCAATTACGCCTCATTGTTCTTTCTTTAGAAGCTTTGTCATGAAATTAGAGCTTATTATCCTTCCCGGCTTCCCTTCAATACCCAGAAATTCGACTTCCTTTCCTTCTGAAAAAAAATTCTAGAAAAGTTCTTGAAAATTAAAAGCTACCGCCCCCAAAGATTGTAAGCATTGTACTCCTAGTACAACATCAGCACCTCCCATAGGAATGGAAAGAATTGGACTATTCAATACATATTACCCCATGATTAGCTTGATATTATGGCATTTTCCAGAGAAATTTATAGTTCCACCATTTTCAACCATCACTTGACATTCTGGTGCTGGGTATAGGAAACAATTTAATTCCTTGGCTACCTTACAATGAATAGAATTATGGGTGCTACCTGAATCAATCAACACTATTACCTTTTTCTACTTGATTTTTCCTTCTATATTGAGAGTTTGAGGAATGCTAATTCCTGCCATTGCATTACACGATATGGTCAGATTAATCTCGTCCTCTTATAGGGCTCGTTCCTGGTGTATATCCTCTTCTTGTTCATTTTCTTCTTCCTCTTCACAATCTATGTAAAATAATTTCTTCTCAGCACACTTATGACCTTTAGTGTATTTGCTATCACAACTGTAACAAAGCCCTTTTGCTCTTTTTTCTTCCAATTGTTGTGGTGTCAACCTTGTAGGTTGTGGAAATCTAGGCATAGCAACACTTCCTTCTTTATAGAATTGAGTGGTAGGCTTCCTTGTCGCCATTATTTTACATTCAATTTTTCTTGCCAACCTGAATGCCTTCTCCAATGAATCTGGTTCCAAAACGTGAACTTCATGTTGGATATTATCCTTTAAAGTGCCTATGAAGAGATCGATCCTGTGTTCCTCTGGAATATCAGTTACCCTTATAGTCAATTTTTGGAATTCCTCAATGTGCTGCCCCACTAAACCCTTTTGTTTGAGATTTATCAATTGGCTAAAGAAGGTGTTGCTCTTTGTATCCTCATAATGTGCTATCATTTCCTCCGTAAAAATTGACCAAGTGACAATTTTTTCACGGGAGCAAAGCCATCGATACCATACAAATGTATTTTGTTCTAAATGTAAAGTTGCAATGCGTACCTTTTGTGTGTTTTGCACGTTATGGAGATAAAAATATTGCTCCATCTGTAGTATCCATGTTACAGGATCCTTTCCATCAAACTTCCTCATATCCATTTTTGGAATATGGTGGTTCTTCCCGCCAACATTAGAGTTTATGAAATCACGATTAAAATTGATTTTGTTCTCATCATGAGGTTCTTCTACTATCTTTTCACCATTAGGAAACATTTCTTGTATCAACTTTGTCAAACCTTCGATGTCTGCTTTTAGATCATTCTTCATGTTTTCCATGTTGTCTTTCATGTCATTCATCTTAGCTTCCATGCCAGCTTCCATGCCATCCATCTTAGCTTCCACGCCTTTCTTCAAACCGTCCATCTTCGCTTCCACGCCTTTCTTCAAAACTTCCATTTCATTTTTTGTTGCTCTTTGCGAGAGTGAAATTTGTTGCACTTGCTCTTGTAATTTTGATAGATCATGTTGCAATTCTTCATCTTCATGAGTCATAGTAAAGCCTTCTGAAGGCTTAATGGGTGTTGAATTATTTTTACAGGGCATCTTTTAGAACCCAATACTGATATCTATTCTAAAATATGCCCTTGGAATCAATTCAAATTGATTCTTCAAACAAGACTTATGTAATTCGGAAAAAAAATACACACCTTTTTCTTGCTTTTGAGGAGCTCGATATTGAAATTAGATTATCTTTGTGATTGTAGCACTCCAATATCTGAATTTTAGTATTAACATAGCCCTCTAAATTATCTTTCGAATGCCACAGGTCTGACCTGATTTGGATTCTCCAAGACAAAGTTGTGTCCAATCTCCCACAATGACCTAATTATGGACTGGTTCAGTAGAGCGAACTTGTACGACTTGCCACGTGTCACTGTTTCTTCCTTCGTCTCTGAAATTGATAGCCAAGAAACCAAAGTCCATGTACTTGCGACCACTTTTTACATCACTCCAATCTGATGCCCAGAGAGAGAGTTATTGAAATTTTCCCATGATCACCTCTTTGAGATGAAATTCAGGAGCTTGAAAAAGCACTACCTTCCACAGATCATATCTCCAAAAATATTGCGAACCAAGCTCTGAAATTCTTTGAATAATTTCTTCCAGATTTCAACTTCACACCATAAGAATTTTAGATTCTGAACCTTCGTAGCAAAAAATTTATAACGCAAATTCCACGATGACTTGTTTAGGAGCCTGAAAAAAGATCTAACTTCCACAGATCATATCTCTGAAAATATTGCAAACCAAACTCTGAAATTTTTAGAAAATCTTCCTCCATATTTCGGTTTCACACCTTAAAAATTTTAGCTTCTGAAACTTTGTAGAAAAAAAGTTATAACGAAAATTCCACAATGACCTGTTTGGAGTAGCGAAACCCTAGAATCCAAAGCTCTGATACCAAATGTTGTGTAACCAACTCCAAAAATAGAAGAAAAGAGATATCAACGCCTTATAAATGAGCCACTTCAAGGGGGAAACCTCCAATACATTACATAAATGAACAATTCTTTGATGATACAATTTACAAAACCTCCTTTCTATACATAGGAGTCCATGAGACCATAATGTAATCCTAGTGAGCCACAATGTAATCCTAGCTGACCTCACAATAATGATTTAAGGGCACAATAATAACAAAATGGGGGTTAAAAGGGTACAATAATAACAATAAGGGGGTTACACTAACAACAATAAGGGACTATACTAGTCATATAGGGACCTAACAATATGGGTAAGAGAAACAACCAAATATTTAATCACTCCTAAACACTTGACTCTTTTAGAATAAAAAAAGTAAAGGTCATGGTATTTCTTAGTGATTTCTAATCCTAATTCATCCATCACTTTCTTTGGCATTAGATTGTCAGAGGCCCTAGAATCTAATAAACAATTATGCAGCAATTTGTCATGTATATTGAGCGAAATATAGAAAGGTGGTGAATTATCGTAATTCTGGTCTTGGACATTGCTGCCTAAATAAATAGTATGATGTTCATCTCAAGATTGACTGAATCAAGAGTGAGAGGTGGTTGTAACATACTTTTAAATTATTCTTTGTATGCTATATTTTTCAACAATTCAAGAAGTGGGACAAGGATCTTGATTTTATTCAGCTCTGTTTTGAATCTAAAATAAAGAGGAGTCAATTCTTTATTTTCTGCAAAAAAATTGATGATTGGATCAAAATTAGGAGGTTGAGGGACATCATTGAATCAAGAGAAGCAAGTTCTTTAATTAAATTGGACATTTGATAAAAAAATTCTTATGCTATGAGAGTTTTGGAGGAAGAAGGTGTTTCTTCTTTCATTTTCTTTTTTTCCTTTTCTTCTTTGAGTTCATAAGATTATACTGCACTCCAATTGTAGCCTCTTGCATATCCATCAATGTTTGTGCTTTCTCAGCTCTTAACCACAAATCAAACTTAGAATCTAAAGCATTAGCAAAAGTTATCATAGTTGTGGTTTTAGGAGGTTTTATTTCTTTAGGAATTTTTTGATAAATTTTATTAAACCTCTTTATAAAATATGCCAATGACTCATCAATCTTAATTTTTAGAGTTCCAAACTTTGTAAGGTAGTATACATAATATTTTCTATCACCCCATTGTTTCACAAATAATTCCTCCAATTCATCTATTCTTGTTATTGAGTTTGGTGGTAGACTTCTAAACCATTTACAAGATTCTCCATCTAAGCTCTGAACAAAGAGTCTTGACCAGACATCTTCATGTTCAATGTTCTAGTTATCAGCATAACTATAGAAAGCCAAATGTTCCTCAGTAGAAACTCCTTCTCCCTCTCTTGTCTATTTTGGAAGATATTTCAATAAATATTCCCTTGAGGAAGAGGATGCAAAGGTTTAGGAAGGGCAAGTGGTGCATATCTCGCAACAACTATATGTTGCATCCTTGTAAGGGCAGGTTGAGCCATGGCTTGTTGATGTACAATTGATGGAGGACTAGTTGTTGTAGTTGTTTGGGAACTAGGAACTACAATCTGTGGAATTTGAATTTTCTTTGGAATAACGGAAAATTGGAATTCTTGGGTTAGTTCTTCAATATTTGGGGTTGAAAACAATGGATTTCCAAAGAGATGAATAGAGGAGGTCTTTTTTTCACCTTGTATGGAAGAATCAGATTCAAATGAAGTCTCCTGAGGGGATGAGGTAACTTCGACTTTGTTTTGCTGGGCTAAAAAAATCAAATAGATTGAAAGTCAGGCCTTCGAGAACATTCCCTTATAATTGATGAGAAGAGGATGAACCAA
Source organism: Pinus albicaulis (assembly GCA_034641835.2). Lineage (NCBI taxonomy): Eukaryota > Viridiplantae > Streptophyta > Pinopsida > Pinales > Pinaceae > Pinus > Pinus albicaulis. Next base: position 197,522,850 of record CM076569.1, read on the forward strand.
CAGTTGGATTTCGAGACAAAGGAAAATAATATTGTTGAGGGGTATAAAAGGACTCATATTCAGGATGAGTTTGAAGAAAATTTAGAATGGTTTTAAAATATTATTTAGTTAAAACATCCCTATCTAGAAAAGGTGCAA